>OU824117.1:15715526-16315526 GCA_917499265.3 Mimumesa dahlbomi
CTCTTTCGCTGAAAACTTCTTTCTCCGTCCCGGTCGGATCTCTTCTTCTTCTTCTTCTTCATCTTCTTCTCTCGCCGTGTCCTCTCTCCTTGTCTCTCCATCGGCGTCTCTCGTAATTGGCGTGACATGCTCTCTCGGTCCTTCGTTCTACGCCCGGTATCCGAAGGAGAAACGGAGCGTGCAGACGATGGACTCTCCACGTCCTTCGTCCTCGAGGCCTCCGTGATGCTCTTCGCGGCAAGGTTGCCGGTGCTTCTGTCGATCTCGAATTATGTCTCTTCCGAACTCGTTCGTGTCTTTCGAAGCTCCGCGCCGAATATTCCATGGCCGTACGCGGAGACGCGGCGCGTCGGCCACCGTTCCTGCTCTATCCCTTCTAGTTTGCATGAAAATGTACAATGCCACTGTGTGTGCGCGCGTGTGTTTTAATACGTGACGGGAGAAAGCGGAAATATATTCCGCCTTCCGTTGTGTTTAAAAATGCGCGAAGCTGATACGCGTACAACTGGATGCCGTCCGATGCCCGAGACAATGCTCTCCCTCGTTTTATCCTTTTCCTTGTTTCTTTCACGTTTTTTTTTGTCCGTGTTTCTTTTGCTCGTTAGAAGATGTATTTTTATGTTAATTCTACTAGTTAACCGGATCCATATCCGACTTTTCCACCGTCGTTGTTCCGTGACATCCGTCTATTTTTAAGCTGTTCGTTAGAGACGGCAGCCTCTTCATAAAGAGTCGTTTATTTTGCATAGAAACGCTCATTGCTGATTGTCTCAGGTTTTCTTCCAAACGACTTTTTTTCGGCGACGTTATTTTATCCCTTGGAAACTGCATTCATTGAATCTAAAGAGTCTTTAGAAAACGAGCTCCGACGCCCGTCTTAACTACAACGTTGTTCTCGGGGCTCGTTCTATCTTGTCATTTTCTCTTTCTTCTTCGAGTAATAATCTTTTGCCTATCTTCTCCCTCTTCCTCTCAGCCTCCCTCTCGCTCTCTCGTCGAATTAACAAAGTTCTGCGCGGTGAGAGCGGTAGTCGCGTATCGGTGGATCGATTTAATCTTTAAAGGATCGTTTATTATTAATGGGACATCCAGAAGGACTTTCGAAGGAAACCATCAATTATCGAACGCACATATTACCGCGTGAACAAGTTGAACCGGACCCGACTGTCGTGACCTCGTTTCCGACTGTAAATTATAACTTACGAGTTTGCATTATTTCCAAGTACCGCGCGCGCACACACAACAGACACCCATACACACGCACGGAACCATCCCCTGATATTACGTTATATGTATACGTTATACTCATCACGTGATCCGCGGATTTTAAGGACGGATGAAATCGTAAAGTCGTCTGGATTATCCATAATTTATTCCCAGACACGACGAAACTTTCCGGCAGGGCGGTTGGTAGTATCCAAACCGATCGTTGCTGCATTTCCGATAATTGCGTGATCGATCCTTCGGGCTCCCCTCCCTGCAGCTTTTCGGGTTCGGGTTCCTCGTCCTTTTTTCGGCTCCTCGACGAGAAAATATCGGAACCGATAGCTCATCCGACGTGAATTACGCCTCGTCGGTCGCTCGACATTATTTAAGCGGCTGAGTTGCGCGGTTATAACCGCACACGCTCCTCTCCCATCCTCTTTCTCCCTCTCTCGCTCTCTCCCTCTTTTCTATTCCTCTCGTTCTATTGCCTACCCCTGTTCGGCTCTTGCCGCTCTTCTCTCGCTCTCTGTCTCTTCTCCCCCTCGTTTCTCCCTCGTCATCCCTCTCTTCTCCAATGGGATTTTTTTTCTCCCTCTCTTTTTTTTTTATCATTCACCGACACCGTACGACCGATGGTCGCGTATATACGCTCCGATGCAAATCGATGCCAATCGAGGGAAAAAAAGGAATCAGACGCCTCGATAAACCCGGGAAAACCTCCAACTCCCCCTGGATGCGAGATACTCGCGCTTCGTTCGTATCTCTTGTCTCTCTCGCGCGCTCTCTCATACTCCTCCCCCTCTCCCGCCCATCGTTTCGCCAGAAAAATGCTTTCCCGGCTCGCGTAGACCTTTTAAATTGCACGGGATACGAATAGCCCGTGCACCACCCTCGTTCGGTGGATATTTGTCGTAAAAAATTTATTACGATATCTGCCGCTCGTCACCTTCTCCGCAGCACGGGCAATTTTTCTTTGCTCGCGCCGAGAAAAGGATTACGTGGGAATTCCGTCAGTCTTCATTATCGTCTTAAGTAGGATCGTTCGGGACCGTGGTGAGGCGAACCACCCGGTATATGGTGGTTGAAGGGTTGGAGATCGTCGAGTAAAGTAGACGGTAATCTCTCTTCCGGTCCCCCAGATTATAACGAATGTTCTCTGCTCAAATGACAGGTTTATCCCGATAAAATATCACCGATTAAAATTAATATAGAATTTTCGTATCCCAAATTATACTGCCAGCGAGATAGAATAGAAGGGGTCTCGTTTAGCTTGTTTCTTTTTCATTCTTTCCCTCCTGCTCCTCTCTCCTTTTTTTTAACGAAACGGCGTATCTCCCGGACAAAAAGTTTTCCCTTCCAGGAACGATAACTGTACTCCAGTTCCACATGGAACGAAATCGAGCGTGTAACGCCGCGACGTTGGTCCGCTCTCGATGCGAAGCCGGTAATCGCCATCGTCATCAGTCGCGCGACGTAGACAGAGGAGGAGTCGTATCAGCTGTTGCTTTACTCCCGTGTCTGTTCCTCGTCTTCGCTTGGCTTCCATCGCGGGCTCGCTCCGGAGTCATTAAGAATCCATTAAGAGTTTTCCAAACTCGGGAAACTAAATATAAACTAAGCAGCCGCGAGGCTGGCAGGTGGCGTCTCCGGGGTTTGGGGAGGGACTCGTCGACGGAGACGGTCTTTCGATGCTGACGGCAAGATCGTCATTCCGGACAGGGTTGTTGCGACCACGGTAACACACGAGCTGTCGACGTGCCTCTCATTGTCGGCAGCGATAACGCAACGTCGTGCAGAAACCGCGTTTCCGTTAAACGAATGATATTTCTGTACCCTGTCATTGCCGCTCCGTCGATGAAACGTCGACAGTGGAAAAAACGGTCTTGACTCTGGATGCCTGGACGATGTCCGAACGGTTTCGATGCGTTGTTCAAGAGGCAGCGAATCGATGACGAGTGAAAGTTCACTTCCATCGTCTTAGTGATCGACGTACGGTCCCGGGAAGAACGGTGTCTTATCTAGTACGAGGTGAAAGTCTTCCAGGGACCGTCGTCCGGTTTAATTGAAATCCGTCCGAAAGGCCTTCAAAAGCCACCGGCATACGGTCCTTCTACCACGATCATTTTATGGAGGTATATTCTCATAAGTATATATGTCCCTCTTTCTCATTCCCGGAGGATTAATCATCTATTCAGTGTATGCCATCGCTTTGTCCTTCGAGCGACAAAGTCCTCACACGATATTCTCACAATTCTCGACCTAGAAACGTAACAGCGCGATTTCGAGATGTACGAACCGTGTCCCACGAGGTTCCCCTCCTACCTCGCGGTTGTTCTTTTTAGATTTTTCACGCGCCAAAACCCTTTCTTCTCTCCTCGCGGAAGGTTTTCCCCGTCCACGTCGGTATTCCGATCGTTCTTCTAACAAGTCCCTCCCTCCCCACCTCGCGTCACCGTTAATCACTGTTATTTGTCAGGTTCCTACACCGGAAGTCTGTCGGTACAGAGGTCGCGGTTAACGAGAAAAATATCCACCCCCGACGCTGTGATTCCACACGGACGATAGAGAACGAGAATCTGAGGTCGACTGCGAGCGCGAGGAGGTTAATAAGTGTCGACAGCACTGTCGGATGCCATCCTGGTCAAAGTGTAATACCGTACGCGAGAAAGAATGTCGGCAACGCGGTGAGAATTAGCGGCAAACGTTATCAAGCTATCGTTATTCCCCGGGAATCCAGACGAATTAATCGAGTCGAACGATAGCCGCTCTTTGCTCGTCTTTTTTTTTGCCCACGGTAAACACCGGAAACTCATCGAGAAGTTGTCGGGCGATCGAAAGGGGAAGAGGGTGGGGGAAGGCGGTACAGAGCGGTGGTATCGACTGGTTCGTTTTCTTTGAGGAGAAACGATCGGGACAGGTTGTAGCCGAGGAGGACAGAGTGTCAGGTGCGTGCCACCTTAAAGCGACAGAGGCCAACTTGACCTCGGCACGACCATTACCGGCGAGTGCACGACTAATGAACGGTTACTCGTTAATGGGACGATTCCCCCATTGTGGATCGCTGGTTGGCCCGTGCATGGGGCTGCGGGCGGAAACCCCATGCTGCCTTTGCTTCCTCTGGGATGAGTCTGACGTTCCTATCGGCCGTGGGACCCCCCTATTTCGATTCAACGATCTCTATCTCTCTCCCTCTCTCTTTCACTCTCTCTTTCTCTCTGTGTGATCCCTCTGTCGCTTCGTGGACACTTGGGTGTCGTTTGCGGAAAACATCCTCGCATGATCTCATTGCGTCCGTCTGGCGCTCATCGTGAAAATAGGGAGGGTGCTTAGTTTCGAAGTACATTCCCGTTTTTTCTCTCTCTCTCTCTCTCTCTACATCTCTCTTTCTCTGTACCCCACCGAACTGTATCACAGTCTCGTTGCGTTCAGACAGAAGCCAGCGATCCGTTTCGAATATTCTCTCGTAACGTGAGAATTTATTCGGCAGGAAATCGACAGCCATAAATAAAGTTCATCCCGTGGAAGTATATTCGTGAGATACACGCCGATCTTATTCTTTTGAATCACATTTAAAACGACTAAGGTCACCGTCTCGAAAGAGTAGATACGAGAATATAAGGGGAGAGATTATCTCGTCGATCTGAAATCCCATAGAAATCCAGGACCGGTCTTTTCATAATTCGCTCTAGAGGAACTCGACTATCCATTCGATGTATCTTGCGCGGGGGAAAAGGAAAACGGGGGAGAGTAGGAGGGATGAAAATGTTTCCCGTGCCGTTTCCGTGGTAAGAGCTCGAAGGTCGGGAACCCGGGACAGGGAGAAAGAGAGAGAGAGAGAATGAGCAAGTATCTGGTCGGTCAGCAAGAAACAGCCCTGGATCCCAGAGGGATCACGGGAAAACATGGCGTTCGGGGACCCTCCATATGTCACGGGATGATGCTACCCTAATGTCAGAATGCTGCTGCGTCTGATCTGCGCAAAAATGCGGGGAGAATTCCGTGGGAGTGTGGCCACACGAGAAATCCAAGATAGAGGAAGAAAAAGGGCAGCAGATAATCCGGAAGTGTCGACTAGAGTTCCACGAGGACGAATCGCTTCCTTTTCGCGTGCCTTTTTACAGGGCGACGGAGGCGGGACAGGACGGGGGAGGGTATTCGAGGTAAAATACAGGAGGAGGAGAAATTTTATCGTCACCGCGGGAAGAAATAATTTCAAGCTCGAGTATATACGGTTGGTACTTATACGGGCGTTAGGGGAGACTCGGTTGATAATGTTCCTCGGTACAAAACAGAAACGTAGTCCTTTGAGAAATAATTTCGTTTCGAGAAACTCCGGGGACGGAGACTGACAAAAGCATTTTACCCGCGCGGAGCTTCAAACTTTCCAGTCGAGAACTTTCGTTCGCCTGTATTTATTCGATAAAGTAAGTACGCGCCATTTCAGGGAACCGACCAGAAGGGTAGAGGATGAGAGGGAGAGACAAGGGGGGGGGGAGTGGGAGACACGGAGAGCCGTTGCTAGATGTAATTTAACTTTAAACATTAATATTCGTCGTAATTAAAAAGTACGAGACAGGACGGTACAACGGTCCCGTTATATCGACGGAACGAGGTACAATAAAAAATGGCCGACCCAATTACGGGGGCACGCTACTTATAAACATTGTAAATTGTCACGGTGTTATAAATCCCGTGTAACGTTTTCCCGGTTAAAAAATCCAACCGAGATTAAATTTCGACTCTTCCCACCACGGTTACGCGTAGCTCTGTTTGCATTTCACGTGGAAAAGACCTGCTACGTATTAACGCGACGAACAATTGACGCCGTTACTTGAACGTTGCCCGTGTCGACGAGCTCTCCCCGTACACGGTTAAGACAAGCGCTGTTTTTTCAATGGGTCCTGTGATCCAAACGGTTAATGTTGGTCGTTAAAAAAAACATCCGACCGCAATAAACAGTCGTAATGACGCGCCGAATCACCCCGGGGTGGTCCAACGGGCGACGCGCGGTATTCGAGGAAGTTATCCGCTGGATCCAAATATAGAGCAAAAGAGATCCGCGAGCCGAATGCCGCGAGGGAGAAGAAAAAATAAGAGAAAAGAAGGACGCCGCGAGGAGAGAAAGAGAGACGGAGCGAGGCGCAACGGTATGGGCAAAGGAAGAGGCAGAGGGAGACGAAGAAAGAAAGATAAAACTCGGCCGAGAGGAAACGAAAGCCATATGGCCCTCTCGGCACGAAGCGTGCCTATGCGAGGGACCTAGATGAACCAAGAAACAGGAGACGAGAGAGAGAGAAGAGAGAAGAGACAAGCGGAGGAAAAGTTTTGGGCCAACCCTCCGTCAGTAAAATATAGGGCTGGGCTAGGCCTCGCGAGAAAACTTACGAGGCACGTGAGACTCTCGACGGGACGTTATTGCCACGAAAGACACAAGTATATCACCCACGCGCTCCGACATTCTCTCTATCCGTCCTATTCTCATCTCTCTCGCTCTTCTTTCGTTTTCCGGAATGGAAACGCGTTTCTTGCGTCCAACATAGCCCCGAGGCGCGAACGACGAGGAGCTTATCGTCCAGATTAGAGACGTATAAATTACGACGACTTCTACGAGCACGAGTCTCACGCTCCTCTCTCGCCCGCCCCCACCCTTGGCCGGTTCTTTGCTACTTTCCCTTCTTCCTTCGTTTCCGAGGGAGGAATCATCGTTCCTTCCTGTCGGCGAACAGAGAATCCTCGATACCTCTCCGGGAAACCACACGGGAGACCACTAATGGTCGAACTATTTTGACGCATGCGATCGCCGTACAAGACGTTTGTCACCGAGTCCGGATAAGGCGAGGAACGTGGATTACCATTAGCCTATCACCCGGTACAAACTTTCCTTCTCGCTTTTGCTTCTTCTTCTCTTCGTAGATCCTGCTCCTTGTATTTTTACCCGGCTGGGTGTTCGGTGCGCCGTGCTGGCGAAAATATGTTCGCGACTTGTACGGTGACGGTTTTCAGTGAGAAAAGGAATAGGAAGAGGGCAAAGGCTCTTTGGGTTCGCGTGACTGATCGCTGATGGACTTTGGGGACGGGGGAGGAAGGGGGATGCCATTAGCCTTATCATCGGTGCAACTCGCAACACTATACCGATAACGGTTCCGAAATTCTTTCGTTTGTTTATTTCCCCGTACGTCATATACCGATAGTCTTTGGAATTTTTCGCCGGTCTTTCGACGACCACGCTTCTTTTTCCCGTGGTAGCACAGAGGAAAGGCGAGTTGGAGAGGAAGGTGCGAGAAAAGTAGATCGCGGAAGCGAATAGGTGATTACAGGGGAATGTGGAACGAAGGATTTCCTCGTTTTATTTTATTCATTATTCTAATCATCGGCTTCCTTTGCTTGAACAGCGGGATTTGATAAACTGCTCGCAAAGCCTGGGGATCCCATAGACCAGCAATTTTCACGGTCTCTGCTAATCTCTGGCCAGAAAATCGAGCGAAGAGAGAAGGTAGAATAATTGAAAAAAAATATAGCCTCTGTTCGTCCCGTGGCTGGCTGCTCCTCTATCGGCGTACAATATTCCGGGAATATTTCGCGGATCGGCGGCGAACGAACGAACGCCGCGGAATAAAAACGCGCCTCGAAATGTCAGCGGGCGATTATCGGAATCGAAAGTCTCTAACCGGGCGAATCCGATTCGAGTTGTATCGAAGCGTGCGCGCGGCTAGAGCGCCGCTGCATCTCGGGTTGCCTCTAATGCTCTCGGTTCGTACGTTCTTAATTAAGCTCGAAGGAGAATCGATCCGTCGTTTGGACTTTAGGCTCGGTCTGGTGCAGCATTGCCGGAGTTCGAGTTCGCGCGACTTACTTTCACCCGGTGGAAACGACCGCGCCGCGCATATACACTCGAGTTGCGAAATCCTCGCGGTTCTCTACCACGGTACAACGATACCGGTGGTTCTCTATTTCCAGGCAGTTGGCCCGACAAGGAAAGGCACATCGCGTCGTACACCGTGGAACAGCGGTTAATATCAAATTATTACACGAATAAAACGTATACATGTATACCAGCGGCATTTTAGTTGGGAAATTCGGTTTTTTCCTTTATTAGTTTCAGTGGCCAATAAATATTCCACTCGGCCGTGTGTGTTTGCTATCGTGTGTTTTCCGTTGCTTCGAGGTAAACGTATAAATTCCCCCGCGATACACAAACACACGGTATAAACAAGATAAACGTTACGAACCGTTGTAAGCGGTGCGTAAATGATTTACGGATTCGTTAATTAAAACGAGAATCGATAAGCCTCGCTGAAGAGTGGTACAGAGTATTTTCGAAAGTTATAAAGCCGCGAGCGTATATTTTTCACTCTCTCGGCCTAACGGCATTCGATATTTTTTCCCAATGCTGAACAAGGTGGTACCGATGTTGTATATTAAGCGGGTGAAGTACCGTGTTTTCGTAACCCGTGGCCAGTCGATATCGCGAGAGAAACAAAAATATACCGACGATGACGCGGAGGGGCGCGGTGGCCCATCGACAGCCACCGGTTCCAGGCATTATTATTTTTAATTACGCCCGCGGAGAGAGTGGAAAAAAAAGGAAGCCGCGAGGAGCAAACGCGAATCGCAGCTAGTGCCGAGACGGCGAAAAAATTCTATTCTACTCCTACCACCCTTTTTCTCTCTCGCTCTCTCGCTCTCTCGCTCTCTCTCTCTCTCTCTCTCTCGCGCGCGATTCCTCTCGCCGAGTTTGCCGCGTGGCAAGTGAGAGCCCGCGAGACAAGCTTAGGAATAAAACGAGTGAAACACGGTCGGGACGCAAGGTACACGAGGGCAGAAGGAAGCAGAAGGATAAAGGAGGGGCAGCAGGACGGAGAGAAGGAACGTTCTAAATTCAAAGGGCTGTTTTTAAATTCGTACTAACATTGAGCCCAACCACGGTAGAGCTGGAGATGGAGGACGGTAGGCAGGATCCTTGGAAAATAAATCTAACCACCGGTGTTCACGACGTGTAGACTACTCTCTCGCCCTCTCTCCGGTTCCGGCAAAACGCGTCTCCTTAAATTCATCGGAAATAGAATTTGTCTCGCTGAGACGTCTTTTGCGGTGCCCGTCTCACGCGACATCGGGACCGGAACGATAAAAGGAAAAAGTTGAAGTAGAAAAATACCGGCTTCGTTCGGGGCAACGTGGCGCCCGAGTAGAGTTTTGGGGAAAATAAAAGTGAGCGTCGTCGTGCGGAGTGGCGATCGTCCAAGGTATAATAATTTCGCGGAACTTTCCTTTCCCCCTTCCTACCTTTCTCCATTCCTCTTCTCTTGTTCATCTTCTTCTTCGTTTTGCCCTGTATATATGTATATATATATATTTTTTTTTCTCCTTTCACGTCTCTGGGGTATACGTCTTCCCTTTGTTACGTTTACGAGCCTGCTCAGATCCGAAGTAAAACCTCCACCCTCTGCCACGTTTTCATCCACCCCGCCTGCCTCCCTAGCTTTCGTCCATCTCAATCTTTCTCTCTCGCACGGCCGTGAAATAAATCCGTATATTCCGGAGGGTCTTAAATTCAACCGGAAATAGAATTTGTCCCGAGGCGGTCACGGGAGGCAATGGCGCGAGGAAAGAGCGGCGAAGAAACGCGCGCGGCCCGAGGAGAAAAAGCGCGAGGCTGCGTGGCTCGGGAAAAGAGGAGAAAGAAGAGACGGGGAAGAGATAGGAAGCAGGAAGTTTCCACGTGCCACCGTTTTCTTCCGTAGCGTCGTCGAGCCGGAGAAACACACCGGTCGGAAGAAGGGAGAATTTAATTTTCTCCCGGGAAAGCGAAAACAAACCCTGGCTGATTTACGATCGGGATCGAGATGTTAAAATATTCTCGGTGTATTTTACGAGGCGA
Source organism: Mimumesa dahlbomi (assembly GCA_917499265.3). NCBI lineage: Eukaryota > Metazoa > Arthropoda > Insecta > Hymenoptera > Crabronidae > Mimumesa > Mimumesa dahlbomi. The sequence continues at coordinate 15,725,611 of OU824117.1, forward strand.
ACACCGCGCTCGCCGAGGGAAGAGGAGAGAGACGGTCGAACCTCGGAGTGAAATATCTCGAGGCATTCAAAGACGAACGGGCGTGGATTTTAATTCGAATGAAAGTTTAAAATATCGGTGTTGCGGCACCGGAAGGCTTCTTGCGGCTCGGTTTAAAGGTTCTACGAAAGGTTGAAAGGTTCAAAGGAGAAAAAGGGCCCGAAGGAAAAGAGGACGGTCTACAATGCTCCCGTGGAAGATGAAGAGAAGTGCTCGTTAGCGGTACCGCGGCGCGTCCAACGTCGTAGTCTTCTCGGTTGCACCTTGTTCGAGTAGTATCAGAGACGGCTTAAAATTTTCACGAGCCTCCTCGACGGCCGGGCTTCTCTCTGGCTCCCGAAATCTGCAATTTGGCGGGATCCATCGTACCTGGGTACTTGGAATGAAAGTCTACCGGTCCGAAGAGGATAGGAAAAGGTACGAAGAACGCGCGCGCGGGGCCTTTGCACGCTGAAGAAGCTGGCCAACCACCTCCTGAGTGGGCGACCCGCTGCCAGACGATCCTCATCGTGTTTACGTCTGCTTCGAAGGAAGGAAAAGTAACAAGAAAAGGGAGGCAAAAAAAATGGAAAATCGTGGCTTATCAAAGGAACGCTAGATAGATACTCTCATCGCCCTTCTGCCCATCCAACCCGCCTTACCTCTGCACCTTCCTCTCTTGGACCGCTTCTCTTCTCCGACCCCCGAACCCCCACCCCTCTCCCCCTCTCCCACTCTCCTCTCTCTCTCTCTCTCTCTCTATCTTCGCTCGAGCGATCTTCTCGCCATCTCTCTCGAGACACGGAGGCTGTTTTCGGCAATTGCTACCGGGTCTTGTCAAAAAGTTGAAAGAGAGAGGCGGCTGGTGAAAAGAGGCACTACGGATTTCTAGCTCGGCCGAGTCGCGTAGGATGAGGAGCAAGTCGAGGAGGAACAGATGAGGAGAAGGACGAGGGGAGGAGGAAGGGGTTGCAGGAGAGGAGGAGAAGGAGGAGGACATCTTAAATTTTTTACGAGGCCACTCGTGGGCAATGGCAACGGTAGAAGGCAAGCACCGTAGACCTAGGAGGCGCTGCAGAGCTACCAGCAGCATTTCACTGAAGTCTGCAATTTCGCGGATGCATCTTGGCTGGTCTGGCTAGAGCGAGAGAACCAGGGAAGGAGAGGAAGCGGGTCTTTGCCCGCTTTAGAAGAACTCCTAAAGCGCGCCTTCCACCTCCTTCTCCCTCGGTCCACCTTCCCTCCTGTCCTCTCTACTATATTTTGGTACTCTAGAATTTCGTGCTTCCTCCTGTTCTCTCTGCCCAAACCCTCCCTCTCTCTTCGCCTTCGTCTTCGAACACCCTTCGTCTCTCGTACGCGAAACCCTCTGTCTCTTCTTTCTCTTCTTCTTCTCCTTCTTCCTCTTCTTCTTCTTCTCTTCGCTTCTTTGCCCTTCTCTTCTCTCGTCCCTCGTGCCTCTCGTTTCGTCGAAGAATGGCGAGACGCCGGCCAGACCCTGGGGCCTGTCGGAGCGAGAGAGAATGAGAGCGAGAGAAACTAAGCTTCCGCTTGGTCAAACGAAGACGGGAGATGCTTTTCGCCCGGCGTCTCTCTTTCGCCCTCCCTTTCTCTCTCGGTCGCTCTGTCTCGCGGCTCTATGTGTGCCCGAGAGGGACGGGGTGAGAGAGACGGATAAACGCATGGTATTGATCCTGAAACCCCTTGCTCCTCATCCCACGCTGCTAGCTGGCACCCCTTCCACCACACCGACGAACCCCAAAGTTGCGTTCGGTCTCTCTCTCACTCCCACCCTCTTCCTTCTCCCTCTTTCTTTTCCCTCTTTTGGTATTTCCCCTCTTTTAGACTCGGCTAGATGACTGGTTCAGCGACGAACGCGAAATTTCAGCCAGCTTAGACGTATACGCCGTGTGTGATGCACGTCGACCTTGAACTTGGAATTAGTCTCCGGCCGAGAGAGTATTCGCCACGCTTTTGTCGACCCGTCATTTTTTCCCCCCGTTCCGTCAGCTCCGTTCTCGTCCCATGGAACGTCGATTCACACGTGTAACGTCAGCCGGACCAGCCGCTGCGCTTTTCCCGAGGTTATTAATATTAAAAGATAAAAAATCTGCGAAAGACCGGAAGAAGGGTGTATCCGTAGATTTTGTTCTCGTTGCTCGTCAGCGGTTGCCTCTCCGGAATGATCGATATGCGTCAACGGACGTGCGGAAGGTACACAGACCGGCGTGTGCAAAGAAACGGAAAGAAGTTGGGACGACGAAGCGAGGCAAGGAGGCAGACGGAGGAGAGGCTTTACGATCGTCGAGCATGCAGCCCGTCCATCTGCCTCGTAGCACGTCATTTGGCACGCTCCGAGAGATATCCGGAGAAACAATGATGCCTGCAGAGTCATCGGGCTTAACAGTACAGGTGCCAAACGGTCGTCGATCGGTCCTTAACGATCCATCCGGACCGGTCCGGGTCCGGTAGGTTCGTTCGGTAGTCGATTTTCGTGAACCGTCGAAAGCGTTGATTGTCCGACGAAAACGAGGGACGGGGAACGATCGGTCACGTTCGCCACAAAAGAACCTCGTTTCCACTCGATGAATCCGGCTATACCGGAGAGGTCCTGCCACGGCCCCGGAGGGGGTACGAGTTTATTCGACTTTATTCGACCGGAGCGAGGGTGGAAGACTCCACTTTCAGCGGCTCGATGAAAGTAAACCACTCGGTAAAGCCGCGTAAAGGCGTCTCCAAAGTTCGCCTGCTTGGGCTTTAACTCGATCGAGCCTGCCTGTCGTTCTTAATCTTCGAAACTTTTCAACCACTCGACTCTCTCTCTCTCTGTGTCTCTCTCTTTCCCTCTCTCCGTCTCTACCTGTAGCGACCGCTACAGGTCGTTCGCGGATACCGTATCTTGTTCCCTTTAGTACGGTGTGTTTTCGGATCGTTCATTATCACCGAACAAATTAGACGATCGATAGCACGAGTCTAACGAAACGTTCTACGCGAAGGGAAAGAATCTCTTCGATACAGGGGGAGAAAAAACGTTTAACGTCCCATCGATCTTTTTCCCCGTGCACGAAGAGTAGACTTTAGCGTTCCCTGTACAAGTGTCACCGGTAAATTGCACGAGTGTGCGCATGCATTATACGTCTGTATGTATGTACGTAGAGTAGAACCCGTAAACCGTAGCGGGAACGTCGCGAGCATCGTTGCGCCCGTAAAAAGAAAGTACAGAGTACTGGCGGCCACGTAACGAACGGAGTAAAAAAAAGGGGGGGACGGTGTTTTTCGTAAATTTAACGAAACTCGCTTCGGAAAGTTCCGAACGATTTAATACCGTTTCGCCGACGGCGGAAAGTTTCGCAGTGACGGCCGCACGCGCGCCCGCCACTGTAAATAGGATTACGGGAAACATATATAAATCCGTGTCCCGCAGCCTAGGAACGATCGTCGCAGAAAACCGCGAAGTAGATCCCAGAAAAGAGCTCTCTCGCGCGCGGTTGTTTCCATTTAGGGGTATCATTAGCGACGAGCCTACCTGAAAAACAAACACCCCGCGTTCGCTTAGAAGAAGATGGAAATAGAGTGGAGCCGGTCTACCGGCTGGCAAAGCTGGCAAAGCTGGCAAAACTGGGGGGTGGGGTGGGGTGGGGTTGGGGTATCAGAAAGGACGAGAAAGGACGAAGTGGAGGATCGGTGGTGTGACTGGTTGCAGCGTAAAAGGGGGAAAGGATATTTCGCAGATTTTAATTAATGCGGTTCATCTTTGTTTCTTTCAGACGAGCCAGCCCGTGGAGTCGCACGTCTGCGGGAGATTCAGGCGACGACGAAGCCGGACGTGTGTAGGGGAGGAGGCGGTGGTGAAAGAGGGAAGAGAAAGTGAGGATCCCGAGAGGCAAGGGCGGGGAGGAAATGCGACGAATCTCGCCTCGTCATTAAGAGAAGCAGCAACCCTTTGTAGGTGAAGCGAGCGGGGAAACGAAAGAGAGGAAAAAAAAAAGAATCGAACGCGTTCGCCGGTAGACGCGTCGCCTACTAACTCTCCCCGACAAATCGACGCGTCGTTTCCCTCGTCATAAATGTACAGACACCAAGAAGATAAACGTACGGCCTAAAATCTATCCCAGCGAATCTCTGGAAACAACGACGATCCGAACGAACGGTCTAACGGCAACCGATGGCCTATCCGTGAATGCTGCGGAACGCGACATCGAGCCTTTGAAGGGAATAAACGAGCCAGCGAACGAGTGTGAAAGAAGAAAGTGTCAGCCCGCGAAGTCACGCACCGACGCGTCTACGCGAGACAATAATCTCCGAGGTGGTGGTGGTGGTGGTGGTGTTGGTGCTACTGCTAGGGGTGTGCTTGCCTTTATTCGAGGCGAGGCTACTCTGTGTGTTAAAAAAAGGGGTAAAAGAAACGCCGTTGGGCTGCAGGAACGGTAACGGAGAGAAGAAGCACGAGAGAGCGAGACAGACGGCAGGAAGGGCTGCAGGAGCAGCAATAGCAGAAGCAGAAGCAGGAAGAGGAAGAGGAAGGTGGCAGGAGAGGCGGGAAGTGGTGTGTTAGGTGCGGGAGACGGTGGTAGCGTCGAAGTCGAAGCTGGAGGAGTCGGAGACGGGGTCGGGGTCGGGAGTCGGTGGGAGCTGGGAGAGGGTGGTTGCACGTCGTCGTCGCGTGACGTGCGGGAAGAGCAGACGAAGCGTGGAGGAGGCATGAGGAGGAGAGAGTGACGACGCAGCCTCGCACAGATCGTGAGAGGACCGGCGGCCCCCACGGTGGGGCTGCGATAAGAATGGCCCCCTTCAATATGGCGGGCGTAGCAGGCCTCCTAGCCACCTGCGCCGCCGCTGCTGCTTCCGCTGCCCACCTTCTGCCGTTGCTGCTATTGCTGATCTGCCCGCGAGGGACCCACGCGGAACAAGGTAACCCTTTCTTTCTCTTCTATCTTCGCTTCTTTCGCGTACCTCTTTCGTTCGTCGCCTTCCTCTTCTTCCTCTCCTTCCTCGACCCCTTCCCTTCTTCTACCTCCTCCTCCTCCTCCTCCTCCTGCCCCTCGCCTTCTCTCCGTTTCCTTCGCACCATTCTATCCGACGGTCATCTACCGAGATGATAGACCCGAGCGACACCTCGGGACACGATATACCTCGGCGATTGCTATTTTCTTCTGTATACTTAGCCAGATGCATCGATTAAGCTGTATGCCTGCATCGATGTATCTACCGGTTATTCCGTCGAATGATTCCGATCAGAAGCTCTCTCGATACGTACTCCCGTACGGAATCGTTTCGTGGATGACGTAATTATTATCCATTCTACAAATTATTGTAGATTTCGTAGGGCGGGTTATAGAAAATACCGAGTCTTAGTAAATAACAGGTCTTTATTTTAATTCTACGCCGTCCGATTACATCGACCGACCGTTCTTAATAATTTCAACCAAGCCCCGTAGCTTTCCGCGTGTCGCGATGCATTTCTTTTCGTATTCTCGATCGCTCGGCGAGTACGTTCGTTCGATCGATCGATCGGATCGACAGATCCGCGCGATACCGGTCCGCCGACGTTGATTGTTTGCCTCGTAAATAACTTAATTAGCGCGGGTACCAAACGACCGGTAGAAATGCCGTTTACCGGAGGGTTTCGCGTTTGTTTGCTTCGAGGAGTCTCCACACAGTCTCGCGGTAGATTTAGGGTCCCCCAAAAGGAAAGCTCGAGCGATTCGACCTAGCTCCAACCTACCGAAATTATATGCATTTTCCACGTGACAGCACGAATCGATCGACAATTTCGATAGTTCGCGATCGTTTCTCGAAACTGTTGGCAGTCGTCGTGGATTAACCCATGATTTTCACGATGTTTACCGAATCCATATGCATCGATATGCCGAGTAGCAACCTCGAGAAAGTTTCTGCGATTCCAGACGAGACGCTGTGCAGGTTGTCTGTAAGTTTAGCTACCAAAATTCAAGGTCGTAATCCTTGGAATAATGCTAACGAGGCGGTTCTTAGCCAAAATACGATCGACGAATGTTAGCCGGGAAGAAGCACAAAGTTTTTGTCAAACTTACTGGCAATCGATAGACATAGTAGCACTTCGTACTCCGCGCCCTTCCGCGAAACGTTCGCCGGTCTGTAGAAAACACTGCGCGAGAATCTCCGGGAGAGTCGGTATGCGGTGAGAAACGGCCGGTTCGGTCGTCCGGGTAGAATTAGAAAGCACGAAGCTAACGACGCGTACCGTAACTGTTTATTCGCGATGATCCGCGATCTGTCAATTTGATAGTTCGCGTCGGGGCAACGTCGCCCCGTTACCTTTTCGCGGCACAATGCCGCCGCGCCGCATGATTTATCGCGCGAAAACGAAAGCCAGAAAGAGACGGATGAAATTACCGCGACGTTAATTACCGACCGTGCCGGGCTAGATCCCGGACGATCCTAAACTCGATCGCGCGCAACAAGAGAATTTCTGGTCCACCTTGACTCTCTCCCGCCGCACGTTATTTCCTACGGTCCGACTAATGTCCGTTTTCGTTGAAAGTCCGCATACTCTGCCTCCGAGTCACTTACCTTCGAATGGAATGTGAAAAAAAAGAGACTGGCAAACAAATGATCGAAATTTCGGTAACGACGGGAAGATACTCGCAAGTAAACCGGATTCGCGTGACGGTGATCGCGATTATCCAGACGACTGATGTCATCGTCGGGACGGGAACGAAGATTTATACGAGCGGTATACGAAGCGAGGAGGCTCGAGGAAGAGGTAGACGAGAGCTACCCGGAACGTTTTCCATATTTATATCGGGGGAAAAAAAAGCTGGCGCCCCGGGGTTCTCTCGGGGTCCGCTTCCCCCTTCATCCCTCGCCGGACTTTGGGAATAACGATAATTTCGTAATGTGGGCCAATCTTCCGAATTGCGGGATCGTTCGAGGTGCCGGTAGTTAGTGCGCCGGGATTAAAAGGGGATCATTTCGACGCGGCCGAGACAGAAAGGAACGAGCCGAGCTGGTGGGGATATACAGACGCCTCCCCGAAATTGAGGAGCAAACTCAGCAGAGCCTGTTTACTCTACGTGAGCCGATTCTAGATGGACTCCTTCCAAAGAGAGGGATCTTCTCTCGCCGGTCTCTCTCGAATGCGTGATACACGCTCGCCGATATAACGGATGCGAGGACGAACACACTCGCGTCCCCCATAGATCTCAGTGTACGCGGGCACCGTTACCATCTTGCAGAAAAAAAGTCAGAAATGAAATAAAAAATTCCGTCCCGTTCCGTCCGCAGATTATTTTTCTAAGAAACAGGTCCATCGCCGTAGCGACGAGTCGTCCCTCGGGTACGCAACGCACGAATCTCGTTCGAACGGAGACTCCGCGGGGGAAATCGTGAAAATATATTCGCGTCGAAGTTTATCGGATGCCTCGCGAGCGTGAAACGTGGACGGATAGAGGACGATAAAGTGAAATTTACATTTCGTTGGCATCGGTCGGCGAATTTGAAGAAAGACATTTTCGGGAAGTTTAAGAGGAATCCTTTTCGTGGTCGAATCGACATAGACGGCTATCCTTGCGGCAACTCTTCCCTGCAGCGTGGTCCTTCGGGAGTTCCCTCGGTACGTAACGCGTTTAATGGAACTTCCCAAGGATACGTTCCCGGTGGACCGTGTCTGCGCAATGGAGACGGCTAACTTCGTTTCCTTCGACCTGCACGAAACCCGAGCTTCTCGTTACCCTTGCCTATTCGATACCTCGGCTCATACCTTGCTCTCCCGTCTATCTCTCTCCCGCTCTCCCCCGTTTCCCCCTTTCTCTCGACTTCTCCCGTTATATCTCTGAATTTCATTCTTCCACTTGGTTCCTCGGTGCCCGGGACTACTCGTATTACCGTGTCTGCTCTTCGGAACTTGTAAACACGGATTCTCTTCGACAGTAAATTCACCGGCATGCACGTCTGACTCGCGTATATTTCTCGAAGGAAAGAACAAGCATTTTTCTTGGAGCGGATAGAGAGGCGGTCGAATGGTCGAAAGCAATTTCGTGGGTTGCCCTTCCGACGGTTTAGCTTTTTCCTTCCGAAAAGTTGATTTGCTTTCGTGTATATACATGTATACATGTATATATCTACCTATATGCTCCCACCTACCGTATACGTACGTACACGCGGACGGCTGCTCCTTCGAGGATTCGATTGAGTGCAGTAACGCGGTGGTCTAAACTCGATTACTTCTCCGGGCATCGTATAAGACCCCGGGAACGCTATGGTTCGTTCGCTACGTGTACTCGGTCACGGCACGATTACCGTCGACCGTCGTCTCCACCCTGGATTCCTTCGTTTCGACGATTTCCCTCTAACCGTCGACCGTGACGTACCTTCTGGCCTTGCGTACGTCGTCTGTTTAGCGCGGGCACGACTCCACCGAAATTGCCAGAACGTCTAATACGATTTTGACGTACGGACGGTACGTGCTCTTCGTCCTCTGTCTCTCGGGACAGAGGAAACGCAGGGGATACGGAATTTCATCTCGATACTCTGGACGGCTCCAGCAAATTTACCAAAGGGACGCTCGTTTATCGGAGGAAATGCGAAAGATCGCTTTTAGGAAACGTCCGTGGATCGTTGGGTAGCCAGGCATCGAAAGCTAACGCTAAGGCCGAAAGACGCTAGGACGGTAAAGCAGTCGCAGGAGTCTCGGGAGCAGGTCGGACGCAGGGAGGCAGTCCTCTCGAGCAAACTCGATTGCCTCCACGAAAAGGCAGAAAGACTCGTTCGAAGTCTCGGAAGGCTCGGATGCTGGACAGAGGTTCTACTCGTTGCTCTCTCTTCCTCTCTCTCTCGCTCTCTCTCTGTCGGTTCTCTTGGTTCCCCCGTTGTTCTCGTCCGTCCCTGGCGGTGGGTATCCTCTTTTCTCTCTTATTCTTACTCTGGGGCCACGGTGAGTAAGAGACGCGGCAACGCCGCAGGAATGCCCGGCCAGCCCACCGCGTGCATACCTGTACAGCCTACTACTCCGGTCCAGGCCTCGGACGTACGCTTCGGCCGTGTATACTGGCAGCATCCTATCGGGTCTGACAAGGACGGACTGAAACTTGCCCCCTGCCGGTCGAGGAACGAGGAGACGCCAGGAACGCCGGATAGAGAGAGCAGGACGGAAGAACCTGGGTCTCTCGGTGCGTGCTGCGGACGCCGAGTACGGCCGAGTACGGGGTTCCTTTGCTCCTCTCTCCCTCTCTCCCTCTCTCTTTCTCTCTCTCCCTCTCTCTATCTCCTCTGTGTAACCTACGTGTTCGCGATTCGCGTTTGAGTTTGCGTGCGCGCTGTCTCTTCTCACGGGGCAGCGTGTGTGCGCACGTACGTTCACGTATATTCCACGTACGTATGTCCTTTGTATACGAGTACCATGGGTGCGCACGGTGCACGCCGGTAGAAACCGGGCTGTGAGGCGAGGAACAGACTGAGAGAGAAAGAGAGAGAGAGAGAGAGGGGGACAGGGCGAGTGGGAGAGGGAGAGAAGAGAAAGAGAGGAGGGCTTACGGTGTTCCGCCAGGTGTGTGCGTGCGCCGAGGAAAAGATCACACGGACGAATGTAGGCTACTCTCATTGACCGAGCCAGAGAGAGCTACGGCTTCGCCTTGCCTCGCCTTGTATAGGTGAAAGAGAGACAGGGACACGCAGGGACGTGGAATCCCTCCCGATCTACCGATCGAGACGATCTTTCGCCGAGGAAACTGCTGGCGATCCACCGCGAATCGCCGTGCCGTGCCGCGCCGCACCGCGCCGCGACTGCGATCCTTCGATTAACTTTTAACAGCGGCAAGAATTTTCGAAGCGGTATCCCCTCCCCCCTTTCGAGCGCGTACAGTTATCTTAATTCCGAACGATTCGATTATTTTATTCGCCACCGCGTCGGTACTCGGCGTCCTTGCGGAGATAACTCTCGTATCGGAGGTCGGATCGGAATGGATTCGTATTTCCAACTTAGAACAACTATTCCGTTTCCTCTGTTCTCTTTCTATCCCTCTCTCTCTCTCTCTCTCTCTCTCTCTGTCTTTGTCTCTCTGTTACCGTTCCATCGGGACCATTTAAATATTCGATATATCCTCCCCCACGGTGAAGCGCAATATCCATCCCGGTGCTGTCGCACGGGTCACAAAGGTGCGGTATAACCAGCTAGATTAAAAATCAATATTTTCGTTGAAAACGGTTCCGTATCGTACAGACGATCGCATCGGACAAAACCGCGTCCTTTGCTTTTAATGCCAGTCTTATTCGGTTTCGGGGCAACTAGCCATCGGTTTCCGCCGCACTCGCCGCAAATTTTCTGCTACCGATAAAAGAGAAGTCATCATCGGCGGTCCTTTTGCGAGACCGTCCTCCTCGTCGTCCGCGGAGACAAATAAGCTCGTCAAGCGGACGGCACAATCGAGAATAGAAATCAAATGAGATATATACCGCGTCGGTAGAGTGGGAGACAAAGAGAGAGAGAGAGAGAGACAGGGGAGGAGAGAGAGAAAGAAAAAAAAACGTATCTTTTGTGCGCGATTCGCGCTCCACAATCGAGATCCGTGCAATTTTCAGGCTCGCTCGTGAGATACGCGGGTACAACGCGTTCCCGTCGAACGCGTAAAAAAGTCCGCGGACGAAAATACCGTCCCGGGCGAATTGTCGCGCGTAGCATAACCGCGACCTAACGCGAGGAAAAAGCGCGCGCGGTGCGTTGCGCTGGGCGTGTGCGTAACCCGGCGCAAAACGAGCATCGCGCGAGACGAAACGCGATATGCACGCACCGGGAACACGAGTGAGCATAAATTTTAATCGCCGAGAAAAATCTCGGGCGAGCGGCCGTGCGACGGAGACGGAGAGAACGAGAGGCCGAAAGCCGAAGAGAGAAAGGCCGAGAGAGAAAGACCGAGGAACGGAGAGGCGGCGAGACTGGATAAGGAAAGGAGGAGACCGGGTATAGAGATATATAGAGAGGTTAGGTATGCCGACGAGTAAAACGCCTCGAATAGCGGGGCCCCAAGTACATACGCCAACGACGAGCATCGCATCGAGGGCCCCGTATTACGTGTTTCTCGCTTTCAGGCCTTCTCTTCTAGCTGCCAGACTTTGCGCGCGATGCCTTTGCGCGCTCGGCGCTCACGTTTACCGTTGCCCATTTACCGATCTACCTCGTCCACGTTTTACAAGCCCCGGAATAACGTTAAACTCGGGCAAAACTAGTCACCCTTTCCTCTCGCTGCTAGAGAATTATTTACCATCTATTCCCAGGGGAATCGAAATCCACGCTGAATCTAATCTACGGAGTAACCCGACGTAGATATCGCGGCTAGAAGAATATACTATACGTATATCACCGGCGACGGACACCTCGATTTCGCGAAAAATAATAGCGATACAGCAGGAGAAATGTTTCCCGAATGTGGCGTACATCCGAGTAGATATCGGCACGACATTTTCTACGTATTCTTCCCCCGTTTCGCACCCCGTTTTCTCTCCTCGGTTTCGCCCTCTTTCCCGAGCTTTCTCTTTCTCCCCGCTCTTTCTCTTAACCTCTCTGTTTTGCCTCTCGCTCGCTTTTCTTCGATTTCCCCTCCCCACCGTGAAGTCTCTCGAGGCGTCGCGACGAGGGCGTGAGCGTCGGCTGGTTACATTTCCTAGCAGACCATTATTTCTCTCTTACACCCACGCCGTGATACCATGCTCACGAACGTGCACGCACACCGGCATCCGGTCCAGACACGCACACAGGTAGACCGCATTTTCTCCCTTTTTACCCCTGCTACTACATTACCTTTCCCGAGCAGGGAGTTAGGAGGGTGTCTCGCTGCATATTAATGAAAAAATTTGAGACTTCCCTCCGTCATCCAGCAGTCGTATCTGCAAAAAGAGTAACAAGGACGGCCAGCGGGGAGGAGCCGCGAGATTTCTTTCTCTATCCGACAGATAGCATCTGTGCATCTGTCTATCCACCACCTCCAGCATCGCGTCCGCCTCCTCTCCGACTCTGATTCCGATTCTCTTCTCCCGTCCGTAAGAAACGAGGATCTCGTCGCGTCTCGTCACCTGCACGTGCACACCGAAATAACTTTCTGGAAGAACCGATTCGATCGGCCGTTCCCTGAATTCGAACGGTGGCAATCCTTACCACCTGGCAGTCAAAAGTATACGAGCCTGCCCGAAAAAATCGATCGGTCTTATCGAGATTCCGAGCGAGCGACAGAGAGAGAGAGAGAGAGATCTTATCGATTTTTTCCCGCTGACGAGTCACTCGCCAAATCCGGGAGTTATCGTGGAACGGATAAGATCTGCCGTGGATGGTTCCCGCCATTAGTCGGTCAGATTATTCCCCGGATCGTTATCGAGCGAGCTTCGCTTTTGCTCGAGGTTCGAGGAACCTTTCACGAATTCTAATCGAGCAACACGTGTAACCCGGATAAGACGAGACATCCGGGTGGACCGTGAATCGTGTCGGAGGACGTCGGGGAATTTCGATAGATTTTTGAAAACGCGTAAAAAGTCGACGGGAAGAACGGAGAGGCAAACGCGATAAGAAGGAACAAGTGGAGTACCCGAAGCGAGAGCGGCCACTGTTCTCCAGATATACGTCAGAGCCAATAGAATTTTACGAGGCGAGATAACCCAAGGCTGTTTTTCGTCCCATTGTAGCCCCCGGAGGGCAGCATTAATAATACAGGTAGTTGGTGGCCGGTGATAATATGGCAGACTGTCGTGGTGGAGGAATAGGCAGGAGAGGAGTGGTAAAAGGGAGCCCTAAATTTTCCCTTTTCCGAGATAAAGCGTTCCTTTCTTTCGCTTCTGGCCTCTCCACCCGTCCTCCTCTTAGTTTCGTAGCTCGGGATGGGTCTATTAGCTCTGCTGCTGGCTTTTACGGCTAGCCAACTACCGTTATTTTTGCTTTTCGTTCGTGTTTGCATCGCTGACACGAAGGCCGGATAGAGGAAGAATCATTTCGTCGTGTATAGACATTTTCCCGGGCGACTTTCTCGTTTTCCGACCTCGTCGTCGAATAAGGAAAGATATGATTCGCGTTTCTCGAATCGGCCGGCAAACGATGGATCTTAAACGACTTCTCGGATCCGCGGCGATGAATCTCGTACGTCGTCGAGGTATCCAACGGAAATGGAGAGAGAGAAAGACAGGTGGCCGAAGATACCTCGTATACCATGGATGGTTAAGAAAAATCCCGAGTTTCCCAGGAAATAAGACGTCCGATACTAAGAACGTAATATAACTATACAAGGTTCGGGCTCGCGGAATAAATGGAATGTCCAGATCTGGTACACCGAAGGTCTTGCGCACTAAAACGAGTTTGATATCGTGTTCGTTGTAGAATGCAGTCAGGTGCGCGTAAATGCATTTCTAAGACAGGATAATGGAGCCGCGTTTAGGAGCTAAGCTGCCGACGCCGCCGACGTCGCCGCCACCGCCGCCACCGCCGCGTTCGCCGACATACGTGCCGAACTAAACAGGAAGCGCGTTCGATGCACCGCGTATCGATGTGTACTTCCAACATGCGCCCGGTCGATGACGACACCGTAGCCACGCGATTCCTTCCACCGGGCGATTATCGTTGAAATCCCGCTGGTCGAGTTTTCACGGTGACCCTATACATATATCCGGAGATGAGATCGGTTGGATTATATTTTTCAATTATGATAATACCCGTCCGGGCTGGATCGCGGCGACGTCCGCGGTTTCCGGTGGCATCGCACGACGCCTCGTTCCGCACGAATCGCAAATTACGAATCTCAGTAATCTGCGTGAGATCCGCGTCGTCGGACAATGCCCGATTCACCGATTCACATAGAATCTCTACCCCGAGTGATTCGCGACAGTTTTTTGCTCGGCATTCGCACAATTTTTTAGATAGCGACCTGAGACTTGTACCATTGTTTTAGTTAGGAAATTCTACGTCAGATCAACGTATAATAGTTGTACTTTTCGAAAATTTAATTTTTCGCAAAAATCTGAAGGGGGTAGGTCAGGATTTTTTGCGATTTTCGTAAATCCCCTGCCATTTCCACAATTTTTGAGATATCATTCTGATTCTTTCACTGACTTATTCGGCTTCCGAATCCGCGTCCAAAACGCCCTGGATCATTTAAATAGCTCAAAAATTACGGAAATGGCGAGCGATTTACGAAAATCGCAAAAAATCCTGACCTACCCCCTTCAGATTTTTGCGAAAAATTAAATTTTCGAAAAGTACAACTATTATATATTGATCTGCCGTAGAATTTCCTAACTAAAACAATGGTACCAGTTTCAGACCGCTATCTCAAAAATTGAGCGAATGCCAATCAAAAAACTGTCATAATTTGACCATTTTTCGCGATTTTCGTAATTCTTTCGTCATTTCCGGAAATTTTTAGATATCGACCTGAATCTTTCGCTGTCTTTTTCGGCTTCGGATTCCGCTTTCAAAACGTCCCGGATCATTTTGATATCTCAAAAATTGCGGAAATGACGAAAGAATTACGAAAATCGAGAAAAATGGTCAAATTATGACAGTTTTTTGGTCGGCATTCGCTCAATTTTTGAGATAGCGACCTGAGACTTGTACCATTGTTTTAGTTAGGAAATTCTACGGCAGATCAATATATAATAGTTGTACTTTTCGAAAATTTAATTTTTCGCCAAAATCTGAAGGGGGTAGGTCAGGATTTTTTGCGATTTTCGTAAATCCCCTGTCATTTCCACAATTTTTGAGATATCATTCTGATTCTTTCACTGTCTTTTTCGGCTTCGGATTCCGCGTCCAAAACGCCCTGGATCATTTTAATAGCTCAAAAATTACGGAAATGGCGAGCGATTTACGAAAATCGCAAAAAATCCTGACCTACCCCCTTCAGATTTTTGCGAAAAATTAAATTTTCGAAAAGTACAACTATTATATGTTGATCTGCCGTAGAATTTCCTAACTAAAACAATGGTACAAGTCTCAGATCGCTATCTCAAAAATTGAGCGAATGCCGAAGGAAAAACTGCTGAAATTTGACCATTTTTCGCGATTTTCCTAATTTCTTTGTCGTTTCAACAAATTTTTCGATATCGACCTGAATCTTTCACTGTCTTATTCGGTTTCGGATTCCGCATCCAGAACGTCCTCGATCATTTTAATACCGCGACGCGTGAACGCGTACCTTAAAGGTTCGATAAAATCGCGACAGAAGAGATTCGATCAGAAAATTGTTTTCAAGGGACAACGGAAGACGAGAGGGGGTGGCAGGGAGCGATGGCTCGAGCATTGGATTATCCTCGTGACTTTACTTCGGGGCAGCGTAGCGACCGGGTCACACAAATGGAGGCTGAATGGGTAACTCGAACGTGAAACGAAACAAGATAACATATGCGCGCGGATGACTCAGGTTTCTCGTTATTTCGGATCGTGTCGTAAAATCTCGGTCTTAACAACGCACGCGGGAATATATCCCGACTCGTAGGTCGGAATTAAAAGATTCCTGGGAACGCCGGGGGAACGGAGAGAGCGAGAGAGAGAAACCGCAAATATTTTCTTCGACCGCAAGACCGAACCGAACCGAACGGTTTTGCTAATGAACCCTCTCGTCGCCCTCGTCGTACTGATTAACGACTTCTCGAACGAATCGAGAAGCCATCACCGCAGGTAAAATCAATACGCGTGCTTCAGAAAATATTATTTGTCCGCCGGTGATTATATCCGTCGCGACTCACGGCTCGGCGAACACGGCGCGGCGTTAATCTTCCAATTATTTCCGCGGGGCACGCGTAATTTCCTCGGTTTCTTTCTGCGAGTGTTCGCGATGTCGTTTGATACGGGCCGAAGATAAGCCGCGGCCGATAACTGGCCGGCGATGAAAATCACTCGGAGCGTTCAAAGCTAATGCCGCCAATGAATCTTGGAGATAACGTTGCCCGCTAACAAACGAATATACCTCCTCTCGTCCACGGGCTACATACATACCAGAGCTACCGCGAGAGAGCCGGAGAGGAGAACAGCCGTGAAAGAAAGACTCGTAGATGAAAAGGGGAAGACATTTTTTTCATTCACGGAGTCAGCGTGACGCGTAACAGGGGCAAGACGGGCGAGGGAAAAAAAAGGAACGAGGAGATAGAAACGAGGCGGAGGGAGAAAAAAATAATCGTAATCTCCGGGAGGCCGTAAAAAGGAGAATAATGAGTGACCCGCTAATAAAATAATTATAATATTGGGAGGCCAGTAATAGATTCTCGGAACGCATTAACCGGTCGAGATAAATCGCGGTCGCAGGGTGTATAGCGTGGTATACGAAAGGAGAGAGAAAGCTCGTACAACGCACACGTATATTGTCACGAGTACGTAAGGATAGGTTGGTATAGGTTCGGAGGCTGTGAATACGCAGACGCGGCTGATCGAGCACGTTGCAACAGATGTGTACGTGTATACCTGTACGGCCGTGTGCGACGAGTGGAACGCGCGCGCCGTGGTAGCGGAGGAACGTGTCGATGTCTAATATTCTCGGTATGTGAAATTACCGAGCGGCATAAATTGCCGATCGGACAGGTGGCCGACAAATGGAGTCGAGAAAAGGGGATATGGATATACACGACGTATACACGTATACGTATGTATACGTAGAACCACCGCGTACGTGGCCACTGCGGTAACCGCGAATCGAAATATTTATCTTTTTATTCACTCATTTTATTAATTAACTCGCGTGCTCGCGCCCCGTACCTACGTACACCGTCGGTTTGATCCAACCAAAGCGGTAACGATCCACGA
Organism: Mimumesa dahlbomi; assembly: GCA_917499265.3. Lineage (NCBI taxonomy): Eukaryota > Metazoa > Arthropoda > Insecta > Hymenoptera > Crabronidae > Mimumesa > Mimumesa dahlbomi. The sequence continues at coordinate 15,742,376 of OU824117.1, forward strand.
ATACCTAACAGTATCGGTATGTGGAATTACTGACCCGCATAAATTTCCAATAAAGGTCTCGTGCGGGAAGCGACGCTTGCGCGCGTCTACTCTGCCAATTTTCCAGTGATTTTCGCTGATCGTTTCGTCGAATCGATGGACCAGTGGCCCGTTAGCGAAAGAAAAAAACATCGATGAAACGCCGCAGAGAAAGGGGCAGATAGATAGAAGGGCAGAGGCAACGAGAGGGAGGGAGAGAGAGAGAGAGAACCGCAAAAGACTCTAACGAGGAATTTATATTTCGTCGAGCAGGAGACGCGGATCGGTTTGAGAAACAAAAAGAACGGAGGGAAAAACGAGGAGACGAGAAACGAGAGGAAGAAAACGATCGCTCGCCTTTGTTTCGCATACCAAACTCGATGTTCGACGGTTGTTTAGGACGATTAATTTGATTATCGTGTTCGGGGGCTAATTTACATGCTAATATACAGATCGAAAATGGGATGACCGTGTGTACCGATTTAAGATGCAGCGGGAATTAAAAGAATCGACGCAACGTTTAAGTCAAAAGACCAAAACGGTCGCCTTATTTTCGCCGGTTCGGGTAGACGTTGCAAATTACACCGAAAGGGGACCGTGAGGAGAGAATACTTTGCTTCTTCTTTTTGCAGCCGGATGATTCCGTGGTTCTACGCGAAACGGCGGGTTCGCGTTCACCGTCGTTTAAGATAATACTTTCGATTATCGTCGTCTCACCGGGAACGATTCTCTCTCGCGTTTGTCCCGGTACGGTGATTTAGATGCTAATGCGCGAACCGGTGACGCGCGCACGTCGCGTTGGCCGAAGAAAAAAAAACGCACCAACGGCGGAGGGTGCGGATAAATTAAAAGTCAGCTCGCGGTTTCGCAGAGCGTATTCCTCTCGGGCTGCGCTAGTCGCTAGGCGTTTAAACGCCGCCGTGGAAATTTACGAGCGAGTGGAAAGACGCCGCACGCACCGTAGACGACGAGTTTTATTTATTCAGCCAGCTGGACCTAACACGGTGACGTACGGAAACAAATAAATATTTTGATGACTTGGCACCGTCCCAGCGAATGATCGATATATTCTCGCGTCGGCCTCTCCCCCCGCCACCGCCCACTTCTCCTCTGTCTTTCTCCGTTACTTTTCGTCTCTCCTCCCTCTTTCTGCCGGTGGTCCATCCACCGGAATCCAACCCCGTCGTCCTCTTTAGGCTCCTTGAGCTTTTTGTCCATCTCTTTTTCTCTCTCTCTGTCTCTCTCTCTTCGCTCTCCGTACCGCCTCATCGTCGTCTCTTGTCGCCTCGGCGGGTGTGTTTGTCACGCGAAACGAAGAGAGAGTCGAGCGGGACTCGGGAGAGCGGTAGCGGGAGGTGGGGAAGAGATTAAAAAGGAGAAAGACGAAGAGCAGGACGGTGAATAAAAGTGAGGGTGAAGGGAGTAGCCGAGACGAACGGGGGAAACAAAAGAGAGGGGGGGGAGGAACTGCACTTGAAAAGCACAATTGAAATTCAAGATCCATATGCAAAGAGCCTCGCGAGAGCCGGCGCGAAAGAAGGACAGAGGGAGAGAGAGAGGATCGAGGAGATTCGAGGAACGGTGGGGAGAGTGGAAGGAAGAGAGAAAATCATAAAAGGGGGAAAAGAGAGAGAGAAAGAGTTGGACCAGGTAATCTAACATCTCGTGGACACGCGGTAACCGACTCTCCCTTTCTTTCTTTCTCCTATCTTTCTCCTCCACCCCTACCTCTTCCCCAGCCCTCATCCCCATCGGCATTGGGGACCCATATTGTTTAAATAATTGATTTAACATGTGTACATACATTATGCACAAACATAATAATGCTATGTAAATGGTAATTCCAGCCATGCCTGCGTGCTGGCCCATCGTGGCGTGGGCCGAGCTGCGTTCGGAACTTCTTCCACCCTTCGTCCCTTCCTCGCCCTTCTCTCTCCGCCTGTTCCCTCGGGCTCCCCATGCCGCCCAGTTGGACCCAAAGATCGTGCACGGTGCCCACGGGATCCCGCAGAGAAGGGAGACCGGGGTTAAGTTTCCGAGCACCTCATATTTTTTCCTCTTCTCCGAGACTTCCCCGCCTCCTCTTCCTACCCCCTTCTGTCTCTTTTCTCTTCGTCTCGAATCGAGAAGGGTGATTCCTCCCACGATTCACCACTCGAAATCCTCTTTCTCGCCTCCTTCTTCTCTCCTCTCCTCTTCGCATAGATATTCCTCGGAACGTGTAACGATCCACGCGGCTAGATTTCTTTTTCCTTCTTCTTCTTCATCTTCTACTTGTTCCACTTGCCCGGACGTTTTATCCGACAACGATCCAAGATCGATTCGCCCTCGATCGAGTCAAATACGTCCCGTTGGAGTGGGGAGAGTAATTAAAAAGATCTCGAAACCCGTCATTACGGGGCTCCTCATCTTCTTCCGTGCTACGTGGCATCGGATTCTCGCGACGAGTAGTTCTGGTAGACAGGTCGACAATTAAGACCGGATTCTCTATCGGGAATTCTCGCTCGCTCTCTCCCTCTGGACGCGCTCTATCTCCGGCGATGCACGAATTTGGCAGAAGTGACCGAACGGAACGGTACGCGCGGTACGGACTGCCGTCCGATGGGTCAACGACACCCTGCTGAACGGTTCGAGGTGCGATAGAGGATACACGCGGGAGAAGAGAAGAAGCCCGGGGAACGGTGCGAGAGAGCAGGAGGAGCAGGAGGAGGAGGAGGAGGAGGAGGTGGAGGATGAGGAGGAGGAGGACGGAGCGGAAAGAAGGACGAGAAGGGAAAAGAAAAGGAGAAAGGAGAAAGGAGCGAACCTAGGGAAGGGGCGTAGGACGGATGGGGGAGGGAGAGATCCTGACAAATTGGAAGGCCGTTAAGCCAAAGGCACGGAGGCGTCGTTCGTTGCAAAGAGAAAAGAGGTTCGATGGTTCTGGCAAGAAGAGGTCGGTGAGCCGGGAAAAAGACGAGCCGCGCGACACTCGTGTCAGGACGATCCTCGTCCAGGCATTTTTAGAGCCGAAATAAAGTCCGGCAACGTATACCGTTGGAATATCCGCTGGCCGCTCGCAGCACGAATCGTAGGTGGTCTCCTCTCGCCGCTCTCTTTCTCCCTCTTTCGCTTCTCTTTTCTTACCTCGGCTTCCGCCTCTCCGACGTTTCTTCTCCTTTTCACTCTCTCGTTCCTCTCTCTATTTGCCGATCCACCGAAAGCCGCGCACCTCGGCAGACGGCGCTGCGAGCCGTTGCGAGGCTCGCGCGAACCCACCGATAAGCTCGAGCAAACGTGCGCCCTTTCCCAGAGATACGGAATCACAGGTACGCGAGGATCGATCCGCGAAATCGACGGGACGGGTGGTACCGCGGGGCTGCTAGGGGAGGAGGGGCTGTCGTGTCGTCGAAAGAACGGAATCGTTTGGAATTTACGACGGCGTCGAGCCCGTTCGAACCGCGGAAAAGGGAACGACGAGGAAGCACGCGACGAAGGGATATTCCGGTGCTCGGGTTCGTCCACGGGAAGAAGATAAGATCGGGATCAGGAACGGGCTTGCCCGATTCCCGTACGTAAACACGTAAATTTTCGGCGGCAGATAAGATGGGTATAACCTATTTCCGGGGAATACGATCGAAGCTTATTACGTACGGGGGATACCGCGCTCGATAGCACGGTATCTTTGTAATAGCGTGGACGAAGGCGGGGGAGAGAAGGTGGTAGAGGCGATCATGGTATCCGGTTAAATTGGTCGACGAAAACCGTCGGTTCTCGAGGCATTAGCGGCGCGGACACGGCGGGTGGGTTGTACGCCGGTGAATGGTACCGGAGAGAGGACAGTAACGATATTATATCGAGAAAGATCGAGTCCGGCGATTCCTCCGGTGGTGTGTGCGCGCAGGTGTGCGTGCGTGCGTGCAGGAGGCGAAATCGTAATCTTAATCGGCTTCGAGTAGCCGCTCGTCTCCGGACCGGGCAACAGGTTCCCCTCGCGCGCGCGATTCAATCGTCTCTTCCTTCGGTGGTTATGTACGCGAAGGAGAGAGAAAGAGCTAGGGAGAGTGTGAGAGAGAGAGAGAGAGAGAGAGAGAGCCGCCGACCTCTTACGATACGAGCATACGGTAAGAACAGGCTCGTTACGTCACTCATCCATCTCCTTCTGTGACCTCGACTATTGATTTATCGTCCGGGCGAGCATTCTCGTTTTCTTTCTTTCTTTCTTTCGTCCCAGCTATACACGTCGACGGGGTGTATCTATACGCGATCGTCTCTGATTAGAGGTAACGCATTGTACTCGGGGAATCGAAGCATCGGGAACCGGGGGGCCTCCACTACCTCCTTACGCAAGTATAATTGGAAATCGACGTCGAGGCTTTTTACCGATAAGCCTCGTACATACGTACGCGCCGGGAAGCGATCGCTCGACGTCGAATATCGTATCCTCCTAGAATTTCGTCGCATTATTCATCGTCGTGTAATTATCGAGACACGTCGTTTACCACCGGGAGTATAACCGATGCGCCTCGAGTCTCGAATACGCGACTTTCTCATCGAACCAGGCTCCTCTCTCCGATTTTTGCCTCGGCGCATATCGATGCACGTATACGATATATCTCTATACATACATACATACATACGTACGTATATGTATACGAACGTCGCCTCATTTGAATAATATGAAAAATCGAGGATCGACCGGGGCTCTTTCTTTCCCGGGCGAGTGAAAGAGAGGCAGCGAGGAAGATAGATAGATAAATGGAGAGAATACCGGAGATGGACGGATATATGGCGAGAGAAAGAAAGAGTCGGATGGCGGGGAACGGAGAGAGATCGAGGGGGAATAAAGGGAGACATAGAACTCGAGAGAAAACGAAGATGCACGATCGGTGGAGTGAGTTAGGGCCGGCGGGCAACGCTATGCATACCGTCACACCCTGCGACACGCTCCAAATTTGAAATTTAAATTCGGTACGTCTCACGGGACCGCGTCGTACACCGGTTACCCACACGTGCAACGCTCTCTCCTACGTACTCCGTTCGTCGCGAGTGCGTGTACGGAAGAGCCGGAGGACCTAAAAACGACCACGAGGAGAACCCGAAGAAGGATACCCGGAGAAAAGGAACGTCGGTACAACGATAGCCCCGGCTTGTTTTCGCGTGGATCGACCGACCCGTGAAATCGTTTCCGTTTCTACGTCGACTCGAATATTTTCCCAAAACACCGGTTCAACCCTGACCCTTGGACCGGTCTTTCGCCGCTGGAACTTGCCACCTACGTTCTCGTTTTCGCGACCACGACGAGTCTCTCGACGAATCGGTTTCAGACTCCTTTTGTCTGGAGGAGTCCGCGTCACCCGCATCCGTGCGTTTCCCTTCCGGCGGAAAACACGCCTCGCTTCCGCGTCGCGATTCCGTCTGGTGCACGGTCCTGCACTCGAGGAATTTCTCGCCGGCTACGCGAGTATCTCGCCTCACGTGACACGTGTCGGACCCAAGTGCTGGCACGACGTACGTGTCGCACGCACGACGTGCGTCGCGGCTGCACTTTCTCCTTCGCGGACTCGTCCCGTCGTCGCGTCGCTCATCCTCGCGAGATATTCGATTTTATCCTTGGATCGCGCCGCCGTGATTCGAAAGTTTCGTCGGCGGCGATATCTCCGCGGATTGCGATTTTTCGCAGCCGCTCGCCGCGTCGGGCGCTCGCGCGGCAAAATAATGCCTCGCAAGTAGTTTCCGGAAACTCGTGCGGAGGAACGTAGTCGAATTTCCAAGATCTACTTCGCGGAAGTAAATCCCCTCGGCAGTCCGGAATAGCGGGTCAATCTGGAAGCTTTAACGTTCTCCGGGAGTTTATCGGAGGCGGGAGGGGGTTTGACTCGGTCGGCCGGAGAAACTTGGATCACGGTTCGCGAATTCGGTTGCGCCGGCGTTCTCCTATATATCCAAAGTACTTCTCGAGAGTACTCGAATTAGGCCGGCGCGCTGTAAAGCCCATTACACACAATGAGACGGCTTAGAGGACGACCGACTCGAGTGGCTTAAGGTCGAGAGTCTATTCGCGAGAATCTCCAGCGGCGCGATATCTATACCCACCCGATGATAACACCGTTAACGTAAACGCGTCGGCTAAAATCCACCTTGGTGTCCGATTGTTTCTCTTAATTTTCTTTCTTACTCGTTTTACCCTCGTTTGTGGCCGACGTAGACCGGACCGAATAAAGCAGAACACACCGCCGACGGAATTTTTCAGCAGCCACGTACATACATAGGTTGGATAAGCGACGCGCATCGTTGCGCCCTTTTGCCAAGGGAAAATTCGGCTGCCTGGGGTCGAGTGAAAAGAAATGGCAGAGAGGGGCAGGTGCCGGCGAGACAATTATTTTAACCGACAGCCCGTTTCACGGTGTGTCTCGATGAGCCCGGATAATCGCGTACGCGTGAGAGCCCCTGGGATTCTGCGTGGCTCGTCGAAGCGGTAGTCGGCGGTGGTAGTAGCGGCAGATACGCGGGGGTAGCGACGATGGCAAAGAGAGACGAGCGGGGGTGGGTGGGACGACGAAGGGCGAGGAAGAGCGGAGGGAGCGGGGGCTCGGATGGATTTTGCAGCGCGCAGTTTTCACCTTTGAGATTCCATCCGGCGGCAGGGGTGGGCTCGCACCACCCCTCTCTCACCCCCGCGGCCGCGTCGGCTGAGGTACTTTGGTCTAGGAATTCAAGGACCCAGAGTCTGGGGAGGGATTCGACGACGACGAAGGGGGCGGCGCGCGGCTGATGGCTGCGTGGCACTGCTGAAACACCGAGCGAACAGGACGGAGATATAGAGTAATCGCGAAATACAGAGATGGAGGGAAGGAAACACGACCGAGAGGGAACAGAGGACACGGACACGGACACGGACACGGACGCGCACACCGCCGACCGGGAGACAGAGGGAAAGGAGAAAGAGAGGGAGGCTCGTCGCGCGAAACGAAGGAAGAGCGACGCATAGAAAAGCAGAGAGGTATTCAAGTCGAGCGGAGAGACAGAGCGGGAGAGAGAAAAGTGCAGTCAGAGGGGGTGTCGAACGAACGAGGAGAGAAATATCGCGGAGAGCGAGACGCTGCAAAAGAGTGCCAGAGAGAGAGAGAGAGAGAGAGTGAGGCGGAGAAGAGGGTTGGGCCGATGGCGGGCACACGGTGCTGGCGAACACCGTGCAAGAAGGATAGGCGTAGAGTAGCGGAGAGAAAAGCAGGGTGGAGAAAAGAGGACAAGGAGAAGCAGCACGCGGAACCGAGACGGAGACGGAGAGACAGATAGAGAGAGATTCCGAAACGGGGTGAAAGGTAAAGATGGAGCGAAAGGTAGAGGGAGGACGGGAACGGGAGGGGAAGGGAAAAGGGAGGAAAGGGAGGAAAGGGGAGAGAGAGAGAGGATGGTGGCGTTAGGGTGGGTGGTAGCAGCCGAGCAGCGGAGAGCCGAGAGAGCCCGGTCGATACGAGCACCACTACGAACGTGTCGCAGGACACGACGCACAACCCGATGGCTGTGTGCTGCGTGTGCGACTATACGCGCGGCCCTTTTCCCTCTTTCGCTCACACCCACACCACCGCACCCACCCTCGCACCGCCACCCCCCTCCCCGATTTCACCCTCTTTCACCCTCTTTTTACCGTCTTTCTCCTTCTTTCCCCGTCCCCTTTCTCCCGCGTACGGCTCCACGTTCCCTTTTTTACCCTCTTCCCGTGCCCCGGTGCTTTCTCACCCTTCGTATAGAGAACGAGAACGAGAGCTGCCGAGAAGCAAGGTGTTTTAGCACGGTCTCGAGGATCCGCCATTTTGAGAGGGAGTCGTTTCCCTCATCCCCCTCGAAACGTTGACTTTTCACGGTAAAATCTTTCGCTAGGGTTCTCTCGCGCGTGTCTCGATACACCAACGTCGTCGTCGACGACGACAACGACGACGACGACGGGATATTTTCGAGATCCCCGAAAGATGTTATCGTTCATCGACCATTACGATAGCTTTCCAGTAGAGCGGTATCCGTACGTGACTACCGTCGAATGCGACGCGATTAGACTAACCGTACTAACGTTTTCTTTTTCCTTTTCTGATTACAGTTGTTCTCTTGGATACGACGCTGGAGGAGAAACTCGAATGGACGAGGTATCCGTTCGGCCCGCAAGCCAGCACTCCAGGAGTAAGTGCGATACGTTTATAATTTAATCCGCGAAGTTTTCGAGCAAGACCCTCGAGTAAGACCATCGAAGATACTTTTCGACCGCGAATGGAAAACGATCGCGCGCGATTCCCTCGGTCCGTCCCGCTCGAACGAACGTTCGATAGAGGATGAGTTGACCGACCCATCGCGAGAATAAAAGGCGCGGCAACGGGGGGAAAAAGATGAAAAAGATGAGATACGAAAATTCCTGACACCTTTTTGGTGAACGGAAAAATCCTTTTGGTCCCCGCGGCGACGAAGGGGACAGAAGGGGCGAAAGGGGACGGAAGGGATCGGGGCAACGAAGAACAGCGGGTTCCGGGGGTACCAGAAGCACTTTATGGTCTCGGTGCGCGCGGTATACGTGGGCTCCCGCTGGCCGGTGCGCTCTCTCGGCGCCATGTTTGTTTTTCAGTTGTTAAGCGCGCAGCGGGCCGCCAGACAGGTTTAAATCAGCCACTACCTCCTCCCCTCTCTCTCTCTCGCTGCCACTCTGTTTCTCTTTCTCTCTCTCTGTGTATCCCTTTCTCGGTCTCCCTCAGCCTCTCCTCCACACCCCGTTCGCCGACGAGCCGGCACCTCCTGCTCCCTCTCTCTCGTTCTCTCTCCGGTTCTCTCGTGGTTTCTCGTTCGCTCTATCGTGTGCGCGCGTACGCGCTTTTTCTCTCCGTCCGTCCGTCCGTCTCTCGATGTTTCCTCCTCTCTCTCTCGCTCTCTCTCCTTGTCTACCGCGGGACGCACACACACCGCGGCCGGGACCAAGAGAGAGTCAGTCAGTCCGCTGGGTAACAAATTGCTTTTTGTTTGAACGGACAAATTAGAGAGACGGCCGCCGGATAGGGAGGAGAGGAACGGAGAGCGCGGGCGCGCGCGCGCGCACCTCACTCGCGAGAAAGAGGATGCGTTTATTTAAACGTCGTAGGACGCGTATAGTTTGCTGCGTACACGGATTACACGAGCACCGCTGAAAATTTCCCTCCGACCACACCGGGACTGCTCGCGCGCGGACCCTACGTGGGTGTCGACCGGCTCTCGGATATCTCACGGCCCTGGCCACGATCATCCTTCCGATAACCCGTCTAAACTGTTTTACGGTCCGAACCGATCGTTAGATCGTTCGAAGCTCGATAGGCCATCGTCGAAACTGACGCTCCCGTCCGGATCGTTTTACACGACTTTCCACCCGGAGATTTATAATACGATGGAATCCAAACGATACGAGCAATTAACGGACGGTTTAGAGGTAATATTTGAAAGAAGAGCCGGAGAGGGTGGGACGCGATATATGGTTCGCGTCTAGTTTATTTTCTTTTCTCTGCTCTTCCTTTTTTTCTCGAGGTTCCAGCAGTCGATCGTTAGTGCGGTACCGCTAATCGAGCAGCGTAACGCTCCGTTTGAAAAGGCTCTTTGAGAGAGCCTGCTGTTGATTTTTCTGGCTGCTAAACGTCCTCCCGCCTTCCCTCCGGAGAAAATGGTCGAGGGAAACCCGAGGCTTCGTTGCACGGAAGCTCGAGTTTTTTTCCCTCCGAACGACCGAAAAAAAACGCCCGTCCCTCGTCGCACGGCCACTCTCGAGATCACTTCGCACCTACCGATGTACCAGAAACGGAAGTGTAACGTTCAAATATGCGCCGCCTCTTCTCGCGCGCCGCACGTGCGCTCTCGGGGAAAGAGCACACTTCGGAGAAGCGTTCGACCGAAGGGAAAAAAAAAGAAACAGGCATCGATCCCAGGGCAGAGCCAATATTACCGCCGAACGTCGCGGGAACACGTGGATCCAACGGGAAGAAGGATCCCGTCGTTTCCGAAGCACCCGAAGAAACGCGGTCTTTGACTGGAAGAATTTTCAAACGGAGGCAGAAAGTAAACAAGTAAATTCACGCTAACGGCAGCTAATCGATCCGCGCCTCGGGGTATCGACGATAAATCGTCGGCAATTTTGTAGAACGGCAACCCCTGAAATTCTTCGGGGTCTTAGCTCACCGTCGATCGAACCGGATGACTACGACCGAACGTCATCCTTCGCGATCGAAGGCTCTCTCTGGCTGCCTCTCCCTCTCTCCCCTCTCTCCCCCCTATCTCCAGAACTCTGTGTGCCGGTGCGTAAATAATTAACGACCACTCCGCCGAACGGCGAACGTCCGAGGAGTAATCTCCGTGGTTTATTTCAATATTCACCGAGTCGCCCACACGAGCCTGTTTAATCACGGGACACCGTGTATTATTATTCGCGATTACAGACCACTTTCCCGTGCGCGATTACACACCGCCACCGTGAAACGAGATCGCGACCGACGAGATTCCGAGAACCAACCGGGGACTCTCCCCTCGGATTCCACGAGTCCTTAGTTCATCGGTATCGATCGTGTGACGAAACCTGTCATTCCCGCGACTCGGAATTAACCGTGAAACCGTTCTTAACGGATCCTTCTCGGTCCCTGGTACTATACTTTCACGGGACGACGGAAAAATCCCCACGAAGGACAGCCGGGAATCCTCTTAGGGTGGTCCAGTTTCTTGATCCGCTCTTCGAACCGATGCTTTTCCGACGCGCCACTCGCGTGCACGGAATTCCAGATAGTGCTTTCCAGAGAAACCCTAAGTCGGTCTAATCAGTTTTCTCCGACAGGGATTATCGATCTTAATGCTCGCCTTACCGCGTATCAACATTGTTATTTCGCGACCTCGCCCCATCGTTACGCGGCTCGAATATTAATTCACCGAGAAAAACGACAGTCTCGGTGTCGTCGTTCGTGAGAGACGAGAAGGGACGTTCTTAGATCTTTCTAATCGTCCACCCTCTATCGGGGTCGAAGGTCCTGCCGTAATAAGTAGAATCGTCGCGGAGCGGGGGTGGGGGGATTATTAATATACAGGACCTAAGGGCGAACAGCGTCAGAACAAACAAGCCAAACAGAATTAGCTCGGAGTATTTGAACAACCCGATGGAGAGAGAGAAGGGTCGGTGGTGTGCGTGGCGAAGCGAAACGTCGCTTTGACGGCGTTGCTGGTCCTCACCGAACTCGCATAAAGGGATCCCAAAGATACCTCCTCTCTCCGTCTCTCTGTGTACCACTAATCTCGCTTGCAGGACCTCTACTCAGCCACCGCCGTTTCTCTCCCTCGTCCTCGAGAGATCGGGGACGAAGACTTTAAAGAGAAAGAGAAAAAAAAACACACGAAGGGAAACGTCCCGCTGGAATTAATCGAGGACGCTCGAGCTTCGAGCTACTACTCGATGGAGACGGACTATCGCGGTTGGCTCTCCTCTTCTTTAGAGTCGTGTTTCGAGTTCATTTCCATCTTTGACGACCACGGGGGAAGCTTACGGGCCTCGGTCTCGTTATTATTGCCAAGCTTAGCGCGGGATTCGTGTCCCAGTGGTTTTTATTTCATTTGAACAAAACACGCTTTAATGGGACAGAACTACAGTTTTCGGCACATTCGACTCGGTCGAGTTTCCAGGAATCGTCGGGAATGATAATTCGAATCGGAGATCGGGGGGGGAGAGGGAGAATCGAAGTCGTTCGATCTAACGGGCCCATTTCTTCCCGGAACGTCCATCGACGGACGAAAGCCGGTACCTTTTTCCCCGGGGAAAAATTTATCGTCGGCATGCCGGGTCCCGCTCGTTTTCCAGCGCCGCGCGTAGGAGAGAGAGAAACGCAGCGCGACGGGAACGCCTAGAAAGTCCAATAAACAATGACGGGACAATTTTAGGAACCGGGCCGGCATAGATCCCCGTGTACTTTATGCTCGATGCCTCGTTAAAAGTAAATTATAGAAGGTTGCCCGAACGACGTATACGAGCACGGGGGCGCACAATCTTCGAGGAATCTATACGTGGAAGACATCGGGAAAAGTCGACGATAATAGTCACAAATAGGAAACGCGAAGCAATTTATTTCCACGGAGATAAAGTTTCGATAGAAAACAGAAACGGAGTAATTCCGTGCGGGCGAACCGAGTCCACGTCGTTTTCAACGGGTTTAATTCTTCGTCCGCTGTACGAGATCTCCCGGATCGACGAGACAAAAGATCGATTTCGCGAAATCTCCGACGGTGATATACCCTCCCCGGTTCTATCTATCCGCGGTCGACGACAATTGCTCCGGTACCGAGAAAGAGCGAAAGAAATTTGGCTCCCGAAAGAGGATCCACGGTATCGCGGGAAGATCGGTCGCGGGAGCTTGGGAGCCAAGTTGATCTTCGAGCCGATGAAACGTGGCGATCGCGTCTGAAGTTCCTGGCGAAAAGGTCTGCACCACTCGCACGTGGCACTCGAGCTTCTATCTGACCGTTTCATCTCTTCCTTCATCTTCATCCTCCTCGATCTCCCTCTTTGCCTCACCTTCCTTTCCGCTCTCTCTCTCTCTCTCTCGTTCTCTCTTTTATTCTGTCTGTCCCTCGCCCCCGCTTTCGTTCCGCGCCTCGTCTTTCCTCATCGTCGGTTCTCTCGAGTCTCGTCTTTTTAACCGCGTCCGCGGGCGTATCTGCATCTAAATGCGCGCTCCTCGGATGCGAAATTTCCGAGGACGTCACGTGGTGATATGTGACTCGGGTAACCGCGTCTTCGGGGGCTCTCTCGCCCGTCACGAATCGTCGTTCCCGGAATGCGAGCCGATATGCCGGGGTACCGACACTTTGCCCCGCGACCTGCGAACCCCCTCCCCAACGGAAACACGTATATTTGCCCGAATCGCAAACCCTTCGACGTTTCATTTTTTATGCCGCTCGCCCCCAACCCCCCGCTGCCAGCTCCCTCGGCATACGTACGCTTTATAAAATCAATCCCAGCTTATAGGTTTCCTCCGGTCTCTGGGGAAATATCGCGAGCCGGCGTCCTTCGTTTTGCATCCGCGCGTCTCTCGCGTTCTCGTTCGTCGATCCTCGTCGTTGCACGCGCACACCATGATTGCACGTCCGTGTGTATTTTCCAGGCGGAAAGAATCGCGAAGCTAGTAGAGAGAGAGAGAGAGAGAGAAACCCGCGTCTACCGCGATCTCCGGAGAGTTCCTCGGGAGGCAACGAGCTCGTCTCGCGCCTCACCGATCGTCGGTGGTGCGTTTGACGGCGTTCGCGGTGATCCGCGTAGTTATCGTTCACGGATTAATTATCTGCCCGTGGTAACGAGCTCTATCGCGGAACCTCTCGGTTTTCCGCGCGTTGCCACGTGCACGTGGCACTCGATACCCGCCCGTTCCGCGGTGAAGGAACTTTGCTCCCGTATATCGGGACGCGATCGATGGTCGCCCGGTGGATCCGTTTGAAATACGGTCACCGGTTTAACGAGGATTAAACGCCTAAATAATTACCCGTGGCGCATGAAAAAAAAGCGACGTGCTCGAGGAGGGGAAGAAAGACAAACGTAAAGGGTGGAGACGTACGGACGTCGTGCGTCTCCTCGATGACTCGTCCAGTGTGTGTAGTACCGGGTGGAGCTGTAATAATCATACAGCTGTGAACATTTCGGGGCGCCCGAGTGGGAATAATAAATATCGGGTTACCTTCTAGGGGTGTGTCTAGAATAACTAACTGCCTATTAGCTAAATATTTATTAGCTAGATAAGTGGTTGATTTATTCTTTCCACTCTCTCGCACGAGACGGCGTTAACGCCGATCCCCCGACATTGACCTTTTGGAGCTCGTTAAAAAAAAGGAGGAAAAAAGGGAAATAAAGAAACACTCGGTCGGTCGGATGGGTTCGTCGTTGGTGGGACGGGTGTCAAAGTACGTCTTTTAGGATCGATCGTGGAATAAGGCCGTCCGGTATGTCTTATCGGAAGGAGCAACGATCCGCGGTTCTATCGTTGCTGTATCTCTCGCGGCGATTACAGACGATCCGGGCAAACAAACGTCTTTTTCCCGGGAGGATTTATCGTCGCGTCGAAGACGGAAATTCGAGAAGCACTTGTCAGGGACGCGGGGCGTCTCCTTCGATCGCCGTCGATGACCCCGTTTTATCGTCGGTCTCTTTATCTCGAGGAGGATATACGCGTGTGTACATACCGGGCGTCGATTTTGCCAATAGAGGCGATCGGGTTCTCGGTATCGCAATCGAGTTTCCGTTTCTTCCAGGTACGCGTGAGTCAGCCGATTACTTTTCTCCTTACGAGCCCGTCGTTCCGCCCGGATTCTTCCGCTTGTTTCCCGTTCGATCGCGGGGTCCACTCTCTTCGTTTCTCGCGTCGACTTTCTCCCGCCATTCTGCCAAAAAGATTTTCCTAGCGGCCGAGATCCGATCGACGTAGAAACACGTTCGGCCGTGGTACCGTTGGTCCGCGGTATTTCCCGATGTAATTGCAGACGCCGGGCACCGGTTGAACGGCACCCCCTAAAAGCCGCGGAGTGCCGGCACGGCGATCGAGTTATCGCGGCACGTAGTGAAATTAATCGGAGCCCCGCGAACGGCGACAAGCGCGCCGGTGTTTCAGGAAACGGTGAAACTCGGGCCCGAGTTCTCGAATTGCGGATACGCGGCGTGTTTCGCCTCGTAAAGTGTCGACGAGGCCGCCGCGCGCTGGACCACCCTGTGTAACGCACACACACACTCGTCGCACGTACGTGGCAACGTCGAACGAAAAGTATCGATTACAGATTTCTCATCGCGGAACGGAAAGGAATCGCGGGCCCCGATCGATAACCCTCTCGTTCTCCGTTCCTAAACCTCGTCGTCGAGTTACAAAATGTCGTAAGTCCGTCTCGAGATCGACTCGATGAGACTTCGCTGGATCTCGGCTCGACTCGACGCCTTCGTTTGCTCACCTAGATATTACGTACACGTATCACCGAGTACTAGGTACACCTAGGGGACAGGCCGCTTTCGAACGAAGGAATTCGAGCGAATAATGGACGAAACGGCCACGCGCCGGTTTCAGCGAATTTATCGCGTGGAAAGGAAACCGCGCGGGACAAGCATTTTTACGATCGTAATTCGTGAGCTTAAAGGAAAGAAGAGGAAAGAGAGCGGCGAAAGGAAGTTATTCGCCGAAGAATGCGGTTCCAGGAAAGAAGCAAAGATAATTAGAGGCGTGGGTAAACATTACGTTTCACGTTTTTTCCACCTTTTAACGCAAACGCATGCCCGGTGATTAAAGCTCCGTCGTCCCCGTCGTCCCCGTCGTCCACGGCTTAGCATCCGCGCCTTCTCCTCGCACAAATGCGATTATGCGCGAAGAAACGGTCGAGCGGTGCCAGGAGGAGCAGGAGGAGCAGGAGGAGCAGGAGGAGGACGGCGATGAGGAGGAGCGGTTGAAAAAGAAGGAAAAAAAAGGTGGAAGAAAGCGGGTGGGAGTGGGTTGCATGATGTCGTCGTCGTCGTCGGTGTCTCCCCTTTTTCCCCGGATGGGTTATACGCAATTACGAACGTGTCCTGGGACGCGAATGCTCGTCCCGAATCGTCGACATCGCGGTCGTTACCGGAGCTGGATCGATGCTCGTAACCAGCTCTCTGACCCACGACGAGCGCTTACGCATCTGTTTGCTGATTTGTGGCCCGGCGTCGTTTCGCCGAGGGATTTTTATCACGGGAGAGCTATCCGGTGATTGCGTCGTTAAGGCCTTCCGCGGCAGCAGGTAGAGGAGACCCTTCTCCTCTCCTCTCCTCTCCACTCCTCTCCTTTCCTCCGCTGTATTTCTTCTTTTCTCCCGGTTCCTGCCCGCTCGACGTACGACGTTGTCGCGAGGCGGTGCCCTACCTCGAAAAAGATCCTTCGGCGAGTCATCGTCGCTCGATCGATGATTTTTTGCCCCTTGATTCCTTATCAATTTGTTCGCGGGCAATTCCTGGACGGAGGTCGCGTTATCGTACGGTAGGACGTAAGGTTGAGTTTTTAAAAAGATACGCGCGCCGTTCGCGATGGAACGAGAGCGACGAAGGAGGAGCAACAAGAAGAAGAAGAAGAAGCGGGAGGTGATGCAGGAGGTGGAAAAGGAGAAGGTGGAGAAGCAGGATTTAATGGATGCGAGAGGATTTTCTCCCTTCCACGTTGGCGAACGTCGAGACCGGCCAAGGACGAGCGTGTCCTATCCTTCCTTGTTCTTTCTTCCTCTCCGGCTTCCTTGGAACCGATGAGCCGAGACGTTTTATCGAGACACTCGATAGATGTACGATCCTTCGATCGTCTTCGGTCAGGACTGGATCGTTGTCGCGTGATCTGCATCGTCGGTCCTTTATTTCATCCTGTCCCTCGTGACTATCCGAGCGTGTACCGCTCTCCTCGTCCCGGCGCGTGTTGGACGGACAGAGAGAGAGAGAGAGAGAGAGGAAAATCCGAAGAGAGGCCATGGCCGTGCGTTTAACTCACCGACAGAAACCGTTTTTACGCCCGGTATTCCGTGTCGGTCCGCCGGCCGCCGGAAGAATTTTCCGTCGAAAATCTTTGCCGGGGGAAGGAGGAAGAGGTAGAAGAAGAAGAGGAAGAAGAAGAAGAAATCTACTCCAGGTGATCTCGGGAAGCACCATTTTCCGCTCGTTAATTTGTCCGTTTTAATTATCCCGCGGAGCATCCCCGATACCCTCGGCGTTTCTCCTCCACGCACCCAAAGACTTCTTCTTCTTCTTCTACTCGCGCGCCCGGCGATACGACATTTTATCGTTTTGACGTCGAAGATCGTAAATTCCAGGAATTTGCAGTGTCGTAAATTTCTTCTCCCTCGAAGCGCAACCGTGAAACCTTCCCGCGATAATTACCAGGAATCCGAAGCGAAGAATAAGCCCCGGTTCAACGACACGAAGAAGGCAGGCGGGCACTCGCGTGCGTCCGCGTCCGCGTCCGCGTGTGTGCGCGCGCGCGCACCAGCCAGCCAGCCAGCCAGCCAGCCAGCCAGCCAACGTAACAGCGCCCACCTCCGACTCGAGAAACGCGTATGCAATCGCGGAGCGATTTGTTCGCTGACCTAACGGATCTCGAATATGTTTCCTCCCGCTCACGTTTCTCTCTCTCTCTCGGTCGGATCTTCCTTGGAACGGTCGAATTTTTCGGACAGACGACGCACACGTCCAACCGGCAGGAAATCCCTCGAATTCCGTTTTCCCTTTCGTCGATATACGTCTCCGACACGTACATACACACGCGCACACACGGTAGGCGGCGAGAACACCGGGAGACACACTCGAGCGACCTCGCACGGAATCAAATTAATGCTAATCCCATCGGAATTAATCCCCTGAGCCGAATGAGAGAATAGAGGTGGATTATACGGAGACGCTTCATCGGTCACACGACCGTCGGCTAGTTTTCATGGTATTAATCATCTTCGCCTGGTCTTTTTCATCGTCGATGCTTTCCCAGAGACCTTGCGGGGGGTATCGTCGATTTTTCAAGACGATATCCACTCGTTAACCCATTAACCTACCGGCCGTATCTCGTAACGCTCGTCCCCGTGGAGACCGGGCTGGAAATTCCACGGAACCGAAGTAGCGAGTTGTAGCGTTATCCGGCAAGTGAAACGCGTTATCTTTTATTGAAAGCGACATCGAGTCCGGGTCGGAAGGATCGTCATCGTGTGGCCCCTAGCGTATCTCGGCCGATCTCGACATCTGGATCAGTGGTGTCGATCCCTTTCCGAGTGACTCTGCAGGTTAAAAAGGAAGAAAAAAACGAAACATCACGGTTCCCCGTCTTTCCACCTTCCCCTCCGCGTCCTCCTACCCCTCTCGGCATGTTCTCGTCGGGTTTTAACGATACACCAGGGAGGACGAAACAGACGAATGATCGTTTATTAGAACTGATAGCGTTTTAACTGGCTGAGATATTTCAAGCGGACGACGAGCCGGAAAGACGACGACGACGACGACGACGAAACAGAAGAAGAAGACGAAGAAGAAGAAGAAGAAGAAGAAGAGGACGACGAAGAAAACAACGAGAGACGAAGAGAGAGAGCAAGCGGAGAACGATCTCTACCGCCTATCCGGACCAATCCACGAGCACGTCCGTTTATTACGAACCGAGAGTGGTGCGCGACCGTGCAGCCATGCTCGTCCTCGTTACCAGAGCGTGTGGGCCAAATTCCACTCGATTAAGATTTAATTTTTAAATCACGGCCGCTCGCCGTATACGAATTTACGTCGCTGCTGCCACGACACGTGCTCCGCTTCTCCGTCTCCCTCTCTCTCTCCCCCTGCCTCTGCCTCTTCTTCTTCGTTCGTTTCTTTCCTCCGGTCTCGAACCGACGAACGAAAACAGGCTCGTCGAGACACGGGTATAGGGCTTCGCGATATTTACGCGTCGACGAGAGGGCGTTTTTTTTTCGATAGACAGGAGGGGTCTCTCGATGACCGGCGGATGATTATCCCTCGATTACAAATTGTAAAATTGTATCCCGGCGGTCCGTTTGGAATCGTTTTAAATATCGGACCGCGTAGCCCGCGAGGACGTCGGAGTTTTCGAGTGCGCGTTTAAATAATGGAAAGTCAGGGGAAAGCTAATAGTTGTCGAGACAAAGGGAGTGGGGGGGGTGTACACGGGCCTGTTCGGAGGACGAACAGTCGGGCGAACGCGAGAGAGTCCGATGAAAAATCCCCGTCGATCGTTTATTAGCGGTCGTTTTGCAACGTATCGACGGTAAATAATAGCTTTGCCGAGCATATTATTAGCCGTACGACTAATTATCTCAAAGTTAACTGCACGACGCTGGGATCGGTTATTATTAAAATTATAAGCGTTTCGTTTTTCGTTGCGTCGTTTCTGAGACACGATCGCCGTCAAGTACCGTGGATGCGTTAATTAAGAGAAAAAAAAAAGATACGGTTCGTTGCTTATTGCAGTTTTCTGCATCAATCGTCTGGTCGAGGTTGGCAATGAAAGTGCAAAGGGGCTCTAAAAGACCTCCACCAGGAGAATTCAGTGAAATATACTGCGAGCGTACATCGTATACAACGAGACAAGGGATTACGATCCACACACCGTGGTCTGATCCTCCACTCGCATCTTCGAGTACGGGGAGAGAAAGAGAGAGAGAAAGAGAGAAAGAGAGAGGGACAGAGAGATCGGGTTTGTTTCGAGCTAACCTCTTCATGGAATGTTCCATCATTTTTTTATCCTTCCTTTCTTTTACTCACATGTGTCCCCAAGAAATTACAGTGAAAAAACGGATACGTCGTTTAGTACCTCGATGATACTTGCCCGTACAATGTACGCCAGGGCAAATATCGCGTTCATCGTTCGTCTCTTCTTTCGCTTCCAGTTGTGAAAGATAGAACAAGTTCGCGTACGGTGACACACGCGAACCGAATTGAAAAATTCTCGAATGCCGGGAAGCTCGTAGATTTCCAGATAGCGACGAGACAACGAACGTTTCCGTAACTTATTAAATTCTTACGTCGACGTTATTATTTGCGAACGCGAATATTCCCGTGGCTTTGGTCTCGTCGCCGGTGTCGCTGATGGATCGATGATTCGCCGTTGGATCGTGGATAAATCCCGCCTTCCTCTCTCTCTCTCTCTTTCGCTTTCTCTCGACTGCACGGCGCATTCGTTCCGAATGTTTATACGATGGGTGAATAACAACGGTTCCCGGGAAGGGTACCCCGCTCGAAGGGATAGACGGGAAGCGTGCAGGCAAAGCATTATGCGCGCGTGTCAATCTCCAGCGTCGAGCCGTTGCCCCTTTCGCGAGGATTAATGAAAGCTGCGTCAAACTCCGCAGCCTTCCGCTGCACGCCTCGGCAGCCCGACGACTCGTGCAAATATCGGCCTGTGTTCTCCGAGGCAGGTAAATCGTTCGCGCCGATTACTCGCACGCTCTCTCGATCCAAATAAATTTTTCTCGCCCGATCAAAATACGACGACTTTTATATTTCACGCACGGCCGATGTACATACGTGTGTACACCGCACAGAGGGGCTGTGTTTCTCTTTGAAATTCGTTCCGTTCATCGCGGCTGATATTTCCGCTATAGGTACATACGTTATACGTATACATATACCTATACGTATATGTATCATATATTTTTGTACAGCACATTCGAGAAATCAAGCGTTTGCTCTTCCCTTTTTTTTCTATCTCTACGCTTTTATTTTCTTTTTTTTTCGCCCACAAAGTTCCCTTTGCTACGAGAGAATATCCACCGCCCGACCACCACCCCCGAACCTCGAAAGAATACAGCGAACCCTTTTACCCCCGGTTGTTCGCGACCTCAAAAGTAATTTCCAGGAATTAAAATCATAAAAACGACACCCACCCGGAATACTAAATTCCCGGTGTCTTTCGTCTCCCAGGCCGCGAACAAAGAGAGGAAAAAGAGAATCCTGGAGAGAAGCGCGGGGCAAACGTGCAACGGTTGGACGGATGAGTCCACCCTGAGACACACCACCGGCATAAATTCAACCTTATGAACTTTCTCGTCCCTTATGAATCTACTTTCGTTTCCCGAGGCCGTACTCTCCCCCTCTCTCTCTCTCTCTCGTTCTCCCTCTCTCAATCCCTCTCACGATTCACGATGAATTAATAGGATCGCGAGCGGAATAAGTTGACGGTACGCGGCTTTTTTTTTCTCCTTTATTCTTCTCTTTCCTCCGAGAGGAGAAAGATCTCGTCGGATGCGTTCCGCAGATTAAGAAGGTGGTTCTCCTCTCTCATCCCTGCTCTCTTCGTCTCTCTATCTCTCCACGTGTCTTTTATTATGTCAGTCGCACGCGCGACGACGGTCTCTCCTCTCGTATACACAGTTCACGTCCTCCCCGATGACTCTGCACCTTGACTCAATTTCTATGCGACCCAAATTTTTATCCGCGTCTTTCCGACCTGTCGTTCTTTCCACTCTGCCGACCAGCTGGGTCGGCCGAGGGGGTCGAGCTTCTTTTCGACGTTTCTTCTTTTTGCGATCGTTTTTCTTACGCCTCGTGTTTAGCCGAGTCTCTCCCTCTCCCTCTTCCCCTCTCTCTTTCACCGCGTGTACATACGTGTCGGTGTGTTGCGCCGCATCTCCGCGGGGTCCCTCGGACTCGTAGAAGCAAAACGTTTTACGTGTCTCTCGAAATCGTGAGTCATGTTTTTCGGCCGTTTTATATTCCCCGGACAAAACGATACCTAAAAAGACACGTTCAAGACTCGCGGTGTCTTCCCAGTCCCGACGTGAACAAGAGAAAGGTCAGATACGCCTTGGAAAAGCAAGAAGGAGGCGGCCGGTTCCCTCTGATGTTCCGGGCGTCCGTCGTCCCGACAAGGGTTACCACACCCGAGAGTATCGTAACGTATGTACGTCACGCAATCGGCTCGTCAGCGGGGCGCGGGGATTTTAATTTCTCTGGATGTACCGAAATCTTCTCGAAAACCGTTCGATCGAGTGGAAGACGCGGCGGTGTAGCTGCAGAGCCGGTTGGCGAGAGCGCGGCGTTTGAAAAGGTGCGCCGATAGATAAAAGAAGTGGAGAAGGTGTGACCCGGGTGGGGGGGGGGTGCCGAGGGGGGACGCTCTACCCAGGGTAGAAACTCCCTGGAAATGGAAGCACGGGGAGACCGAGCAATACCTTTGAACGTGGCACGGAAGCCTGGCTGTCGGGGTATCTAGGATGGCAAAGCCTCTCCTAATGCATCTGTACGTTTCCCATTACGATTCGGCGCGCGTGGGTTAAACTAACGAGACCAGGCGACTGGAAGCGAGAGGGTGAGAAGAGAGTCGAGAGCACGGCAGCATCGGGGCCAGAAGAAGACGACGGGTACCGGTGAAGAACCATCCGGGCGAAAGAAAGATGGAACGCGAATCCGGCTTGCGAGAATGACAAAGAAAGGGTGAGCGAGGGAGAGAGAGAGAGAGAGGGCGAGAAGGGAAACGAGAGCCGGGAAGAGAGGAACAACCGAATACGTGGCACGGATCGAGAGATAGATAGAGAGAGAGAGGGAAGCTAGAGAAGAGGACGCGATAGAAAGGGTCGAGGGGAGGGGGTGAGTTTCCATCTCGATTCGGGTGGGTTTCCATGGCGACCGGGACGTGACCACGTTGCCCATGGGGAAGACGAGGAAAAGAAAGACGAGCATAGACAAGGGGACCGAAAGAAAGAGAGAGACAAGAAGCGTCACGGGTGCAATACCGGTACATACTCTCCTTTCCGTTGTCTCTCTCTCGCTCTCTGTCTCTCTTTCCGTTCTCACCGGGTTCCATCGACCCTCCGAGGAAAGGGGAGTCGCGGGATAAATGGATACAGTGGCTGAGAAGAGTGGTTAAACCAACCGTGAGGTCACGTGGGAGAGGCTAGGCCCCTTTTCGAAAGAAAAAAAATGGAAAGGGGAATCTACTCTCCGGTAGGTTCTCGCGAATCGAAACTCGGAGAACTACGGTACCGGGACGAAGTTGTCAGAGTTTGCTCGGAATTCGATTCCACGAGTCGAGGAAGAGAACTGCGGAAGCACATTTGCGAGGTAATCGGATTCTCCATCGGGAGAAAAGTAAAAGGCCGCGCTCCGGTCCGGAAACGCGACGACGCGTAGGTTTACGCGACGTACGCGTAATTTTGCGATAGTCGATAATCGAGGAGAAAGGGGGGAGAGGCAGGCGAGGTGATGGCAGTAGGTTCGTCGGGTGGTGGCGCGGCAGAAATACAAAAGAAGCGATCGGTGGCAGGACGATCGAGGGTACTCGAGGCCCCAGCTTCCACAGGCCAGGATCCCGTGAGAGAGGATTGCCAATTTGTCGGAGGGTCGGAGCCACCGGTTGGATAGGCACTGCGGCACATTCGACCCCCTCAAAGGAGTCCTACCGCTATGTACGTACACGAGAGCCCCAGAGCTATCCGGCGGAACCTAGCCTGCTCCTAGCCCCGTACACGAATACACCTTAACTAGCGACACGTACCACCCAAGATCGATGATTCATCCGGCGGAGGATCGTTGCCGCAAACCAGCGAGCTACGCGGGATGCGTTTCCCTTCGGCACGGACCACGCGTACCAACGTGTTTCGCGATTCCTACGTCGACTTCGGGGCAGGGAGGAGGGACGACAGCCGGGGCGAAAGTCAATTTGGAAAAGCTCTCGCTGCCGGAAGGGAGGGTGAGTTCCTGCCAGGGTGGAACGCAATCAACGACACACCCGCGAAACTGGCATTTCCTCGCCCGAAACAGAAAAGACGTCCCCCCTCCCCCCCCTCACTCCTCGCAACTCTCAGACATCGAGACTTTTCTCGCCGTTTCGACTCTTCCCTCGACTTTTCCACGGCGGAACGTCGGATCGTTGGCACCCGGTATTGTTAAACAACCGGAATGCGGCCAACGGAGAGAATTCCTCGGAACGGTAGAAAAATTTCAACCGAGATATTTCGTTTACGGTGATGTACCGGAGGACTGACGGCACGATTCACGTGGGATATTTCGGCGTCGTTTAAAACCGCGTATCGGATGTAACCAGATTCCGCGCAATCTTTTTCACGGAGTACTCGAGGATTGGCCGTTCTCTCGCGTGTCTCGGGCCGTGTCGGCTGGAACGCGACCCGCGGATAACGATAACGCGATCGGATACGTAATCCGGGAAGATTTCTAATCCCGGATCGTCCGATTCGGTGGAACCGCGTTGGCAGCTTTACGAAAACTCAATTCTCGAATCGTGCAACGTCACCGGGGGTCGGAGAGAATAAATCCCGATGGCAGCGATAAGCGGGTCTCTGTCTTCGCCGAGGTAACCGTAATTTGATCCTCCCCACCGAAAGAGAGTCCGTTCGTTATCGCGCTAGTCGGCGTCCTCGTCGTGATACGGCGCGAACCGCTGCCGCTGGTACCGTTGCATATAATATCGTACGATTTTATTGCATCGGAAACGAGGCGGCGATGTGGCTAACGCGCTCGTAAAATATAGAAACGCGTTAAGAGCTCCACCTTGAGGAACGTTTAATCGTGGATATTACTCGTCGAACCATGGGGGAGGATTAATAAAAACGTGACAGGGGACGACCTCTCTATCTCTCTTTCCCTCTATCGCGCTGCATCTCCCGTCTGGTACGTCTTGAATTTCGTTTTCTATCTTGTCCTATAAACACACTCGTACGGACCTCCTCGGCATGGGAAAATTAACGATCGGAATTACGAAGAAATTAATTCTAACCGATTCGGGGGTAAAGCGGGCCGGCGTAATAAATTATTTTCTCTAACGCGAGAGTAATTTATCAATCCGCGCCGCCGCGGCCGCCGCTGCCGCCGCCGCTGCGGCAGTACGTACGTATTCTAGTAGGTTCGGTGGGCAAGCTGGGCGCGTTGTTCGTGGCCCGGACAAAAGAAGAACCGTAAGCCCGGTGGTGGAGTCGGTGGTCGCTAAAGGGGCTCGAAAGTGCCCGCTGCGGGCAGTCGTTCGTTCCTCCTTTCGAGCCATTCGAGCCTTTCGAGCCTTTCGACCGGCTCCTCCCGATCCGCGAGTGAAACAGGGGGAGAGAGAGAGAGAGAGAGAGAGAGGACCTCGCTTCCCACAGAAAAATGTGCCGCTCGTTAAAATTATCTGCCGGCCACGCCACGGGGGAGAGAGATGCAGCAGACCCGGGGGTTAGAGAAATCGGGTGAAAAATAAAAAGTCGGCGCGGTTGATAAGGTCTGCCGGTGTCGAGCTAGCTCACGGGGAAAAGAGAGAACGGAAGCGATGGGAGAGGGCGAAAGAGAAACGGAAAGAGAGGAGTAGGGAGGACGGTAGATACGGCGAAAACGAGAGGAAGAGCTGTGAACGGACAACCGACAACCGACAACCGAATTAACTTCTCTAGGTATTTCAACGTTTGCTCGTTTTGTCATTGTCCCCGTTGATAAGGATCTACCGTGCTCGCGCACACCCTACGTACATATATTTTTAGTCCTTTATAAGCGGGGGAGGAGGGAGGAGGGAGGAGGGAGGCGGCAGCGGCACGCACACACCGTGTGCCCTCTTCTCCGAGTGGTTCTATAAAATATGAGGGACATTAATATTCCGACCCTCCCGAGAGGAGGTTGGTGGATGGAAAGTGGGTAGAGCGGAACCAGGAACGGCGAGAGAAGAGAATCCACGGAGGCGAAGTAGAATTACTGTCCACTCGGTATATTTCGAGGAACCGTGGCCTGCTTTCGCCGTCCCGTAATTGCGTTCCCACCTCTCTCGCTCTCCAAAACTTCCCCTCGTGCCGTTCCTTCTTTCTTTCTCTCTCGCTTTCTCTCTCTTTCCCTCTGTCTCTCACTCTCGCTCTCCTTGTCTTTTTTCCTACGGCACCGCTACCACGCGATGAAATATCAGCCCCGTCGAGATTTTTTTACACGGAAATATGGAAATCGCAAACGCGCCCCGGGACTTAAGAGACACTTAACTCCGTAATAACGTAATTAAATTTACAAGCGTGGAACGCTCGCGTAGCTAGGCCGCGAGCGCTACCCTATCGGTTCTTCCAACCTTGGCGCGGAAAAATTCGTGAAATCGTAGCCCGACCGGGGGGAGCGGCACCACCGCCACCGGCGATCTTTCGAGAATCTCTGTTTACAAGGATATCGGCGTCCTCCTCGAGGAGACACACGCGCGGAAGAAACGGCAGGCTGAAAACGTGTACCTCGGTTACATTGTATCTCGCGGTGGTCCTCGATCGCGATTGGACGAGGCCCGAGCGAGATTGGATCTGCGAGTATCGATCATGCATCGGCCAGGGCTCCTCCATTCGAGTACTAATGGAAAGACTGGTATTCATGTGAACGGCCTTCGGGGCCTCTGCAGGCCGTTGCCTGCATATCCGTTCTCTCTTTCTCCTCTTCGTTTCTCGCTTGCTGCCCTCTCCTCTCTTTCTCTCTACCTCCCGCTTCCTTTTCTTTCTTCAACCTTCTCCTAACCCCCCTTCTTCTTCATCTTCTTCTGCTTCTTCCTCCTCTTCTTCCATCGAGTAGAGACGGTTTTTCGCTCCGGTCCGTCTTTCTCTTTCTCTGTCTCTTTCTCTTTCGCGCGCCCCTAGATCCGTATATCTGTCATCCGGACTACGTCGTTAGAAGAGTCTCTGTTTATTGACACGAGTCGTCGAGTGGCTCCTTCGCGTTTTCTCTTTACCCGCTTCTCTCTTTACGCGTATATACACCCGTACATACGTACATACGTACATACGTACGAACGTACACGTAGAGACGCGTAACCGGCAAGGAGAATCTACGCGTCCGTGGACGGACCGAGCCTGTACGGGGCTTTTAATCCGTTTCCAGCTGAAATCCGACCGCCGCCGTGCCACGCGCGTCTCTCCGCGAGAGAATTTCGTCCCGCGAGATCGCGGATAATGGATTCGGACGAACAAAGACAAAAGGCGAGAGAGGAGGTATCGTTTCTGGGTCTCCGGACAGGCCGAAGTTTTCTCGGGCGAGGAACTTTCCGAAATTAGGCTCCGGAGGATATCGGAGCCGGTCAAAGGGCAACAAACGACTCCGGGACACCGGGGAAAGAAAAATAGAAAAGGGCGCGAGAAACGAAGCGAGGCACTTCCGATGGACGAATCACGGGGGTTCGCGACCTTTTGTTTCCCCGCACGGAGAAACTTTTTATTTCTTGTTAGTTCGCTCGTTTTCAGGTGCGGTCAGCGCGCTCCCTGGTCGTAGCGTTCTTCCGATGATGATAAATTCTCGAATTAATCTCTCTAGACCAAAGTTACGTCGAACTTTCCTATCTAGCGAAGGACGGAAATTGCAGCACCCTTGGGAAACTGTGGCCAACGGGATATATACGAGCCTTGCCGGCCAACTCCATAACATAATGTAACGTCTCGCGAGCGAGCGAGCGAACGAGATGCGGTTTCCTAATTCACCAACTTCTTCTTCTTCCGTCAAGATCGACGAAACTTTGCCGCGCGAACAATCGTCGGACTCGTTTCCATCGCTTTCGAGGCGGTACGGTTAAAAATATTCCGAAACCCCTTTACAAGCCCCCGAGGGATCGAGAATTTCAACGAACTTGTAGAAAGCGGGAACAACGAACCCTTTTTCGTCCCCCCACGCGATCGCGTTATCTCCAAAGGGTCTTATCTCGAGCAACGATCGAGCTGGGGTGCCGAGACGATATTTCCTTCTTTTTTTTTGTTTTCTTTTTTGGACGGTACCCTCTTCCGTTTTCTTAGACCTTAGAGGACACACCGCGGCAGGGGAGGGAGGTAACTCGAGCCCTCGCGAAATTCCTAATTAAGATTCGGGAGCCGAAGCTTCAAGACCCTTCTCCGGCACGGTCCGACTCACCCTACTCTCGCTCTCCTCTCCTCTCCTCTCTCGTTTCGACTAGGTGAGAGAGAACGGTGCCGCGGGCCATTGTGACTGGAGCGTACCCTCGGTCGTTACCCACATTGTTCCATTGTTGGATTATCATAAACACAGTTTCATTACCGCGATAAAGGTGCCACGTAGTGTTCCAGGGTGCTGTCGAACCGAGGGCCACGGGGTAGGGGGAGGGGGGACAAGAAAACCACCCCCGCGGGAGAAAAGCGAACTCCGGAAACTCAATTTCTCTTGGCCCCTGGAAAAGGGATGTCTCTTCTCTCGTACCGTCCTCTCCTATCCTCTCCTCTCCTTTTCTAACTTCGTTTCTCTTCTCTCCCGACATCGCGCAGCTTTTTCTTTATTTTTTTTTTTACGGCTTACACCTAACCCTGGCGATATCTCGGCGAGACGGTATTGTTCGGGAAAGAGTAAGCCCACGGAGAGATATTCGAGCGGGCGCGGCCGGCAGGAAATACGTAGTTACCGTGGAAATTGTATTTTTAATTTAATAATCTCATCGGGCCCGGCCTCCTCCTCCGTCGAAAGTTCGTTGTGTCCGCGGATGAGTTTCGGCTACGGGGCGATGGCCGAGAAGTTTCTTTGAAGCCAATTAACCGAGGCGCAAGGACGAGCCGCCGATGATACAATATAATTCGATCGAATCGGAAAAAAGCCGATCTTCCGTGGAATAGAAACTCCGGCGTCAAAGGTCGCGAGGAGTGGAGAGGAAAGGAAATGAAAAAAATGACGGCCGAGAAAAAAAGAAGATGGAAACAATGGTCGTAGGAAAGCTGTTGGAACAGGTGAAGATCGTTTCGCCGCGTACCATCTGGACGTCCATTATGCGGCTCATATGCCGGTGCATCCTAAGGACTCGATTATTATCGAAATATCGCGAACGCGGAGGATTCACGGTTAACCAGGTCGATCGAGCAACGATCGTTCGATCCCGTGGCCCTGTTTTCCGCAGGACACCCGGTGCGATCCGCCTCGGCGATCGCTATCGCGTTCGAATTGGAAGCATTAATATTTCTGAAAAAATATTTGTCCGTTTCATCGGATCGAGTGCGCTGTCCAGTGGCGGGTACCCAGTTCGCGGACGTGGCTGCCGCCCGTTTTCATACTCCAGAGGAGATTTTCCAGCGTAGAAACTGGACGTATGGTCGAGAGAGGCCCGGTTGTTCGTCCAGCCGCGGATATCGACGCCGCGCGAGTGCACTGGAGGGCGTCAGATGCCTCGTCCGTGTTCGTTCCCTGTCACGAGGAGTAATTGACTATATAATGGATTCCTGCGACTGCGATACGTCAAACTGACAGGTCCAGGGGCGTGCGTCGAGGGCCCCCGGCCGACGACCGGGTCCTTCGATATTAAACTCCAACCCCGACGACCCGAACCACCCCACGCCACGCCATCGGGGGCTAATTCGTGACGATTTTATAAAGCTTCTATTTCCTCGACGCCGTTAGATCCGACAGACGGAGAAAGCGTCGTCGGACAAGTGGAACGAACGACGGGTATATGAACTCCGTCGAATTAGCATAAGATCCACGCCACCGGCTACGCGTCCCTTCCCTCTGCACGTATACGCAGAGTCTTTCGGGGTGCAGCGACGAGGAAGAGAAAAATTACATCGAGTATGCGGAACGATAGAGGACGGCCTCGGTAATTTCCACCCCAAACGTTTGATCGGCCCACACCACCGTAACCCGACGTTGCCCGTCCCGTCTATTCGGAACCGTCGACGATCATTGCCCGGCTACGCCCCTAAACGCGCCGACACTCGTCGCGTCTCTCCCCGACACTCGAAATAGAATCGCTGGATGTATCTTTGGACCCAGACTCTCTTCATTCAGTCTCTCTCCTCGATTCTACGCTTGTTCGCCTTTCATTCTTCCCGTCCATCTATTTACACGTTTCGTTTGATTCCCTCTCTCTTTCTTCCCTCCCTCCCTATCGCTCTTTCTCACCCAGTGTCTGTCTTTACCTTCTTTTTTCTTGACTTTTATTTTCTTCCGTAACGGTCGTAAATAATCCGGCTCCCGAAGTGGTCGGGTTAGACAGGTTTGTTTGGCTCGTAGACGGGTCGCGATTTAAAGAACTACGCGAAGAAGAAGGAGGAGGAGGAGGAGGCAAGAAAAGTCGTCGCGGTAGGAAACGTAAAATCCGGACGAGCGAGTTTCAACCCCACGTGGTGGCAAGCCAGCCCTCCTTGTTATACACGTCGGCGTGTGACGTGCCGTCTCGTCAGGGGCGACGGTCATTGGCGTGTTCAGCCCTTCCGACACGCGACACTGACGACACGCGGAGCTAACTCGAAATATTACGACGCAGCGGTTAGGCTCATTATGGATGGATGGCTATCGATAGACACGAGCCGTCGACGTTGACGCCCCACGGCGAGACAAGTAGTAAACTCTCTCGACGACGCCGCTTAAAATACGAAATTTTTCTTTCCACCGTACTTCCTTTCGTACGGTTCTCCTCGATCCGACGCCGACGAAACGCAAAACGACGAGTCCGGGGCGCGAAACGATTTACAGTCGTCGGGAGATTCGTCGTTGATTCACCGAAAGCGTTCCCGTGGATAGGTCGAAAGACTCGGACACCCCTCGGGCGTGCGGGCAAATGAAAACATCGGTCTGACGCGTTATAATCGAATCTTCGTCGAGCCGAAAATCTCCGGCATCGCAGCGAGACTACTGGGAGAGTCGATCTCTTCGGATCATAAATCTGACGGCTGGAAATTGCCTCGTAGCAGGTTCGATCTCGAGAAAGCGAGCGATTTGTCCTATCCCGAACGAAGCAAGACTCCCCGAGCCAGATTCCTCGGCTTTCTCGCCGAATAATCCAGAAATAAATTCTCACCCGATCCCGTTTCCTCCCTATCCGATCTTTCCCGCTCCCTTGTCGCGTTTCGTGTATTGAAACGGGCCGTGTTTGCCGTGTCGAGAGGGAGAAAGAAGGACGAAAAGAAAGAAATCTCGGTTAACGCCCGAGACCCGTGGAAAATACTCCTTAAATGGCGTTTCTACCCACTTTCCCCATTCGAGCTACGGCTATATCGAGCCGCGAACGGCAGGAGGGGGACGGGGTGCCGAATAAACGGCTACATAAAGTTTTCGATTGGCGCACGGCGTAACCACCCTTATACTGTCCGAAGGGTGGCCAGCTCGTCCGGATACACATATGTGCACTTGCTCGTGCGTGATGCGCACCCTCCTCTATCGACGCGTCGACCTTCTATACCGGTTTCTTCAAAAACAAATCAACCTTGCCGTTTGCTCCGGCATCGAATTAACGCTCGGCTAGGATAAAACGGTCTCGCGCGTCGCGTCCCACGGAAATCGACGATACCCGTTTCACGGGAAAACATTCCCGAGGATGTTTCCTATAAGATACAAAAACTCGTCGTGCCAACAAAGACGAGACGAAAGAAGCAAAGAATGATACCGAACTACTTCGTTCACCGGTTTTGACCGATACCACTCGAATCTGGTGGAATTACGGAACTCGGGAGCCGAGTTAATTTAACTTTCGCGATCTCGCAGGATCGGCTCGTTGTCGGGAATACGTGGGACGTGTAGCTCTGAAACAGCCGGTAGGGAACGTGATGCACGTACCTACGGGAGGAAGAGACTACGTGCGCCCCGTTGCAGCTAACCCCAAGGCCGAGGGGTGGTCGGGCACGAGAGCTCAATATATATTAAGATCCGCGAACCCTCCGCTAGACTGAAAGTTCGTCCACCCCACGTAACCCCCTAAGTCTTCCCACCCTCCTACAAAGAGTTCCCTCCACGGACGAGGCTACACCATCGGAATTGCGATTATGGTGGCAATATTACGCCCGAGCCAGCAAGGGGAGAGCGTTTCGGCGCTCCGCGAATAGTGGAAACGAACACGATAGAACGGCAGAGAATTATCCTCGTTCCTTGTCTTCACCGAGTCTTCTTCTTCCTCCTCTTCTTCTTCTACCGCTGCTTCGACCTTCTCTCACGTCTCTTGCTTCTCCTCGATTCCGTTGGAACGCTTTCCAGGGAACTCTCGCGGTACGAGTTGCTCGCTCGTGCAGCTTATTGGCTTTATTTCTAAACCGGCAGTTCATATCTATTTACTGCCGCGACTCATCCGCGAGGAAATAGAAAATGGCGAGGAGAAGCCGGCGGCTTGATCCAACGAGACTCGCTCTCCTCTCTCTCTCTCTCTCTCTCTCTGTCTCTCTCTCAATCTGTCCGGGTGTACCTGCTACACAGAGGGTGTACGTACTGACGGACGGACCTACGGATGTTCTCGTGTTCCGAACAAATCGATAGCTTAATGCCTTCCCCGTGTAACGCGTTACGCTTTATTACCGGAGACTGAATTTCATCTTTTCCCCTCCTCTGTAGCAAGACCCCGTAATTCACCGCGGAACGGATAACGATGTGGAACGTATTTGTTACTCGTACCTCTTCTCCCCCAACTTTCCGTTTCTCTTTTTCTTGTTTCTCTCGTCTTTTCTCTTTCCATTCGGTCGCACCGATTTCACGGTTTTTCCTACGAGCGGACTTTCCACGGAAAATCGGCTTTATTTCGAACCTGCGGGTGACGCGACTTTTCATCCGGCTACGAATAGAAATGAAAAAAAAGTCCGTAGATCGAGCGGGGGAAAGGTGGCGTTCGTAGCGAGGAAATCGATGGGAATCGAGCGAGTCTTGTCCTCGACGTAAATTCCGAGAAAATTAATAATCGTTGATCGACGCGGTTTCGAAGGGAAGAATTTTTTATGTTGCTTCCAAGGGGGAGAGAGAAGGGAGAAGAGGAGAGGAGAGGAGAGACGCGATCAGACGAGGCGAAGCGAATATCGCGACCATTAAACGCGAAGCAATTAAACGCCAACGGTAGAAATATTTTCACACGACCGTGCTCGGACTGAATTCGAGGTTCGTCTTCCGCCGCGATTTACTTTAATCGCGATAATTCTGGAAATCGGCGTTTTATTATCGCTCGATACCGCGAGGCAGGATCTCGAGCCGGTATCTGGTGCGATCGAGCGAGAATACTGCCCATTAATGGATTAGCTTTGCACCGATCGATTGATCACGGCTAATCGAAAAAAAAACCAAACACGGCCTGCGAGAGTGGATACCTAGCGAATTCGGTGAACACGATAAAGAATCCAAATTACTTCCGAGTCATGCGTGCTAATCTCGCATGCGGCACGCCAACGATACACTCGAGAGCAAACTAAGATAAATGGTATAATTAATTTCATTGGAAAACACAGCGTTCCGACCTCAGGAAAAAACGAAAGAAAAGAAAATATATACGTAGCAAAACGAACGGAAAGAAAAGAAGTAACTCCGACATCGATATATCCCTCCTCGCCGGTCTTTTTTTCCTTGTTCTTTTTTCTTTCACTTTCCGCTACTGATGAGTAATTTCACGGGAGAGTCGCGCCGGTGGGAAATCTGGCTCGCCGAAAAATTGACGCGGCACGTTAAAAGAGGACGTCTCGGCGGGATCCAATTAAATTCCGCGGCGTTAACGACGCGCGTACTCTGTCTTTTTTCGCTTCGCAGCTCGGAAGGCTCCGGCAAAAGAGACCGGGGCAAACGCACGGAGGGAGAGAGAAACAGAGATAGAAACGGTCGGGGGTGGAATTTACCGTCCTAACGCAATTTCCCAGGCGATAAAGCTCGGGCAGAGGCGTCGAAATAACGTCGGCAGAACTTTTCTTCGTTCCCCTAATAGTCTTTGCGTGCAACAATATTACTATATGCCTTCTCGCCTCTCATAATCCTACAAGTGGAATACCTTCCATTTAAATGAAACGTGCCTCGAACGTTCGCCGCTCTACGGTCGTGTATCGATAAACTATCTCCTTTACCAACATCGACGCGTCTATCCTTTTTCCTCTTTCTTTGCTCTTTCTTTATTCTTTCTTCTTGCTATTCGCTTCTTTTCTTGTCCTTTCTTTCCTTTTCACCGGGGAGTATCAAGAGACAAAGAAAAATGAGATTTGTCCGTGCGTAGCCAGCCCTCCTCCACCCTTTCCGACTCTAATGAAATTTTTTTCAACGTTCCTCGTCATCTTCACCGCGGAATAATCTCTTTGTGCAACTGAGTAACCGTACGGCTGAATTTATTGCGGCCTCCCTGCCGGAAACACGTCCGCAAGGAAATCTTCTCGGGTAAGAGGCCTGGTCTCCTCCTGATCTACCGTTTTTTGTCTCTCCTTTACCTACTCGGACTCTTTGCTCTTTCGAGTATCGAAGAGCAAGAAAGAGAGAAGGAGAGACAGAGGAGAGGAAACGGGAGGTCCGTCTCGACGAGGCGGAGGACGGCGACGACGACGACGACGACGACGAGGCGGAGGACGACGACGATGACGACGGCGAGGACGACGGCGAGGACGATGACGACGGATCCTTCTTGCTCGGTCGGAACTTTTTGCGGTCTCTCTCGGGACGAGCCCGAGAGCCGAGGGGGGCAATAAAACTAATGGTAACGCGCGCCGGTAATTCCTTGCGGTCTGTTTGTCGCAAGTCGACGACCTGGCCTCTCCGCCTCGTCATTTGCCGAGGGAGGATACCACGTCCCGACGTCGACGGACAAGTGGTTCCTCGGATCGGACACGGACCCAGCTAGACCCGCTCCCCTCCTGCAGTCTTTCTCTCTTTCTCTCTTTCCACCTTCCACTCTTTCTCTGCTTCGCTGTGCCCCAGCTAGACGGTTGTATCGAAACCACTTGGAACCGAGATTTCTATCTGGTCCATTCGATATTCCCGGTATCGACGGAACGATATCTCTCTCCCTTTTTTTCTCCCTCGCTCTCTCTCTCGTCCGACGAGTCTTCCTCGGGATGGGGTGAAAAATCGAGAAACGCCAAGTTAGTTGTTTTCTGTAAATATCACAAAGCTCCGGAGGAAATCCAATGGGGAAAAAGCTTCTCGAGAAGCCCTACGCGAGGGGTTCGAGAAAAGCTGATTTCGTTTGGATGCTGACTCTGGTGGAATCTCGCTGTAATCCGAAAGTAAACGCCGAAGGTCTTCGCTCTCCTGTGGGGGTCCTTTGTGACGCAAAGGTCGAAAGGTTACATTTGCCAGGGCGTTATTTAAACGGTGTTTATCTTATCGCGGTCGATTCGCCGGGTATTACGCCGCCTACGTTCGAAACAAAAGAACCGCGATCGAAAACCCATCGTTTCCGTTTCGTTAACGAGTCGAATCGCACGAGATTAAAGATCCTCCCGTGGTCGGTTGATTGCAGTGGGTGGAAGAGTCGTTCACCAACTTCGACAAGGGCATCAATTGGCGGAGTTACGTTGTCTGCGACGTCGCGTACAACAACGTCAACAATTGGCTGTGGACGCCGTTCATCGAGAGGGGACCGGCGAACCGCATGTACATAGAAATCAAATTCACGACCCGTGACTGCTCGTTATTCCCCGGGAATGCCCTCAGCTGCAAGGAAACTTTCAGTCTGCTCTACTACGAGTTCGACGCGGCCACCAAGGAGCCGCCCCCGTGGGAGCCGGATAGTTACAAATTAATCGGTAAGTCATCCCTCGGAACAAAAAACTCGATTCCAACGTTTCCCTCTTTTCCATCTATCTTGTTCATACCCCAATGGGATACCTATGTAAATCGTCCTTTACGTTCGCACAGGTCGCATAGCCGCCGGCGAGGGAAGGTTCAACACGAACACCGAGGTGGTGATCAACACGGAAATCAAGTCCATACCGGTGACGAAGAAGGGCGTGTACTTTGCGTTCCGCGATCAGGGTGCCTGTATCTCTATCCTGGCTATCAAGGTCTACTACATCAGCTGTCCGGAGATATCCGTGAATTTCGCGCACTTCCCTACGACGCCGACCGGCAGAGAAGTGGCGCTGATCGAGCAAACGGTCGGCACCTGTGTGGCGAACGCCGTGAAGATCGATCAGCCCACCTTCCTCTGCAAAGGCGACGGAAAATGGTATCTTTCCTCCGGTGGATGTCAGTGCAAACCCGGCTACCAGGCGGACGTCGAGAAGCAGGAGTGCAAGGAGTGTCCCATCGGGAAGTTCAAGCACGAGGCGGGACCGCAAACCTGCGAGGCTTGTCCGATGCACAGCAAGGCGTCCGACTACGGGTTCACCGAGTGTCGATGCAACTCCGGATACTACAGGGCGGAAAAGGATCCGAAAAAGATGCCCTGTACACGTAAGTGTCCCTGCCGTTCGAGGCACGCGGACGACTCGACCGTCGGTACTTATATTTTCAAAACTTTGTTTCCCTCTCAGAACCACCGTCCGCACCGCAAAATCTGACCGTGAACTTTGTCGACCAATCGACGGTGATTCTCTCGTGGAACGCGCCGCACATGCAGGGCGGTAGAACGGACACGACGTACAGGGTGGTCTGCGACGCCTGCAGTATGGGTGTAAAATACATTCCCAATACCGTAAGTGTGTTATTCCGTATGCATAGAATAATTTCATAGCCCCGTTCCGCGGACTTGACGCGTGAAATTCGTTTCGAACAGGAGGTCTTCAATGACACGAAGATCACGATAACCGGCCTAAACGCGGTGACGACCTATCGATTCCAAGTGTTCGCGGAAAACGGTGTGTCCCCGTTGGCGGGCAAGTCCGAGTACGTGGACATCACGGTGACCACCGAAGCCAGCGTGCCCAGTTTAGTCAGCAACGTACGAATCACCAGCGTGAAGAGCTCGGAACTGAGCATCAGTTGGGACGCCCCTGTCACCGAGGTCGGAGGCGACAGCGATCTCGTAGAAAGATACGAAGGTAAAAGGACGGCTCGGATATCCTTGTCGGACACGTTCCGGGATTACGGTCTGCAAAGTTTCTTCAACTTTTCCAATTGGTTTCAGTGAGATGCTATCCCCGGTACGACGACGCTACCAACGCCACGGTTACGCAGACTTCCGATCTCTCGGCGACCTTCAAAGGTCTGAAACCTGCTACGGACTACGCGATACAAGTGCGAGCAAAGACGACGCGCGGCTGGGGAGAATACACGCCCGTCGTTTACAAGAAAACCCCGCACGCCATGGGTCTAGGTAGTACACCGTCGTTCCGACTTTCCATTCTTTCCGCGATCTCTTCTGCTTCAGAGAAGAAACTTTAACGCGACTCGTTCGTTTCCTTGCAGATTACGTGGGAGAGGACGACAACATGCAAGTGAGAATCATCGCCGGGGCGATCGTCGCCGTGGTCGTTCTCCTGGTGATCATCATCATCATGACGGTTCTTATTCTCAGAAGGTAAACGAATTGCATACCGACGTTTCGCGGATTCGCTCGAATTCCGGGTATCGATAGTAATACCGCGACGTTGTCAAGTTACTTAAAAGTTTGCGCGCGAGAGGTGTGTGTACTTTACTGATATAATGGGAATTTCGATGCAGCAGGGCCTCGGACGAGTGCAACAAGAAACAGCCGAGCGACTGCGACACCCTGGAGTATAGGAACGGCGAAGGTACGTTCGTCCGACGCCGACACGGCTCGATTGTATTTTCTTTTTCTTTATAAATTTATTATCGCTACTACCCCCTGTCACTTTCATATAGTTGTCTCACTGCGCCCTCGTGTCTTGTGACTAATATATGTACACGCATATCTACACACATACGTATACGTATGTATGTATGTATGTATATATGTATGTATATGAATATACATATTTTTTGAACCACCGACCCCTGTTAGACCCAGCAAGTATCGAAACCCCGAACCCCCCCTTCACGTATACAAAGCCCACGGTAATGTCTTGTCGTTGAACACCCAGTATTATTTAGAAGTTTCTCTCTTTTTGTCGAAAGAAAGATAGCTCGTCAGAAAAGAAAAAAAGAAAAAAAAGAAAAGAGGTTCGTCTAAAAGTAAATGAAAAATGTTGCGGAAAAGAACGCCACCGAACTCTGACGATGGGTTTGACGATGGATAAACGAAATGAGAGAGACGCGATCGCTTTCGATCAAAATTCATACGATCCGGCCCGCAGCCTAAGTGCCATTGTTCTAACCAAATTCTTTCGATTCTTTCTTTTCATGTGCGATTCCCCTAATCTATCGAACCTGCCTCCATGAAAAATCCATGAAAAAACCCAATGAAACAATGTACACAATCGCCTGCTACTACAGGACTAGTTGTGACCTACAGTAAGTCTTCTCCAACACCTCAAGTTTTTTTTCATAGGAAACTCAGTTTTGCGTAGAAATTATTTCTGCACCCCCTTGTACATGCATTTTATTTGTTTAAATGCGTTTCCATACTCTCTTTATCTTCTTTTTGAACGCGCGGGCACGCACAGCTTTCCTCTTTTGTATTTTTGTTTTGTCCGCTCGCCGCCTCGCCATGCAGACGGATGTGCATTTGATCTGTGTACTTGAAATGTTCGCTTAACGCGATGTGCGTGCTCGCGCTTTGTGCTTGCGTTAGTATGTTTTTTTTTGTCGTTACTATTCGTACCATACTGTATACTCGTACTGTCTCTCTACGTTGTGCATGCGTATCTCTTGCTAGTGTGTTCACGTTGCCACTGTGCCTTGTTGTTTGCCGCGTATACCATTTTTCTTTCATCACCCGAACACGGAACTAACGCGGGGAACGACCGCGAGGTTCGTGCACGAATATCGGGGAAACCAGTCGGACGTGTTATTTTCTACCAACGCCGCAGAAAAGAAGTATATTTCGCCCCGGGAGGAGTAGACGTAGACTTTTTTCCGCACTATCACCCGGCTGTATTCCTTTCGCGTTCGGTTCGCTCGATCGAGGGATAACCGCGCCACCCGATTAGTCGATCTTCGTCTACTTTCCGTACGGCTGTGTCACATCGCTTCGCGTCATATCAGCTCATCATCGAACACCCATCGCTTTCTTTTTTGTTTGCTGTTTGTCAATTAGTGTGTTGGTTGTTGTGTTGTTCACAGTGCACTGCAAAATGGACAGTTCACCGATTGTGACAACCCACACCAACAACAAGAGCAAGTCTTCGCGTAAGTCCTTAGACCACCGAAATCAAACAGATACGAACGGTACGAGAAAACAAAAATCACGGTTCGAAACGCGAGCCGACGAAACGCCCAAACGCAGGCACGCGCACACACGCACACACAGTTTAGCAGTTGACTCGGTCACTACGTAGCACCGTAACACCGTCGACGATTTGTGTCGTCCGGAACCTCGCTCTGCTCTGATTTTTTTTAATCCTCCCTCGTCTCAGGGTACTGACACGCAAACGTGCGAATCGCGAAACGCGGCTTTATCCGTCGCACGGCAAACGTCGCTTTGATTTCAATAAAATGACACCGATATTAGAAACTGATTCCGTTTGCCCGCGTAACCCAGCGACGGTGGTCGGAATCGTTAACGTTCGCGGCGGGTTGATTTCAGCGTTACGCTCCACGTTGACGTCAACGTTAATCTAACGCGCCGCGTCTGAATTGATCGAACCTATACGTATCTCGCCGCTCTCGCAGAGCAAACGCTCGCGTTCGAATCAACCCGCCGCAAATGTTAACGATCCGACCACCGAAGGGATACACGGGCAAACGCAATCATTTTATTAATATCAACTTTCTACCGTTTGATACACGAATCCGGTGATGCGTGTGCGTGCATACGTGTGTGTGTGTGTCATTGCTCCCGGTCGACGTTGTTCCGTAGATGAGAGAAGCACGAGAGAAAGCATGCGATTCCTGGTATTTTCGATTTTTTTTTCTTTTTTTTTGTCATTTGAAATGCACATGGCACACCTGTTTTACCTTTCGTTTCCAAGATTGTTGCATCGTGTTCTTGTTATTCTCTTCTTTGCATCGTTTCTTTCTTTTCAGCCAGTCGTCGATTTACACCATCGATGACCGTCTATTTCGTACCATTGAACGTACACGGGGGGAAATAACGGATGTTTCGGTGGAACTCGAATTAATCGAGTTTACACGGTGGCGAGGCTCGCAGATGTGTTCGCGAGCGTAAATGAACGGGCGACGAAGTAATTCGATTCGACCGGAGCATCCTCTCCACCGCCGTGCTACTACTACTACTACTACTATTACTACTACTACTACTAGTACGACTAACGTCATTCAATCCGATGCATCGTAATTCAGATAATTTGGCATATAGGCATGCGTGAATTTCTGCGCTGGCATGAGAATTGGCTATGCGCGAAATTTTTGTCTCGATTCATTTGATACTTTTAGTGAATTTTGGAGACAATGAATTTTTTTCTTCCTTTTCGTTTGGATTTCTTTAGTTGTATCGCGTTCTTTAAAAATCGTCTAACGAGTTACACGAATAGAGTACGAGATACGTCGTTGCGTCGCCTTTTAACGCGACCAGCCTGTTTTGAACTATTATGAAATGCAAGAAACGAACGACACTATACGTATACGTACATGTGCATATAGAGAGCTAGGTTTCGTCTGCGTTTAGCTTTCTTCACAAATATATATTTATACACATGTATATATATTACAGACATAAGTATATATACTATATGAATACATATATATGTATATATATAAATATTGTTTTTACGTTCTATTCCTGTAAAACGATGTTGAAAGTGTCGTTTTAAAGAGGAAGGGTGTGTGAGTGTTTTCACGGGATGACACGGTTGACAGGCACGGAGCGAATGCCATTAAATCGCGCTCCGCTATATTCCGTCAAAATTTAACACACCGGCCCTCGTGTTAATATAATGAACTCTGTTTTGGTGACGTTGCAGTGACCACGCCGCTGTTCACACCTGCAGTGGGGGTCGCCGCCGCAGGTGCAGGAGGTGCTGGCGGGGCAGGTGCAAGGAGTTACGTCGATCCGCATACCTACGAGGATCCTAATCAGGCCGTACGAGAGTTCGCCCGTGAAATCGACGCTGGATACATCACCATCGAGGCCATCATAGGTACACCCCGATCGTTTTTACCTTGATCCTTCGAGCTACTCGAAATCTCAATCTCAATCTCCTGCTAACACCTTGGAATGTTGATTTCCGTAACGCGGAGCAGGTGGCGGCGAGTTCGGCGACGTGTGCCGTGGAAAATTGAAACTGCCGCCGGACGGCCGGACGGAAATCGACGTGGCGATAAAGACCTTGAAACCCGGTTCCGCGGACAAGGCACGGAACGACTTTCTGACCGAGGCGTCGATCATGGGACAATTCGAGCACCCCAATGTGATATTCCTTCAGGGTGTCGTGACCAAGAGTAATCCGGTGATGATCATCACCGAGTTTATGGAGAACGGCAGCCTGGACACTTTCCTGCGCGCGAACGACGGCAAGTTCCAGGTTCTACAGCTGGTCGGCATGCTCCGCGGCATCGCCAGCGGTATGCAGTATCTCGCCGAGATGAACTACGTGCACCGTGACCTCGCGGCGAGGAACGTGCTCGTGAACGCGGCTCTCGTTTGCAAAATCGCCGACTTTGGACTGAGCAGGGAGATCGAGAGTGCCACGGAGGGAGCGTACACGACCAGGGTGAGTCAGAAACGGATCCACCGTTCGCGAGCGAGCGTTGAACGGCCTCTTGATCGATTCGCTTTTACGCGTCCACAGGGTGGTAAGATCCCGGTACGATGGACAGCTCCGGAAGCGATAGCGTTCCGAAAGTTCACCAGCGCTTCGGACGTGTGGAGCATGGGCATCGTGTGCTGGGAGGTAATGTCGTACGGCGAGAGACCGTACTGGAACTGGTCGAATCAGGATGTGATAAAATCGATCGAGAAAGGGTACAGGCTCCCGGCGCCGATGGATTGCCCGGAGGCTATTTACCAGCTGATGCTCGACTGCTGGCAAAAAGAACGAACTCATCGTCCCACGTTTGCCAATCTCACCCAGACCTTGGACAAGCTCATACGTAGCCCGGACACCCTGAGAAAGATCGCCCAGAACAGGTAACGATATCTCGCTGCTCTCCTACGCGTCGAATACTTAACGTAATCTGCGTTTTCTCGCGTCTGTCTGCCGCGCGCTGACGTACGTATTTCGGATTTAATTGCAATCTATTTGATATCGTTATATCAAAGAATAAGCGAGACTCGCTCGCTTGGAGGTGATACGAGGAAATTTTGTTATCGCGAACTAACGTAGTACGAACAGTGCAAAAACCTAATGTCGTTGCCTTCATCGTACGAACGATTCGACGGACGAGACACGATCGATCGTAAAACGATCCTTCGTAGGATCCCTCGTGAACGTAAAAGGGACTTGGAATTGAAAACGATCGAATCCGAATTCCGTCGAATCGTTCGTCCATCATCATGTCTTAACACGAATCATGCCGCATGCTACGCGAATCACACTTCGTGTCCATAAATTAATTTCTCTCGACAGCCAAAGATTTTTTCCGTTTTCTTGCTGAATACTTAAGAAGCTCACACGCTCTGTGCTCTCCACGTATACGCTGTTAGACTGGGCTTTGATGTTGCTGCTCATTCGTACAGCATATTGTTTACGCATTATCGCAATAATTCAGTATATGGTCGTCGAAGATGTAATACGATGTGTGTGTGCCTACCCGAAAAAAAAAACAGAGAGAGAAAGATAGTCGTGGGTATATCTGTGCTCGAGGCGTCGTGATACCTCAACCTGATTGGCATTACTGGAAGCGGGCAAAATATATACTGGACCGAACATATATCTATTTTTTTTTCCGCACTTTTCTTACTAGTTTTGTACCAGTTTAGTTTTGACAAAACGTTCTTATTTTCTATTCTTTCGACGTTACGTTTGCTCTTCACGATTATACACCCCGTCTAGCCGGAAACGGATCGTCAAAATTCATTTTCTCTAGAAAACGCCTCCGCCACGCTTCCTCGCTTCTTTCAACGTCCTCGTTCAACGTCGCGTACGGCAATCACCACGCTGGAAATCGAACGCGCGACGCACTTAGGCAAATTTTCGTTGCTTTTTGCTTGTTTGCAGCACATACTTTCGATGAATGTTTCGACGAAGCGTACTCCGTTTGCCGGTCAAACGGACCCGTGCGACGTGAAATTAAAAGGAATGCGTGTATCGGTCGGAAAGTTCTTAACGACGTGTAAGTGGCTTTGCGCACGCAGTATTTACACTTTAAAACGGCTTTAACTTCCTTTTGGTCGCAGAAGAAAACTTTAGCCAGCCTCCGTCGCTTTTTCGTAACTTGCTGGGAGGAAAATTAATTTATGGACGAAAGTCTACGTCATTATTTTCGCGGGATATTTTTTCTTTCGCGTTTTAAAGAGAACGGCAAAAAAAATGAAAAGTGCGCATCGTACTGCGGTGGCTTTCAGAGAGCTTTTATCGCTTTAGCGCTTATCGTTTCTGTAATCCTCGAGCCTTTAAACCCATCCTCTTACCTCCACTTATTCCCACCTCGAAATGTAAAAAAGGCGAACAAAGGCGAGATCAAACGATATTCAAGAGTCCGACCTTCTTTTTTTTCTACTTCTTTATCGCTTGCCGATCGTTAATCAAGGATGCCAGAGAAGTCTATGGTTTACAACCGGTACGCGATGACAAAAGCCTTTTCTCGTTCGTTTGATTTTCACTGCGATCGAGGAAAGAGCGGAGCCGCTGTAACGGCGACTTGGTCCGAAATCAATCGATTGGTCGCGCCACAGGACGAATCGATTAACGTCGATTTCATGCCGAGCTATTTTACCAGGAAACGCTGGTGAAAGCGTTTTCAGTGAAATAGACCGGACGATGCCTTTTCGTTTCCAAACATGCTCCAGAACGACCCATCGGCAACTGGATCAAAAACGATCTCGTTCTTCGACGTTTCACCTTCCTTCGCCGCCCGTCAGTTTCCTCCTGAACGATCGCAATGGATCGATCCGTAATCGAACGATAGAATCGCGTTACATTCGTCCTTTGTTCGAGCTGCCAGTGGGTCTCTCCCGCGTCCCAATTTCCCG
Source organism: Mimumesa dahlbomi (assembly GCA_917499265.3). Taxonomy (NCBI): domain Eukaryota; kingdom Metazoa; phylum Arthropoda; class Insecta; order Hymenoptera; family Crabronidae; genus Mimumesa; species Mimumesa dahlbomi. Next base: position 15,785,608 of record OU824117.1, read on the forward strand.
AAATCTTTCAGTTTCACCAACCATCACCACCCTAAAGGTCCCTTTTTTTCTGGGCTAATTCTTTGTGGTTTTGGTTTTGTGGTGTCTTTGGTACCTGACTGCGAACTGCCAACAACAACCTACAATCTACAACAACAATCTACAACAGCGTGAGGCCACCTGCACACAATCCGTACTATGTCACAAGCCACACGGCCGCAGCGCAGGCCGCGGCTGCGGCGGCTGCGGCGGCGGCACCGTCGGCGACGGTCCCGTTCGCTACCGTAGACGTAGTCGCCCACCAAGCCCAGGCGTCAGCGATCCCCGTTCCAGTAATGCCACCAGGAGCCGGCCGTACCCTACACTACCACACACACGCTGCCACACACGCGTTACCACACCAGCCGCCACTCACCTACCCCAACTGGGTACCGTTCACACATTTCGGCTAGAAACGGCTTTAAAACAGGGATTCCGAACTATTTTACGTTTCATTTTCACAAGAATAACGACGACGATCCCGGATTGCTTTAGGAACCACCGATCAAACTTTCGAGGCGACGTCGATTCGCCAAAGTAACACCCTCCGAGAGATACCGCTGACGAAAGTTGATCGATTTCTATCCGCCGATAGAAAACCGACACGAAAAGACTGCGTAGATTTGTACGATTCTTTTTAGTAGACCAAGTAGATTTTTCGCGTACACGCGCGCATCACGCAACGGTTAGAACGAGTACAGGCTGGATTTTCCGTTTGATAATCTTATTTATATGTATATAACGGTAGACGAATTAGACTTCGTAGAGGAAAAAGACTTTTTCGATTTCCAATCTATTATCGAATCATTATCAAAAGCAAAGAAGTTTATATACTTATTAACAAACGACAAAAAAAATGAGTAGGAAAACGTTTTTATTACGGTATTCGCCGGGCGTTAGGCGCGGTAAATTTTATCGAACTTAGCCGCCACGTGGAAACGGGCATAGAGATTAAAGTATTTATGATTCTAGTTAGAAGGATTTAATGGGAAAATTTTAAGAGAGCATATATACCCTCCAGTTTTTCGTAGAGAAATGAAAATTTATAGAGATCGAATTGAGAACCAACGAATAGCAATATAGAGGATTAAAACACGGAGCTTAATGAAAGATGGACGAGGTTTTACCACCGGAGAAAACAAAGATGGTGTACGCGAATGCAGTTTATAGTCTTTCACATGTTTTTCTAATTCATATACGTAATATATTATACGCGTATACGTAAATATATATATACATACAAGAACGAATATTATATATATATATTTATCATATAGTATTTATTGACACCATCGATTTTATCGTAACGAAGTAATAACAGGAACAACAGAAACAACAACAAAAAGAAAATAATTAAAACTGCAAAGACTTATTAGCATTTAATGAAACGCGAGCGGCCGTTCGACCAGTTTAGAATAGTATTTTTATACTTGACGAGGATTCGGAAGTTCAGGAACACGTTACGCGGGGCGTGAACGGTGCCGGGATAATATGTATCTTCCACGGCGAGACGATCGATCGATCGCGACGATGGCGCGTACGTTCGTAAGCAGGTTTCGAGAGTCGATCCTGATCGACGAAGGTAATCGAATTAGCGAAAGGAAACGTCGCGACGCACCATTCTAGGAAAAATGATTAACGAGAGTAGATTTTACGCGGTCTCCCGGTCGTCGGATTCGGACGATCCACGGACAATCGGTTTCGACGGTGTTCTCCGCCGTGGAACACGTAAGGGACGAACGTTCACGGGCGTGTCGATCGATTCGATCGCTGGATACGTCGGTGATCGCGAACAAGTTAACTTCGGCACACACGCCATCGTACATACACCCCGGGCCATACAACACACACACGTATACGCAACACCTGCACAGGCACACGATTACTCGAGAGAATAAGAGCGATTTCAGACGGAGAGAGAAAACCAAATCGAGACAATGTTCGAGAATAAAAGAAACAAAGAGAGAGAGAGAGAGAGAGAGAAAGAGAACGAGAGAGAAACAGAGACAAAGAGAGAATTGAAAAGAAAAAGAATATACTATATATAAATACACTACAGGTAGTAACACACACACATGCACACACACCGCAGTGTGTGATCTCCATCGCACTAACAAATGCTAACGATTGTCAGAATCAGGGAAAGGGGTGCTCCACCCCCACCCCCACCCGCCTCGTCGACATCCTCCAACGTGCATTTGAGGAAAAGGTAAAAAACCAAGACCGGCTGTTTCAGTCGAAACACAAATGTAAAGAAGTTCTTACCGAAAGAAGCGATGAGCAACGAAGCACAACCGAAACTGTGTGTCTCTCTACGATCGACTTTGCGACTATCGAAGAGTATACACGTCTGCTATATACCAACTACTTTGTTCAGAGATCCTGCGAGTTTTCGTCTACTACAGTCTCTACATAGAATTTTATATATATATATATTTTTTTTTGTTCCGCAGTTTAATTACGTTGGTCGTGCTTTCTTGCTTACTCCGCTTCGTTGGAGTCATAACAGAATATTGCTGCCACGTAGACAGCATTTGCTCTGCTTGTACCCTTTTAGTTCGTATCGCACTGCTTGCTTCATACGCACCATTATCCATTCACACACATATATCTATATATCTATATATACATATATGTATACATGTATACATATCCATCTAATCTCTCGACTGTGTATCGTAAACATAATTACACCACGTCATAGTTACTATCGTTATTACCATTAGAGATTGTCACTGTCATTACCATTGAATCACCGTATCCAGCAACGATACGGGGAGGAGGCTCGATTCTTCTTTCACGGACGGGTCGCGGCAGCGCATTCTCTTGCACCGTGTATTATCAATGTAATCTCGCGTAGTTACTTTTCGCATCGATTTTTTCACGATCGTAAAGAATCTCTTTTTTTAGTTGCACACGGAAAACCAGGCCAAGAGAATTCAGGTACTCTCGTGAAAACCTATCGAGTCTCGCTCGAAGTGTACATAAAGATACATATCGACCCCCTTCTTAGGCTAAGTTCCGTTTTATACCGTACACTGTATTATACCCGTAAAAGTCTGTTAAGTAAATTATACCAACGGAATAACTTCTCTTAGAAATGCAGTAGCAGACTTTCGGAAACTCGATTCCGACCCCACGATTCCGTCTCCCTGAACCCAGCAACCCACTTTACCTCGAATTATACTCTTTGCCCGGCGGAATGTCTTTCCGGTGTTAAATAGTGGCTGATGGATTCGAATGTAATTGAAATTCCAGCGAAAAGTTTGATATTTCTGCCTGTCTCGCTCGGAAAGATGGTCCGCCGAAGTACGAGTGGATATACTTATATATATATACATTTTCTTTTACCTATTTAATCCGTTTGTCGGTTGAATATTTGTGTACATGTACATACATACATACTACATAGTCCCATTCCGTGTGAATAAATCTAGGGCACAGTACGAGTACAGTTTAAATACAGTTACGTTTTACGACGTAAGACGTGATTGCTGAGATGATTTGACCCCTCCTTGCTAGAAGTACTTGAGTAATAGAATTCCGAAGTGAACTTTGAGACCCGTACACCCACCACCCACGACACCACGAAACAACGAAGATCTCGTATCGCGTAATCGCACCCAGTGCATCCGCTTCTAAGAGAAATTCTTTGAGAATTTCATTGTCGGTTGAATGTTACCGATGGCAAATAATCTTCGTTATTTCGTCCCGTCCCTTAGTTTCAACCAACGACCCGCCAAAGCCCTCCCACCAAATGTACCATAAAACAATAGAAGCGGGTCTTTGGTTCTAGTATCCAACATCCGTTCCCCATGAACCAATACGACTCTACCTCCATCTAATACGGGACTCTCTCCAGGGGCACGAATCCACTGGCGCCGGACGCGGTGGACCTGACGCAGCTGACCTCGGTCAGCGAGTGGCTGGCCTCGATCAAGATGTCCCGGTACGCGGAGAGTTTCGAGCGGTCGGGCGTAACCACGCTGGAGGCGGCCGCGAGGGTCACTGTGCAGGAGTTGACCGCGCTGGGTGTCACGCTGGTGGGCCATCAGAAGAAGATCATGAACAGCGTGACCGCGCTACGGGCGCAAATGTCTGCCACGTCGCAGGGGTTCCTCGTCTAGGCCCAATAGAATCGTCGAACGTGTAGGGAATCAAAGGATTCGCTGGGAGCCGGTTTCGATCTCACGGTATTCTTCTTCCGGGAGAACAAGGACGAAAGTGTCCCAGGACGAGAGCCTGGGACGTCCTCGAGGGGATAATCGTGTCGTCCCAATGCCGCGCGTAACACGTTTCCCGAGTCGAAAGACGAAACGGAGATCAGAGTAGTCCGTCGAACGGGGAATGTAATCGGGATATCAACGAGGAACCGTATACGGAGCACCGAAGACATTCCAGTGGAAAGAAAGTTCCGAGAGATTCGGCGAGAATCACCTCGAGACGGGAATCAACGAGGATTCCGTTCGATGTTGGTAACAACGATACGCAAGCGAACGTGAATTTTCCAAACGTACCTAATAGCGGAATCTTCCCTGCAGCGCGTCGAAACGCGGATATAATCGTCGTTGTCATCGAGAGACGCGATTCAGCGCGAGGTGTATTAATCGTAAGCTCGCTGTCAGTCGAACGAAGCTGTACGCTTCGAAATCGAAGGAGCTCTCGAGGGGATCAATAACGTAAAATAGCATATTACGAGGGCGATCGAGTCGATTCCTCAAACAGGTAGGAAACGGTCGATCGTCGAGTTCTGTCTTTCTCTTCCTACACAAAACGAAAATCATTCCCGTAAACCGATCCAAGAGGTCAGACTGACAAAACGGAAATGACGAGTAAAATGAAAACCTAATCGTATATAATAATTATAATATATACGTATATATATATATAATCACTGCCGTAAACAAAACTTACGTAAATCTTTTACGCAACGACTTGTAAAGAGAGCCCTCTCCACCGACCTAAAACGAAGACCTGTTCACCGTCGTGGCTGTAACGCACCACTGAATCGTTGCTCACTCGAAACGTGGAACATTTTCCTTTTGACTTGCACTCTTTTTTACCGAAAGCGACCAACTTCTATTATACTAGTACATCGATCGCCACGCGACAAGCGCAAGCTTTTTACTTTACAGCGTTCCTATCGGTTTTTTTTGCTACGTTCTCTTTTAACGGACGGTGATCGGGTCCCTGTGAACGAATTACACTTACATACGTCTACGGTACAAACCATTGCACGAAGGAATAACACGGCCTAAAGTAACGCTCGATCGTGCCATGGTTTCGCTTCTCCGCGATACTCGAAAGTATACAGGAATACCAAAAAGGGACAAACGACAACCGTTGTACAGAGGGAGAAGAGGAATCCTTGGCCCGAGCAGCAGCCTAACGCCGCGTTTTTTATGGCAACGTCAATAACATTTAGTCTCATGCAGCGAATATTTTATAATTATTATTAGTAACGCTTAATTAATGCACACACAGACACACACACAGACACCGACACACACCAATAGAGATCAACGAAGCAACGTGGACAAACGAGACAGAGAACGTTACCGCTCCGCGCCGCTTTTACGAAACGATCCAAACGAAAACGAACGCGAGAGAAATTAAACAAGAATGTCTGAGGTATCGAGTGCGTGTACGAGATTTGAAAGATGCGTCTAGTTGAACAGAAAATTTTATTCTACATTCTACGTACGGCGACGAGACAAAAATGAGAAAGATAGAGAGATAGGGAGAGTGAGAGAGAGAGAGAGAGAGAAAAGATTACAATTCTTGCCTTTTGCGTTACCTATATAAGTATATTATATATACGCGATCTGTATAGGTACCTGTCGATTATCGAAAATAAAAGAAGACGAGGAAGTCAAGAAAATACAAAACTGAGGAACATGTGCCAATGCGAGCCTGCGATTGCGAGAATTTAAAAGCGAGCGTGAATGCGCGTGCGTGAGAGGGAAAGAGAGAGAGAGAGCGCGGAAGGGAGACAGAGAAAAAGGTATACGAACGAGTGCGAAACAAAATTCACACGTTAGCGGGATGTATGATAACGATTCACGATGAGATTTTCATTTACGCACTCGAGTCGGACACGAAATCTCTATGTATGTATACATATTGAAGCAGAGACAAATTATATTATACGCGAGACAGATTTATCCGGCACGAATGAATAACGAGCGAAACAGGAAATCGATCGACGAAGAAGCGAACATCCGAAAAGCACGGTCTAGGCTTCTACTCGTTTCGAAGACGCAAACGAATAAACGATTCTCGTAAAGTCCCTCGGCAAACATATCAAGGCGTTGTCTAACGAATTAAAACAAATAAAAAATAGCCGCGAGGACAGGAAGTATACATGTATGTATCTCTGCGTACGCATGCTCGAGAACCGCTCGATCTTGCGCGACGAGACGGACGAAGAAGCGGATTTCACGCGAATCTTTGTAAAACGACGCGAAATTATTGCGATAAGGACACAAGGTAATCAGACACACAAGTACACCCGTAGACGAGCGGAACGCGGAACACTCTCGTGCGCGGTAGACAGTCATGTAATTTACTAATCATTATTGGTAGCAGCATTTTGTCCTTTTTCAACCCGGTCCGAGAATTTTCATTGAAAAGCAACGTCCATTCCGCCACAAGAAAACGTACGGAGATAGAAAAGTTGTTTCTTAGAAGGGGAAAACGAAAGGAAAAGCTTGTTTCATCGCGAAGGATGGTTTGTATCTTCTTACACCCGCGTTCGCTGATTTTAAAGACTGCTTCCCAGGCATTGCGAGTCCACGGTGTAAGACAAACGCCCGTTGTTATCGTTAAGACGACGAGAGACCGCTCGTCAAGACGAACGCCACCTACGACGAGTTCATATCGCACGCGACCGACACGACTTCCAAGCAAGTCCACGGCGAGCCACGGGAAATTTTTATTATTAATTTAATGAATTACGCTAGGAATATAGTTGGGTGCGACCCGAGAGAACGATGGACGGCCGAACGGAGGTGATGTTCGAAATTGAATAGCGATCCGTTGAAAAGTTTCTTGCGAAAAGTTCCGTTGGCGTGACGATCCATCGATGTCTCGAGTCCGTATAGGAGATTCTACTCGAGGAAGTTCCGACCACGTTTGTCGAAAACGCGATCGAACGATCCTGGAGTCTTTTGTTCGTCCCGTGACCTGTTCGCGCGGGAAAAATGTCCAGTGATAAGGCGCGCGGAATGTTACGCGACGGGCGTGAGATCTCTTTTACTTTAGGGGGAAAAAAATGAAAAAAAATACAGAAAGCTACTGAGAACAGCGACGATTAAGAAGCAATAAGTGAATAAACGCAAATGCAGATTTTTATATAGAGAATGTTAACAAATTTCAGAAAATATTAATTATCGATAGCGCTATCTTCCTAAATGTTCGTATTAAAAGTTAACGAAAAGTAAGATAAAGTAAGGGTGAACGAAGCCACGTGGAGTCCCTACCGAACAGAAACGGAAGCGAACGTCAATCCGCGAAGTTCGAGGGAGGAGCGAACGAAAGTAAATTCGAAAAAAACGAAACGGATAGAGTCGACATGTCGCGCGGATCGAATTCAACCGCGTGACGAACGATACGAGAAATTTAAAACGTACCACTTCGGCCGGGACTCCGCGAAAAAGAAGTTTTAAGAACTTTCAGCTGTAACTATTTGTGTCTAGCGACGAACCTGCGAGTGCGACCTGAAGTTTTGAGAATGTCGATAGTTTCAGCAAATTAATATTAGATTTCATAGATCTCTATCGATATTACACGATCGTAGGCACGAAACGAGCAGATGATATTAGTTAGAGCGTAAAAATATCTTATAGAACTTTTTCGATTTCACTTCAGTCTTTCGAGTTTAACGCCTAGGGCTCTCTTTCCCGTAACCACCTCGGTTTCCTTCTTTCTTCCCAAGAAAAAAAGAGTAATACATTTTACGGGCTACACTTTCAAAGCTTTCGATCGTACTTCATGTCACGTATTTTCGTTATCTCTCTCGTATACGCGGACCGCTTTTTTATAAACGTCGAACCCGACGAACTGATAAAGAAAATGGCGAAAGAAGGAAGGGCGATAGGAAAATATTGCGTAACTAAATCAAAATTATTCAATTCGCGCGAACCTCCGTGTCTCGGTTACACTTCCTCCTATCGTTTACCTTTTCTTTTCGTTTGTTTTTTATATATATATATAGATTCTTTTTTCTATCGAGGAAACGCAGCGATGGGTAAACAAATGAAAAATCGTTGAAAGCCTCAGACACCTTTTACTTAATAATTTTTATCGATTAACACTTCTGTACTACTATTTATTAAAAGAAAGAAAATCTTATTTATTGTTTAGAGATCTGACTAAATTAAAAAAGAATGTTCTAATTATTCGTAGGTTTATCTATTACCGCTATAGAAATGTGCGAAAGGGGACGAGAGAAAGAAGCATTATTTCCTTACTTTTGGAGTTTTTGAAAAACTCTACCGTGTAAAGAAAAAAACGGAGCACGGCGTCATAGATACGATCGTCGAGTCTCTAAGCAGCTATATTTTTAATTAGTTAAGCGTTTATTAGGCGACATACGTGCGCGTTGTTTAATTCTCTTTTCTTTGTCTTTCCTTTTCTACCTTTTTTTTGTTCTTTTTGTACTTTTTACCACTCTTTTCACAGCGAACTTTGTCAAAGTACCTGCTTCGAAAACGAAAAGCAAAAAAGAAACATATATGAAATCCGCGAGAAAACAAAGCACACAGGTACCGTCCCGTATATATTATAAATAGCTCATCAATACACGTAACACGCATCATAATTTATGTATACTCGTCGAACTGAGTTTTCACAGAATTGGTTCAGCGAATCGCCACCGTGTGTCCTCGATTCATTGTATAAAACAAAGCGACAAAGCGCAACAGATGCAAACAAGAGAGTTAATGTCGACAAATTTTGGAATGTGTCTAAAACATTTTTCCTATGGTGTTGTCAAGACGATGTTGAATGTACATAAGATATAATAAATAATATACCTTATACGATGTATATTCCCTGTGTTTTTTACTATCCGCATTATCATGTATTGAAAGCATTAACAATAACAATATAAAATATATCCTATCCTAGGACACCCTTACCATTTCCGTGTCACGCTCAACGTTATCAACCTTTGACTGGAATCCGGATTTAAAAGCACGTACACGGTATATGTATATTCTGTGAGTACTAACGATATTCAATTCCTTCTGGCGGGAGAAAAAATGATATTCAAGCATGAATTCAAAATACTCTTATTCTTGGATGCCTAACAATGGCGAGCAAATTACGAAAATCGCGAAAATTCGTCAAATTATGACAGTTTTTTGGTCGGCATTCGCTCAATTTTTGAGATAGCGATCTGAAACTTGTACCATTGTTTTAGTTAGGAAATTCTACGGCAGATCAACGTATAATAGTTGTACTTTTCGAAAATTTAATTTTTCGCAAAAATCTGAAGGGGGTAGGTCAGGATTTTTTGCGATTTTCGTAATTCGCTTGTCATTTCCACAATTTTTTAGATATCAAAATAATTCTTTCACTGTCTTATTCGGCTTCGGATTCCGCGTCCAAAACGGCCCGGATCGTTTTAATAGCTCAAAAATTACGGAAATGGCGAGCGATTTACGAAAATCGCAAAAAATCCTGACCTACCCCCTTCAGATTTTTGCGAAAAATTAAATTTTCGAAAAGTACAACTATTATATGTTGATCTGCCGTAGAATTTCCTAACTAAAACAATGGTATAAGTTTCAGGTCGCTATCTCAAAAATTGAGCGAGTGCCGAAGGAAAAACTGCTTAAATTTGATCATTATTCGCGATTTTCGTCATTCTTTCGTCATTTCCGTAAACATTTAGATATCGACCTGAATCTTTCGCTGTCTTATTCGGCTTCGGAATCCGCTTCCAACGCATCCCGGATCATTTTGATATCTCAAAAATTGCGGAAATGACGGAGGATTTACTTAAATCGCGAAAAATGGTCAAATTTCAGCAGTTTTTCCTTCGGCATTCGCTCAATTTTTGAGATAGCGACCTGAGACTTGTACCATTGTTTTAGTTAGGAAATTCTACGGCAGATCAACGTATAATAGTTGTACTTTTCGAAAATTTAATTTTTCGCAAAAATCTGAAGGGGGTAGGTCAGGATTTTTTGCGATTTTCGTAATTCGCTTGTCATTTCCACAATTTTTTAGATATCAAAATAATTCTTTCACTGTCTTATTCGGCTTCGGATTCCGCGTCCAAAACGGCCCGGATCGTTTTAATAGCTCAAAAATTACGGAAATGGCGAGCGATTTACGAAAATCGCAAAAAATCCTGACCTACCCCCTTCAGATTTTTGCGAAAAATTAAATTTTCGAAAAGTACAACTATTATATGTTGATCTGTCGTAGAATTTCCTAACTAAAACAATGGTACCAGTTTCAGGTCGCTATCTTAAAAATTGTGCGAATGCCGAACGAAAAACTGCTTAAATTTGACGATTTTTCGCGATATTCGTAATTCCTTCGTCATTTCCGCAATTTTTGAGATATCAAAATGATCCGGGATGCGTTGGAAGCGGATTCCGATGCCGAATAAGACAGTGAAAGATTCAGTTCGATATCTAAAGATTTGCGGAAATGACAAAGGAATTACGAAAATCGCGAAAAATCGTCAAATTCAAACAGTTTTTTTAATACGCATTAATACGCATAAACTATAACTTCCATATCGTATTCTTACTAATAATCGACGGACATCCTAGATTCGAACCGAAAATGGTAACGTAGTGAGTGACACTAAAATGGTAAGAGGGCTCTAGAGCCCTCCAAACCAGTGACATCGAAAAGCATGGGGATGATCGGTCTATCCAATACCTCGTCTGTGCTTTTACTATGGTCGTGTCCTCCCCCTGGTTCCGACCAAACATAGTCAACCTTTCCCGGTCATCACACGGATTGGTTCTCGGTCAGATGCGTGAGTTTCTCACGCATTACGAAAACTCACGTGTAGTGGTGAGACCAAGTAGTGACATCTAGATACTGTCCGTGTTTTTGGGAACTAAAAGTCGTACCTCATTCTCCCATAAGAGTGTCCTCCCCCTGGGTCGCATCTCTTGTATATTTTTGTATATCAATGGTATTTAGTTTCAGAATCTGACCGCTAGATGGACACACTGCGTCCCGTCCACGAATCACGCTTGCGTAGAGATAAGTTTTTTTGGATGTCGCTTCCTTTTCCGTTTGGCTCTGAAAAAGGTTCGTGCGAATTTTATGCGATTTCAAGTAATCCGTGTTATTCGTAATAATCCGAAGCCTGAAGAACGATTTTCGAACATTTTCGAGATCTGTGTTCTTCCAGGATTCGAACGAATCTAATATGAGGGAATTATTCGACTAACTGTGGAAATTATATTTCAGAACCAAAATGGTGCAGCGACTAACCTACCGTAGACGTTTGTCGTACAACACAAAAAGTAACAGGAGACGCGTGTAAGTATTCACTTAACGATTAAAAATATAGTGTAACCTATTTTCTATTGCATTTATTTGATTCACAACACTGATAACACGTAGTATTCACATTAAAACTTTAGAAACATCAACTAGTCCATAATAAGAGGTTATGTTTTGGTTTACTTCGTATGCCTCCAATAACCACGTGTATCCGACAGCTGAAACGATTTTTTCATTGTTTATTCAAGTTTTTGTTCTGAATTTATGCTAGAACAACTTTTATACTACTTTTCACAAGTTCTACAACACATTCAGCCAACTTCTCTAAGCATTGTATCAACAATTTCCTTCCGGCAGGGTACGCACTCCTGGAGGCAAATTAGTGTACCAGTATTTGAAGAAGCCCAAGAAGATCCCAAGATGTGGACAATGCAAAGATAAGCTGAGAGGTATCCAGCCGGCTAGGCCAATGGAACGCTCACGCATGTGCAGGCGTAAGAAGACAGTGAAGCGCGTATACGGTGGTGTTCTCTGCCATAAATGTGTGAAAGAAAGGTGCGTTCTTCAAACCAATTCCTGCTTGCCACAGTAACCTTCCCAGTGTGAATATTATCCTTATATTCTTGTGTGTTTTAGGATTGTCCGTGCTTTCCTCATCGAAGAACAAAAGATCGTTGTGAAAGTGATGAAGGCACAACAAGCCACAGCAAAGATTAAGAAGGTGGAAAAATAATGTCTTGCTTTTTATTAATTAAATAAAATAAGTACAAAACCAATTGACAACAATACTAAATTTCCTCCGACTGTCACTGTAGTTTATACAGTTGTGATCTAATGGTTTAATAATTTGTATATCACGAGATTGTTTTTATCATAGTGTGTTTCATTAAATCACCACGTATTTAAATCCTAAGAAGCATACCTTTAGTAACACCGACCATGGAGCAACTTAAATTTATTTCGATACTAATTTTCACGTCTCTGCCCGACCAACGAACCCGTTGTACGGATCTTGCTCGCGTGATGTAAGATTGGACGTCTCGATTCACTTTCCCGATATAGTTAGAAGGGACGTCGTAACGTGTACGCGTCGAGTATAAAAGTCAGGTATTGTATTCCGATTATGGTCAAGGAGTGCGCGAAACCCGTCCCGGGGCACCGTGAGTCGCTATCCTCGGTGCATTTAACAAGTGCCTTATTTGTTGAGTGTACTTGGTGACTACATATATGTATGTAGCGGCCCCTACTATAGGTATAGTTTCCACGCTGCAGCAAAAATGCCAGTGAGAGCCGTAAAGGCTTGTCACCTGAGAATGCGGACGGCGGGCTGGCATTAAATACTTTCGTTCCGAACTACCGCCGTATCTGCGGTACCCTACTGCCATCGTCGCATTTGCCGCCTAAATTTATGATTTTATCTCGACCCCGGGATCTGCCGCGAATGTTTTAAGGCCCCGTTTACATTTTTATTAGAACACAACATCCTTCCGCTGAAACTTTATTCGTTGTATTTCTCTAGACTTTTTTTGCTCGCGTGATTTATATTTACAAGATATATATTTTCCCCAGTGAGGATATTTTCAGCTTCCCGCGATCTTTTCGCGAGATGTCATATCAACGATTAACGACTATCGGTCATTCGCGCTAATGGCGCCACAGCATCAATATTTTTTTTCTCCCCTCGCAAACCTCCTCCCAAGTTTCTCTCGTCTTTCGATCGACATGACCGGATCATAATACCGTACCGCGTATATCCAAAGGTTTATCGCTTCTGGAATTATAAGCCATCAGCATTAGCCCTGTTATCGCGCATCGGCAAGCTTACCGTTGATGCGATACGAATGAAACGCGTACAGCACAAAATAAATAGTTTCTCCGGTTCTTCGACTACCGAAGGGATACGTCTTGTACAATTTGCGACACACGATAAGAGATATTAATATCGCACTCGATTGCGTTTCGAATTCTTTCAACCGACTGTTAAAAATTTAATCCTCCGTGAAGTTGTTCAACATTACACGTAAATGTATGAACCATTACGGCGCTCATATTCGCGGTGAGATATAACGATGCACCTCTGTTCGTACCGCTTCTCTCCCGAGGGCCGATTACATCGGTATCCTCTTTCGAAAATAAAAATGCCTTCGAAGGGTATTGGATGTACAGAACGAATAAGAATACTGAGAATGCGGCGATGGTAGATAGGCAAAAAACGCCGCGACGAAAACCCCCTTGCCGGATGCCACGAAACCAACACGATTTCATGGGGTGAGACTTAAAAAAGAACGTCTAGAAACCGTCCGATTTCGAGTTTCCGTAGGAATGTTTTTTGGTCGTTCGCGAGGTACCTTTGAACGGCTATATCGAAAATAATCGGCGCGGTTAGCCGCTGCAGCTGGGCACCGGGCAACTGGAATCCTTTCGCATTTCGTCTCGGTTCAATTGCCTCGAAATTATTTGAATTACCGGTCGATCACGAACCATCGCTTTTTACCAGACACTGTACGTGTGTTATTATCGACAACGATATTCCAACGCGAAGACCGATGTTCTTCGTCCTAAAGAAATATTACATCTCGATTCTATTTCACGGCGAACAATTGCTAGCCTACGGTACACGCTTGTAAAACGTGTTACGCGAATAAAGGATCTTGCGTGGGGTGCGATGCAGTTAATTGAAAACGTAATTGCAAAACGAACGATGTGTCCGGAGGACTTTGTTTTTTACTTGCACGCCGAACGAGGGATCCAATTTGCTTCGAGTCGCGTTTCACCGAGGGGCTATCGGTAGCGAAAGGTGGTTCTTCGATGTCGCGTTTAATTGACGGGTAAGAAAATGTAACCGAAGCGTGCAATCGAGACCGATTTGGCGCGAGGGATCCTTTAAAGGACACGGCGCCTCTTTGGGACTTCTGTAATTTTCAGAAATCGTTCCTAATGAAAAAACACCGTGCAATCATTCACGAGAAACTGATGTAACAGCACAATTTGTGTCTGCTCCGCCGTCCGATCTGTAGCAGAAATTTTGCTTTGAGATAAAAAATTGGAAAGCGGGCAAAACGGCGATTTAATTTCTGCCGTGTCATTTAGTCACGGGGTGATCATTGTGTATCGGTAGCAAACACGACGATTGTCCGGTGTCACGTTTAATTGACGGGTATAAAATGTAGCGAGAGCATGCAATCGAGAATAATTTGGCGTGAGTGGGTTTCGGGAGAGACGCGATGCCGCATGATTCCTATAATTTTCAAGGCTCGTGTTTGACAAAATAACAAGTGGGTGGGTGTCGGTTTTCACACCCGCGGCTCGGCGGGGCCTCTTCGGGGAATGTAAAAAAGGGCAGAACACGAAACCGGTCCCGATGGATCTTTGTTATACGGGGCCCCCACGTCCTCTCTCGCCTCTCGCGTCTCTGAATAAGGACCAACCACGTCAGGATCGTACCTACACCGCCTTCGACCCTGCTCTACGTTATTTAGCAAACGTTAAAAGCATATTCCTCGGGCAAATTTATCGTTTCCAACGTATGGAATTCATTATACTTTGAGACACTCTCGTAACCAGTTATGTAAGTCGCGTAGACGCGTCAAATTTCTACAAGACAGGAGAATGTGTTTTTATTTTTCTCTCGCGTTCCTTTAAACCAAGTGGGAAACAGTTCGCCTAAGTGGAAGTCTCGGTAGATTAAATTCAAACGGTACAATCTGTGTTCAAGAGAGAACCAAATACGGTGGGAGCTCGTTCATTAGCTTAAGCGAGCGATTGCATCACGCGCGATTAAAATCGAATGCAAATTGAGTTTCTCATCGGTCGAAGACATCGGATGCTATCACGTAACCGGCCTTAGCATTCTCGTGTGTAGACAGTTTCGTGTTTAATTTCCAGCGATAGGGATATCAATGGTCGCACGCGAAAACGTTAGAATTCTGTATGTTCTAATTTGTTCGTAGGCAAACGGACTCTTCCTTGTCTATTCTAAACATCGTAGCCGCACCACCTTTCTTTCCTTTCGAATCAGCCAGTCGGCTGGCGCGCTTTGATCGAGTTCCAGTGGCCCCAATTCACACCTGACTTTTAGCGATAAAAGCAGGCTCTAAAGATATCGTTATCCCGCTCGGTCGACGCACACGGACCGAACGAAAGGAAACTGTTATCGCGGCAGGTAGTCCGCTCTTACGCGCTTAATCGAGCGAATTCATTTGACCGTGTCCTTTCCTCATTATTTTTTTTCCGTGTTCTTTTTTTCGCGTTCGAGATAAAAACTTATCCCCGGACCGGGACCCGCGCGGAGTCGGACTCACGAAACGATTAATTACAATCCTACGGCGAACGGTTCCACGTGTTCGACCGGTCGATTAATATAAACAAAGATACTGCTATTTATCGTGTCATCCCGATGAGAATATCTCGGAACACGTTGACGGACACGATTACCGCCAAGGGAAGTCGTACGAGCGCGAATAAATCCTCGCGCGCAACGACGGACGTGGTGGACCGAAGGTTGCTGAAGGCAATTATAGACGCGCCACTTAAAAGTAGAAAGATCACAGGTCAAAGGAGAGAGAACCTGGAGAATTTCCAATGAAATCCTTGAAGGGAGATGAAAAGACTTCTCGCTGGTACCTGGTATCTCGAATTTGCATAAGCAAATAATAACGCAATAGGTAGCCTTTGATTTCGTGAAAAAAGAACCCGTGGAATTTTCAGAAATTATTCTTCGTCGTTCTCCCACTTCTCTCCTTTTGATACGCTGATTTATCGGTGTAATTTTATAACGACAGTTTCCGCTTGCCTCGCGCAGGGCCTTTTGACAGCTACTGAATCGAATACGAGAAGCGGACGAACGGTGGTACCGGTCCCCCCTGCTAAATAGACACAATTACGATCGATTATCCAATGTGCCGTCGTACCGACTAATCTCAACTAAGAAACGCCGGCAGTTGAGAACGATGTACCACTTGACCGGGTACAACGTACTCTTCAACGAAACAATATCTTCCGTCCCCACGTTCACGTGACCAATAATACAAACGATATAACTATACGAAATCAGATGACTCGATCGAATTTACATGTCGTTTCCGAGCGATCGTCTCAACAAATCACTCGGTATCCATCCACCTGTTTCGGTGGCATTTCCTCTTAATCGTGTCCCAAAGATAACGCGGTACATATTCCGTTTTCCAGGTCGAATCATTGCCGAGGAGCAGGGTATCCGTAGGAGATACACACGAGCCTGAAGCTCATCTTGCGGCTGAATAGAACTAAGGGTGATGTGGTCAGGCTGACCCAAAGCCGGGACGCCACGGCACGTTAAGGTCCAGACATGGATTTCGCTCTTTTGTGGCTCCGTTCGTCCCGCCGAATGAAATATACTTCCACCTCGTACGGCCCTCGTAACTGGCGCCGAACAGATCGAGATTTTCGGCCCCGCCAGGGCCGTCCATACCTCTTTCGCTTTGTAGCCCATTGTCGAGCTTATATTCCTTCTCGTCGATGTATATTCGTTTGTGTGAATGTGTGTATGACAGGCCGAGGCGAGAAAGCATTAAACCTGCGACGTAGGTATACGGCTTACAGGTCAGCTAATCCGATCATCCGAGACTTTTTGATTTTTTTCATCGTCTTCCCGTGATTCGTACGAAAATGTAGAAATCTCGTGCGACAAAGGAGGGATTATAATCATCTGCCTGGAATCTGTATAATTTTTAAAACGAATGAAACTAATGATATAAAATGGATTTGTGGTTAGCTCTGTATCGAGCCGTACCGTACCCGAGAAACATTATACGTATATCGTTACTTCTTCGCGAGCGGCGATTGTAATCAAACGAAGTTCAGCACTGGGTGTACCGAAATCATTTTTCATCCATTCTACACGGTAATGCCGATAAAAACAGCTCGTCTACAGGCGATCGAGGTAATGGTGTTTCGCATCAAGGCACACACAAGAGGCCCCGTTTCTTTTGTCAGTTCGTTTGCTGTCTCCGAGTGAAATATATTTCCTCCCCCCCTTTGGGAGAAGCGGGACGAATGGATCGTGATTTCGGGGCCCTCTGATCCCACCTCCATTGTTACCCATTGTCGCGGTTCCCCAGGAGTGACGAGGCGAGGCGAGATCTCCGTCGCCCCCGACTGCATAAACGAACGAACCAACGAACGAACGTACGAACGAAAGAACCAAGGGTTCGCAGAAGAACCGATTCTAATCCCGAAATCCGGTTCCGAGCACGCCAGTGGATTGTCGTTGGTATTCCTCTTTTTTCCTTAACACGAGATTCGTGGCGAACGAAATTCTCTGCCGCGTTTATACGGTTTATAAGAGACGCACCTCTGTAATTCTCTTTATCGATTCTTATCGTGGGTCTCGCCACTTCGGGGTAAATACGGGTTTTTGTAACAGCTCGTTGGTTAAATTAATAAATCCGTGTTGTTTTTCGATCGTCCCGATTCACGCGGCGTGTAACGATACATGGTAATGACGGCAGAATCCGTAAAAGGCGGGTTACGCGTTATCGAGACGAAAGATTTAATAAGCCGGTAAATTAATAAGTCGGTCAGTCAGTAAGTGAGTCGGTGGTTCCTTCGGACGGTCAAGTCGGCGACGCACTTCATGATATACGATATTACAATAATTATGCGGCTCTTTATCTTATCCCCCATAGTTCTCCTTGAGTAAGCACATTTATGGCACTGGTATGAGCTACAACCCGACCTCGGCCCGTACCGTCTCTGGTTTTTCATTCCCGTCTTCTGTGAACCCGTTCCGTCTTCCACCGCGATAATACGCGAACACGGGGCCTGTAATAGCACGTACGTATGTACATACACACACGATAACGCCGGGAAACACTGAGATGGGACAAAAACTTTCTACTTTTGTCCGTGGTGTAATTTTTTTATCGCGAGAGAGAAGCTAGTCCGTGGTTATTAGATATTTTTCCACAGTTTTTTTGTGTGTCCAAAGTTATAAAGGTAAGGTTTCTAATGAAATAGGTATCGGAATAGGGAAGGCGGAAATTGCCGGGGAACTCCTGGCGGACAGATAATCCCAAGTAATCCTAACCATTGCACTATCTACCTGGTCCCCTTGTATTATTACACTCCAGGAAAACTAGCGGTTAGTGCCCCAGGGTGCCTACAACAATTGCATTATCCTCGAAACAAGACGGGATCGTGTAAAGTACAATTACTACAACTTCTTTCAGGTTCTTCTTCCCATTCATTGTGAAGCAATGCACCGTATATCCCATTATATCCATTGTATCAATCATTACCATTGTCATCGACGCAACGTACGCATAAATTCCTTTACAACTTTTGAATCGCGATAATGGTAATCGTATGTAAATAATTTCCTATAAGCCGAGGGGAAAAAAGAAGCGAGTCGATGCGATTATACATTAATCGCCGCGTTTAATGTATTACTGTCGCGTTTCGCTCGTTGTCATCTTCACATTTATCTCCGTAGGCAGAGCTCGTAACTTTGCCTCAACTTCGGTACAACCATCACGGCAATTAACAAGCCTCTGTGGCAACTATTTCTAGCAATTAGCAATCAGTCGTTAGTCAGCAGTACAAACAAGTACTCTGACCGATGCATATTCATTGTCCACCTCACCTCCGCTCATCGGTATTCTTATCTCGTGATCTTTAATAATTCACAATTAAATGCCAATAAAAAATCTGTAAGCGGCAAACCGCGCTTTTGAGCAAAGCTAGTCGACACGCGTGTCACACGAGATACGATATGTTTATCGAGCTCTTTCCCGTTCGTCTGTTATTGGTAAAAAGCGAATCTGATAGGAAATAATTTTAACCGCTTAGGTTTTGCAATGGTTAATTGACCTTTCCACAATTTCTCACTTCGAGTTACGCGCGATCACGCATATGAATATAGCAGGGACTGGCTTTTACACGCGTTTAAAGCCATACGTTCAATTAGTTACGGCAGAACCAGCAAGCATGTGAACGCACGACGCTAAATAGACGGTCGGCAGTCGGTGGTCGTGTCCGTGAACGATCAAACACGGTGTTCTTTGTACTGTAAAATTAAGCGATTCAGGATACAGAGACAAATTGTAACACAAATTACAAAAGCGGTTCTACAACTCTCGCCGCTTCTTATGAGCCAAAGTCGGCCGATCGTTCGATTTCTCGAAAAATGTATCAACACGGCACATAACTTGTGAATAAAAATGACGCTCGCTACTGGACTCTAACGCGATTCCATAAAAGTACCGAAGATCATCTCTAAAAATATAATGACTGACGCCTTTAAACGCGAAACGCCTGGCCGAGGCGATTCAATCTGGATCGCGATTCCGCGCTCGAACGATATATGCAACAGGTTTCCCGGGAAAATTTATACCAGCGTCGTTGCCCGCATCTTGATGTCGTCCGCTGCGGCAACGATTCGATAAAACGGAATCGACTTGAAACAGCCTCGTACGATTTTCTCTCATAGACAATATCCCATTGTTGTCAGATGAACAGGCCTCCGGGTAATAGGCATTCGATTACGATCCACAGTAGCCGCTCTGTCGCATTACTTTTTAAATACCACACGTAACAGCCATTTCTGACATCATTCCGTAGAAATGATTCTCAACGGTTAACTGAAAAAGCAACAATACAGAGTTCCGGTTATGAGATGGAATATTTGTACACATAGTTCGGGAGCGATTTTCAGAGGAGAGTAGCAGTCGGTGGCGTGGCGCAAATCGTCGGGTGCAGCAATCTCCCAGGGCGAAACACGCTACGTTAGTAATTAAGCGGTAATCCGATATCGATACCAGTACAGCCGCAGGATGTAACGAAGCGCGGCGTACCGCTAAAACACGCATACGGAAAAGAGAGAACCAGTTAATAGAAACGGTGTTAGTTAGTCCCAATGAAAGTACGTGTGGCGTTGATGCTTAAAAGCGCAGCGTGATGCGCGCCCCCGTGGTGTGCAGCGCTTCGTATGTACGTACGATCGCCTCGATCGCCATGGATCGCCATGGATCGCCAAAACGGCGCCGCTCAAGTGCGAATGCACCACTTTCGAGACGCTCGGCCACCGCCTTTCTCTCCGGTTCCTCTTTTTCTCTCCTGACTACCGAGTCTCTGCCGACTCTTTCCCGCTAATTAATCGGTAGATCGCATGCTAGGTGGATTCTTATCGGACATCGGAAAATATATACATATAGTTAAATCTATAAGTGTGTACACGTATGTAAAACGACGTACTCCGGACAAGCGAAAGCAAAACAGTGATACATTCACGATTAAATCTTTTCAGCTTGTTTCCATCGGTATCTCGGCATACCACGAAAGTACGCATGTATCTGTATTTAAACATTTTGCTGACTTAAGTTCACGGTTGACTTGCGATTCCGTATCGTGAGACGAGTGCTCGTAGTCTCTATCAATTCAATAGAAATCTGTGTCGTTTTTCTGTTCGATCAACCAGTGTCACGTATCAAGTAATCTCGTTTCGTACGTTATCACGATTTACTCCAGTTCCAGGGTGATAGAACCAGAAACCGGCATCGTATACGGAACCATTAAAAAGAATATTTCTTGCCTTTGGCGCCCCGGTGACAAAGGCTATTTATCAACCGATCTGCTCTGAAACCGCTAACCGTATTTACCCGATCTTCTGTGGAAAAAGACTCAACATTCTAGCCGGGTTCTAGTTTCCGCGGTGACGCGCCGCGCATAGACATTCGCGCCTTTCCAAGGAGCTCTCCTCCACCCCAGACTCTGGAGCATCGGAGTTGCCTTCTCGCGAACAGGAGACCGGTAGAGAAGGAGAATGAGAAAGAGAGAGAGACAAAGAATCTCCGGGACTCTGTTCGGCGCGGCACGGTGGCGCCCGCAGGGCGCCGTCGCGCGCTCCCCGCCAGCTTGGGCCCCAGGGATGTAGGATTTAATTTTATTTGAATTTTAGTTATATTGCGAAGGTAGAATAGAATGTTTGGGAGGTGGGGGTTTCGGTGGCCGATTCGCAGTTATCCGAGGGAAGGCTTTAATCGACTAGAAAGATAATATACGATGGTTCATTTCTGACCCCCTGTAGATCAGTAGTAATTGTACCTCTGGTTCGAATTTAATTTTCTATTTCATTCGAAATTGACATTAATATGTGATAGCATCGGTAAGCGTTTTAGAAACACCATCCGTGACTATCCTACGAAACGGACAGCTGTACCTTGCAATAATCTCGCGGGAACAGGAATCATCGTCATTCATTCTTTGTTTTAGGCGATAAATAGTGATACATCTCCGGTTTATCTAGAAAATCGATGTTATCGGATTACGAGAGAATTGTCTTTCAATATCAGTGGGCAGCATAGCAAGAAAGCTCGTCATGAAACGAAAATATACCTCGAAAAGAGACCGTGTCGTAAACAAAGTTTCATCCGAGACCGCTTAATTTCGTATCATCTTAACGTTCACTCAATCGACTTAAAATCCGATAAGCCTGGATTCAGGGTACCACGAGTCCGAGATACGCCGTTGATACGTGGCATTGTTGTCTCTCTCTTTCGCTTACTGCTAACCTAGTCTCTCTGTGGCAGAGCCGAAGCGAGCCGAACGGGTTCCCCCACCAGTTACCGAAGAGACCCGAAGCGGGAGCGGCCTGCGCCTTGCGGCGGACGCCGAGCGGCCTACGTCACAGTGAAGTATGTGCTCTCGAGTGTAGAAAATGGCTGCGCTCTCCGCTACCCCGGGTCGGCGCGGATGTAAATACGGCCTGTGGATCGGCTTGGCAGTGTTTATCGCGAGACTCGTCGGTGGTGAGTAAACACGTTGTGCGATTCTATCTGACAAAAATCTCTTCGTGCGCGCGTGATATCCTCCGTTGAGAAGTGTTGTACGTGGTGGGTGCACGGGAATCGATCGGATGCGGACTTCTTCTGGGCGCGAGATCTGCTGTGTCGAACACTGGCTCGGCCTTCTGCCACACAGATGTGTGCCCCATCTTTTTCTCCTCGTTTCTCCGATAGTGTACCTATCTCTCTCCGTTCCTTTTCTGTGTGCTCCATGAACGAGCGTACGTGTTTTGTGAGAGATTCTGTCGTCCGACGGCCGCCTTCCACCAGCTTTTCGCTCTAATTTCGAACATCTTCGTCGAACGTCTACGAGAGACGTGTCTGTGACACTTACATTTGTAGACTGTCATCCGTCATTATACATACCCGTGATTGTCATTCAATCGGACTATCGTGTCGATAACGTGTACCCTGTTTTTGAATAGGACGCGGTGCGTGTCTGGTGTCCCAGCCTCTTCTTCGCGACTCGACATATCGCTGTGCGGTCAGTGCATTCTCGCAAAAGGAATCCCTGTGCCAGCACCAGGCATGCACGTTCTTTTTTACCCTCGACTCTGCGTAAGAGAGAAAGAAGGAGAGGGAGAGAGAGGTTAGGCGCTAAGGTTAGGGACTGAAATACCAGTGGTGCGAGAATCTCACCGCCTCTACCGCCTCGAAAGTCCCGCGAGCGGTGCCTCGACCTTTTTTCACTTTTCTTCCTTTTTTCCAAACCGACTCCGTGCCACATTCGGGCCGTTTCACGTGCTACTGTATTTCTATCCCGACGCTCCTTTCCACCACGATTTCTGTTAGGATTAATTTTAGCGCCGCGCCTTGCCTTGCCTTCCCTTCGACAACACGGCTGAATCTTTTTGATCGAACCGTTGCATTCCTATTTACGGTGGATTCAGGTTCAACCATCTATCTACGTTGTTCCTTCCGTTCTTTAACTCCCGTCGAAACCGACTATCGCGATTCCCATTCGCCCTTTCTCTCTGACTTGCGTTTTTTTTTCGTACCGTACTGTAGACGTTTTCTCTCGCGAAGCTGACAAGGACGCTCGATGTATCGTAAACTGGAGATGAACGAGTGAAAAACAATTTCCGACATCCGTCTAACCTAGGGTCTTCCGGATGAAATACCTATATCAGAAATCATACTCTAGATCATTTAGACGAAGAAGAAGATATTTGACATTGTCTAGCACAATTCATCGTTTTGGAATTTGTTACGTACTTTTTCCTACGAAGAATTTCCCAAGAAAATCACGGCGAATGATTGCAGGATTGGATTACAGCCGAGTGATTGTCCTTCCACGAAAATCATACTCGTAATATCGTTACGCGTACGCGCAAAGCCGTTCCGAATGCTTTTCTCGGATGCGTTATTCATCGTGTGGTAAATGTAGCATGCAATTATATTTCGTATCCCTGGTAAGACAAGTATACCGCTGTTTCCGTCGGCCCTCTCTAATTTTACACCTTCGTGTAACCTTTGATTCATTATTCTCGTCTTTGAATTAATCGCGATTGAGTAACGAGTTGTTTCTTCGATGTTCGGGTAATGCTGTTTTTTCCACAGTATCGTCGAATCGGTTTTATCGCGACCCATTAAGTGCAGATTTCCGATATCAACGTCAACCTTTACCGGATAGAAATACAATCCGCTGAAACGACGTGCTTTTCCCACTGTCGGGTAAATATTGATAATTCGATAAGAATACAGCGCAAGAGAAATAATACCCTTAGACTTCTTGTTAAACGATTCGCGATGAAAATTCACGTAGATAGGCACGCCCGGTGCGTACCGTGTCAACGTGCTCTCACAGAGCAAAAAAGAAACTAGCTAAATCCTCCCGCTGAATGTTTACACGGTTACTTGCTGGTCAATACCTCATGTCTCACGCGATTCTATTTTTTAATTCACTTGTTTCATGTCAGCACGGATCATTTGTGTGCTATTCGTCTTACATTTAGTAATCCACTTCACGCTTCTATTTGCAAGCGGACACGTACACATACACCTCCCCTCCGCCCCTTGCGACGCTCACGTAGCATTAACGTAATTTTCTGGAAAATCATTTCAGGTGCGAACGCGCGACAGTTTATTCGTTATTTAATGGGAATCGTACGGTTCCGTGTTCCAATATTTGGCACCATGCCTGTAATCGTTTACGGAGATTGTATTCGTGTGGCGACTACAGTAAATATTCATTGGCCAAATTACTGGATGGGCCACTCGACAAATGCTCGAACACTTGGGAACAAGTGCCCCGTCACCATGTTACTTCGAAGTCCTCGATTAATTGGCGCGAACGCACTGTACCCGATCGCGGGGCCGTATTACTCCTCGTAGTTTTATTCTCGGTGCGAGATAAGAACAGGTGTTCCCGTCCTGTTCCCCGAGATCAGATTTCCTCGTGTCGTTGCGAAATTCAGATTTAATCGGGAATATCTAAGATGATCGCGGTAATTACGATAATTTCCTCTATCGCTTCCCAGAGTACAGGTTGAATAATGAACAGTGGAACTTGACGACAGACCGTTAACAGTGTTGCAAATTACAACACGTATAAAACCCACACGCATGATTGGATGCTGAAAACCAGTAGGTTCACAAGTTAGTGAAAAATGTTATTAACATATGTATCAGGAAATCCTGTGGATTTACAGTTATTTTATTCGGTAAGCGTGTCGGAAAGTCCGATTTAAAGTCGTAGGTGTAGGACTGGGCTATCGTTGATACTGCTCTTTGGCATACTGATAAAGAGTCGCGTCTGGTTGTAACGCCGCGTCGCGATTCATTGAAAACTTCGTGCGATTACGAGCAGTGATTGTTTCGCGAACTGTATAAAGAGAAAGAGATAACGAGTATTACGACGTGATCGGCCTATTCGCGTAGCGGGCAGTTTTCCAAACAAAAACTATATGTGGCTCGATTCAATATCCTGTCTTTCTATCTTTCTCGTACGTTTCCCTGTTAAAAAATACACTATTACGCCTCCGTCTTGTGTGCTCGTGTTTATTGATACATGTTGTTTGTTTTTATTTTATTTTTTCTTTACGCAGTCAACGCGTCCTTCGTGCACGCCAAGTGCAGCTGCGGATTTATATTGACGATCGCACTGGTCGTAAGCTTCCACTACGTTGTATGCGTTCCCGTACAATTTAATTCATTGACGGAATATTATTGATGGAAAAGTACGGTCGTCGCGTTATTTTCGTTTCGTTTTGCTTTGAGATACGCAAGGATAAGAGAGGTAGTATCCTTGTCGCGCAGCTCCACGCTTGGAAGCTGTTTGCACGAGACACGTTTACCTCTCTTGGAAGGCGACGGATAATAATGTACCGGCGATTTCCTTGTACGGTGCGATCGGCGGACACACGGTGTGTTGCGTGCCGCGGGGCTGAGAAACTGGTAGGAAACTCACACACCCATGGAAAACCTGGACTCAAGGTCTGGAATAATCCTGAAAAATTATTCACAATCGCGGATAGCACAGCTCGAGGGCAGAAGAATTATCGGTAACGGCCGATACTAGTATCTTTTTCAAAAAAATATTTATTTTCATCATTACGAAACAAATTATCCTCTCCGATTTCAATTTCACTCCACCCCCTTTATAAACGACACTTTGATTGTATATTAACGAATCTGATACACCGAGCATTTGTTAATATGTTTGATAGAAAAATTTGTTCAACCTTAACAGCCAGTGCGAGCTGTAGCTTATGCTTATAACGGTTTGCTTTCACATTTTGCAAAGAGACGACAGTAGAGAGTCAGAATGTTGATTCCTCTGGTTCTTAACAGTTGCGTCTACAACGCGAGGAAGCAAGAGGGAATGAAAAAGAGAAAGGGGAGGAAAGAGGAATAGAATACGGTGGAACGGACGCAGAACGCATGGAGGATCGATCCGTCATCCAGATATTCGGGGGATATAAATAGAGCGGTCACCGTAAAATAGACGCGAGGGAGTAATTCCGCGACGGAAGATAAGCGGTCTCTGCCCACCGTTCTCTTTCTCTTCGTATTTCACCTTTCTTCCTGTTTCTCTTCTCATCCCCATTTTCTTGCCTGCACTTCTAAGGAATCTTCTTATTCAATCCATGGCGAAAACTGCTTTTACCATCTTCGATGGTTGTTATTCCATAACAGTGTCTGTTCGCTCGTGTCGTTATTTTCAGAGCTTATATGGAGAGTGCGATTTTTTTATCCACCTACCCGACTTACGAGTTTACACGTTCCGTTTCTGTGCGGTCTCGTTTGAAAATGGTACTCTACATGCGTTTGAGACTTGCATTCATAATTTATCATTCATCGTTTATATTTGGTTATAATGCGGAAGCTGTGTACCGCCCGGAAGATTTTCACACTATAGCTCCCCTCGGCATATAATATAAACTTTGTACTCTTTGTTTACTGCGGCGACGTACTTCTCGGCCATTTTTGCGCGTGGCAGATAACCTTAAACCGTATTTGCCCGCAATGCATATTTTCGTATATCGATTGGATCTCCCAAGCTTAGTGTATCAGATGCTGTATTTTATTGTACCACATTTATTTTTGTTAGATTCACGTTTATATTCGAACACAAGTACATTATTATCCGTTGTCGAGAGTTCGATAAACGATATGTGATACATATTCAAGATGAGAAAACTTTTAATCCATAGCTTTATTAATAAACGAAATATATATACGATGAAGATTCGATTTAGCGGGAGATCTATGATATACATTACGCGCTAGTTTCTAGAGGTTTGAAAAATTAAACTTATCTACGTATCATCGACCCCGATCGCCTTTACATTCGACTTTGTGATCGTGACGTACTGGACGATGAACTACTTCATA
This sequence comes from Mimumesa dahlbomi, assembly GCA_917499265.3. Classification (NCBI taxonomy): domain Eukaryota; kingdom Metazoa; phylum Arthropoda; class Insecta; order Hymenoptera; family Crabronidae; genus Mimumesa; species Mimumesa dahlbomi. The sequence goes on from OU824117.1 coordinate 15,812,763, forward strand.
ATAAATCAAATGTAATTCATCGATTTTTCAATAATTGCATACCTATCTTGAATACTATAGGTACACTTGACAGGTATTCCAAGAAACTCAGTCGCATGTGCATTGCGCGAGACGGGTGAAACAAAGAAATTAATTAATCAAATGAAAGATCTGGATGACTAAAAGCATAACAATGAAATTGCCTGTAGATTAACGGGTGCTACGCCAGTACGAATGTATAAAGAGAAAATTTCTGCTCACTGAAAAGGGCGCACCTTGCATTTGTTGCAAACGTTCATGTCGTGGGACGCAATGGCCGTCCGCCTACGCGACACATCGCAACTTGTCAAACAACCTCCTCCCGAATCCGCCCAGCTCTGGGCTCCCCCCCCCCCAGTATCAATTATCATTTACTTATTTATCTGCGGTCTCGTCTGACTATCGCTTAGCTACATAACTTCTCCTCGACGTTTACACCGCCGCCCGTCATTTATAACTTCGCCATTCGTTTCTGTAACTCTTGTTTACTTTTACATAACCTCAAAGCTGCATACTCGACGTTCCCGTGTGTCGTGGAATCAGCTTTATCTTTTACATAGCTACTGCTGGTCCGACGACCATACGATTATGCGTTGTATGCAAATGATCAAATAAAATGTCAGCGATTATACGCATAAGTTAGAAATCGCCTATTGTACTTTTATATGATAACAATGACCACAGGTAATGCGTCGATATTTCTATTTGTAATAAACTACATGTACTAATGGTGGAAATCGTATGTTTTGTGTTTCAGTGCTAGGTATTACTTGCTACTGCGAAGGGCACTGTCCGGATGATAGGCAGAATGGAACTTGCGAGGGAAGACCCGGAGGACATTGTTTTAGTGCTGTAGAAGAAGTATGGGATGCAGAGTTGGGAGAATATGTACCAGAATGGTCATTTGGATGTTTACCACCAGATGAACAAGGCTTCATGCAATGCAAGGGATATTTGGTTCCTCATTTACAAGGGAAAAGCATCATATGCTGCAATAAGAGTGCTCTATGTAACAAAGATTTGTTTCCTGAGTACAAACCACGACCTACTGCAGCTCCTGATCCTATAGCTATAGCATCAGGTGCACCACTTATAATATTGGCCGCCTCATTGTCTGTGTGCTTGATGGTATTCTCTATAGCTATGGTCATCATATATCACAGATATAGAAGGAAAGAGAGGGGTCCTTGTTTAGTACCTTCGCAGGGAACTCTTAAAGACTTTATCGATCAAAGTAGTGGCTCTGGCTCTGGACTACCTCTATTGGTACAACGTACCATAGCAAAACAACTGGCTTTATCTCAATGTGTTGGAAAGGGTCGATATGGAGAAGTATGGCTCGCAAGATGGAGAGGAGAAAAAGTAGCTGTGAAAGTATTTTTCACTCTGGAAGAGGCATCTTGGTTTAGGGAAACTGAGATCTATCAGACAGTGTTGATGAGGCATGACAATATTTTGGGATTTATTGCTGCTGATATTAAGGGAACAGGATCTTGGACTCAGATGTTACTGATCACTGACTATCATGAGAGGGGATCGTTGCACGATTACTTGCAAACTGTTGTTTTGGACCATCCTAGTCTATTAGCCATTTGCCTGTCAATTGCCTCTGGAATTGCTCACCTCCATACAGAAATCTTTGGTACACGTGGGAAACCTGCTATAGCCCATAGAGATATCAAGAGTAGAAATATTTTAGTGAAAAGAAACGGGGAGTGTGCCATAGCTGATTTTGGCCTGGCAGTGAGATTCATAAGGTATGCGAAATTGATAAGGTTTCAATCAATGTTATCCTCGAATCTTCCATGCATCTTAGTTATTGTAAATTTTTACGTTTAGCGAAAGCGGAGAAATCGATATTGCACCCAATACGCGGGTGGGAACTCGCAGATACATGGCTCCGGAAGTTCTGGACGAAAGTTTGAATACATCTTCCTTCGACGCGTTCAAAATGGCAGACATGTATTCCGTGGGTCTTGTTCTTTGGGAAGCGTGTAGAAGATGCATTACAGGCGGTAAAAACTCTATGGTTGAACCGTATGCCTTGCCTTATCATGACGTTGTTCCGAGTGACCCTGACTTTGAAGATATGCGATTAGCAGTTTGCGTGAAGCGATTACGCCCAGTCATACCGGCAAGATGGGAAAATGATCCAGTAAGGATTCACTCTATAATTCTTCTTTTAAGCTGGTGTTATAAATCGAACATATTAAATGCATGGAAATTAATTCTTTTTTACAGATCCTGTTTGCCCTGAGTAAGCTCATGGTAGAGTGCTGGCACGCGAATCCAGCTGTTCGTTTAACGGCACTACGCGTTAAAAAGACAATGTCAAAACTACATATTGATAATGCCATCAAGATTGTGTAGTGTTTGACGAAGTTACTCAAAACTGTTATCTTATTTCTCATAGCTAAAAAAATAACTTCTGCCCCTCCCCATGTACATACAGCCCCCAGTGTACATAGATCTATTGACAGACTGCAGCCTAAAGACTGATTACTAAGATTTATAAATACTTGAAGATGGATGAATGTGTGAATTAATGAGCGATCAATTGCGAGTCATAAGTGTAATTATGAATGAGTCCGTGTTATGTATATTTTTTGTTTTAAAGTGAATCGCGCCAAAACAGTAAACGCCTATTCGATGTTTTGGCATGCTTCACCGTGTTGAAATTTGTTGAGTATATAATCAATAATGGCTACTACTTAGAAAAGATGATAATATTGTTTGAAGGAAAAAAATACAGCCCTCGGTTCTATTAGAAGCGTCTCGACTTACGGAGAAGCATTCAAGTAAATCCTGCACATGGTATAAGTGTTTTTTAATAGATTAGACGCCATTACTAGACAGTGCCGTTTTGATAATAGCATTTAACTATTTCGAGTCTACCCGATATTACGAGATTTTGATATTCATGCATATTGAAATCCCATCCTACAATGCGAATCAGGCTGATTTACATTTACATGTCTCCCAAAATGACGATTATTAAAAATTACAATACTACTCTATGCGAATTACTTCGGCCGCATCGTGAAATTTTTTGCAGGATATTTGCAATTTTATATCGTTCCGAATACTCTTACTTCCTGGAACACGACGAGGTTATTCGTCATACAACTAATTTCTATTGGTGTTTAAATTTCACATCTTTTTGCGCAACCCTGTATTATCTGTACAGTATGTAATTTATGTTTCTAACTTGTACAAATGGGATATGTTAATTCACTTTAAGAACGATTTTAAGTGCGTGCTCGATTGTCCAGATTGACACGATTAAAGCGGTTTCTTCATGACAATATTTTACGTACACTACGATGATAAGTAGAACTTCTACATTTTTAATAACCTTCTGGCATACATTGAATAAGAAAATAGGTGGATGATGGCTTCATCCAAACGATATTATCGTTTTAATAGTAATTATTTGGCATATCTCTATGAAATGAATGATGATTGTGGATCACATGATTTTGTCTCCCCGAATTACGAAAGAATTGTTACTATAGTAGAAAAATTACGTATCTGGGCTCTCGATCGATGTCTCAAGATCGTTATGTTATGTATGACTTCTGTGTATTATGCGGCAGAAGTCGCTGTTAAATAGTATCTTAGTTCTTCTCTAGGAAGATGAATTGTAATTATATTAAAAATTGTAGTTGATAGCTAGTTGATTGAAAATAATGAAATTTATATTTTTAACAAGTATTAAACATTATCATCTTTTTCCAGATATAAAACTTTATTTATTGCTACATGTTAATACGGTAGCATCCTTATTCTTTAAGTGATGCCCTAAAAAACTTGCAGGCTGTAAAATATACTGTTTGTATTACGTCTCCACGAAAATATGACAATATATATGTCGAGGGATTCAATTTTCTTGAGTGAATTTAATACGAATAATTCTTGTAACGTATAAAGGACGTGTTCCTTGACTAGGAACAAGGGAATACTTTTATGACGCAAGATCGATACTCGCCATGACGTTGTACGATGTAAAATATAACTTCTTTTCATTCATATAATCAGTAACAAAGTACTTTGATCAAAGAGATTTTAAAACTGTATTATTTTAAACAGTATTGTATGCATAGTTGCTATAAAAATCAGGAAAACCATCCCAAGGAATGAAAAATGCGGGTAAAACGCAGAGGATCATGGGTTGACGAAGGGAGTGTCGTACACGATTACCAAATGTAACATGATACTTTTCTCATATTCTTAATTCCCAATTGTTTAACTTTAATTTCCTGAATAATACTAACTAAAATTATAGTCTTATACTATACTGCTTTTTTGTCAAAGTGTCGACGGTTTAAGGCACAATAAGTCAATATATTATCACCATACTTCTTGAAGAAGAAGCCATTAGGAAATTTCTTTTTAGCGAGTTGGCAGTACTGAACTCACATCGGAAGGGACGCCGCTTTCCACTTCCCGGTCTGTTTCGGTCCGCCATTTTTTACCTCGGGAAGCGTGTCGTTCGCGTTGTGCTGTATCGCATTGTTTTACGGAAATACTGACTTGGTAAGTACTCAAATAGTACAGACTTATTCCCTTTTCGTTATATGATGAATATAAGTATAAATTTCGACTCGGAAATTAGAACAGACTATTAAAATTGTTGCGGTATCTGAGCGTCGATATGCGGGGCTCTTGAGCACGCCATTTCGCGTTTCTTTCAGTTATTGTGAGTACAATATCGCAAACGTTTTCCTTTCGCTGGTAGAATTCTATGATTTACTGCCAGCGAATGATGTAGAGTGTATGCGACAGTTGTTAAAGAGTATTGGACTCTACTACTGACACGTAGAATGACGCCTTGAGTCATGCTGTATACCTTTCTTCGTCACACTAACGATAAGTACGAAGCTCCATGTGTTACGGTAATTTTCCATATCAGCTTTTTTACCCGTGATTTTTGCAAAATCGCAACAGCATTCGTTCCATTAAACTGTATTATCGCATTACGATAAACATGTAGTATATGTGTGTCTTAAATTTTAAAGTTTTAGTTACATTGCTCAGTACCGTATACCTTTTCGTAGAAGATAATAATACGCAATTTTGCAAGGCTACGGCAACGTTCCAATTATTTCGAGCTCTTGTCAAACGCTTAAATTTGTATCTCGTTCTGTCGTTTTACAGTGTCTGCAATATATTAACGTCGCGAGACGTGAATAAGTTTTAACGACGTAACGGCCGGTACTGATTCGAAATACACATCCTTTACAAAATACAATAACTTAGCAACAGGCACGCTTATCGTCTAACATCGTATTGTGTAACGGCGAAAAATCGAAAACGTATAGAAAACGTATATCACTCCGGAATTTCTTCCCTAATTCACACCCGGGTGGCTTCCTAACGTTAATTTTGTAATTTTCACTGAAAATGCAATCGGGATCGAACAAAAATGCAATAAATTATTAATTCCCGCGTCATCGCAATTTCCCATATAGCCGCGCAGATTTCGAGATAGGTTTCCGGACGCATTCGACTGTGTTAGTTCGCCGACAGGAGCCGCTACCTCGTCTGGCGTAAGCGGACGCGGCAAGTGAGACGCCATTGCTAGATTGCGTTCTCTTGTGTAAAGTCGTGCACACTCGGGATATCTGTGTCCGTTGAATACCTCGGTTAGGAATTACATTAAGTAATCTTCGGTGAGTGCTAGCTACGGTATCGTGCGCGGGGGCAAGTGTGCGAATTGATTTGGAAGAATCGTGTGATTCTATTCGTTTGTAACTCGTGCGCCATTTCGACAAGGTCGGTACGCTGCGTGCTTCCACAGCGTAATATTTGCGGCTTACGTGCGCGGTCCTGTATAACGTAAATGTTTATAAGATATCGTGATACGGTTCGATAGCGAACTAACTGAGAAGTTTGTTGGATTGGTCTGATTCTGTGTGCCTCGAGCGAACGTATCACGAGCCTTGAAATTCGAAAACTTAGGTCGTTAGCAAAATGGTGGAAAGAAAGCGTCGGAGGGGAACCTAAACAATCGCGTCGCCATTGAGTACCCCCGAAAGTTTTTCGAGTCGGGCTTCGGATCTCGATGCGCGGTAGTTCGTATTGCATTTCGATAGATTAGATAGCGGATTCGTGGAACGATATATTATGACAAAAAATTGCATTATGACGCAGCAATTTAACATTGCTCTAAATCCGGTCTTTTATATAGAGCTCAATACTTCCGTAATTATCGGAGCATCAATTGGCATGCGGTATACTCTAAATGTGTTTGCCGACTTAAAACTGATTCAGCGAGTATCAGACTTGGCTTACATAAATCATTTATACGGAAATGTGAAATGTATATCTGAATACATTGATGAATAGTAATACGTCATTGTGTTATTTTTTATTTTCGGATATATATATGTATACATGTGTGTATATATATATATATATATACACACGTACATATACATTTATATATGCATACGTATAGGTTTAGGAGCATACAGCGAGTCGGTAATGAATAATATGCGAAATTTTTGTTTCTTTTAAACAATAGGTTCACGAACGAGCCGAAAATGCCGGGTTTTAGTAGTGTTGGCACGTTTAAAATCTTCATCGGTAATTTAGCCGACAAGACCTCAAATGCCGATATTAAACCGCTATTTGAGAAATACGGGAAGGTTGTAGAATGCGACGTGGTCAAAAATTATGGATTTGTGGTAAGTTCCCTTTCAACTATAAACAATCATATCAATCTTCAAGTTACTTTGTAACACTATAATCTTGCACAACGATGAATTAACCGGCAACGAATCTAATTGATCTAATCGAGTGCACACATTACTTTTAACAGCATATGGAAAATGAAGAAGCAGGACGAAACGCGATACAAAACTTGAATGGACATATAGTTCATGGACAGCCAATAAAATGCGAAGCAGCAAAGAGTCGTAAGGGACCGAATACTCCCACGACGAAAATCTTTGTCGGCAATCTCACAGACAACACGAAGGCGCCGCAAGTGCGCGAACTTTTCGCGAAATTCGGCACCGTCGTCGAGTGTGATATTGTGAGAAATTATGGATTCGTCCATCTGGAAGCGACAGGTGACGTGAACGACGCCATCAAGGAGCTGAATGGACAGATGGTGGACGGACAGCCAATGAAAGTTCAAATTTCCACGAGCAGAGTACGACAGAGGCCAGGAATGGGAGATCCAGAGCAATGCTATCGATGCGGTCGTGGAGGTCACTGGTCGAAGGAGTGCCCCAAAGGAGGAATGGGAGGAGGACCGGATAGAAATGGATACAGGGACCGAATGTTTGGACGCGACCCGTATCCTCCACCGCCGCCACCACCGTTCCTTCGGGACCGGCTAATGGGTGGTGGCCGCTTTGGAGTAAGTATAGTTTCACTTAATATTCGCTAATTGTACGGAAGAAGATGATCAGAGTAGATCAGATTACTGATCGTGGCGTATCGTTCGGTTTCTGTTTACAGGATTACGAAAGCTACTACGACAGGAGGGGCTTCGAGGACACCAGGGATCTCTACGAGAGGCGGTTTACGGGTATGACAGGGCCCTGTGACATGGGAAGTTCCATGTGCGGGCTTGACTTTCCACCAATGACAATGCCACCTCTACCCCCAAGACGAGACCCAATGCCTCCTATGCCTCCTCTAGGTATGGGATCCATGCGCGACACCGGCTTCTCCCGTGGTAACGAGTATGGCATGTTCAGCCGCCGATCACCCCCTCCGAGTGGCAACAACGGCCGGTTCAGGTGAGTAGAGACATCGTACCGACTGCCCATTCGTCCGACTTAACATTGTGAACGTTCCAGGCTGGATTAACAGCTCATGCGAATTGGGGTTCGGTGATTTCGTCGACATTTCTCACTCTTATTGTATATCATACTCTCTTCCTTTTCTCTTTACGAATTTATTCGATCTGTTTTTTCCCTTTTCTTTATTCTTTACCTACGAAATGTGTCATCCATACTTTGAGAGAAGGGGGTTTTTCGAAATTTCATCGGACTTCACTATTTGAATGCGATTTATTAGATAATCCCCATAGCAGGGGCGAACTGTTAACGTAGAGATGGCTTTTTCATACTATTATTCTTATTTTTTTTTATGAAATTTAGTGTGTTTTAACGTTTACCGAGCTGACTGTTTACACGCACCGCACTTTCGCTCTCCCTTATCGATCTGATATCTGAAATTCTCGTGGAATATAGATATAACGGGTATATCTATATTACGACGCATGATCGTTTTGCCTATGCACATATCGTTTCTCTTGTTCTCTTTGCTTAGTTAAGACATGACATGACATGACATGATGATGTTGATGTTGATGACGGTGATATGATATGATGATGATGATGATGATAGTTAATCGGTATTTCTAAGTAAACTAGACGACTGTCGACCCGATGCCCACATGAGTGCAGAGTCTGCGTAGTAAAATGTTATTATATGACGCTTGGACGTTTCTGTACATTCTAAATTTCAGTGCACCTCAGGCTGCGTACCATCTTTGTCCATGAATGCGGGCAACCCTAGAGAGACAGTCCCGGGCCAACGTTCAAGTCGTGCAAGAGTAAGTCTTTGACTTTGACCACACTTTTGTTAGCGAGTAGTGATGCCTCGTTCTTGTCGCTGGCGCGTTTATACAGCAGCCGTTGTACCAGCCGTTTCGTCTTATTTCCCCTGGTGTTGAAAAAGTCGAAATCGATAGATCGAATATCTCGACCGATTGAACCGGGTCTCGACTGATCGTACCTTGAACATGTCGACTGCTCTTCTAGGGATGTCCCTGTTCATAGACTCTCTTGATCCATGGCGTTAACTGCGAGATTGGCCTGTATGTCTCTCATAAATCCTTTGTGTTTCAAGCGTTCCCTATTACGTACATCACTCAACCGGGAGTGGCGCGGAGGCCTGGGATGAAGAAACGTTCCTAAGGAATGCGAACTAGATTTCTTGATCGCACTACCGCGAGCCAGGATGCGATCTACAATTTTAAACGAACTCTCGTACGCTGTAGATAGAAAAGAAAAGAAAAGAAAAGATAAGAAAAGAAGGGCTGGCGCGATTTTCAGGAACGGCGCCTATCGATTGTCTTTGAAACGTCTCGTAAGTAGAAACCAGCTCTCCAGACGAATTGGACAGTAAGTTTATATTATCGGCGTTTCTAATAGTTGTTAAGGCCAGTTTCATTGACACGCTTTAAACAGCCCATTTTCCGTATCAGTTTCAATATACTTGACTCAGACTTAATTTTCTTCGATTTCGATTACGTAGATATTTCTCGGTTTGCCGAAATACACACAGTTATTATTTAGGACAAGAGATATGTCAGAGTTGCATAGCGAACTGCTTTAGCGATACTTCCAAGTTATACGCAGACAAAAAATAGAAATTTCGTTGCATACGCGTTTAATATCTCGTTTCAGAGTATCGGTAAAACTGTAAAAGATTTTCGGTTTTTAGGTAATCCGTTCCATTGTCACTTAAGACAAAGATTATTCTCTTACGTTATTGGCTATAAGATACGATCCTTTTCCGTTCTCTCTTTCTACCTGTGTGTGATTGTATCGAGTTTTTTTGCGATCAGACTTTGCTGTCATGTTTATAAAAAAGAGATATTGTGTTAATCAATTTAAAGTACGCTTCAAGTTCGAAGATGCTTTTTTGTCAGAGAATTGATCATGAAACCGGCCCGTTTTAAGTGTCGATGCGAGGAAACACCGCACAAAAATTTATCGAACGATTGTGTAAATGCCCGGAAATTGTGATCCATAGTTCTTGAAGCTGACTTCTACTCACGAGGTTCAAAGCTTTTCATGTATGTAAATCCATTCGCAAACTTTCAAATAGATACAGAGTTGATTGAATTTCTCAATCTTTCTAAATACTTTGAATTTGTTGTTGCACGTAACCTTATTATCCTACATAATCCCAGCCTGGGCTGCAAAAGGCTCTTTACGCTCTCATTGTTTGCAAATTTGTAATTTGAAAAGTCGCATGGGTTAAGAATCCAGTCTAAACGCTGCCTGCCTCATATGACTGGCTAAAACGAATCCCATGTTCTACCGCTATTAAACGTCTTTGTACGCGTGCATTTATTTATTTGATTTCCTTCGAGTAATTGTACCTCGTAATGAATAAAGCGGATAGAAATACGCATTATTGCTTACATTCGAATTTTCTAGGTGTAATTCGTAATAAGTACACGTAGAGTTTACGCAGGATACGTCTAGGTCCTAGTTCAGGAGGCACAGCTCTCTCGCTACATATCGTTAGAAGATAGCAGTTCGAACAGTATACTCAGCGAACGATCTTTTTAAAACGTATACCTCATCTAAGGCCTCTCGATATATCAATATCTCGCTATTTTATGAAAACATCTACTCTTCCCCCCGAAGACCACCCGTATTTCTTGTCTCTTGTTATTGGTACTTTTGGTACAGATTTCTGTACATGCAAGGTTTTCATATGGTATTCCACGGTATTCTTCTTCGCAGAATCCTGTAATTGTTGTTATGGCTCCGTCAGTAGCATCTTCGTATCTTGAACCGCTAGGATACTGCCTATTATACAGCTATCTTCTTCCTTCGTTCCCGAACCTTTCTTATATTAACAGTCATATTAGGCAGCACGCGATTATTGTCTTGCACGTGAATATACAGGGACTAATTCACAAAGTTAAGCCTTGGACAAGGGAGCAAGTATGGTATATGTTGATCTGACCACACTCGTAGATTCGATTATTTATTATACCGCTGTTATAGTAGAGGCATGTACGAGGACTTCAGCCGAGATTCATTTGAAGAGCGTAGGTAAGTAGACGTGCCACTGGGGTCACACACCAGACCAAATTGTTGAAACGTTTTCGTACGCGAGTTATTATTCGATTGCCACTAATCAATTGCCCTCTTCTTTATGTGACGATTACGCTACGAATCAGTGCCTTCTTGCTAAATATATCTCGCGTTGCTACTTTAGTGGAACCGCGATGTACTTTTTTATCAAAAATTTTACAAAGTTTTACTCGCTACATGGAATTAAACTCGAAGTCTCGGAAAGACAATCTCATAACGTGGTGGTTAGGAGATTCGTGACCTCTATCATAGAATTTCCCTCTTTGCGACTTTGCAAATAGTATTACTCTTTTATATCGCGTGAAAATGATTGAATCACGTTACGTTAATACTGTAGATGGAATCCATAATAGGAAAATTGTTGTTTCAACTTGTACCGAGAGTAGATCAATGTAAATGTTCGTACACAACATAGCGGTCTTTCATAAAGAAGAGTGCTTGTAAATTTACTAAAGACGACTTACACTTTTTCAATTTCCTTCGTGTCGATATATATTTGAATCAAAATTATCGGATATTAGCGAGAAAAACGAGGAAGAACGTACTCTCCAAAACTAAAAAAGAATTCGCCCCCACCCCCCTCGTCGCTTTTCCAATTTTCTACCCTTGTTCCCGTTTTCCCGTCAAAAGAATTTATCTGTCGTCTATTCTCTTTTTATACCGTCTCTGTACATTTTTCTCTATCTCACACACACCCTCTCTGTCTACTTACCTATCCGCCTATATTTTTTACATTGCATCTCTTTTTAACTACGAAATTGCTCCTGTTTGCCCGTGCTTCTTGAAACGTTCCACATTTAATCGGACTCGTGTGACTGACGTGGCTTCATTTTGGTTACCAGACCGGGATTACGAGGGCCATCGCCGTCGCGCCGGTTCGCACCATACTAAATCGTCGCGTCGGGCTCGGATCGGTCTGTCGGTCTGTCGTCGTCTGTGTCTGTCGGGTCTCTGTCTGTCGCTAGCAGGAAGCCTCGGGACCGAGATACATACACACTCTTGTGGCCGTCTGTCGATCTGCACGCGCGAAGATCTGCCGCACCCCCGCTCTATCGGAACAAGCAGTGCGCTATTTAGAACGAGAATATTTTAAAAAAAAACGTAATAAGCCAGCAAACAAATGAACTATTTCCAATTGCAGACACCCCCCAACCCCTCAACCCCAGCCCACCCAGACCCCTCTCCCAATTTTACCATATTACTTCCGATGACCCCCGTAGTCCCAAAATACATCGTCTCTCCAAGTTACCTTTCAATCCAACAATCCCTCTCACGTTTATTGTCTCCACCGTAGACAGACTTACTCTCGACATTAACGAGAACGAACGTTTAGGATCCTCTTTTTCGATGTAAGAAGTTTGGCACCCTTCCGCCGAAACGATTCTTCGATTCGTACCCTTTCCGTGTATTAACGTGTCAAGATCAATATATATAAGTATATATATATATATTTTTTTTTATTCCCGGAACAAAATAGCTGTCATTTTGAGAATTTTTGAACGCGAATAGAAAGGGTAAGCTCGAAGAATATTTGGTGGGATGGTGCTTGAGATTAACGCACCGATGACCGTTTCTGTGACGATGACGCATTTTTTGCTTCGATCGTTTGGAAAATTTAATCGCTTTTCCCCTTTCGCGGCTAATTCGATTCATTCGTGAAGCGTATACTTAGAAAGTGATATACTACCGTCCCGGATATCGGACCAGCGATTAACTTCGGTTAAGATTTCGAGAAATTTCAGATCGTCTAACAATTCGTCGTTCGTAAGAAAAATAAAAATTACTTCCGTTTGTAACATAGAGAATTTCGAATGAATCCGTTATAAAAGAAAGGACGCGTCGTGATCACAAAATCGGAGCATCGTGAAATCGGGCCTGTACTTCTTACACCGTGACGTCGTAATTAGAACTGCGTCGCGATCTTTTCCGTCATCGTCGGATGATTTCGTAGATCGGCTCCGTACGTTTTGCTCGTACACGGATTTTTGTGATGCGTGAAACATTGTAATATGAAGAAGAAAAAAAAAGAAACGAAACGAATTCGCGTGGCACGTTTGCTGCTTAGCATGTAAAGCGCCGACGTTCGAAATGATGCGTGTAATCACAATCAATCGTACAATTTTTTTCCACCGTAATCCCGTAATTTTCCTTGATATCGTACGAAAACTCATTTCGTATAGCGGGGATATTCCGATCGTTGTTAACACGTCCCAATTAACAGACTATACGAAACGAAAAAAAGAATTCAACAAAGTCGTGCACAGCCTTCGTAATTTCTTTCGAGACACAAAAAAAAGCGTGCGGGTTCGACTATCTAAATCGTCCCATTATTAATGAACACACTTAAACTTACGATTGGACTTAGATTCGTAGGATGCGTCGATTCTGTATGGGAACCTAAGTGGGTCGTGCGAATACTATATCGTTAGCGTGTAGTAACGTAATATCGTTTTATTAACATAGGATTAATTGACGTAAAGAAAAAACAAATTATCGATGATCATGGCGGTGATCGCTGCTGCGTTCTGTTTAGCTTGTAACAATATCACCATCTTCTCGTTTCGAGCGTATACGTTGGTGTAACACTTCTCTCGTTTTTTCTTTTTTTTCCTATTTTTTTTGGTAAGACCCGTGTTTTCAATAACGATTATATAACGATAATCATAATGATGATAATGGATTAAAAAACGAATGTAATAACAATGTATTTGTGGAATTCACAAAAACGGCGTTTACGTGTTCTTTAATTATCACTTTCACCGTTTTTCGCCGCTTATCCACCCTTTTGGCCAACCAACCCGTCCGCACCCCACGTGATATTCCGATCGAAAATTTCGATTTCGTAGCCGGTTCGCGTGATCGGACGCGCGCTTCGCTGGCTTCCTGCGCGTCGCGCGTTACAGCCTCGCGATTTATGGGTTTCGATCTCCTTTGCAGCGCGTTTCGATCTCGCTCGTACTTATTCTCTGTCGATTTTTTTAAACCGTCTACGAAACCGCTCGAATAAACCCGACAATCCTTTATATCCGTGCGACAAAATGTATAGATTTATTTCCAGGATCCATCATTATATTCTCTTGTTTCATTCACTATTGGCGTTTTTCGACCGAGTGTCGTAGGTAAACATTTTTCGATGTCATTTGTGCCTCTTTGACTCCTTCGCACACACATTATGCACAGTGTTCCTGACTTCACGAGTGATTATTTTTTTTTCTCTCGGTATCTCTGTTCACGAAACTAGATAATACGAAGCTCTTTCTTTTCTTCACGAACTTTAACTCCCGAGGGGGGAAACTAGGAAAATTTAGCGCCCGTTGGGTAAGAAACAATAGACGAAGATACACTTATCGTTTTGTACAATAGTTCCTTTACACCGATACCAGTTGTTTGCAGACAAACAGTGTGTCCGATGTTTCCGCGTATTTCACATGTTAGCATCGAATTTACGAATAAACGAACAAAGACTCGTTTTATATTTTCAACCGTGGAACAGCACAATCCATACGCCGGTAAAAGTACTACGAATTGCGTGACTCGTGTAAAATCCTCGATCGACCGTTTCGAAGATAGCGCAGGTATCTTTCTCCGCTCTGCGTGTCTTTTTCTCGTAAAAATGCTCGTTTGTCTCTATTATTCAAGGCTTTTTTCTATCTCTACACTCTGCTAAAGAATTAATAAGGGCCACTATATTGAGTCTCCGTGTACCATATGAAATCATTCGTTGTATGACTGATGTTTTCAGAAGAATTGACACTGCAGATGAGGTGGTTACGCACGAGCTAGCATACGGTACGAATAAATCGCTTCATGCATATGCGGACGTGGAATACTAATTCTCTGTGTCGTTTTTAAAAGCAACTCAAATACCCTCACTCCCCTTTTTCTTCTTTTTACGTGAATAAATCTAGTAAAACATGTTTTGTATACCGTACGATCGTACTTGTGTTTTGCAAGTTCTTATTTTAATAAATGTCAAAGAACGTGCGAACGAGAACTTTTTGGAGTATGAGTGAACGATTATACCACCCACCTTTTGTGGCTTCTGAAACAAGCCTGACATTTTTAACGAGATTAATTAGAACGGTTGCGTCGGTGGTTGGACTGGGAAGGATAAAGAAAACGCTTTGTTGACTTTTCTACTCTTGGTTATTCTTATTTCGAACTTTCTCGCTTACCGTAATTCCAACGTTTCGCTATTCTTAGCTTAATCCGTCGGCCATCGCGGAAGTCAGTTTCCGGGGGATAAAGTAACACGTGACTTTTGAAATAATGCTTCTTTCTTCTTCTCAGTCGTTAGGTTTTTGCCCCGCGTTTCTAAGTGTGTAGGAATGAAACGCGTAGCTTAAGGGTAGCATTTTCGTTTCTAACCGGTGGTTTGTATCCGCGATGGTCAAACTTGCAAGCTCGGAAGTTGCGGCTTACAGATCGGGCGTCGTCGTACGTCGATTTCCGCTCGTACGCGGAAAAATGCCACACCCCGTTCCGTAATCGAGTTGCAGCCGGATACCGAAAGCTTTTTCAAACGAGGCAACGATCTAAGTAGCATCACAGACGAGGTATTGGATAGACCTATCACCTTACGGGGTTCGATGTTCACGAAACTGAATTACCGACGCGTTCAAATTTCAGAGGATTTGCAGCTCCTCCTTGACGAAGGGGCAGAATTTTTTGAACTAAAAGAGTATCGTTGGTTCCGAAACGGGCACAGCACCCCAACCCCTTTTGAGAGGTTGTTACAAGCCCACATGTTGCCGTTGTTGCCAAATGTAAAGGGTCTGCGTATTTGGTAACGTCGGACCAACTTCTAGATTCCGTCCTCGGGATCGAAAATGAATTTCGAGTATCGTGCGATGGACGGGAGCACATTAGCGGTACCTGTCAATTCGTTAGTGATGACAAAGGAATTACGAAAATCGCAAAAAATCGTCAATTTCAACCAGTTTTTTGGTCGGCATTCGCTCAATTTTTGAGATAGCGATCTGAGACTGGTACCATTGTTTAAGTTAGGAAATTCTACGCCAGATCAATATATAATAGTTGTACTTTTCGAAATTTTCATTTTTCGCAAAAATCTGAAGGGGGTAGGTCAGGATTTTTTGCGATTTTCGTAATTCCCTTGCCATTTCCACAATTTTTTAGATATCAAAATGATTCTTGCACTGTCTTATTCGGCTTCGGATTCCGCGTCCAACACGCCTTGAATCATGTTAATAGCTCAAAAATTACGGAAATGGCGAGCGATTTACGAAAATCGCAAAAAATCCTGACCTACCCCCTTCAGATTTTGGCGAAAAATTAAATTTTCGAAAAGTACAACTATTATATGTTGATCTGCCGTAGAATGTCCTAACTAAAACAATGGTATAAGTTTCAGGTCGCTATCTCAAAAATTGAGCGAGTGCCGAAGGAAAAACTGCTTAAATTTGATCATTATTCGCGATTTTCGTCATTCTTTCGTCATTTCCGTAAACATTTAGATATCGACCTGAATCTTTCGCTGTCTTATTCGGCTTCGGAATCCGCTTCCAACGCATCCCGGATCATTTTGATATCTCAAAAATTGCGGAAATGACGGAAGATTTACTTAAATCGCGAAAAATGGTCAAATTTCAGCAGTTTTTCCTTCGGCATTCGCTCAATTTTTGAGATAGCGACCTGAGACTCGTACCATTGTTTTAGTTAGGAAATTCTACGGCAGATCAACGTATAATAGTTGTACTTTTCGAAAATTTAATTTTTCGCAAAAATCTGAAGGGGGTAGGTCAGGATTTTTTGCGATTTTCGTAATTCGCTTGTCATTTCCGTAATTTTTGAGCTATTAAAACGATCCGGGGCGTTTTGGACGCGGAATCCGAAGCCGAATAAGACAGTGAAAGAATTATTTTGATATCTAAAAAATTGTAGAAATGGCGAGCGATTTACGAAAATCGCAAAAAATCCTGACCTACCCCCTTCAGATTTTTGCGAAAAAATAAATTTTCGAAAAGTACAACTATTATATGTTGATCTGCCGTAGAATTTCCTAACTAAAACAATGGTATAAGTTTCAGGTCGCTATCTCAAAAATTGAGCGAGTGCCGAAGGAAAAACTGCTTAAATTTGATCATTATTCGCGATTTTCGTCATTCTTTCGTCATTTCCGTAAACATTTAGATATCGACCTGAATCTTTCGCTGTCTTATTCGGCTTCGGAATCCGCTTCCAACGCATCCCGGATCATTTTGATATCTCAAAAATTGCGGAAATGACGGAGGATTTACTTAAATCGCGAAAAATGGTCAAATTTCAGCAGTTTTTCCTTCGGCATTCGCTCAATTTTTGAGATAGCGACCTGAGACTTGTACCATTGTTTTAGTTAGGAAATTCTACGGCAGATCAACGTATAATAGTTGTACTTTTCGAAAATTTAATTTTTCGCAAAAATCTGAAGGGGGTAGGTCAGGATTTTTTGCGATTTTCGTAATTCGCTTGTCATTTCCACAATTTTTTAGATATCAAAATAATTCTTTCACTGTCTTATTCGGCTTCGGATTCCGCGTCCAAAACGGCCCGGATCGTTTTAATAGCTCAAAAATTACGGAAATGGCGAGCGATTTACGAAAATCGCAAAAAATCCTGACCTACCCCCTTCAGATTTTTGCGAAAAATTAAATTTTCGAAAAGTACAACTATTATATGTTGATCTGCCGTAGAATTTCCTAACTAAAACAATGGTATAAGTTTCAGGTCGCTATCTCAAAAATTGAGGAAATGGCAAGCAAAAAACTGCTCTAATTTGACGATTTTTCGCGATTTTCGTAATTCCTTCGTCATTTCCGTAATTTTTGAGCTATTAACATGATCCAGAGCGCTTTGGACGCGGAATCCGAAATCGAATAAGCCAGTGAAAGAATCAGATTGATATCTCAAAAATTGTGGAAATGGCAGGCAAAAACTGGTTCTTTCGCAGTACAGAGGTGAATTATTAATACGCATAAACTATAACTTTTATATCGTATTCTTACTAATAATCGACGGACATCCTAGATTCGAACCGAAAATGGTAACGTAGCGAGCGACACTAAAATGGTAAGAGGGCTCTAGAGCCCTCCAAACCAGTGACATCGAAAAGCATGGGGATGATTGGTCTATCCAATACCTCGTCTGTGGTAGCATCAAACCGTTATCGGTAATCCTCGGGCACGAGCGTAGATCCAGACACTCGAGTCCCTCGCAGAACTCTGACACGGCGTGTAGACTTCTGTCCGAGACGGTAGTTCGTTCCAGGGAAACGTCGGTCAATCTGTCATAGAGACGTTACCTAACGTTAACGACGAACGCGATCGTACGGATGAACAGAAACGACGTGAACCATTAGGAACAATTAAATGCAAGTTTGACCGATGTATAATTTTGATGACGTGCCTAGTTGCGACGGTAAATCCTTTTTAACAGCGAAACTATACAAACTCGATGAATTTGCTTTACCGAGTACGTTATTCCGTCTCACCTAACAGACATATATAGGAGTATTTTTAATCGCATAACGTAGATGAGTGTGCGTTGTCTATATACGTCTCAACGTTACGTAATTAGGAGTACCGAGAGCGGAGATATTCGTTGACGTCCGGGCTCCGCGTAAAACGGATGAAATGAACGAAAAAAAAAAAGTAAAACGGAATTTCCCGATCGATACGCATATTAAACAAAAAATACGTACGCCGTGCGAAACTCGAACATGGAGACAACAGCCTCGTCGCATATTTGATGACAATCCGCTAAAACAAGTTGTCGAAGATTACGGTTGTACCGGAGTAACGTCGATAGGAAATCTGCGGTGACCCATGCACAGCCTCGTAACATTACGGACGTGAGATTACAACATTTGGTAGACTCGATAAAGTTACGCCGCATGTCCAAGCCGTTGCAACCGGTCAAGTCCAAATGCGTCAGTTCGGGACGCATACCGAGAAGGCCGACGAGATGAGAGCTTCCGAGCCAGTAGCTATCGCTGAGATTGACTCGCCTCAGACCCTCGCAGGCACGTACGAGTCCCTTGACAGAATTACAAATCACAAAAACTATATAGAAACGGGAAGCGTCAGTCGCTGTGATAAAAATGGTACGCGACTTTTGACACGGTCTATAAAAAACGGAAGATTTCGGCAATGTATATGTGCATACGTATATAAAACGGAAACGGAAAAAACGGAGCGCCGAGAAAAAAAAAGAGACCGACAGGTAGTCAAATCGGGACGACACATATATCTGTATACATGTGCGTGTGTGACCACCCGAAGTATATTAATCTGCAGGACCGGGTCGTGTAACCCTTCACACGCGCGGCGGAAAAATAAAAAAAAACAAACGTGTCTATCGTGCCGGGTCGTCGGTTGCCAATTACCAAAAGAGTGATAACACGACGCGCCACAAAAGGAAATGTGTAACACTATGCATATTGTAATGTGATGTATGATATAGGACACGATAGCCCCTACCCCAAGCTCCCATGGACATACTTGGAAGGCGCTGGGCTCGATGATGCTCGAGTACGGAGAGAGGTCCAACGTGTCCCATGTGGCGAGGTAATTGTCGACCAGGACCCTGTGCTCCGTTGACAGGCACCGCAGCCGGCACAACTCCCGTAGATCCAGTCGAACAAATATATGGGTGTAAACCACGTCGTACCAAGGCAAGTCCACCAGCCTCAGTATCATTCTGATCTCTCTCTGCGCGTAACAAAGCGAATAAAATGCAAAAAAATATGCGAAAAAGCGAAACGTGTTCTCTGACAGCATATTAAAAAAAAAAAAACAGAAATTTTGACAGCTTTCAGTTTTGTCTACCGAACGGTTTGAGAGCCATGTTTTCTTTCTCAGGAGATGCGGTAGAGCGTACGCATGCACATTGTGAAACCTCTGCGATTACGAAGAACCTTCGTATGCGAATATAGGTCCAGAGACTAAACTCTAAGCATTGGCCCAATGGCGATGGTGCGATTATCACACACACCGACTCCTTCTTCTATCTTGCTAGATTCCAATGGATTTTCTAATGTCTTTCTCTACACTGTGTGGGAGCACGAAGGTATCGTAAAGAAAACGAATACTTCCCTCCATGCAGAAACTCGTATCGTTTCTATTTTTTCATGGATCTAAGTGCGCCGATTGTTTCACGCGCGATTGTATTCACCGCGCGTTTGTCGTTTCTGCGCATGTCTCGTCGATCATAATCGCATTACTCTTACGTCGGTCTTGCGGCACGAGTTTTCCTTTATTTTTTTTATTGCTAATCGTTCACACCGTACCGCGATACACGACCAGATTGGAAAATATTTGCGGTCGTGCGGACACTCGTCGATATTAGTGTACCATTTCGGTGTACCGGATTTTTCGCACGATCTTTTCTTATTAGAGAAAATCGTTATTAAATCGCGTTTATAGAACGTGCGTCCTTAGCGGTAAGTAATCTCATGCACTCAGGTAAGACATTTAAGATCGTTTGTAACGTATCTAATCCTAAATTCGCGCGTCGCATTTCTGTATTTTTTCGAACAAAGGTGATTCCTCGTAGAAAGGAAAAAGATAGCAAGCAAAAATAGACATCGCGATAAAACGTGCACGTGGTAAACGAACAAAAAACGAGGAAACATCTTTCAACGTGTGATCCGTGTGTAAATGTTGTGATTGCATATTCTCTCCTGAATGACTCGCAGGTTTTAGATAACGGTCGCGAAGAATCTAGAAGAATACACCTTTGTCCTGTATTTTAATCAAAAAAATATATCAAAGTATGTTTAAAAACAAATGCATTTGTGCCGTATAATACCGATAAAATGCACTTACTCTTTAGAGCGAGATTTTAACACATTGAAACGGAAAATTAAATGGTAAACGTAAGCGGTTTCAAGGACTCGCGTACATCGCATACATAAGTTATTCTTGTTCGAGTTTTTCCCCACTGATCGTCCTCTAATTGCGTAAGCCAGATAACGTCGCGTATATTGCGCTTATATCATGAGAATTCTAACAGTTCATCGCTTGCATGATTATGTTACTAGTTACATTCGGTTTTTCCAGATTGACCACCGGTTCTGTTTCGACATCTGTATTGTGGTCATTAGTGAATTTTAACTTATATGCGTGCGCGTGGGATTTTTCGCGATCAATACGATCTATTGTTAATGCAGCCTCCCATTCGCGGTTCCAAAAATAGGAACACTAGATGTACGTTTATATTGGTAATCTTTTCAGTGAAAATTTCCATAATTTAGAATTTAAGATAGCTTGGTTTTTGCGATAAGAACCGATGAACCGTAACGATAACGTTGTACAGAGGCGAAGATCCATTTATCTAACGACCGCCCGAACGCTACACGTGATGCGATTGGCCATTCCGTGGTGAGAAGCAAGGAAGCCCGTCCATTCGCCAAACATCAGTGGCGCGCCGTCGCCAGCCGCGCACAGTATCTTTTGGATTCCTCTCTTATTTCGTAGAGAAGCGGAGAAATAGCGTACAAATGGCACAGAACTTACGGTATGAAAATTTTACGTTAACTGATATCTATTGTCACATCATTTCCCAGTTACGTCGTCGTTGTTTTAATTCAGGTTGGAGGTTATGTCAAAATGTTTCGCATAAGGTTATGTTTTCCACGCGGGCACGATCATGTGCTCAGATGAAACGGATTGCACATAGAACGCGCGCCCGTTGTGATCCTATAATAAATCCATTGAAAATCACCCGGTTTCACAAATTCATTAGGCAGAATAATTCATGTAGCTTTCCGTAATGAGATTTCTTTAACGCACACGCTATAATTATTAATCATGTAACTCCCCGTTTTGCGTCCAAATTTATAACTGCATCATGGAAGAAAAGTTAAAGGTTATGCAATCCTCAGGATCGGATGACCAGGGTAGGGAACCCGTGTATATAACATTCGTAAATTTTGTTTCGTTTAATTTCTTTTTATTCATCGTTTAATATCATCTAAATATTTATAACATAAAATTTATAAACATTTCAGAAAGGGTCTTCTCCTGGGTATGGGTAACCCTCTACTTGATATTTCAGCAACTGTAGATAATGATTTTTTAAAGAAGTACGATTTGAACTCTAATGATGCTATCCTTGCGCAAGAGAAACACAAGCCCATGTACGATGAATTAATTGAACATTACAAAGCTGATTTCATTGCTGGAGGTTCTGTTCAAAATACTATGAGAGTGGCACAAGTAAATTCATTGTATTATAATACGTGTCTTTAGATTTATTCCAGATAACTAATATTCTCACTCCACAGTGGTTCTTGGAAGAGCCTGAAATTACTACTTATATGGGCTGTGTTGGAAGGGACAAATACTCAAAAATCTTGGAGGACAGAGCACGTGCAGATGGCTTAAACATTCGCTATGAATATACAGACAAAGAGCCTACTGGTACCTGTGCAGTGCTTATCACTGGAAATAATAGATCTTTATGTGCTAATCTAGCAGCAGCCAATCATTTCTCACCATCCCATATAGAAGAACCTGAAAATAAAAAGCTCATAGAACTTGCTCAATATATTTATGTGTCTGTAAGTACCTGGGTACATCTGCAATATGTATTCTCAATTCCTATCCTAATCCTTTTATTTCAAATTTCAGGGTTTCTTCTTGACCGTGAGTCCAGAGTCAATTCAAGCAGTGGCCAAGCACGCTTTTGAAACAAATAAAATGTTTATGATGAATCTCAGTGCTCCATTTTTGTGTGAATTCTTTAAGAAACCCATGAGAGCGGCCCTCCCCTATGTTGACATTCTTTTTGGCAATGAAACAGAGGCAG
Organism: Mimumesa dahlbomi; assembly: GCA_917499265.3. NCBI lineage: Eukaryota > Metazoa > Arthropoda > Insecta > Hymenoptera > Crabronidae > Mimumesa > Mimumesa dahlbomi. The sequence goes on from OU824117.1 coordinate 15,835,448, forward strand.
ACACGTTTGCCAAAGTTAATGATTTTCAAACTACAGACAGGAAAGAAATTGTGTTAAAGTTAGTTCAAATGGAAAAGATCAACGATAAGAGAAAAAGGATTGTTGTGATAACACAAGGTGCTGATCATATATTAGTAGGACAGGATAACAAAGTAACTGAATATCCAGCAATGAAACTTCCCGATCATAAAGTCGTCGATACGAATGGAGCTGGAGATGCTTTTGTAGGAGGTACGTTTTCCTAAATAATTCGAAAAAATTTGAGTAAATTATTGATGAAAATTCTTATTTGGTAATTATTTTTCAGGTTTCTTAGCGCAATTTATACAAGGTAACAGTATTGACGTATCTGTAAAGTGTGGTATATGGGCCGCAACCGAAATCGTACAAAGATCTGGCTGTACTTACGAGGGGAAACCTAATTTTGCACCCTGATTATTTTTAGTGGGTTAGCAATTGTAAATTGTGTACTTAATAAACGTCTTAATAATTTTTTACCTTGTATCCTCCTTATCTACTATACAAATAGAATTACGCAAATAATAAAGTTGTACTTATTTTTATCGATGTAGCGGTGATGGTATTAGTAGCAGTAGTAGTGGGTGGTAACCGTAGCAGTAGCTGCAGCAGTTGTATATTTATATGTTCCTAGTAGTAATTGGGTCAAATAATTATTGATCCGTCTTGTAACGAGCGATTTAATGAAACTGTATGACATGTATTTATTTCGTTAATATATCACCGCTGTCGAATTCTAATTTTATTAGTTAGAAAATTCCGGTATACATATTGCGGTAAAATTACATACTCGTTGGAGAATCGTTTAATTTATGCGCAGCTTAAAAAATCAATATCACCTGCGGGGTGGTCATTGCATGAAACAGAGTTGCAGGTAGCGCGTTGAATGCAAGAGCACCGTTCGGAATAATTTTGGTCGAAAAACAGTTATCGCGATCGTAGGGCACGCCTGCGTCGTCGAGCTATGTAACGCGGAGCATGTAGAGCGGGATAGAGATGTAGCGATAAAGACGTGCACCGATGGGGCGCGTCGGGGGTAGGGGCGATTGTTAAAAAAATCAATAATCTCATTACGAAATTGCATACGGAATGGTGTGCGTTTTGCGTATACCGCGGCAGAGGTGACGGCACGCCACTCATCGTCAGGATCGTAGAAAACCACCGTCGATGCTCCGAAATTTATTCGAGAAAATAATTTAACAATCTTGTTTCGCTAATTATTGGTGTTTCCGTATGAATAACATAAATGAGGCATCGCACGTATCTGAACGACAAACATTAACTCTGAAACGGTAATTGGATTATCCGTAAAAAGTCTAAACGGACGTTCTCTGCGTTTACGAAAGGCTAATAGCCGACAGAGCCGATATATCATTGTGTCAAGCGACGGGAAGAGTATCGCCGACTAATCTGACAACCGGTTGTGTTTACAGCCGCGTGGCCCGGAGAGGGAGGAGTACAGCCCTGGCCAGCCCGTTGACAAAGCTCCCGGCAGCGTTCACGTAGCAGTCGCGCGCGCTGCCGCGTTGAGCAGCCGATTGGGAACGGTTTAAGCGAGCGTGAAGAGGGCGGCCATAGTGGAGGGCAAACCTGGCAATACCGAGACACTACGTGGCATTAGAAAAACAGGAGAGGCACGCTAAACAGCGTATACTCGGATATCGTGGTTAATTTCAGTGTTGCATTGCGCCTTCTGCTCCCGCGCTCCAGACATTCCCAAGTGTCCCACGGGTTAGACCGTGTCTGTACTTGTACGAACTCGTGTCTCTCCGGTACATTATCTTGCGAGTGTGTACATAATGTATGTATTTGTGTATGTGTAATGAAGCAACGAAACGCGACGCACGTGTGACCGGTAACAAGAGTGTGTGCTGGTCGCTCGGAAGACGGTTTGATTGGTCGACGGGAACGCGTGCCGCTACGGGCCCCGTGTTTCATCGTTTCGCCGTTTCGTGGCCGCGAGCGCGCGGTGTGCGCAGTGCGCTCCCCACCGCGTGCGCGCAGTGTGTAACCCCCGCGACCGCCATCTTTGTCAAGTGGGTAACCTTTGTTGATTTGTGTGAAATGTGACGCCGTTGTCGCGAGATAATTGGTGATCGTGATTACGTTCGCTGGTGTGTCGGTACCCAAGTGACCCGTGCTACGTCCCGCTGTGGATTTATACATGGAACTACCGTGACCAGGTAAAGATAATTCGTCGCTCTTCCATGGAAACTGCTTGGCGGAGAGAAGCACGCGAATCGTCACCCGACGCATACGGGCCAGCGGGTCTGGCCGCCTGCTCGAGAGTGAGAGAGAGAGTTATATGTAGAGAGAGACAGCTTCCGTACGCAGGGATCCTACTTGTACTTTCTCACAGTCATACAATATTATGCGTGATCGAGTTGATTCACGAGTACTATGAACTCTCGGCAAACTTCTCCGTTCGTTTCAGTCAATGCCGTTTTTCCGCCGAATTTTCATAACGCGCGAAAAATCATGCGAAACGGTCGAGTGTCGGCCGTGCCTACCCAAGATGGCTGCCCGTCGGGCTTCGAGAACCTTGTGTCCTCGCCGTCTACTTCGACGTAATTACATCGTGCGTTCTTTTTTGCTCGTATAACCCGTGCGTTTGCTTCCAGTCAACGTGGAAACTCATCGATGCATCGATATCATAGTTGTTCATTGATCTATCGTCGAAAATAGCGACGGCGACGGACCCGTGGGCGACGGCCGTCGCGATCGCGTGTTTTGCCGCACGTATAATTCTATTACGACGTAACGCATCGGGTGCTTAAACGATCGTTCCTTTACCAAGTCTATTCTTCGATTTTCGCGCCCGGAAGCTCGTGTTTCCGAGTACGTACTCTAAAATGGCTACCGACGGCTGTTAGTTCGACAATTCTCAAATTACTCGCAATTCATTTACGTGATTCCTTTACGTTGTCCGTCGGGCATACGAGTCTATTTGTTCGTTTCCGCGTCCTAATTGAACCGGCATTGTTTTAACGTTCATATCCGCGGTCTATTGGCAGAATCATCGTGGAGAAATAAAGAGTGAAATAACGAGCTCGGTGGTCGAAGCGACGGGCGGCAGCGGTTAGGGCCGTTCGGCAACCGTTCGTTTTCTCGGTGGCAGCTGCTCTCTCTCCGCTCCCGGCCTCTCTTTTGCTCTCCGTCGGGTGAGAGGGGCCCCGGCAAACACAGCCAGCCGGCCTGGCTGGCCTCTCCTCGCCCTCGGCCCCGTCGTCTTAACCTGTTAACTGAGTCATTTTTCTATCGGAAGCGCTCCCCGCACCACAGTTAAATACCAGTAACAGAAATATTCCCATTCCATCCGTAGTAAGTGGAAATCGTTTAATTTCTCTGTTTGTTACAAGCATAGCGACACAGTTAACAAAATTTTAGTCGCGACAGCATTTTCAAATGTCGAGTTAACTCTTCCCCGGTTAAACCGGACGAGCGACAGACAAATAGACGGACGTGTTCGGCCGGCATTTCATTTCACCTAATAAGACAACTCACCTTAGAACAAGCGTATCGGCTTCTGGGTGAGCGGGAGACGCGAAGTCTTATTATCGTCGGGATTTAGAAAATATAGTCCGTCGTATGTGACATTAAACGAAACGTTCTCAGGTGGTTCGCTAGCTCGCTTACGTTACTGTTCGTCGTGATCCGTTGGAAGCGTGCCGGTAATTGGCCGATTAATGAATTCGAGCCAAGGTTGTCGTTTAAAATTTAAGTCACCGCGGAAATTCAATCGCTTTCCTTTAACGTATCGCAACGAATTCTGTCGTCACGTGTTTTTTCGTGTCTTTCACAAGTCGTGCCGTTACTTTGGTTCGTGTTGTTTCAGTGCCTACGAAGAATCTTACGAAATGATTAGTGGTATGTCGTGAGACGTGGTTGTGCAGTGCGTGAAAAGGAACGAAAATGTGCCACCTGTACCTTGTCTGACCCAATTAATGTTTCACTCGATCGATCATTTGTTCGCTAATTAACGGGGAATAGCGGCAGTTACGATTCACCGAATGTCGCAACAACGATACGAAAAAGCGGTCGACAATTCGAGCGAGGCTCGCATTATTCTCTTGTGGGACACACGTGAAAAACGACAGCCATGGTTATTCTATTAACGTTATCTCGTCATCGGATATTATTCGTGTTTCAGACGAGCAGTCTTTTCTACGACGTATGTAAAGATTAATACAATATTGACATGGGAGGAGGGGTGTTTTCGCTTATGTTCTATACGAGTATATTCATAACTTGGTAGCTCTAACTCATGAGTCAGTTACGTTGCACTACCGGAAAGGTTTATTTTTTTCTTACGATATTGTATATCCTACAGATAGAGTGTACGTTTTACTTCAGAATGCATTTAAGGCCAACCGCATTGCTGCCTAGAATAAAACATTTTTGATTTAAGGATGTAGCGTTGTTCGCATACATTTTTCCTCCTTATTTTTCATCGTGATCGGAACACCGTAGATGGTGATTTCAAATCTATTTTTGAACGGTCTTTCTTGCCGCGTACAAGACCTTGATGGCGACAAAGACACGAACACGTGTTATACGAGAAGGGTTTGGAAATTGGACGTTTAATCGTGAGTCAGGTTTAAAATCAAACATAGCCAGACCAAAGAACTGGACGCGATCGATCTTAGGTTCTTATCCATTATTGCCGGCAATTATCGAGCCACTTCGAACTCGAGATGTTTCTTTTCCACTTGTATTTAATTGCATTCAATTCAGCACGTTTGTTTGAAAATTCAAGCCTTCTCCCAGACGACCGAAGATTGGTGGAGCTTTGCAAACCGTGCGTATTCGCTTATCGAAATGCGAGTGTGCGTTTCATTGAAGTTAGAGCTACCACGATAAGTATCCATTGATGTTCCACCGTGCCACGTGCGAACAGGCTGATTTCTCGGTTCGTTGCCGCCACCTACGGCTCTCTAGCTTTTCGTAACTAACTTTCCTTAGCGGCGGTACGGTAAAAACAAGGCGGTAGATCTTTTCACGCGTCCAGACGGACTGCGTTGAAAATAAAAGTCGTGAAACGTTTTGGCGGGAAACTGGATGCTGTATCTAGGAGGGTCATAAACGTCAGTTTCGAGAATAGAACGTGCACGTGGTGAGAAAATGGGGTCGTAAGAGGGATCGGAACGCGCGAGTTCTTCCGGCGGATGAACGGAGCCGGTTTAAGAGGAGTAGGCTGTTTTACAGTTTTTTTCTCTCCCTTCTTGAACCGCGTGTTACCAGCTAAACTCTCGGGGATATTTATTATCGTGCACCCGCGACTCACGGTCCCGGCAGCGGCACTGGCCTAGGTCAACTTGTATATCGCAGCTGCATCTCATCTCGCTCGGACTCGCGGTCGTTTATTCGCTATTCAGAATCAGGTTTCTTCCAGGATCTGTAATTAATTTCTTTTCGCGCATTTCATTTCATCGACTTGTTTGTTTCTACGTCGGTTTCTTTAACGCGTACAGCTGCGACGTTATTAAATTTGACAGATGATGTCTCTGATCTTAGTGTTTATCGGTCGCCGATATTCATATCACTATAACGTATTGACATCGCAGGAAGTTAAAATAATATAATTAGTAGAGGAAACGGTTAGCACCGACGAATGCACGTAACTAATTTAATCGATGGCGGATATAATTATTGCGTGACAGGGGAATTTCGTTGGATAATTAGAAGTTTACAAGCGCGAGCGCAATAGTTGCGAGGTTTTATTACTCGAAAGTTTCGCGTAATTCGTTTATCGATCACTGGATAGGTGCCAGAACTCTATCCGATTTGGTTTACATTCTCATTTCGAAAACTACCCGCAGCAATCACTATTATAAATTTGTTAACGACTAGTACGACTAGAATCATTCGGTGTTTTCGTTATTTCGTAACGTCTTTTACGTTGGCAGCACGTTACGACGACAGAACATTCGTTATTCTCTATTGTCATAAAATTTCGTTCATTTTTATGCTTCGAGTGCGAAGTTCGGTAGGCAGTTACAGGGAGAGAGTAAACTCTAACTTTGTGTAGACGCGTACACGTACGTTTACAAGATCGGCTTAATAAAACGCGTGCCTATAGGTCGTTCTAGGTTGCGCAATACGCGGCTGCCGAGTACACAGTGATTTTAAATATTTCTCTCCCACCTCCACGTGCGCTGTCATACACCTTCCCGAGATCGCTCCCGCTGGAGGAGAAAGTTCATCGCTCAGGGGAAAACCGGCCGATCGTTCGAGACGAGGCTGGAAATCATTCGGTCTCCGACGGAATAATATGTAATATGGTGCAATGTAACGCGTCTGCGTCAAAAGCGAACTGCGTACGCGGCTGACAGTTTTATCCGCTTACCTGTCGTTCATTGGTACGACACCGAAGTAACGACAGTAAACAGCTATATTTTTCGGCAGAATGTCATCACTATTTATCGTAACCCAAAATAAGTGGAGATACTGGTTGTTTTATGTAACCATCGAGCGTATAAAACCTGATGTTTATTGAAACAGAAAAATTGGAGGGGGGAGAGGAATTGTTTTTACAAATAACGATTATACCGTCGATGTCTTATCGAATCCCTTTGAATCTCACCATAACGTTTGTTCCCCGTTCTGGTTTCAGGGTCGGCATAACAGGCGCGCGTTAAAGCGTACACGCCAGCGGTGCGGTGAACGAAGCGGCGAAGGTCTTACAGGGCCGCGGCGAAGTCTTGGTCGCAGGATGTGAATGTCGTGGCCGTGACACGTCCGACCCCCGGAGGCGCCCCAGCGTTGTCCACCGGGCCGTATACCCTGGCCAGGCACGTGAACCTGGCCGCCGTCCTCGCCGGCAGCCGGCCGACGGTGACGAGATGGACGAACCTGAGTCCGCCGACACGTGGTCGGCCTGGTTCCTGGACGCGATACGGAAGATCCGCAGCCAGAAGCAGAGGCCGAGTGTCGAGCGGATTTGTCATGCAATACGCCAGCACCATAACTTCCACGAGGAGGAAATCGCCGAGCATCTCGAGGTCGCCGTGAAACGCGGCGATGTCCTTAAGATCTTCAACAAGGGACAATCCTCGTATAAGGATCCCGGTGGTTTACAGTCGAAACCGTTGAAGGTCGGCAAGTCGTCGGATCTCAGCAAAGTACTCGGGAAGGCTGTGCGAGAACTCGGCGAAAGAGAGGGCTCGACCCTGAAGAACATCGAGAAGTACATCCGACAGAGTCATACGGTAGAAGAAGAAGCGGAGGGTGATCTGAGGACCGCGCTTAGGTTGTCTGCTAAACGAGCGGTCGACAGGGGACTCGTGCTTCAGGATGGCAGGCTCTTCCGGCAACCGGACAGACCACCCTACGTCAAGAAACTCGGGGAAAACGCTCATGCCCCGCCAGCGGATCCGCCCGCCTCCAAGGTGAGTCATTTACGTCCGTACCGATCTAGTCTTGTCGATGCCACCAGTCCGTGCTGACTCACTTACGTATCCACCGACGGTTTTACTAAACGTGTAACTACAGTATTACGGGCAACGCTCCGTTTCGATCGTTAACCCTTTAGTACCGTATCGAGGTCACATCTGACCCCACGCGCAACGCTTGAATTGCCTCGATTGCCATTACAGCTTGCAACAAGCGTTAACCCCCGTCGAGGGTACTGCTCGATTTTCAGAAAATCCTTCTACTCGTTTTATATCTCTGAACTTGTCGAAATGATGTATGTTTATTGTTACCACCTTCCAAAAGCTACCCAATACAGGTATTCGAACGTACGATTAGCTACGATATCTGATGCTAAATTTAACTTTAGTCGAAAGTATTATCGTACTTGGCGACGTAAATACGTCAAGCTATTATGTGGCAGAATTGCCAATTTGTCTGCCATGATTCTGCCACGCGTGATAATTTTAGATACTAGATACTAGAGGAGCATTGCACGGAGTCGATGGTGTCGTTGTGCATGCTTAACTAGTGTGTATCGTAGATGTAACATACGACTTTTGATTCGCCGTCACGATAACCGATGACTATGGAGCTGGTGTAGTACCCCTCTCGTTTCGTTCACGCTTCGTTTCACGTACAACCTTTGCTAAATTTTTAACTGGTTAATGCCACTGCCTCGGACCACCGATTCCATTGCATTACGCTAATTGCCTTGCGATACTCTACCAAATATTTCCCTTTTCCAAGGTGTGTAGATAAAGAGTTGCAAAAGGGAAAGCAAACCGCTGATAACTGCTGAAAAACGGATCACCCGGGACTAAAGAGAGAAAAAAGTTCTCAGGACTTTTAGCTCCAAGTATGACCGATAGAGCGAAGGAGCAACAGTTGCGCGAGTATCGCGAGAATTTTCACGGCCTTGAACTCTAGAGAGAGCACGTTCACGTTACTCGAGAACGCTCTGCTACAAACTACTACGTGTATACAGGGTGCTGATTCGTATCTACCGCTCGTACCCAAGTTTATTTAACTTCTTAACTCTCCCTCCGTGCATATCCGTTTACTTAGGTTGTTGTACGCGTACACTCGGCTAATAGAAAAATTGATACGGATTATATCAGAATCGATTCGCATACATGCGCGATCTGCAACGAGGCGAATGCACCGTTGCACGATTCGTCCAAGTGTCCAACGGGTTGGCGAGATAATTCTCGCTTTCTATCGTGGATTCCTGTTGTGAAGTTCAACTTGGGTCAAACGTCGTGTAGTTTAGTACGCTGCACAAAAAGCGGTCCGCAACGATCCATTAATCTCTGGCGATCGGTGAGGGTCTCTCTTGGTATACCACCGTGTCTTTCTACTCGAGCGAGGAACCTCCGAGTTCGCACGATCTTTCAGAGAAATCCTTCTCTCGATCGCGGTTGATGCTAATCGCCCGCAGGAAAGACGAGAGACGTCGATTAACTTTCCTCCGATTATTCACCATTCGATTTGCCTTTTACACGTTCGAGACGTTGTAAAGTAAGTTGATTCAAGGGTCACGTAATTTGCCGACACGATACCATTATACCATTTCTGTCGTTAACAACAAGACGATACTATGGAAGCTACTGTACAATATTTGGAAACGTGTCGACGTCAGAATACCCACCTAAAACAAAAAAAGAACGTCGATGTAGATTTTCTAGTTGTGACTCATGGGATTCATAACGGCGCGCGGAACGGAGAGCTAAAGAGTGAGAGAGAGAGAAAGAGAGAGGGAGAGAGACAGAGCGAGAGGGAGGAGAGAACGTAGGGCAATCGTAATGCAAACACTCTACGGAAAATAACGGAGCCGGTTATACACACATATAGTTCTGCGAGCATTATTGCGTAGATGGTGTACGCGGATCGTTCGATCGTATAAAAGGCCCGGGCAAAAGATGGTCGGTCATCGTACGTGAGCTCTCCTATACGTATACTCGTGCGAATCAAGCAGGAAAATATTACGCGCTCGTTACGGTCCTTTCTTCGTGGCTTGGCGAGTCACGCCGTATGCCCACGCCTCAAGGAGGTTACAGGGGCGGCAGAGGGGCTAGGGGGAAGGGTGTAACAGAGGGGGAGAGACTCGGGACGATGTGCTATCTCGGCCAACTTCCGGCGACTCGTTTGTATATCGCTTCTCTTATTGATCCTCCGCGCACACGGAATCCGACTTCTCTTTCCCTCTCTGCTTTTCTCTCTCTCTCTCCCCCTCCTCACTCCCTCTTTCTCTCTCACTCTTGTCCCCTCCACCTGGACTCTGCTGCGACCGCGTTTTATGCGTGTCAGGCCGCAGAGAGCGCGAAAAGTTATAGAACGGTTGCGCCGACGCGATTCTGCCAATTCTCTCTCTCTTCGACTGTTGTGTTTCTTGCTCTTGCCGCCGTATGTCGCCATCTGTTTGCCTACCGTTCGCTTTCCCGCGCTTTTTCGTGAACGGGTTGCTCGTATCCGTGGATTCGTTATAATCGGAGAAAAGATCGCCGAAATCTATTAGAGTTGCAGCCTCTGAGTAGTTAGAGCATCATCCCTCCTATGTCTTAATGAATGCTCTCACTTATTCAAGCTAGCCCCGTACACGCGATTGTTTTTAAAGAAAAATATGACTCGCTGCTTGTAAGCCTCCTCGGCAAGTGTTAACCTTGAATCGAGGGAATTTGCTTACGCTTCGCTGAACCATTCCAGGATTAACAGAAACATCCCGCGTCTACGCGGTTCAACGGATCGTGCAATCATGTAACACTTGCTCGACGATAGAGGTAGCTCGGCATCGAGCAACAGGTCGTTGGTCCGAGAAACGGAGGCTGATCACGTGCTTTCCGTTCGCGAGCGAACAAACTGCTCTCTCTCCGTTTTCTACCCGGAGCCGCATGAAAATGTCAATCCGTGATAAACGGCCAGAACGCGATACACCATGCCCGAGCACGTACTCCAAAAAGTTCATGTTCCAGCAATTACATTATCTCCGCCGGATCGGAATCCAGCAAATTATCGGGAATCGGGATTAAATTCGCTCGCGTGTTTCGTCGTTCCGCGGGGAATTGAAACTTTCCGCGGAACGTTCCCACGATTTGTTTGTTTGTTTTTTTTCCAGGGAGACGAGCAATTAGAGTTCGATCTACACGATCCCGGGAGCGATTGCGTAATCGCGATAAGCAACTTACGTTACGACGTTTGCGCTTGTTCAATGACCCCGCTGTTTCTGAAAGTTCGAATATGTCCACGTAATGTTCGTCTCCGATGTAGCATTGCCATGATATCGTTCTTACGCGGTACACAATCACGTGTGCATACGTGTAATCTTAACATTTCACCGATGATCGAATTGACAAAGCAACGTGCTCAATAATCATGTTTATTTTACGTAAAATTAGAAAAATTCAAAGAGACAATGTCGAATGTTTCTCGATTGTGCTTTATAAGTTTTTCGAGCGGTACATACAAGTTGTACGCGTGTCTCTGAGACTGGTGCAGGCGCAGTTTTAATAAGATGCACCCTTCTTGATGCGGAGATATACTAAACCTGGCCTGCATTATTACCGGAATGAATAATTATGTTTTACGGTATGCACTCGTTCGTCTTTCATACACGCCGCGTATAATACATGCTAAGGTCCCGCGAATACATACAAATTTACGCAGTCACCGTGAAGGCTCTGGTAGACGGTGAAGAATGCTTAATAGACCTATAATAATAGCCTGCTCAACAATGTTGGTTACCATATGGCTACAATTTCACATGCATTCTTACCAGTGTAACTTTCCCTGTCCCTTTTACAATTCTGTATAATTCTACTGCAAGTCGGGATAAGGAGATTTTTTAGATAAGAGGTGGTCGCGATTTAATAACATTTATTGCTAAGAGAATTAGATAGGGTCATTGAATAGCAAATGAATTGACTATACTAAGTTTGTTTCGATGATCTGTCGCAGCTGCCAGCCCCGTTGCCGATATGCAAGGAATGTCTCGGCGAGACGATGGCTGGAAACAACAACAATACGAAGCGCAGCGCGACGGAGAAGCTCAGCAGGTGTAGCGTGTGCGGTGCGGCGCTGCATAATTCCTGTGCACCGCCAGAACTTTCAATCTTGGTGGACAGAGGTATAACGTGGTCCTGCGACGACTGTTCGCCGACATGTGCTGGCTGCCAGTTAGAACGAGAATCGCAGAACTATCTGGTAAAGTGTGCCGGCTGCGTCAAGTGTTACCATCCCACCTGCCTGGATCCGGCGCTCGACAAAAAGAACAAAGCTCCCTGGAGGTGTCGGCACTGTCAGACGGCCCATACACCGGTATCCAAGGACGACAATAAAAAGAGCAAAACGCAGGATGCGAACTCCCTCGATGATACGCCTACGAGCGCACGGAAGAGACTTAGCAAATTACGCGAGAATAGAAAGTAAGCGGATACATTCCGTCTTTCGTCCGATAGAATGGCAATTCGTCTTTTTCTTTTTTAATGAAAAAAAGAGGAAAGCGACGTATACGCGATTAAAATGAAACGAGTCTCTCGTTTAATTACAGGATTGATTAGTAATTTTGATTAACGTCGCGCTTTTGGAACGTTACAGATCAACTGTATCCAGGAAGAGTCTGACGGTTTCGACTCCGGGCAAGAAAGGCGCTGCAGGAGTGGCACAGGTGGACAGCAGCTCGGACGGTAATGCGGGTGTTGTCTCCCCTCGTCAACCACCTTTAATTTCCTCTCCTTTACCACAACCCCCCACCCCACTCGCAGGCCAGGGTAGGCTACTCGAGGAAAAGAACGACCGGATCTCCAAAGAGAAGCAAAAGTTCTTTAGGCTGAGCGCATTCAACGCGGAGCACAATAAGTTAAAGCGGGTGGGGGGCGGTGATAAATGTAAACCCTCGCAGAGCGTTAGTCCTAGGTCGACTCGGGGTAGCGCGAACCTCAAGAAACCCGCGCCCGGTAAAAGGGTGCCGCCGCTAGTGTCTAGCAGCAGTAGCAGCGAGGCTAGCGATACCGACACCTCAGACGCGAGTGATAGCACCGACGATGATGACGAGGACGACGAAGAGGGTAACAGTTCGAGCGAGTCTAGCGATTCTTCGTCTTCGGACGAGGGCCAGGAGGAACGAATCGAGTCGCCGAAGCCAAGGGGTCCATTCTCTTGCGATCTCAACGAAGACAAACCGTGGGGTTTCGCCGCTGCCGCCGCCAAGCTCAATGTCGAATCGCCTTTTTTTAGTAACATTACCAACACGTTCGGTGCACCGTTACCTAAACTTGATGTAAGCAATACACCGACGTTTGGTCTTCATATACAACCGGCTGCCAATACGTTGGATAGCAAGAAGAAACAAAAGAACGATCGTAACGTGTCGAGTGGTTTCGCTACGACGGAGAACAAAGTTAAACCTGGCACCGGGCAATTGAAGGGTCTGTTCGACGGTTTGAGTCACTTTTTTTCAGCACCCAGTACCACTAGAGTCAGATCTGGCGCACCTGCGCCCAATTATGCGCCAGATAGAAGAAAAAGGCCTAATAGTAGTGCTAACGATGATGCGAATAAGACTAGCAAGGTTCCTAGAGGGATGCAAAAGAACAAACGAGACGACGAGTCGCCTGGGACGGGCAAGTCCAAGGAAAGGAAAAAGAGTGAGACAGGCAACGATGTACCGAGGGTACCAAGGCCTGGAATATTCACGCCTTCCGACGAAAGTCTCTTCGGCTCTATTAATGAGAAACTACCGAAAATGACACCCTCGAACCTGGTGAAAACGGCCGTAAACAGTAAAAGGCACGAACAGGAGAGAAGGAAACTGATGAAAGACGACACGTCTCTAGTTAAATGTGCGGCTAACGACACCGGGTCATCACCGTCGTCGCCGTCGTCTTTGAGGCACGAGCAATTCGCGAGAAAGAAAAACGCGGTCGCTGAGACGAATCAGACACGCCACCCTGTGCCCGCCGTATCGAAATCATCATCCGGCCTGTGTTCCGATTCCGTGAAATCAAATCCTAGCCTAAAGTCCAATCCACGAGCCTGTACTAGCGCCACCACCACCAACACCACCACGACACCCCGCGCGACACCCTGCTCCACCAGGAAGGGTAAGAGTCTACCCCGACCCGTTCACGAGTCCTAACCTTCAAAAAAAAAAAAGAAAAAAAAACGATGCACCCAAAGTCGCAAAAGAAGAAAATTCCCTCTAATCTAATCCTCGCTCACCACCACGTGGATGTGTTGGCGGTGTGGTGTGGTATCATGTGTGTGTACATGTGCGTCTGACATAACTTCTTCCAAGATAACATGATTGTTCCGAATGACGTATGTTTGTTATATTTACCAGACGCTTGGCTCTATGGATACATCGGCTTTACGTAAAGCTTGTGTACGTGGACAGTTTTAATTCACTCTTCTTCCTTTTTCTTTTGGAGAACAATCAGGTTCCTTGACAGGATGTTTATCAGCTATATAGTGTAAGACGATGGAATTTATTCACGGTGTTGGAAGTAATGCGTAAAAATTCAGATTTTCGTTGGCCTGCAATTTTTGATCTATCGGACAATATTCCAGTCGTTTTACACTACGAAAACTTATGTGGTTATTGCATGTTACTAATGATGTTATTACTTGGCTCTGGCACACTTTCTATCCTTTAATCCATGCCGCATATTTAAAGGGTACATAGTGCACGTGCAAACGCACCTGAATATACATTCGCACAATTTTTCTCTTCGGTATAGTGTAATATCTTTTCTCTGTTGTGTAGTTTCCATATCAGCAGATTTTCAAATTTTTACAAAAGGCAAGAACATGGCACAGAGCACTTGCCGGTGTATCCAGGTATCGCATAGTTGTACATCTTTTAATTGACACGAAGGCTCGTTGATCACCAATATTTTATTTAATCATTTATACAAAATCTCGTGTACACATGAATTACTTTTTTTTTATTCTTCTTTATTCGAATCACAAGTTATTCTGTTACTGTACAAAGCTTGAACCAAACTATGTCAGAATAACCCTTTACCCAGTTCCTGCTCCTGTGTGGAAAAAAATTGAAGTAACCATACTACTGGTCAGTTTCCAGGATGAAGAAATATGGCACTGGGTGGCATATCTCACTCAGCCGCCTTCTACCTGCTGCTGCTGACAATTAGCAGGCACTGTTGTTGTAACTCACCGCCCTCCACCGTAAAATAATGCCCTTGCCGTCGAAGAGCCAACTTTGATACTCTGCCAACACATCCCACAAAACCTACCCCACAGCTTTGCTTTGGATACTACTTACAAATATTAACAGCAATTCGATTGTAATCGCACTCATATTACCACCCGAGGTTTTTTGCCAGTGCACCAATATTTACGCTTGCCAATCGAAGTAATTTTGCTTCTGTGATTCACATTATCGTATCGGTCGGTTCTTCGCGATTAGAAAGCGACCGATCCTCTTGGATCATTTCATTGGATGTATTCACCATATACTAATATCACAGTTTCGTTATTTGTTACATGACACCGCTATGTTGTGTGAAGTTTCGTTTATCGCTTCTAACATATATAATTTCAATCTCATTAGCAATCCATTTCTCGGTACATCATATACAATACTATTCTAAACGATTAATTATAATTACACGTATAAATTTCGTCACATCACCCTTTGTTTACTATGTTTCAAATAGAACCCAATAGAACTAAAAATTATCGTTTCTAAATTAGAGATTACTCGATTTTTTCTGTTTATCCGAATCACACCGTACATGAAGAATCAGTGCGTTCGTTCTGCTTCCAGATGAGCCAATTCTGCCTCAAAGCTTGCCTCCAGGTGTCACGCAGAAGGACGTAGACCTGTTCAAGGAAGCCCGGGACAGGGCCGCACGTTTGACAGTTGCCAACGGCGAAGAAGAATCCGTCAGTGGAAATGCAGGTACAAGAAATCCAGCGGCCATCGTATTTGGCCGCTACGAAGTGGAGACGTGGTACTCCAGTCCCTTCCCCCAGGAATACGCAAGACTTCCAAAGTTGTTCTTCTGCGAATTCTGCCTGAAGTACACGAAGAGTCGGGCGGTCCTTGACAGGCACATGGATAAGTGTCAGTGGAGGCATCCACCGGCCACCGAAATATACAGGTGTAACGGACTGTCAGTGTTCGAGGTATGATTCGATGTGCCACTTACGGCTTGTATTTAAATAATTTTTATACAAATTTGGTGATTAATGAGAATTTTTTAATTAAATCAGTTTAAATAGAAATTCCTTTCTATTTCAGATCGATGGCAACGTGAACAAGATTTATTGTCAGAACTTGTGTCTGTTAGCAAAGTTGTTCCTGGACCATAAGACTCTATACTACGACGTGGAACCGTTTCTTTTTTACGCGGTGACGAAAAATGATAAATTCGGTTGTCATCTTGTTGGTTATTTTAGCAAGGAGAAACACTGTCCCGCACAGAGGTACAATGTGTCGTGTATCATGACTTTACCGCAGTATCAGAGACAAGGTTTTGGTAGGTTTCTCATTGAATTTAGTTATCTCCTTTCCAAAGTCGAAGGTATTCCAGGCACGCCTGAAAAACCACTTTCTGACCTCGGCCGGGTGTCGTATCACTCTTTCTGGAAAAGTGTTGTACTCGAGTACCTTGACGCTCATAGAGATAGCAAGGAGATAAAGCTTGACGACATTACGAAGGAAACTGGCGTGTCTGCCCACGATATCGCAACAGCCATGCAGATGTTGGGATTCATTAGATCGGTTCATTTACCTGGAGAAGGGAACTCCAAAGTGGCTGTGGTAGTTGATTGGTGCAAAGTAGATGCTCATATGGCGAAAGTACGAAAGAGCTCCCGTATTAAATTGGACCCTGACTGTCTAAGATGGATTCCGTTGCTGACACAGATACCGAATCCATATCAAAGTCCAGAGGAAAGCGGGGATACTGGATCGGAGACTTCTCCCGTAGTAGAACCGAAGCACGTACCAGCGATCGTGGAGAAAATCCAGAGGGTAAAGATCAAGAAGAAGCCGAGGGGAAGAAGACTAGGCCAGAGAAGATCGTCGCCGATAAAACCGAAAACACCACAGAAAACTACTCCACAAAAAGAAGTCGCAAAAGATGCAAAGGACTCCAAAGACACGAAGGAAGCAAAGGTGGCGAAAGACACAAAAGACACAAAAGAGGCAAAGGACTCTGAAAAGGAAAGTCGTGCTTCCGAAAATACGAAGGACGCGATGGAGGTGGAATCTAAAAGTATTACGTCGACGCCGAGGAACTCACGTTCCGTTACCACGTCGAAAAATACAAATTCGATCAATTCCGTGAAAACCACCCCTGTGTCAACGATGTCCAGAAGACGAATCAGAACGCCGAAGGCTTCTGCGGTCGAGACTACGGTAACCACGCCTATGAGGAAACGAAAACATTCCGAAAAGACTGAAACCGAGGAGAAGGAGGAGAAGGCAGAAGTTAGTTCCAGAAAGAGAACTCGTGAATCCTTGAGGGAGAAAGAGAAAGAGAAGGAACGAGAAAAGGAAAGGGAGAAAGAGAAGGACAAGGAGAAGACGAAAGAAAGGGATAAGGCGAAAGACAAAGACTCTTCCAATAACACCACGGAAACGGAAAAATCATCTCCAAAGTCTGTAACTCCGAATCCCGCAACAACGGTTCACAAACCAGCCAAGAAACAGTGCAAGGTAGATGACATTTTATTGAAAGTAACCAGTCGACAAACAAAATATTTGCAAGCGAAGCAAGCTAAAGAGAAAAAGACAGTGGATGAGAATCAGTGTAACGGAAAGGAAGAAGCGAAGGATATGAAAACTCCACCTATGTCTCGTCGTGGAAGAGCTAAAGCCGCTGTTGAGGCTTTGAAGATGCCGCAATTGAAACCGGAACCACCAACTAAAGATAGAGCCGAAAGTCCTGTGATACCTCCTCCTTCTCTTTCGCCCTCGCCAGAATCTGTAAAAGCATCCTCTCCTGTAAGTAAACAGTCTCCAGAACCATTCCCGAAGGAAACCGTGGAGGATAACAAGACAGAGAGCGTGGAAGATAGTACTACCGTTCCGGAAACAGAAGTTGCTTCCGCGAGTCCTGGAGAATACGAAGGGGGTGACGAAGACGAAGGAGAAGAAGAGATTCCGGCTCCACGACCAAAATCGGCGACACAATTGAGCAATGTCGAAAGTGATTCAAATGAGCAAAGTGAAAAGATGGAGGAGGAACAAGAAAAAGAGCACGAGGAACCTGAGAATCCACTCCCACAGAAAGTGGAATCGGAGCAGCAGGACTTGGAAAATCAGAACGAAGCTCCGAAAGATTGTGATAAAGATTCAGAGACTGAAAAAGCAATTTGTAGTCCGGAAACGTCGAAATTGGTACCTGAAGTTCCCTCGCCTAAGGAGGAGGAAAGTGAGAAGCTTGACACTGTTACAGAGGAAAAGGAATGCCCAAAGGAGGATATGATCTCTGAGAGATTGTCATTGAACGATTCGAAAGAGGAGTTAACACGGCCAAAGATAGAAACTTCTCCGGCGACACCTACGGAGAAGAAGGATTTATCCGTGATATCCAACATGGCGTCACCTGAAACAGAACCACTTACGCCACAAGAAAAAGTTCTTCCCATTGTCGAACCACAGGAAACGATGCAGCTTCAGACTCAGCCGGAAGAGTTGAAGCAGAATTCTCCGGAAAGTGGTAAAACGACACCACACTTGGAGAATCCTGGTTCCGTTAAAAGAACACCACCCTCTCAACCGGATTTACCATCCATGGGTGTTTATACGCCAGACTCGACCACAAATTCTGTACATTCGTTGCACTATGGTCAATGTGATTTGGATGTTAGTCAACTGGGATTGGAGTCTCCAACTTCCATCGCCAGTGACCTTGCGTCTCAAAATAGTGTTGAAAGGCCACCGAGTGCTTTACCCTCGATGCCACCGTCGGTTAACATTCCGATCTCGGTCTCCATGCAAATATCAGCACCGCCAACATCTGTTGCCGTGAATATACCACCACAAGTCCAATACGCTGATTGTTCTATGCCTCAGAACACACCCCCGGCTCACGTCAGCATTCATCCGATGCACCAGCCGCACACGCCACAGCCACTTCAACAGCCGCGGACACCTCAGTCGCACACTCCGCAGAGTATACCGACACAGAGTCCGCAACCACTTCCACAGAGCCACACGCCGCAACCGTTGCCGCAGTCTCATACACCACAACCGATTCCGCAATCTCATACACCTCAGAGTATACCAACGCAGAGTCCTCAACCGATGCCACAGAGTCACACGCCGCAACCTTTGCCACAATCTCACACACCCCAACCGATGCAGTTATCTCTGGCACAGCAGACTCAGAACCAGAGTATGGCACACTCTCAGTCTCAGTCTCAGCAGCAGCAACCTCAACAATCACATCAGCAGCAACAACAGCAGCAGCAACAGCAGCAGCAACAACAACAGCAGCAACCACAGACGCAGTCCCATAGTAATAAAAGAGCGAGTGGCTCGCAAACGACGCATAGATCAAGATCTACGCAACAGAGCAGATCACATAGAACTACCCCTCCTACGCCACACACTCAAGCTTCTTCCCAGCACACGAGTTCGCATACGAGTCACACAACTTCTCATACGAGTCATACTACCGTCGCGCATACGACACACGTTCCCCCACAGTATCAACAATCTTCCTCTATGAGCGTACCACCCGTACCACATCCACATACGCACTCGCACGCAGCTCATTCGCACAATATGGCCGTGATCTCTCAAGGAAACTACATGGCAGTCGCCTCGCAAGGTTTCCCCACGCAAAATACGTATGTGATCCAGCATCGTAGCAGTAGATCGGGAGCGCCGACGCCGTGTACGACGGCGACAAACTTTTACATACAAACCAGCGCCATGCCACCGCACTCTCACACCCCGGCGCCGTCCCTGTCTGCCTCTGGAAATCATCAGACTACCAACTCCTGTAGCCTAGCGAAACTACAGCAACTGACGAACGGGTTGGAAATGATACCACCTACACCTCCGCCGGCGATGAATTTAACACCACCGCCTCCCATCCCGCATACCATGACGCCGCCGCAGACGTCGAGACAGTTGCCGACACCACCTCAAGTACCTCTAGGATACGCGAAGAATTACTACAACGTGAACACGGTACCACCGGGCACGCCTGGACCGCCTAGTAGATCTACTTCAAGGTCGTCAGCGAACGCGAACATGGCGTCTCTAACGCAACCTTATCCAAGTGAAAGTCTCTATCGACAGAGTCTGGATCCCAGTGGTACCTGTCCTCAGATGCAAAGCGCTGCGAGTAGAGTAAGCCCGAACGTGGCGTTGAATACGAATCTCATGGCCGCCGCCCAGTATGGCTACCGGGTGGCACAACCAGCGACCGGTTACATGAACCAAGCAGCCCAGCTCGGGGGTTTCATGAACCAGGCCAGCCAGCTCCCAGTCGGAGTTGTCAACGTACCTGCGCCGTACCCGCAAGATCCGCATCAGCAAAATCCTGCGGCGGTGTACACAACGTATCACGGTTACATAAATGGAGGCCTTATGCAGCCCCTAAACAGCACGATGAGGCCGCGCTAGCCCCGGTCACACAAACGCACAGACTTTTCTCCGTAACGTCCCCGTCCCTTCTCCCTCCCCCCTTCCCCCTTCCCCCTACCCAAGTGTCGAGAGATGAAGAGGGAAATCAATTTTTCATCGAGGCTGGTTCTAGCAACGAATTACGTTTTTGTCGAACAAGTTAACGATTCGATACGGTACGATCTTACTTGCCGAGGACCTTGTACTTCCTTTTGTCTTCATTGCTTCCACGAAATCTGTATTTATATCCCGAGTCTGTCGATCGAGCCGGTAGTTTTCTCGATTTTTGAACAAACGAATTTTCGATGGAGTTCTGATCTAGATAGGCATGTTTCTTCTATTCATCTTCATTCACCACCAGAAACACCCTACGTGGTTAGTCGTATTCTTTAGCAATAGTTAGCCCCGAGGCTTATATCGCACTTTCACTTTCGTACATTCGAGAGAGAATCTCGTTCTCCGAGCGATGGAAGCACAGTGTCCTGATACTCGAAGAGCTCGTATTAAATGGATTCTTAACTTGTCGATAAAGATTTTAACCAAGACACAATCTCGTGGTTATCAGGCGATCACATTTTTAAAGCACAGGTTCGTAGCATGTGCATTTAAACGATTAACCGTTATACCTTCGACATCGATCTATTGATCAAACGTGGTAAAAGTAAAAAAAAATGCCCTTTCCCCTCGCTCCACGATCGACAAAGCGAATACCTATTTTTAGTAGGGCATTCCCTCCCGAAATCGCAACAGTGTTACGTTTTGTGTATCATAGTATATATATATTATATATATATAAATACTTACAAATAATATTCTGTTTGATATTATCAATTGTTGAACGTTGTTGTTTACGTTTTCTTCGAGGCACGCTGTACTTTACTGTATCATAAAAAAATACTTATCGCTAAAATAATTCTAATTGTATTATTACGAAATTAATTATTGTCGTCGTCGGGTTCATCGTCAGCGGATTCGTTATATCATCGACGCAATCATCATTGCCATTTTTCCATTGGATTACCGCGTTTCTTCGTTATCACCACCCTCGCGCGCGCGTTCATCATCCCATTCATCATTATCATCATCATCATCATCACCACCACCACCATCATCATCATTGTCATTGTCATTATTATTATCATTATTATTATTGTCATTATTATTATTATTATTAATATTATTATTATTACGAATATTGATTATTATGATTATTATCATCATTATAATTATTATTATTATTGCTATTATTACACATCCAGGCGATATACACAGTTATATTTTAATCGTTCCAAATGTCCACACTGACACACATACAAGGAAAACACTCTACAGACAAACACACACACGTTCATTCGTTACTCACACTATCGTATGTAACGTTTTTATTACCTAGTATCAAGCGAGAGGGCACAGACTAGTTTCGAAAAGGGTTATGACTGCGTAATACGGCTCTTCCACGGAGCGTCGCGAAATACTTACGCTGAAATTATTTTTTGTATCAAATATCGTGAGAGAAAGCAAATTTTATCCTTCGACCTCCTTATGGGAAATTTAAAAATGGTGCTCGTTCGTGTACTTTCAATTGTAATTTCCCTCCCTCGTCGGCGACGCTTCGCGGAACGGCCACGGACAAATAATATATTTATGGTACGCGTTACGAATTTAATTTTTTCAGACAAGATGATAAGAGCAAACGGCAGATTGCCTAGTTTTTAGCGTAACTCTTAAATGATAAGAAAGATCATTAATAGTGTAAAAATACATCAATATTTATTGTACATAGATCTAAAAAAACTACTAACAAATAAAAAAGAAATCAAAAATATCATCCGTTTATGCGAAACCTTGACACGAACAATGATAGCCGAGTGTGATCCTGGGATAACTGGTAAAATTGTTCATACATAATCTTCTATCGATATCCTTCATCTATCTATAAATACCATGATAGCGACGATAAGAAAGATATTTCAATGATCTGAAAATAATTTAAGACCTTATCACTTGTCCCGCGAAATCCGTCTTGTCTTTCGTTTACGTCTTCTTTCTTCTCGTCTCTTCTTTTCTGCGTTTGCAAGATCAATGTACTTCTTCCTCTGTTCCGGGGTCATTCGTGTCCACAATTTACCCGCCACTCGTGCTATCGCTGTTACGGGTTCTTTGGGTTTTTTACTGCGTAACCGCAAGAAAAATATGATAAATGGATTGGTCGCCCGATGTTTCACTATTTCCTTCTGGACAGCACGCGTGTTTCGAATGTCCGCAGCGTTACCATTCGAAGATTTTTTCCCAGTACGGTCATCTACGCTACCCGAAATTAAAAAGTGCAAAGTATTCTACAAATTATTTTTACTGTATAATGAACCTAATTTCGTTTCTAGGACGAAGTAGAAATTGCCTTACCTGTCACTGCTATCTTTCTTTCGATTCTTCTGCAACTTGGACGGTCGCGCTGATCCTGCGTTCCCCATCCTCCTCGCGGCGTGGTATTTTTGTTTAAAGTATTCCTAACGATCAGCACATTACTTGGTAATTTCCGTTGCAAAAATTTGTAAAAACTAACGTTGAGTTGACATTGTCATTGAGTGACACTCCACTGTTTTGTACAGAAACAAAATCGATTAAAAAAAATTCTAAAATCTAGGGAATGACATAAGAATATTTCAATCATTGTACGACGAAACATTTATTATTCTTTAATTACAAAACATTGTCATTAGTACTCTCATAGATTGTCACATATTACGTATGTATGCATATGATGTCAAACAATGCACTTTACGATACTTCACACACAAGTACAAAACACATATGAGATACGGAACAGATCCTATGGTATAGAGATTCATTGATAAATGAGTATCCTATTATGTTTACAATTCTCCGCCTGCCTGAGCTGCTCTCTTAGGTTTCTTATTCTTGCTCCACTTGTCGCCACAATAACAGGCCTCCTTTTGAGCATCCATATAACTCTTACACCCTAACGTGGTTGTTCCTGTGAATAGCATTTTGGCCGCAGCTTTACAGGTGTTTACAATCGTAGTTGTTTGATACCCCTCGCAGAATTTGTACAGACACCGCTTGAAATCCAAATCGCACTTCTCCTTATCCATGTTACAAGTGTCGTAGCAGATATCGTGTTCGTCGCAACATTTCGTCATCTCCGCGAGCGGCAGATATTCTTGATTTATCTACAATCATAGCGATTATCACTGAACATTCTGTATATCATAGAATACAAGTAATCTACCTCGATTCCAAGAGAACCACATCCGTTGCTCTGCGGTTTGTGATTCCAATCGGCTTTCGGTGTGACTCCTGAAAATACAAAATTTTCGCGCCACACGGCGTCACGTCAGCATGACCAATTAGATTTGGCCGCACAAGATAAGTACGGTGATCTGCAAGTGCCATCGATTCTAATTACTAATTTCCACGCTTAAGCTTATTGCATAATACATCAAACAATCTCAAGGACCTTATAAACGTAATCTACTTAAATTGAATCAATCTTTCGATACTAGTAATGTTTCGGATCGACCAATCGTAGCGCGCTGGTTCACGTGTAGCTGTAGATATTTTAGAGGAGAAAGATATATGTACACAGATCATTAATGACGATAGGTTAAATACCTCCGGGACACTGGAAAACACAATTTTCTTCTACCGCTGCATCAAACACCTCATGAATATCTTTGATCTTCCTAGCGACCGTGATGGCATTCTGAAACAGATCCTGGAACACCGTTTCTGCCGCTAGTACTGCGTCCCGTAGGTTCGTTAGTAATCCTGCCCCATAGCCGGACCACGCGTAGGCCATAAATGTCAAAGCGTAGATCAAAACTTTTCGATACTGTGTGAAATCCATTAGTATAGAAAATCGTCCACGAGCACCACCGCCGATACACTGTTCCGCCAATCTGTGGATATTTTTAGGCGAATCGAGTTACATAGGTATATACGCGAAACACGGACACGTGGAAACGAACGGAGGGATCTCGCGATTCCCTTTCGTCACTCGGTATATACATGTATAGGCGCGTAAACGAACATACTGCAGTTTAAAAATGGAAATAATTCTGATGGAATTGTAAATTATTTTGGTTCAAATTACGTGGTAACCTGTGTTTGGAGAAATACTGACTGCCATCCTTGATACATGGAAGGAATTTTTATTATGTCAAATAAAAAATAACATATAAATCATTGTCATTAAATACATATTTAAGTACAAGTCATGTGTCTTTAAAATTTGAGTTGTAGTTCTCCACTGTCATATAGTTGCTTCACATCGGTACCTCCCCCAAGACATTCTCCTTTTACAAATACCCTGGGCACTGTTCTTGCACCAGTCATTTCACCCAGAATAGTTTGGATATCGTCTCCATCTTCCCTCTCATTCAATTCAATGGCAGTATATTTCTTCTGTAGCGAATCGAATACCTAGAAATATTTTGATGTAAGGATGATGATATGGGATACAAACGTAATTGTTAATGCCTTACAAGGAACATACCTTCTTAGCCATTTTGCAGTATGGACACTGTGACTTAGAGAATATAACCACTGTGTCTGATGCGATGAGCTGCTCAACTAGTTCACGTGTTGCAGGCATGTTGGCGTGATTTGCACTGGAAACTGAACCCATTGCATTGAGCTAAAGAGATCATTATCTTTATTACACCCTGACACCTGAGTTCCAGTTCTCACATCGATTACGCCGAATGGAAAATCTAATCTATCCTTATCATTCAATCGGTGGAAACATATGGATTTTATCACCTCCGCCATGATTTTCTGTCTCACTAGTGTAATCGGGACTGTTTTCAGTAGTTAACGCAGACATTCCGCCGACCAGAATCGACGGGAGATGAAAAATATTAATGCCTAATTTCCGTTTTAAAAATTCATACATGTTGACGGTTCGAACGTTGATTTTACCGTTGAGGTTAGCGGATCAAACAAAAAACGATCGAACATTGTAAGATAAAGTGCGATTGTCCTTCTTGATAAGCGCGAATTATATAATAATTCGATACAACCGAAAATCTACTCTTCGTTACTTATCTTTCTATTAATAAAAGCACACGTGGATGTCTGTTAGAAAATAGAATAAATGCCACTGTGCAGAATACATACGAATTCTCCAAACGTGTGTTAATATTCGATTCATGACATGAACTCAGGTTTCCTTTTTTAAAACCATAGCACTACTCACGATTCTGGTGGCCGGCTTACAGCAATCTTAACGTAATGTGAAAAAATGCGGTTTCACAGCGGAATCGTTAAGAATTTCAGTTAAAGAGCCTTGAGATTAATAACGTGTGACTCACGAATCTCCTCTGACGAACCGGATATATGTATATACGTAAATACCCCTCTATTTATTGCAGATTGAATTACGTTTACCCAAATCCGATGGATAAACGGGGTTTCAATAATTTTACGATTTCATTTTCATCTTGCATTATTATCGTTTATAAGTTTTAATATTAGTATTCGGCATACCATCAGAGTATTAGTAATTCTATCATTTATTTTTATTACCTTGTAAAGTACAAGCTGATATCTATATGGGAATACTCGATTGTTTACCCATGAACATTCCGAACAAATCAATTATTTGAAATCTATTTACTTCATCCGTGAACAAATCATTTAATGTAACTTCAGTTTTCAAATAATTTTTTGTTAAATCTTCCTTATTGACAGACTACGTGACGAATCAACTTGCTTTCCACTCTTCTCCCTAGGTGGCAGAGCAAACCATGAAAATGCTGTTTCTCTGTCCATTGACTCTTTACATTTTGTATGGTCAACGGTCATCGTGTTGGAAGTGGTGACACTTGACGTTCCACGAATTATCGAGCTGCACGTAAGGTTTCCTCTTCGGAGAGTAGTTTTGTGAGGATGGTGTAACAACGGACAAGATGAGCAGGATCGCGAAGACGTGTCCGGGTGGCGGGCTGTTCGTCGTCGAGGGCGAGGTGTGCCTCCTGGTCACCGCCATGCGACGGGGAGCGCGATGGTCCTCACACTCCCACCAGGTTAGCCTCGTCTGATATTTTATGATGCCTTTATTAATTAATAAGATAAATAGGGTATAATGACCTGCAAAGTGTTCGTGAACTCAGCTGTCACGCGTGCTATTTCCGATCGATGTATTTATTGTGATTGTCAGATCAAACAGGTTGTGGGAGACAGTATGGTACATGGAGTGCATGGGTGTTGACATTTTCTAATAGTTGCGTTACGTATTTTGTTGAAAGAACGTGGGTTTCGTTTGATAGTGTGTCTGGGTTTTGTTTTAAAGGATGATGATCAGGATGCTCTCATCAAAGGACTATCCACCTTGAAAGAAGCTCTAAATGAAGCAAAAGATCTGTCCCAATTAGAACCTGGTGTGTTCTTGGCTCCATTCCTTGAAATCATACGTTCTGAAGAAACAACGGGCCCCGTTACTAGTCTTGCATTGTCTGCTGTCAATAAAATGATATCCTATGGCCTGATTGGTATATATATCTATATATATATATATATATATATGTGTGTGGGTTGGTTAAAGTTTTTAAGGTTTTCCTTGTCCTATACTATTATGATGTTTTAGATTCTGAGCATCCCGCAATAGCACAGTGTGTGGAGGCTGTAGCAGATGCTGTCACGCATGCAAGGTTTGTTGGCACAGATGCATCAGGTGATGGAGTTGTTTTGATGAGAATTCTACAGGTATTAAGGGCCCTCATGCTATCACCAGCTGGAGATCACCTCTCTAATGAAAGTATATGTGAGATTATGCTCAGTTGCTTTAGGATATGCTTTGAAAATCGTCTCAGTGGTGAGAATTTTTATTTCATTTACATTTATGGTTATTTTGATTTGTTAATAAAAAGATATAAATGTATCCATTGCAGAATTATTAAGAAGAACAGCGGAACATTGTTTGAGACACATAGTACAACATCTTTTCACTCGTTTGCCACAATTTGCAGATGATACAAGGGTCTTGTTGAATATGAAAGTAAGTTCTGCAACATGTTAGTGAAAAGCATCATCATAACATGTTATGTATCTTGCAGAAAATGAGGACGAATAACATGGAGAATACTCGGACTAAAAACAGGAAAAATAAGAATCATTTTAAGCCGAAAGTAAAATCGAATCCGGACGACGTGGACGATACTGAAACTCTTCTAAGCTCAGTTGACGACAGAGTGAAAGTGGATCATTTGGCAACCACGCCGGTTGCTCCTGCAGGGAATATCGTCGATATGCAGGGTTCCCTGGATCATGGAATTCTTGATAAACCGGAGGAGGAGAAAACCGATATTAAAGAAACCAGTAAAATAGAGTCAGATGATAAAAGTGAGAGTAAACAGGAAGAGAGTACCGAAGCAAATAGTAACCAGGAGGATACGAAGAATGTCGAGAATAAAGAAGATAACGACGAAAGCGAGAAAGCTGCACCCGTATCTGAAAATGATCAAGTATTACAGGAAGGGGATAAGAGTACAGAAAAACCAAACGAGGGTGAACAGAAACAATCCGAAGAAGCATCCTCTTTAAAACCATCAGTACCAGAAAATCAAGGTAGTTATTACAAATATTATTGTCCGAAAAGAAACATAACTGTATTAATTTCTCATTTACAGAAAATCAATTGGTTGATGATGAAAAGAGTATAGATCTAGTACAATCACCAGTAGGAAGCGTAGAAGATTTATCAATAGACGAAAGTACGAGTAGCACGTGTAAAACTAAAGTCAAAGAACCAGAACCTGTTGAAGAATATGTCAATACTCAGGGTGTTCGATTCATGCCACTGCAGCAACACGCTCCATATGGTGCTCTTTGTGTACGGGAATTATTTAGGTTCCTTGTTTCCCTGTGCAGTCCACTTGATAAACAAAATAATGAAGTTATGACGCATCTGGGCCTCAGTTTACTACAAGTAGCACTGGAAATTGCTGCGGATGCTCTTTCGAATTTTCCATCGCTGCTTGCGCTCGTGAAAGATGATCTTTGTAGAAACCTTATTTTGGTAAGCAAAAGATTGTTATATGTTTCGCCATGTAAAAGAATATAATTGTAATGTACAATTTATTTAGCTCCTCGGGACAGACAGATTGACGATCTTAGCCGCAGATTTACAAGTGTCGTTTTTATTATTCGAATCACAAAGGGAGCATTTAAAGTTTCAAATGGAGCATTACATAACGAAATTAATGGAGATAGTGAATTCAGACTCCAATAGAATATCGTATGATCAACGAGAATTGGCACTCGGTATGAATGCTTTAAAACATAAATTGTTATGATAATTTTATGCAACCGCAAATTTAATAACTCTCTTCTTAATTTTAGAGGCAATTGTAAGGCTATGGAGAATACCTGGATTACCCGCAGAACTATATTTAAATTATGATTGCGGGTTGTATTCGACAAATTTATATGAAGAGTTAATGAAACTGCTATCCAAGGTATATGGCATTATAGCGTATTCATGGTATACAAATTCTTTAACGTTTCTCTATTTACCATTACTTGGATTTGTTTAGAATGCTTCTGCTCTTATGGGTAGCATGCATAGTATGCAGTTCATTTCTCTGGATGCTATATTTATGTTGATCGCTGGAATGGAGTACAGATGCAAAGGATTCAAAGAGCACTGCAAACCTTCTCGGCATGAGGCTTCGCCAAATCTTCCGACGCGAGAAGAGTTGCTCTCTATAAAAGCCAACAAGCGGGTATTTCTATTGTTTATCGACGTTTCTTCATCGTGAACTATATAACCAACATATTTTTTATTGAATTCAGTGGTTGGTGATCGGAACAGAAAAGTTTAATGAGAATCCCCGAGAAGGAGTTGCTAAGCTATCAGAACATGGTTTATTGGGTGGCAGTCCTGGCAATATTGATCCTGAAAAGCTTGCAAAACTTCTAAGGGAAAATCCTGGTCTCGACAAAAAGGCAATCGGTGAATACATCAGCAAGAAAGAAAACAAAAATGTATTGAACTGTTTCGTTCATAATTTCGACTTACGAAATACACGAATTGATCAGGCACTTCGTCTGTACTTGGAATCGTTCCGACTTCCTGGCGAAGCGCCACTGATTTCTCTTTTACTTGAAAAATTTGCTGAACATTGGCACGTGAGTGAGGTTTTCCATTCTAGTCTACAACTATGCATTCCATATTTGCGCAACGACTAACCCTTTTAAGAACACGACTTTTTATCTTCCCAGGATAGTAATGGCAAGCCATTCGCCTCAGCGGATGCAGCATTTACTTTGGCGTATGCAGTAATTATGTTGAATGTCGATCAGCATAATTACAACGTCAAACGGCAGAATAAT
Organism: Mimumesa dahlbomi; assembly: GCA_917499265.3. NCBI lineage: Eukaryota > Metazoa > Arthropoda > Insecta > Hymenoptera > Crabronidae > Mimumesa > Mimumesa dahlbomi. The sequence goes on from OU824117.1 coordinate 15,864,840, forward strand.
CCGATGACCGCTGACGAATTCAAAAGAAACTTGAAAAAAGTCAATGGCGATACAGATTTCGATCAAGACATGCTGGACGAAATATACTCATCAATAAAGTAAGACATCTCATATTGTACTCTCATTTGTTTACTTGTGTCACTCGTCAAATGATTCTATAATACTGTGAATTTCATTAGAGGCGAAGAAATCGTAATGCCTGCCGAACACACCGGTTTGGTAAAGGACAACTATTTATGGAAAGTTTTGTTACGTCGAGGTGTCGGACCAGAAAGTGTTTATTTGAGAGTTGGTAATTCCGGGGAGTTCGTCGACAAAGAATTAGCCGAACAGGCATGGGCTCCTATCATAAGCGCCCTTTGCAGAGCATATGACAAGGCTCCCGATAGATCTTTGCAGCGTAAAGTTGCGCATACATTCCTCAGGTAAGTTATTCTTTGTACATTTGATGAGACCGATTTCATTTCTATATATTATTCAACGATTCATTTTTCAATTTAGCTGTGCTTCGATCAGTGCACACTACGGTATGAGTAGCGATTTAGACACTCTTGTAGTGAGTTTGTGCAAGTTTACTGGTCTTGCAATTGGTGCAGAACCGGAACAAGTTGTGCTTCATTTGGGTGGGAGCGGAAAATGTCAGCTGGCCACTCGCACATTGTTTAAAGTGACTCATTCACATGGGAACGCATTGCGTGCTTCTTGGAAGAACATTGTTGATTGTCTGCAGTCGCTCTATAAAGCGAGACTACTGCCAAAGAGTCTAACGGAGGGGGAGGACTTCATAGATCCGTCTGGAAAGATATCTCTTCTTCGGGAACCACCTACTCCTAAATCACCGCCCGTGGATCAAGGAATATTATCCAGTTTATATTCGTATATCGCGTTGGATACATCTCGAATGCCGCATCCCGCCGAAGCAACAGCCCGGAAAAGAGCGACGGAATTTATTGCCAATTGTTATCTCAAGCAAATCATCGAGGAAAGCAAGTTCTTGCAGGTACAGTTCTTAGTCAGCACGTAGTTTCTTTGTACTTTATTCATGTGTTAATTTATATTTTTATTTACAGGTCGAGTCCCTTCGCTCCCTCGTTGGTGCTCTAGTGTCCGTAAATCCTCACGACGAGGATCTATCCGTGTTTCTTTTGGAGCTACTGCTAGAAGTAACTATTCAGAATCGAGATAGAGTAATGTGTATTTGGCCAATTGTCCAGGCGTACCTCGACGGACTATTAACAACTGCCGCGCGAGAAAACCATCCCTATCTTCTCGAAAGAGTAACAGTTGGAATGCTGAGACTGGCAATCAGACTATTACGCGGGGAAGAGTTCGCATGGACCGTTTTACCTCCTTTACTACCCCTTACTCATCTACCCTCCGCTACCACCGCTCCTCTCGCACGACAAATTGCCTACGGTTTATTCGAACTCCTGAAAACTGGTGCCGCCAACATCCACAGCACGGAGGACTGGAAAGTAGTATTCAGTTTACTTGAATGTGCCGGTGCCGGCGCGCTATCGCCGAAGCAGTCAAACCCTGTTCTGGACGAAGCAACCAATAGATCGTCAGTTTTGGATCCGAGACCTATCAGTCCGGTACCCGAATGGGTACTTGTTTCTCCAACAGGGACCGAAGCACCCCTTCCAGTGGCTGCGGATACCATTGTCTTGGATCGAGATCTACAACCCCACGATCCAGCCGCGCTCGTCAAGTGCTGCGAGAGTCTAACCTTTCTAGTCAGGGACGTGGCGCACGTTACGCCGTTCAACTTTGAACTCTGTGTACGCTGTGTGAGAACGTTTGCCGAGGCGGTACTGCAATGCAGCGGAAAAAGAAGCAGAGTGCACAGCATGGCCGACGAACCCGCCACCTATCAGCAGGCACCGATTCAGCTATTGGATTTGATGCACACGTTGCATACCAGGACTGCCCAAGTGTTTAGATGGTGGGCGGAGGAGGGTAACGCCATGGAGGGCGTTTCTTTGTGGCCTCAAGCATGGCGACCATTATTACAGGGAATCGCGAGACTCTGTTGCGACGCGCGTAGACCAGTTCGTACCGCGGCGATCACGTATCTTCAAAGCACGTTGCTTGCTCACGATCTAGCTCAGTTGTCGGCTGTAGAGTGGTCACAGTGTTTGGAACAGGTATTGTTTCCCTTATTGGCTCAATTGCTAGGCCCTATAGCATCGAACGACCCTATCGGCGTGGAGGAGACCAGGGTCAGGGCAGCCATGCTACTTTCCAAAGTATTCCTGCATCACCTAAATCCCTTGTTAATTCTTCCCGGATTCCTACCCCTCTGGCTCACAGTCCTTGATCTACTACGTGCGTATATGCACGCCGATAATAGCGAACTACTCTTCGAAGCTATACCTGAATCCCTGAAGAATATGTTACTAGTGATGTCATCTGCGAATGTCCTAGCACCCAGCTCGAACCTCTGGGCTCCTACATGGAGAACTATAGACGGATTTCTGCCGAATTTAAAATCAGAACTCTTCCCCGAACCTCCACCACCACCGCCACCTCAGGTGCAGCCAATTCCGAAAGTGATCAGTCTGGTGGAACAGCAACAGCCATTGTTTTCTGGGTCCATAGCACCGCAGCCGGAAAACGCACTTATTCCGACGCCTCAACCTCAAGAGGAAACAAGTGAGCCAATGACAGAACCTATGATCAATAATATTGGACCTGTAACGATACCCTTGGCGCCCTTGACGTTCGAAAGTAAAGAGCAACAAGTGATCACGTTAGTTAATCAGCCACCACCGAGCGTGTCAAGTCCCGTCGCCGTGCAACCCGCTGCCCAAGAAGTTTTCGATATCTGTCAGCCGACCGGACATATGATAGAGTCGGGCGAACAATGGCAGCGGTCGAACAACGAGGATCCGGAACGATTGCCAAAGATTAATCAAAACGATCATCAGGCCGCGTTAAACAAGTATGAGGAGTGGAAGCAGCAGCAGGCGTTGCTACAACAACAGCATTTACCGTACAAACAAGACCTGCAACATCTTGGAACGGTAAACTCATCGCACCGCGCGAACTCCATCGAGGTGAATCAATGTCTTCCCTCCTAGTGGAATTCGTTCGACCGTGTTGTCGATGATCGATAGGAAAAATAGTAGTCTTTTTGTTTTGTTCCAAGTCTGTTGATATTTGGGTTAAGGTATCACGAGATAGCGTGAGAAAATAATAGGATAGTTCAAAATTATATTAAAAGATATGCCAAGTTAAAAATCAGTAATACGTCCGTTTTATAGACACTTCTTTTTTGTTAGTTTGCTCACGTCTCGATAGAATGTAATATATATATATATATAAATTTTGTATATTTAGGATTAATGGATGGATATAATTATTGATCGACAATAACCGAATGTTTTCTTTGCAGACGACGACTGTAGATTCTACGGCGGCGACGATGTTTAATTCTGCAGCGTATTTTAGCGAGGATCCCGCGGCGGATCGGCTATTCGTCGTAACTAATCCTTGACCACTGTATATTCGTTATATATATTGTATCATATAATTATTTCTATGAAGTATGATCTTATTCCACGAAGGAGAAAATTTCTCGAGTGCAGTTTAGCAGAGAAGAAAAATCATTAGGCACGATAGTAAATAGATCTTTGGCTTGTATATTTGGCATCACGGTACATTAATGATAATACGTATTATTATTAATATATATGTATATTAATATATATATATTATATATAATATATAAATATTAACGATTACGTGTTGTGCAGCATGGTATCGTATTCCGTGGAAATTCGCAATCCCGTTATTTTTCGAATTTCACTAGAACGAGGCCGCGCGAATATTTTACAAGTAACCTTTTTTGAGTTTTCGGAAACGGTAGTTTTTTGAACAACAAGAAAAGGAATAAAACCAAGTGATACGGAGTACAATATCAGCGACGAAATATTTCAAATTGTTCCTAGGCGAACGGCAGGTTCGCATACTTCTTCTTGCAACGTTTACGCGGATATAATAACGATTATACTTTGCAATTTGTAAGTAGAGGATATAGCAACGTCCGTACATAAACCACCCACTCCTCCCGAGCGCCTAGGCTTACATAATCTAATTTTCTTTCTGTGTATCCACGACACACAGGCATTCGCGGTCGAGTCTCTTGCGGAAGTTACACTGTACATATACCAGAAATATATATATCAAATGATCATGGAATTTATACGGACTTCGCATCCGCAAACCGGAGCTCGGTATATACGTATCGCTCTGCGGTTACGTTGAAGTAGCCTTGGAATTCCTGCGCGTTCAAATTTCCCACCGCAGGCTCTGAAATTCCGGAAGTCCGAAAATTTGACACAGCGACCACCGGTTTTGTTTCGTTCGAAATCATGTGTATCGCGTAAGTCAACTTACATTTTATTTATTCTTTGGATAATAAAGAACAATTTTACGAGCAAATATACATACAACTCTGGGGCGTTCTCGGGTTACAGCCACGCATCTTATACACGAGGAGGATTTAATTGATTACTCGAAGATCAGATATTAATAGCGCGACGTCAACGTACTCGATTAGGTGCAAGTCGCGGATATAAAGCATATGGCTGCTTTTTTTATATCTCTTCTTTTGCGATATTTGCATACATCATTGCCACATGTTTATATAAACTTTTTCTTTCTCTTTCATCCTTCCTCTTTCACAGAGGCAGACACACAGGTACACTGAGCAGAGAGACATGTGTAAGTTCCCATGTTTCTCTAAACATAGATGGACTATAATTAGCTCATAGAGCCGCAATCATTTTAGTGCGTCCCTGAGTGCGACGTTATAATGATTTATTCGACAAATAAAGAGAGTACATTCTAATCGTGTACGGAAAAAAAAATAGAAAATCGTCGTACATCCGTATCGAAATCGGGAATACTTAGAAGTTCGATAGAAAAATAGCACGTTCTATACCACGCACGTGGCTTTGGACAACCGTATAGAAAATGAAAAATATGTGCGAGATACGATTCGAAGTTTCTATTCCCCGGATGAAACGGTAGCATAGAAGGCGCGTATCAGGTGCCCAGGTGCTAATCACTTAATTCCATTTATTTACCGAGTTATCCCGGACGACGATAGTGTCTGCACGGAACGGTACGTAAGTACGATTACCCATCGAACGCAGATACCGGTACAGAGAGGAACGCAGTATTTCATAAATATTTCCGAAAACGGAATACAAAAGGCTTCATCGCATTCACCGGGTATCTTGAAAATTCGATCGTACACTCAGGAACAAAGTCGTTTCGATTCCTCGTGGGACTTTCAATGATTTTTCGACCCCATTTTCTAGCGGATTTAGTACTGATCCCTTCGGCAATAGTATCCCAGGGTTTTGCATTTCTCACAGAGATGTTGCGGATGGACCTTGCTCTGGTCAGACACGTCCAGACCATCGGGTTTCTCCAGCGGTCGCTAAAAATCAGTCGGAAAATTACTATTGCGTAATAGCGCGGAGAATACATACATATATACATATACTCGCTTGCCACCGATTTAAGACTCGCGGCCAAAGGTATTTATATTTAAAAATTAGTGCCGCGCTGACGAACGTGGGTTGGTCGTGTCGCGAAATATTCGAATATTGAAACGTGTCGCGAGAAAAAGGGATTGGAGAATAGAATGTATGGGACTAGTATGAATTCTGCAAAGGGAAGGTATCGGGAGAGTTTTAACGCCGTTATAAAATGATTACGGAAACTCCGCCTGGGTATTTTCTGCACACCGGGCGACTAGCGTGAGCACGATTATGCGACTATAATTAGCTTTTGCCGGTTTACACGATATTTCGTGGCTGCGCACGTAACATCTTTAGATAGGATCATTTCCAATGCGAGATCAACGACGTCCGTCGCAGAGATGTACAAAAGATGTGTCCAAAGTTGGAATTGTACGTAACGATCATGGGAAACGATCGCGAAAATTTTACCTGTTTGTGTGGATAGACATTTATGCGGCACTTGATACATTGTTGCCCCATATTGGCCCAGCTGTTCCCCGACATCCACTTGCGCTTGCATTTGGGACACTTGTACTCCCCGAAACACCGTTTCTCACCCTGGTAGGGGGTTAATCCTTCCCCCTTTCGCCGCCCCTGCGATACAAATTCAACGGATTGTTTTAATTAACGCGTCAGTCAGAAAATTGCATGAATTTATATTATTTCATAAATAAGTGCGGGGAATACGGGGGAGCTATATTTTCGTATCGACGGCTAGCGATGCCCCAAAAATGAAACACACACACACACGAGGTTTTAATTAGGGCAAACTCATCGAGTATGCCGCGATGACTAGCCTGACGTCATACGCGCCAGAGATGCTGTTTGTTGTCTCAATTAACGTTCAATTGAGCACCGTATCGCGCTGTTACATCAAACCACGCATGTCGCTTAAAACGAGTCCGTCGAAAAATGTCGAAACCTCGACTCCGACGGCTAGCTTACGTTAGGTTAATTTTATTTAACCCTTTCAGTGCTACCGCCGACCATTGGCGGCGATCACGAAACGTTCTTTACGTACCGAATAAAAGTTTAGTGTCAATCACTTTCGAGACTTTTATGAATGCCGTAAAACGGCACGTTTTCGTGCGTTACAAACTTTCTCGTACTACGAATGTATAATCGCGGCTAGCTCATCCGTACCGAAAGGATTAAAACGTAAGAAAGTAAGGGTAACGATGAAAAGAACGCAGATTCCGTAACACACCTGCGGGCAGTCCTTGATGTAGTGTCCCTTTTTGAAGCATAAGTGGCAAAGATAACTTGGCGGTGGCCTTTTCACCGGTTTTCTGTCGATCAAACCCAACTCCGTGAAATGTTCCGCCAAATCGCCGATACTATCAGTCACATTGCCTGCTAGAGGTCCGGATGGACTGAGGGCGCCCCGGTGTAAATAGGTCTGCGAGGTCGGCGTCGCGAAATTGCTCCAGATGGTGGGAAGTAATTTATTCTGGTACAAACGAACCATTCATATAGGGTTTTGCATAAACAATTCGCTAAATCATCGGTCGTCTCCATTTTTCTACCGACGAAGGAAATTAGAGCAACCGAAGAAATTCATCGGTATACCGTCGTTGTAACGTGGGGTGTATCTCGGTAGATTATTTTTCTAAGTACGTACATCCACAGATGTTACAAAGCTGGCTTTTTCAGCTGTTACGTTTTCATTACACGCGAATTTATAATTAAGCATCTACGCTTTGAAGTATCTAGGCCGCTAGCTGTGCCGTTCGTTAAATTACCGCGCTTTCCACCGCTGGAAAACTTTGCTAGACCGTTCTCAGCCAATTTTCTAACATTTATGGTATCCGTACATTTATAGAAGCCGACGATATTCTCGACTCTCTACCTGATCCGGTGGCTGAGTCGCATTTTGATCAGCGATCGTCAGGTAGACCCAGTTGAGCAAGTGTGGCGGGTAATGTGGTTGCTGCAGCGGCTTCTGACCTTGACTAGCAATACCGTTAATGGTCCCAAGGCCGACTTGGGGCTCCTGCAGCTGTAGGTGCTGAACAGCCGGACGGGGGTGGCAGGCAGCCATATTTTATGCCGGTACAACTATAGATTACAGATGCCCCTGCCGATTCGAACCCTCGAAAATCACCCCCGCGAACTCTGTCATCTTTCACTAAAATAAATCGCTCTATCCCAAATTGATTAATCGCCGCGATCGTCGGCAAATATACCGGTGACGATCTACTGCGCAACTATTGTTGGAAATATCTTGTTAGGGTTTCACTCTGACTCATCGTCGAGTCTTCGGAATTCTGGGCCCGCTTTGTACTTCCCGGATTTAATGAGATTTATTATACACGATCACCGACACATTTCTTTCGGTATCACTTCGACTTCGCTGGATCACAGGGTGTCATCGGAATCTTTATGCACTTGTTACTCCAGTTTTCTCCGAAACTTTGGGAATCGGTGCGGAAGAGTTTTTCAAGCTCTCGCGAGATCTTTCGCCGACGAACTTTTTCTTTCTTCCCCCGGGGGAAGATGTCCCCGCGAAACGTTCGCCAAAATTTCGCTCGTCGGAATTTCCGTCTAGCTGACTCCTCGACCCGAATGCCTTCTGCTGGGAGAGACCGAGTATAAACGCTTTTACACGATCTCACGTACACACGCCTAACATCCGTCCGAGTGTGCGTTCATTTTGTCGTCATATGTTTGCAGCACGACGATGTATTCTTGTACACACGAATCGCTCGCGACTCTTACGGCCTCCAAACTCTTCGCACGAGACTTTTGCTCGTTCGAATAAGCTTTCGTGGAGTACATGTATCTATCGTCTCTCCGAATGCTGATCAGCGACAGCCACGTTTGAAAAAAGATATTAACAGCAGAGTAGCTCTTGATCCTCCACTATTCAGCATCTTCCTCGAGTAACTGTTTTCCTCGATCTCTCCCTAGAATTCCAGCGAACCATTTTATCCGAAACTTGACCTTGCGCGATACGGATTACACTGTCAGGGTGAAACTTTGCGATGGAATAGAAATAGGGATGGGTTCGTAATAGTGTCTTTTGAGACGCACAGTTTACTCGACGTATGCGGACGTCTTCCCTCCAAGGGACTGCGTACGGTCTGAACGTCGCCAGCGTTTCTCGGCACATGAACGCGTAAAAAACACATACAGACGAGCGATGGTACACGGCGTTAAAGACCCCCGCCATGTGGTGCGGCTATTTCAGGGCTTGCCGTCCACCACTGCCGCGGATCTCGAGTACGTTTCGGATCCTGACGTTGGTATATCCATACATACTATACTATACATACATACGTAGCTTCTAGCCAGAACTTCTCGGTCTGTACTCTCCTGCTCGATTTACAGCCGGCCACGTGAGCTTGACAGACGCGCTTCATCGGGCGAAACTTTAGTTTCGGGAGTTTCGTGAGTCTCGTCGTGAAACTAACATTAACTCGGCGTAGAATTCATTTTAATGATATTTAGACTGGATTCGCTGACAGGTCGGTGAACCGTTCTATAAATAAGTAGCATTCGGTGGTATCGATTTCCAACGATAACCAGCTACCTTTCGTTCAATTCGTTCTGTCAAAAGTTTCCGTACGAAAGATGACTTCAGTCGGCTCGAAGAAAGTCGCGATCGTGGAAGGAGTTCATAGAGTACTTCGGAATTTCCGTGGGATTAAATTTGACGTCAGGTAGGCTGCCGTCGGTTTCCTTAAATAATCCACTTGTAAATTACTTAGCTCGTCGATCTCTTATTTCGCGTGCACACGATCTCTTCGGCGGACGCGACTGTTAACCTACGGAAAATATACTTGTCCCGTCAAGGAAACAACATTCGTGACAATTATCATAACGATCGTGGGGAGCAATCGAGTGTTACGGCTTCGTGGCAAAGCCGTTGCATTTCTTCAGGCATTCCAGTGCGTATGTATCGTGGCACGGAGAACAAGGCCGGCATTTAGGCGTCTTTTCAACGTCACGATCGCTCGCGCCACGAATTCGCCCGAGCTTGGGAAGACCTTCGAAAACTTTCTGGCATTCGGCAAGTTCGGCCGCGATGACCTTTGAGCTCTGCGAAAGGAACTCCACCGGTGGTTTCGCGGCACGCAAAGTTCAGACACGATAATCGCCGCTCCAACAAGTTCCTTTTCACCTTTCGCGTGGAACGTGCTGTGGAAATAGAATCTCGTGGTCCACCTTGTCCTCTATCGTATTTTCCACGAGCATCGCGGAACCGGGACGAAAAGTGGTTCGGCTTAGCGCGGATCGGCCTGTCAGAGAATACTGTTTCCCATTGAGACGCCAGTAGCGTGCCGGCAGCAAACAATTATGGAATTCGTTCGTCCTGCGCTTCGCATTTACGCGGCGAGAGTCGCGTAAACGGAACCTTGACACATCGTGGCTACGCTCTAGAAATAGAAGCGTCATTCGTGAGATTCGAGGGAATCAAGGGACACCGATAACGCAGCGCCAGACCGCATCGTGAATTTATCCCTGCGTCGTTCGTCTGTTGAACATTTATATTTAAACCAAGTCTGCCCGGTGAAACAACCATTAGCCATCTCGTTTGAGAGAAAAACCTGAACCGTCCTATTATTATTAGCACGTGGAGACAGCGGAAATAACCGTAGTTATTTATACGCCAGACAATGCTGTCGCAAAAGAAAAAGATGTTCGTGAGGTTCTTTACGTGGACGCGGACAAAAAGCCCGCCGGCATTATCAGTTTTCTTACATGGTTATTATTAAAACCGCGTGGGTTCCGCGCACGTATTCTTTCGCCACGAAATAAAGAACACGTTCCGACAGCGGTATGCAACCGGATAGATTTCGAACGTAGTGGTAGGTCGTGACTCCTCGTGTCACCCTAGAGACCAATCCGTCTTCGTACCTCACCCTCACCCTGGGTCTTTTAATATTCAGTCGACCGGTTCACCTGTGACGGGGACGGATCCCTCCGTAATTACAGGTTGATCGATAAGCATCGATGAGAGTCCCGCACGACCAGCCAGTTCGAGTTCGGACCTGCTGGAGTACATTTCGAGAGCCGGCTTCGAAGAAAGCGAGCCGAGATTCACCCCCTCGAAGCGTCTATAAAAACTCCGCGTGTCGTGAAGTAATCTAAAGTCTGCTCGAATCTTCGACGAGGGTATTTCTTTCGAAGTAATATGTACTTAATTTCGAAATAGAACTACGGTGCAAAAAGTACAGGATTTTCGTGTTTCCCGGGTAGAAATTTTGTACGCCAACGACGAGGCAGTTTCGCATACACTCTGGGTATAATAATTCCTATCGTATTCGAGGTTTTTTTTCGAAACTTCTACGGTAAGGCACTCTAGAAAGGGGGACGAGTGTTAGGGGAGTCAGGCTGATCGCAAAGCGGTTGCACGTGGATTCGAGAACTCATTCGAATGACAAACCGTCCCGAAGTCTCGTGGTCGATAAAAAGTTTCGACGTGCGCGCGTTCGTACGACCGTCTCGCGAAAGTTTCATCCAGTAGGAAACATTTCATTGTCGAAACCACCGTCTTGTTTACAACCCGAGACTTAACGCATCCCGATCCTGGCGTTATGTAGGGGCCTTCCAATTTAATTGGATCTTTTAATCGAAACCGTTCCAGTTTCGGCGAATAGTATGAACAACTTAAAACGTCGTAAAAATAAAAGCCGGTAGATACAGCGTACATACTCGAGAGATAAAAACGCATCTCGTTAATAAATATGGATAAATACGAGACTATCGAAGTGGTCGGTGAAGGAAGTTACGGTGTGGTGATGAAATGCAGACATCGTGAAACAGGACAAATAGTCGCCATAAAAAGATTTTTGGAAACCGAGGAGGATGTCGGGATCCGAAAGATGGCCTTCCGTGAAATTCGAATGCTAAAGGTAATACGTTACGAAAGTAGAATAGATAATTACCGTGCCTAGATCCAGGATAATTGTGGGTTGTGCGATTTTTCCGCAGAAATTGCGTCACGAGAATCTGGTGAACATGATCGAAGTTTTCCGCCGGAGGAAACGATTCTATCTCGTGTTCGAGTTCTTGGACCATACGCTCCTCGACGAATTGGAACGGGCTGGAGGGGGTCTTGGATGGGACGTGTCTAAACGTCACGTTTATCAAGTTTTACGTGGTCTGAACTTTTGTCACACGAACCACGTGAGTGTTATCGCGGGAGAAAACCCTTCCGATTTTGTTTCTTTCGTTGTAATTATCGCTCGCCAACGTGGACGAGTTTGAAGAAGCGGTATCCATGTTAGATTCGTAATGAATGACCGCATTGTAAACGAGCGGGCATCATCCGCATCGATTTCTCTCGCGGGAATCGTTTAGAACCGTTTCGAGCAATTTCGCGGTGGTCGTAAAGTAGAGTTTTTAACGACATTTCGGTGCAGTGACGTGCCTCTCGTGCAGCTCGCGTGACCGTTTTATACTTATATCATAGTTACGATAATACTTGCGGTGGGACAGTTTAATAAAATAATTATCGATCCACTGTCATTGAGGACAGAAATAATCCGCTGAACGACTCTCAATTAATTCTCTACGGTTCTCCTATCGTCGTAACTGTATCTCTGGTACGCGTAATCTTTGTCCACGATATAACTCGCGTACGCTTGGCACGATCCTCGCGTCGTACGTCAAATACCATCCGAGTTGCATACACGGTATAAACATTCCCCAGATCATGCACCGGGACATAAAGCCGGAGAATATCCTCGTCTCTCCCACCGGAGTGATCAAGCTCTGCGATTTCGGGTTCGCTCGTTTTGTGAGTGGACCGAACGAGTCCTGCACCGACTATGTGGCGACCCGGTGGTACCGAGCGCCAGAACTCCTTGTGGGTGATCCACGATACGGCCGAGCGGTGGATGTATGGGCGGTCGGCTGTTTGTACGCGGAGATGATCAACGGCGACCCCCTGTTCCCGGGGGAAAGCGACGTGGATCAACTCTATCGGATCACTCAACTTCTCGGTTAAGTATATATCGACTTCCCGCGGGATTTATCGAATAAATTGAGACACGGGATTTCGGGTGTCTTACAAGTGGCGTAACACGCGAAGGTTGCGACGATTAAGTATCGACGCGTTACGAGCTTCTTTCCTTGACACGTTTTAAGTCGTCACATCCAAGTTTGACAGGTTTCACGGCGAGTGACATTCTTATGTCGCAGCGGGTGTAAAAGGTCGAAGGTGAAGTAACGTTAGAATTAATTCTCGACGTACCATACGTACCGCGACTAATTGATTTATGTACGACGACTTTATACTCGTACTCGACTCTTCTGCATTCATTTCCACCAAATTGATCATATGCATTCAACTCCAATTAACATCCAACGAATTGAAAATTAAACTTGCAAATTGATCGTCTCTTTCCCCACTCGGATGCTACACATGCATATACATTTCTTGTTCCTTATGCCCAGACTATAAGAAATGCGTAGCGATATCATGCCTACAACCGTCTACCAACTTCCCCCTAAATAATTGACACTTCAGGCAGGCTCTGCGTGAAGCACCAGTCGATAATGTCCCACAACGGACACAGTCGTCTTTTAAGACACGCCAGTGCCGACGAGTTGATCGCACCCCCTCAAAATGGAGCTATCAACCTACGACAGTACTTTCCCTCCTGGAGTCCCGTTGCCATCGACTTCCTTGCGCAGTGCCTCAGGATGGACCCCGAAATTAGGCCCAAGTGCTCGACACTCCTGCACCACCCGTTCTTCGTTCGGGATGGATTCGCCGAGAGATTCCTCGGGGAACTGCAGCGTGCCGTTGCTAAGGAATCCGCATTGAACCCGCTGTTGAGGAAGGAGAGAAGATTGAGCGTGCTGTCCGCGGAAACCCCGCAGAGAACTTGTCGAAGCAGCACTGGAAGGTAATTTTCCAGGTGATTCTTTGTAATCGTTTACTCTACTCCCTATGTATCATTCTTTAGAAACTATATCTTTTTACAAGGTGGCAGATGACTGTCGTCAAAGACAGACTGTCAAACGAGAAGCTGGAAGCAGATTCGATCGAACAAGAAATACGAGTGGAACGTCCTTCCCCTTTGCAAATAAATCGTCCGCGGGAAGTTTGTTATTTCGGTCCAGTCTCTGTTATTCCGAACACAACCTACATTCGAAGGTTGCAGCATAAGGGCCTCTCGATTCCGGATTCCAAGGGCTGCAGCTTACCGTCCCTTACGCCGAAGGACCACGGTCAGACGAAGACCAATGGAAAGAGAAAAAGGATCGATCTGCCGAGCGTGGATCGCTAGGGGTACGAAACATTTCTCTTTTATACAGTTCCCTCGATAGATTGCTGTTCGTTTCTGTCACCTCATGTTTATCATTCGTTGTTTCTACAGAAGGATCCAGTGAACAGCTGTGAGAATTCCTGCTAATGATCTAGACGACCTCCTGCGATCCATCGAACGTCATATATTTCGGAATCACGCGGATCTTATAGGATAATATAGTTTGAAAATCTGTGTATAGTCGGGCGTACGATGCTCGTGTAATTTACTTGAAAATGTTGTTGGATTAAGTGCGATCTATGTAATGTGATCTCCTTGGACGATATGCCATGAATTTTATACAAAATTTTAGCATGTATATGTCGTACGGAACAAATATCTCCTGCAATGGGTCTGCGAATTTGTTTGACATTTTTTGGTAACACCTTCGTACCGTTCTCTATGAGTATTGACCAGATAGGAAGTGCTTCCAGAAATAATTTACATGCTACGACCCGTATAACTCCGATGTTGTTTGATCCTAATTTCACGGCATACCTGTGTAAAGTCGTACCTCAATAAACGTTTGCTATGCATTATGGTCGATATACCGGGAGTATCTGTTTTAATCCACGAGTCTCTCACTCTGTTTCCAACTATACATATACCTACTACGATAGTATACACAAAGATGGGTAAGTGGATTCCGACTTATTCCATTGTACTTTCTCTGATTTTAGAGACATCCCCTATCGAATTATTTATAATCCAACTGTCTTATGATATTAAAGATTGCTCAGAATGAAGCCTTGCAATTAAATGATTAACTTAATTATCGTTTCGTTTGTGTGTTTTGCAGATGGAAACAATACTGTGAAACCCATCTGGAGCAACGATCAGGAAAGTGCAGTGATTCTAGTTTATGTGATGGATTATTTAAGACACTTAGCGTATAAGTTATGAAATATATGTTTTACCAATTATTATATCTAGCCTATAGACTTCTACCAATTATTATATTTAGCCTATAGATTGTAGGTCTTGTATTGTAAATTACAAGTCTTTGAATAAATCGTATTTATGGTATATCACGAGTTTCGTAATTTTAAACCCTTTACTCTTAGTCGTAAAACAAACCTTTGATGATCCGTTAACAACGAGGATTTTGTGCCACCTCTTGTGACATTATGTGTTCCTGTTACAAAGTCTCGATGTTAGCAAAACGATATCAGAAAATGTAATATTATCAACGATCGGGTGACCTTGAAAATGATGACGTCACAGGGCCGAACTCGTGCCACCTCCTATGACGTCATGTGATCCTGTTACAAAGTCCAGATTTTCTGAAATTTTTCGTTCTAACTTCGAAATCCGAACCGCGAATTAATTCGCGGAAATTCCTGGAACTGTGACGTCATTTCCAAGAATCCGCGAACTTCGTGCCACCTCCTATGACGTCATGTGATCCTGTTACAAATGCCAGATTTTCTGAAATTTTTCGTTCTAACTTCGAAATCCGAACCGCGAATTAATTCGCGGAAATTCCTGGAACTGTGACGTCATTTCCAAGAATCCGCGAACTTCGTGCCACCTCCTATGACGTCATGTGATCCTGTTACAAATGCCAGATTTTCTGAAATTTTTCGTTCTAACTTCGAAATCCGAACTGCAAATTAATTCGCGGAAATTCCTGGAACTGTGACGTCATTTCCAAGAATCCGCGAACTTCGTGCCACCTCCTATGACGTCATGTGATCCTGTTACAAAGTCCAGATTTTCTGAAATTTTTCGTTCTGACTTCGAAATCCGGACCGCGAATTAATTCGCGGAAATTCCTGGAACTGTGACGTCATTTCCAAGAATCCGCGAACTTCGTGCCACCTCCTATGACGTCATGTGATCCTGTTACAAATGCTAGATTTTCTGAAATTTTTCGTTCTAACTTCGAAATCCGAACTGCGAATTAATTCGCGGAAATTCCTGGAACTGTGACGTCATTTCCAAGAATCCGCGAACTTCGTGCCACCTCCTATGACGTCATGTGATCCTGTTACAAAGTCCAGATTTTCTGAAATTTTTCGTTCTGACTTCGAAATCCGGACCGCGAATTAATTCGCGGAAATTCCTGGAACTGTGACGTCATTTCCAAGAATCCGCGAACTTCGTGCCACCTCCTATGACGTCATGTGATCCTGTTACAAAGTCCAGATTTCGGAAATTTTTAAAATTTTACGGGATTTCAGAATTTCTACCAGGAGAACATGATAGCATAAGAGGTGGCACGCTTTCGGCCGTGACGTCATCAAGTTCAAGGTCATCCAATCTTAGAAAATTTTACGTTCAAAGATCAAAATTTCAGAATTTTCGTCTCTCTACCAGGAGAATATGATAACATAGGAGGTGGCACGAGTACGGCCCTGTGACGTCATCAGTTTCAAGGTCACGCGATCTTTGATAGTTTTGCAGTCTTCGACCAATATTTCAGAATTTTCGTATCTTCAACCAGGAGAATATGATAGCATAAGAGGTGGCAAGAATTAGGCCCTGTGACGTCATCATTTTCAAGGTCATCCGATATATAAAACTTAAGCATAAATTCCACGCGAAACTTTTACTGCCCACCCCTGACGCGGAACTTATAAATTAATCTAATGCATAAGTGGAAAGGATAGGAATAATTGTTATAAATGAAGACTCAGTTTTTACCAAATACATAGTATTTATTAATGTTGTAATACGTGTAATATACATGATAAAACTACATAATTTCACGTACTATTAATATAACTTAAGTAATTCCCTAACATTTAGTAATCGTTATAAATAATTCTTGTTAGGACGTATCCATTCTAAGTCGCTGCTGTTTCCCGGGGTACCGCGTGAAAAGAGCCCTGTAAATCATAGAAATTATGTGTTAATATATATTGAAATGAGTAATAACTTTTAATCGTGCACATTACTAATGCGTACAATCTATTATTTCTATATCATATTCTTACCATTTACCCCTGGTCATCCTAGATTCGAACCTAAAATGGTAACGTGGCGAGTGACACTAAAATGGTAAGAGGGCTCTAGAGCCCTCAAAACCAGTGACATCGAAAAGCATGGGGATGAGTGGTCTATCCAATACCTCATCTGTTATCCAGTGTCGTTTATCGATGGTTCGTACAGAAGCTAAAATCACAGACGAGAGATGGCAGAATAAGAGTATATCGAATTCATGCTTTTATATCATTTCTTCTCCCGCCAAAAGGAATAAAATATAATTAGTACTCACAGAATGTATACACATACCGTGTACGTACTATTAAATGCGGATTGCAGTGAAAAGACGGTTTGGGGGTGATACTAAAATGGTAAGGGGGCTCTAGAGCCTCCAAACCCGGTGACACCGAAAAGCATTGGGCTGCAAGGGTCTATTCAATACCTCGTCTGTGCTAAAATATTGAACGTTGTTATCCCAGACAAGAACCGCGTTCTATGGAATGATTTCATATATGGGTCTTTGTTTATGCTTTTATCATTTTATTTATTCGTCTCTCATGGATACAGAGTAATTTCGGTATAGAATTTTAATTACAATATCTGACATTATTTTATAAAAGTAAATACAATTATGTCATTAACAATAATAATGCGCGTAAATCATTAACACACGCTTCCAAACATTAGCTAAAGCATTCACGTTCAATCGTAGTAGAATAATTACAAATTACGCTCAATCTTACGCTTAATCTTAATTACAAACAAGCCGATCGTAAACGTCTCGGGCTTATGTACAATGTATCCGAAAAAGAAAGAGGATATCGATTGGAATATGACTTTAAATCGTGATCGCGCACGCGAGATATCTTTGAAGAAAAACACTTGATTCGATAAAAGGAAATAGAGGTAAGTAAAACGTGAATTTCATGCGACGGACGAATATTAGTTCGACTTCATCTGTCTCGGCTTCTCTCGTGACTTCCTGTGTTTTTCCTGCGCGTCTCGCGGGAAGAAATTTGTCCCTCCGGACCGTCGATAACGCAGGCATCCCGTCTAATTTTCTCCCCTGGCAGAAAATGAACCCGGAGGAAAAATTCCGCGTGGATTAACGTGCTTCCGGTGTTTACTTCTCGAGTCGTGAAAGGAAGCCGGGTAACTTTAACGAGCCGAAACGCGCTACTCCCCTAAACGTACGAGCTTCCTGACCTAATGCATTCCCTTGATATAGATCGAACTTCGCGACGATATATGTGGCCAAGAAAATTCCACCCTCGGAAATCTTTCCTCCTCCATCCTTCGACCTCTCGCGAGCTTCTCCTTTTCAGCTAAGAAATTCTATTCCCTTTCTACGAGGCTTATCCGCGATGAAATTAGAAAGTAATGTATATTACAACGGTAAGCTGAATGGGAACGGTGTCCCTTTGCATCGGGTCAGGGAAATTCATATAGTAGGAGTATCTTCTAGAAAATCATGATATCAAGAGCACGTCTTGAGGTAAATTAACATGCGTCCGCGTCGTTTCCACAATGAATCTCTAATGAAATCACCGTGCTTTCAATCCTTCTCGCTTCAAGTTCGTGTAAAAAGGTCGTCGGGAATAATACCGTCCAAGTCGGGCAGCTTCTCGACTTCCATGGTTACGTATGCATAAGTGGTACTTCCGACATCCTGGCGGATGGAAGGAGCGTTCACCGTTCCAAATTAGAGTGCGGTGCGTCGTAGATTCCGTATGGCGAATCGTACGGGGATAGCGCGCTTCGCGGAATTTCAATTCCGTCGTGGATTACGTTAGATAAGCTATGGAGCAGATGCAGCGGTGGTAGCGGCAGCAGCAGCAGCAGTAGCAGCAGGTCGGCAGTTAGGGCAAGCGGATCGAAAGAGTTCACCGTTCCAAATTAGAGTGCGGCGCGTCGTATACACTGCGTGCCGTATTCTATGTACGCGTTTTCTACGCGGATGTATGTACGTACGGGCCACGCGGAATTTCAATTTCGCGGCGGATTAAAAGATAAACTATGGAGCGCGTCGGTAGTTAGAATCGCAGCGAATAAAATAGCGGAAAGATGGCGTGTCTCGTGGCTGCGTGGAAAACGTATGCTAATTTGTCCGGTGATAATTCACCGGCCGGAAAGAACTCGCCACTATGCGAGGCACGTAATTCTATAGCTCGGTGTAGCCGGGCTCGCATCCCTTATCCTAGAGCAGGGAATAGGTCGATATGCTTTCGTAACGGTATAGCGAGCCCGTTTAGGCTGGTCTCGCCCGAACGGGACCAATGTCGAGGGCCAACCGACAAGACGAACGCGTTTCTCCATCGTAGAAATTGCACGGTTCCCGAATATAGCCGGATTATTCAATTTTCTCCGGCGCTACGAGAGATCTCTCTCGTCCCACCCCCTGCCGAGATTCTTTCACGCACGAACGATTCGGAAACGGTTCTCTTCCGCGCGTACAGCTATCGGGGATTAGCGGGAGAATTAACGTTCGTTACGCGCAATTGCCTGGCGACAGCGAAGACGCGAGATTTCGGAACAAGAGATCGCTCGGACGCGACGCGATATTCCGAGATACATACGAGGGAAGCGGAAACGAAAGGGCAAAATATCCACGAAGATCGAGAAGAATGTCGGAGTACAAGCCGCACGTGGTTACGTGTTTTCATTGGGTGTCATTGTTCTTTTCTTTTCTTTTTATTTTCGGAATTTCCATTCATCGTTGAAATATAATGAATAATTATTCCGTAGAGGATAATTCGATCCCGGCGGCAAGTGCGACCAGGAAGAATCAAAGAGATGTTCGTCGGTCGCGAGAGGGAAAAAGAAGATTTTCCTGGTTTTAAATAACGTGCCGGAAGTAGAAAAAACAAATAAAAGGAAATGATAGGCGAACGGTTGAGGACTCGGGGTTCTCGAGGAACATGATTCTTTGTATTATCGACTATTTCTCTTTTCTTCACCGAGATACTCGTCACCCTCTATCATTGAATTTTGTTCACTCTCACTCTTTCGTTCTCTCTCTCCCTCTCACCCCGTGCTTCCGTTCTCCTCCTCCGCCGCTTCAAGAAAGTGCCTCCTTTCCTTTCCATCTTTCGTTTCACTTTTCCGTTCCGCTTTGAAGTTTCATCTGCCGATCGATTCGCGTAGGATAATCGTCTCGGGTGTTCTATTATTTATCGTAAACGCGCAACGCTTTCGGTCGACGACTCTCTCGGTCTAATGGAAACCATTGTTTTGCAGCTCGAGTAAACTGTTGTAAGGCACTTTGAATCTGCATTGCAAATATAGACGGAAACAATCGGTTTAATCTTCGACTCACTCCTTGTCGACTATCATAACGTTAAGGGACAAAGAAACATCGGGGAGAATAATAGAAAAGGTCCTGCCTCCCGTGGTAACGAAGCTAAAAATGATTCGATTAATTCAATCCAAAAGGAGACAATTCTGTCCGACTTCCGTTGAGAACACGTAATAATCGCACTTTTCTGCGTAGTGAAAAAAAAATACACGAAGAGATAAAAGTAATGCCGCGAGAGGGATGCTGATGCCTATTCTCGAGAAGTGTCAAAGTCGAAAGCGAAACCGAAAGGTTGCTTCCCCTTACGATGAACAGATCGAGAGCGAAGATCTGGGATTCGGCTGACTCGCAAAGTTCGACGGCTTTTACCTCCGTTTCATACACTTGGTTTCCTCTCATTTTTCTTTATTATTACTCCTCTTGTTTTTTGCTCATTCTTTCATTCTCACACGCATACACACTCTCCCTAACTCTCTATTCTATCTTTCGTTCTCTCGTTCTACGCGATCGTCACCTGAATTAGCGAACCCCGTACCTTCGTAAATGGCAATGTATGTTTATTACTTGAGAGATAAAAAACTCGCTTTAATATGTTTTATCGAAGTAGATATTGATTTCGTTTACATTCCTCACGTATTAATGTACAAGCGATCTATATAAACAGGAACGATAATATTAGAGGTACTATTGATTTATTTTAATTTTTATTTTAGTTTACTTTTAGTTTATTTTAGTTTATTTTATCTTATTTTTTTTAGAATATTAGCGAGGATACAAGGTCACTGACTGAGATGACGACAGGCCGAATAAAAAAGAGATCGGCTATGATCAGAGTAAATCGTGGATCGAAGCGGCGAATACCTCGTGTCTTTTCGTTTCATTTGATTAAATTTGTATCTTTTTGTTGATGTTGTTGACGTTGTTGTTCTTTTTCATGTAGTTCATCTTGGAGACCTTAACTTAGGAAGGGTAGACTTAATTTCTCGGCTGTGATTTTTCCGTGGCCGACACTTCGTTCATTCGTCTTCGTCACTTACGCATTATTATTATTACTATAATCGTTATTATTATTATCGTTATTATTATTGTTACTCCTTTTATACAATAAAGTTGGGTGGTACTCGTAAACACAGTCCTTGAGCTCGTTAAAGGCTTTTGCGGAGACCCGTACGTGCTCCTGACTTCTCCTCCAAAGAAATTCATTATTATTTTTTTTTTTTAGAAAAAAGAAGTAGTAATAGTAATAGTAGGTAGAAGAAGAAGTAGAAGTAGAAGTAGAAGAAGAAGTAGAGGAAGAAGAGGAGGAAGAAGAAGAAGAACTAGTAGAAGAAGAAGAAGAAGAAGAAGTAGAAGAAAAGTCCCTTAACAATACTAGAAATACGCTCGCTTAAAGTCGTTTTAACTTTACTTTGGACGCAATTAGTTTTTTTGGCTAGGTGAACGGCGGAATGTCGGATCTCTCTATACTCTCTCACTCGCTCAAACACTCTCTTTCGCTCTGTCTTTCTCTCTCTGTCTTTCGAACACTCTCTTGGACACATAGACACGTGTCACATATTTCACACTGTCGTACACGCAAACACGCATACACATATATTATTGTATGTATTCTCTTCCTCTTCCTCTCTCCCTCACACGTATCGGACGCATTTTCAACAAAACAACTTTCGTCTTTGATTCGAATAGTGTTCACGCATACATCCGAATAAAGTGGATCGTTTCGTTCATGCATTCCCCCAAAAAAAGAAGATCAGTCGGAATCGCGCCGAGGACACGGACAATTCGACGTATCGAAAGATTTTCTTTCTTTCCTTTTTTGTTATTATTTTATTTATTTATTACCTTCACTCGTCGCGGCTACTAACGTTTACGGGCAGCTCGTGTGTACCTTCTTTCTGTCTTTCTTTCTCTTACTCAGCTCTTATTCGTTCTTATTTATTTAATTACCTTTTTAATTATTTGTTCACATACTCACTCGGGATTCTTTTTTTAATTAATTCGTTCAGAGTAAATCGAATAGCGTAAATATGGTAGAAGAATTCTGTTCTCTCTCTCTTTCCCTCTTCTTGTTCGTCTTTCCTTTTCTAACTCTCGCTCTTTTTCTCTCTCTCGCGCTCTTTCTCTCGCTCTCTCTCGTTCTCTCTTTCTTACTTTCTTTCTCTCTCTCTCTCTCTCTCTCCCTTCGCCGTCGTTTTTTATTATTTCTTTTTATTTATTTTTTTGTTTACTTAAGCTGTATCGTTACTTTAATAGTTAATTTAGTAGTAATGCGATAATACTTTAATAAGGCCCAGTAAGGCTGCGTGGGTCAACGAACTATCCCACAGAAATTCAATATACCTTTCTCACGTTAAAATCACCGTGCGTTTATTTTTTCATATTTTTTTTTCTCGCTTTTTTTGCATTTTTATTTTAATTCGAAGGTCGCGTCTCGAGTGGCGTGAGGTTGCGTCGCGTCGTGTAATATTACGTCGTCCGGAGAAAAATCTCGTCCGAGGTAAAGAAACTGGCTTGTTCATTTTTTTTTCATTTTTAATACTAATATTTTCCCCTATCCCCCGACGAAACGGCCAAGTTTAACTAAAAAAAGACGCGTGGCGCCACCACCTTCTTTGTATTTTTTAAATTTCCTCAAAAAAGAGTATCAACCCCCGCTGCTCTCGAGGGCTCCTCCGAGACCTTCGATCAATTATTGTCACGTTGTATTGTGTTCGTTTATTTTGCAATTTACAGCTTCGTCCTTTTCTCCGTTCGATCCCACCCCCCTCCCTTCCAATTTCGCTATCCGTCATCGACGAGTTCTCCGAATCTCGGAGTGTCATTTTTTTTTTGATCTCGAGTATTTTCGACCCGCGAGACTGGAAACGCCCAACCCGCGGTTTGCCATCCTTTTGCTTGCCGTGCCTGCGTGTTTGTGTGTGTCTCGAACCGTCCACTCCCGACAAGTTGAATTCGAAAAAGAGTCTTGCAAATTCGATATATTAGTAGCGCGTTATCGTAAGTGTACATGTATGTACGAGTCTGTTTTTGTGTGTGTGTGTGTATGTGTGCGTGCGTTTGTGTCTGTCGTGTAAATGTCTGGGTGTGTCTGTGTCGTTCTTATTTATTTCATTTTAAATTCGCGTTTAAGTTAAGTAAACTTACAGAATGCCCCTTAAAGATTATAGTACAGATTTGGCGCGCGCGCGCGTGTGTTTTCCGCGTGGGCGTGCGTGTCTTTGGATGGTATCTTTGAGTTCTGTTTGATTTACTTATTTTTTTAATTATTTTACCCGTGAACATTATCCGTCTTGTATGTATAATACGTGTCTGAGGGTTTTTTGTTTGTTGTGTGTACGTGTAGATAGAAGGGTTATATTTGAAGAAGAGTACCTTTGAAGTGTATGGTTTTTCGTTCGTACACGAGCCTCGCTGTCTCGCTCGGACGATGTAGATTTTGTATTTTTATCATTTTTAATATTTGTAAAATCTTCGAAACTTATACACGCATGCGTCGTTCCCACCCCAAACCCATCCCCATCGGCCCTTACAATTAAATAGAATTAATAATAATAATTTTTTTCTCTTAGCCTTTTTTTTGAACTCTTAAATACTTCCCACCCCGCCCCAACCCCACCTAAGTCCCCACCCCCCCACCCCGTGACACGCTAAGTGTATCATTCCCTCGCGCGTATAATTATATTTATATTTATATATATATAGTATTTATAATATATATATATATATAGATTTTTAATAGTGTTTTTTTTTTATTTTGTTAAATCGTTACTCGATACTTTCATACGTTTCGCATAAAAAACAAGGCAATTAGATTGAGTTTTATTGTTTACACTTAAACTTTACGCCCGTATTTTTTTTAAGTATTTATACTCGGCTGAATCACCTCGTGTGTCTGTGTCTGTGTGTATAATGTATATATATATATATACACATAAGTATGTAAATATATATATATACATTATAAGTGTGAAATCACTTTCTGTTTACTTTCATTCAGTTTTTTTACCATTTTTTGCCACGCAACTAATAAAAAAAGACTCGGTAAGAATCTCGGTTTGGTATTTTCGTCGCGTAACTCTCTTTCCCTCGACTTTCACTTTTATTAAACGCGTAGAAACGAACTGGTAAAGATATATATTTATAATATATATTATATCTCATAAATGGTGCTTGTTCCGAGACTGACCGAGGTTTTTCCTTTGATTCGTTCTCTTCCCTTTCACTCACTCTTTCTCTCGTTTTCTTTCACTCCATCGTTTTCTTTCTGGCTCATTCTTGCTCCCGTTCTCTCTGGAATTTACTTTCTCGTACATTCTCTCCAAGCTACGTACTCTGCGTTCCTCTTTTTCTCTTTCTCACTTCACCCTCTCACGCTCTGCCTCTCCCTCTCCCTCTCCCTCTGTCTCTCCCTTTTTCGTACACACTGTCCCTCCATGAACCTCTCCGTCAGCGTTTAAGTAGTTCAATTTTATTATACTAGCTAGAAATCTCGCCGGAAACACTCTCCTGGCAGTCCGATCGCGTTCCTCGCTTGTCTCCTTTTCTTTCTTTCTTTCTTTCTTTCGTTTGTGGTTAACTTCCGTCGCGTCCGACCGACGGAACCGTCGGCCCATCTAACGTCGTCTAAAACCGACGATCCGCTCTTCGTCGGCGACGAATTCGAAAAATCTCTAAATTTTCTTGTCCTTGTGTATTACACTTGCTCTCTCCCTCTTTCTCTCTCTCTCTCTCTTTCTCTCTCCCTAATCGCACACACACATGTTCTCTCTGTCTCTTTCTCACCCATTCTCTCACTCTCTCGTTCTCTATCCTCCGTGCTTATCTTCATACTTCCAGTCATGGAATTATCTGCGGACGAACTCGCAGCGTGTCCTAGGAAAGCTACAAACGAATCTAAAATGTCCCGGGACCCGCTTCGACGGAATGTTTTACATTCGAAATATAATCTTCGAGCCTACGAACGGAAACTACTATTTCTTCGTCTCCGTCTCTGTGTAATTGCTTCTAGGAAAAAAAAAACAAAAAAAAACAGAAGAAAAGACGATCAAAATGAACAGCAGATCGTTATCGACCACGTCGAAGCTTGACTTCGGCACGTGGCCACTTCCGTTTCGACGGGCGCGTTTCACGCGGCTTTTACATGCTCTGGCCGGCAGCGTTTCGTTGGATCTCTTCGTCTAAGGACATCCGCACTCGTCGACCACCATCTTCGGCAGATCCCTCTTGATAATGTTGGAGTCCGGGCCGTAGTAGATCAAGGACATCGGCGAGAACTTGAGCGGCGCGCAGCATGGCTGCATACCGGCGAGTCTGTCCATCTTTCGGTACTCCTCGATCACGTGCGTGTAGTAGTTGAGGAACGTGTCCGGTGTCCTATGTCCGGCGGCGCAATCTCCTCGGCAGTAGTTCGCGTAGTACCTGCGGAAATTGGTCAGACCGTTCGTGACAAAGAACTGCTACTATCTCTGTTTTTTTTGGAATGTCTTATTCGAACGGAAATTCGCGACGAACGCGGGTAATGCGATATTTAATCGAGTCTCGAGAATCGAAAGGAATGTATCGAAAGCTTGGTAACTTCGATATACGTATGTATAGGATCCACGGGCCGATATTGTCGCGCTCTTTGTCGCCCGGTGATCCGTGGATGATTCTGTTTGCAATAATTGCTTGTAAGTCAAGGGCTTAAGGCCGTTGCACTTGTAGGCGACACTCTGGTTTCACGGGATACCTTACGAATGACTACAGAGATACCGGGCGGGAAGGCCCACGTGAAAGTATTGTCGCGTGCCACCATGGAACTGTTCCTCTTTCCACTTGTCTGCACAACACCTGGCTAATATTTCTACCGGCGATCATCGGCGGCAAACTATCGACCGATATACTATTACATTACCGGACAAATAACGTGCGTTACCGTCTTACCGTACCGTCGATCTATCGGATTATAACAATTATAATTCGATTACTCTAACTACTATACGTCGCGTCACGTTTATCCCATTTCATTCGAGCTCCCGGGGAATTACTCGGGAATTTCACGACTGGTTTCGTTTCAACCCCTTCGACCGCGGATCAACCTCCAAGAAGCCGACGGGATCAAAGAGATTTGAAATTCTAGGATGATTCTTATCGCTTACCCCTGCGGAGCGATTATCCAGTCGTCCCAGCCAAGCTGAGAGAAGTTTACGTAGAACCTTTGCTTGCAGCACTGGCCCTTTATCGCCCCGCTACACTCGACCGCCCGTCTCCGAACACGTTTCACAGCCGCCGGATCTGTGCGGACCACCAGAAACGGCCTGTCCGGATCTTGTGCACCTGCGAACACGTTCCCCAAATCCCTCGTTATTTTCCCGTCTCGTTTTTCCGTCTCGATTCGACGCGTGGCTCGAAGCCACGTATCTCGAGAGACGCAACGATTAACGACCGATACCTTTCGTGTTCACGGACGAGCCGATAACGTGCGGCGAGTGTCCGTCGAACGTGGAGACGTAGACGTGGGCCCCGCATCCGGTGCAGTCTACCAGCAGGGTGAGCTTGTCCCTGCGCGAGCTCGCGTTCGCCGTGTACCAATTGCTAACCACCCTGGTAACGTCGAACTTTTGCCAGCCCAACTGGGCCACGTTCACGCCGAGGGACGTCACCATCTCCAGATGCTGACCCAACTCCTGCGGGGGGACGGAATCCGATTTTAAACGGAAGACAGAAACGATTGTCTAAACGGGATTCGGTTAGGAGGGAGGGGGTGGTAGGAATCAGTTGTAATATTTCTTTTTCCAGACAGTATACTATTTGAAGCTTCGCTCGATCGGCTGAAACCTGACAACCGTTGCCGCTAATATTGGACAAATTATTGGTAAGGCGGCTTAAGATCGTCGTACGTTTTAACGCGATTAAATTCATATAAATCGGATAAAAGTGTGAAAGTCCTTCCTTCCTCTATCTTTCTATATGTATTGATACACATGTAAGTACATGTGTATACCGTTACTGTTCGTGCATCGACTAGTCGTCGGTGATAAAATAGAATCGAAGAAACAAAAGTAAAGATAGAGAGGTGTGTTACCTTTCCGCGTAAGTGCGTCGTATTACCGCAGCGTACCCTGAATACCCAGAGAGTAATGTTTCTTTGGTTAGTTTGACCCTGACGATGATGTTGATAGTGATGGGCGTGCCTAAGCTCTACCCTCGCCCACAGGGTCGCCCTTTTGATTCTCAGCGGTTCCAGCGCCGGTTCCCCAGTGGACATCGGGAACTCCAGCAGCGGCTGACCGTTCAGCGTTCGTCCTGGACAGAGAGAAGAAAATTATCGTTTCCGGTTAATGATACGGAATCGAAATCCTACCGACTACTTTTCTCCGAGCCAGCGGGAAGAAAGTCTATCGATTTTTGCGGATAAGCCACTTCACGCACGTACACCCTCCCCCGCGACGAGATCGGTGTCTCGTAATTTTCACGTCTCGAATTTCGAGGGAGGTGGGCTACTCAAGGTATCGTTGGACATTACTTATCGACTTTCGTAAATCTGCGGCGACGGGAGAGCTTATCCCCCTTTTATCCGTAGAGCTTGTTAGCCCCGACAACTCGGATTTACCCGTGTCTTTTCCGTCGCGGGATCGATCTAGGGAGAAAAAATACGCCGGCAATTCGAATTGTCGATTCGAATTACCCGGTGCGGGGGAGCGGAACGATTAAAAGCTTCCTCTCCGATAAAAAAAAATACGAGAAAAAAAAATCTCCGAGTCTTATCCGACTCGGTTCTAGACCGATCGAAGGCGATAAAAATTTACATAACTTTTAATCGCGTATCTATCGAGGATTACCTCCCACCCTGTCGTCTCTCTCTCTACGCCCTCCTAAAAAAAACAAACAAATGAAAGCAAAGAGAAAAAGACAAAAGCCATGGAGCGGGCAGCGACGCGGTCAGGCTGGATTTTTCTGTAGTCATTTCTTTTTGCCCATTCCTCTGGCCCCTCGGCAATCCCTGTCGCGTAGTACAAACTGCTAGACAGAGAGAGAGAGAGAGAGAGAGAGAGAGACTGAGAGACAGACGGAAAGAGAAAGAAGGAACAAGAGCGAGAGAGAAAGGGAGACCGGTGTAATGCACCGGGGGTGGTTCCTGAGCGTGTGCGAACGATATATACGCCAGCGGTAGACAGGGATCCGCGCGCACACCGTTACGATGAAATACAACACGCGAGTCCCTGTAGTAACAAGAGATACCACACACCAACACGGCTGTCTACACGTACACGTTTACGCAGACACTCTGGAACCCCCTTTTGTGTGCGCGCGGGCGCGCGCGCGTGCACGCTCTCCGTGGTGTGAGTGAAAGCAGGGCGGCTTCATCCCTTAACGGTTTGGTGAGTCACGGACCGGGAGTTGTTGGGGGAGAGGGGGTGAGGCGGAGGAGGAGAGGGGGGGATAAGCATGGGGTGTCTGCCGCCCGTCTGCCTTCCGCCTTCCACCCCCTCCCCCGCCCTGCCCCCCTGCAGCCGACACCGCCGGAGGCTCCCCAACGACGCCACACGTACACGGAACTACACGTACACACACCCTGCAGAGCCGCCGCGACGGCAGCGGAGATATTCAACTCACCCCCACACACCGACAACGCGCTTAACCTTTTAAGTGCGGACTGAGCGATATGCACACACTTACGCCTTTCTCTCGGTACACCACCCCCTCCCCCACCCATCCCCCTTCCATTCCTTCCCCGGGGTTTTTCTTGTGTTTTCTTTTTTTTTTCTTACGGAGGGTTTGATGATTCGAGTTCTTTTTTTTCCCCGTCGTTCTTCCTTTCTTCTCCGCTTTTTTCGCTTCTTTTCGGGGTGGCGTTCAGTTTGTAGCGCGGCGAGATGATTTCGTTGTTTCGGGGTTGTTTGTTGGGCGGAGACGAGAAGAGTGTTTGGAGAAGGTTTGTTAAGGTGTGTATTCACAGATGCTGAAGAGGCTGGCCAACGACAGCCAGTTCGCAGGCAAGTGGGAATTACGTTGTTTGAGATCGTTGAAGTTCCTGTGATCTCGTTGGAAATCATCTGGGTTCAACGCGACCCGATGAATAAACCACGCGACAGGTACTTCGAAATTACTCGAACGTTTGAAAATCCCTGTTCTCGATAACGTCGAGAACTCGGAATAAGAACCCGTTGAACGGGCGAGGTGTGAACGTAATTAGTTTGAGAATTTTTTTTCCCTCTCGATCCGAAGAACCCGTGGAAGGCACGCGAGAATTGCATTCCCGATCGACGGAAGTGACGGATAGATTTTTGGAAGAGGAGAGAAATTCCGAGCGTTGCTCGGGATGGCAAGAATGTCGGTCGCCTTCCAGATTCTATTGAAAGGGGAAAGATATGGGCCGTCGTGGAAAAGAGGAAGAGAAGGAAAAGGAAGAAAAGGGGATAGGAGGAACGATGCGGGAGCAGAGGGGCGGGGTGAGGGGGGGGTCTGCAGGAGAGATACGGGATCTCGCAATTTCAGACACTACCGTACACGCGTTTCCGGTATTGCTTTTTTTGCTGACCCGTGGCTTGATCCTCCAATGTGGGTTTCACCCAGCTAGAAACTTTACTTGTTAGATTTTGTATATACGATTTCTATGAGAGAGCGTTAAGGAAAGAGAGAGGGAGAATGAAAAAGAATCTACTCCTATTACCGGCACGAAAGAGAGAATCCCTCTCCAGCGATACACGATTTACGGTTTCCATCGACGAGCAAATAAACCAGATAATACCTTCAACGTTTTCTTTACCCTCGTCCATCGCGACCGAGACAATCGTGTTTCGGTCGCGATAGACAACGGGAAATAATAAACGTTCTAGGTAATCGTGGTGCCGTCGAAATATTTGTATTTGTATCGGTCGATCTTAAGCGGACGGGCCAGACACGATTCTGTCGCCGTGGATTTTTCGGTGGTACCCGCATTAAAGCAGCCACGAAAAACGACTATCCCCGATTCGTACTTTCGAGAACGTATCGGGCAAAAGTATACGATCGATAGGGCATTAATGCTGGACGGTTATGTCGTACTATAAATCTATATATGGTGAATCCTCGGATAATAATCGTCCTATGGACGCCGATCAAATTAATGCCAAATATGTTCCCTCATTGACCCGATTCGATTCCTGAAATTCGCTTATCATGCGTACGTATCATCGTAGGAGCGTATAGATCGTGTTCTAGAAGCACCGAAAGAGGGTGGTGGGATGGGGTTGAAAACCCTTTGTCTTCCTCGGCCACGCGTATATGGAACATATGTGGATATCCACAAAGGAGGACGTTACAAAGTATGGCTCCGGAAAGCTTTTCGTCCTTGGCACGTGATCGACAAGAAGTAATTCGCATTTTCAGTGGTGAAATATCTGGTGGCACAATTGCGACTAGAAGACCGATGAAATTACTCCCTAGACGTTTCCTTGCCGTATACATATATATGCATTTGTCTCCCGACAAGTATCGTATAACAATTTATTCTCCTCTCTACCGATATTTCCTTTTTACTATGCTTTCTCGTTAAGTAAAACACACGATAAAGCTTGTTGCTTTTATCCGAGAGACTCCACTTCAATCTATCCCGCACGTACGTACATCTCTATCCGCGTGATACCAGATGAAACTTCAAATCTAAGTGTTTATCACAGATGTTGCAAACATGTTGACCAACTTCGCGACCAGTCGCGGAAAACTCGCATTCCGAGGTTTCTCAAGAATATCCAAAACCAACGATTCGCGGTAGAATCGTTCTGGGCGGGACAGAACAAAAAAAATAATATTCCGCGGTACCGTTACGGAACTTTTTCACGGTGTAACGTTCGGGACGCCGGATCCGAAAGGGCGTCGTTCGACTTTCGACCGGCCTCGCTCGAGTTTCGAGTGCGTCGTGTGTCGTACTTTTCGAGGTCGGTACATCGGCTACTTCTGCCCCCTGCGCCGCAATGCGACACCACCGGATCTACATCCCCGTTTTCTCGCGTCCGCGAACATGGGTTTTTAAAACGGGACGACTCGCCGTTGAACGGCTTTTCAACGCGGTTTCGGTGGTGATCGCGAAGCAGGCGGCCACGTGTGGACGTCCGGGGACTTCCTCTGCAACTTGTTCGGGATCGATTCGCGTCGCACGGACGCGATACCTTGCTACGGAAGGACAGAGACATTCTTCCACCACGGATTCGTCCGGAGAAACTTGATTTTATACTACGAATCGTTCAGGGGACAACGAGAGATTAGTTCTCTTCGGACGCGCACGGTGTTACCGATCAGCTATAGCGCGTAGTCCACGTGGAGAACGCTATCGAGCGAATCAACCTATTAGCACGGCCAAGGTTCGAGTGTTATAGGCCTTATGGCTGGCGGTATCGCCTTCGGACGAACGATACCACGATTCCCAAGGATACGAGCGATCGTTCAACTAATGCGAGTATCGATCGGAATTCGCCAAACACGCGTACTTTGGCTTGCAACGGTTTCGCAGCGGCGATACGTTTCCACGTTACCGTCTTGTAAACGTGTGCGATCAATGCGAACGGCTTTCCGCGAGATGAACCGTTAGTGCCTCTAACCGACGTGTCATTAGAGTAACGGACAACAAAGGATCGGTCGATCAGGGACAATGGGAGACGTATTCTTAACGCGTCGAAGTTGACGGAGTTGGCAGTGGCTCGTAACTCGGCAGAACGCCTGTGCACCTTTTCCAAGGTATCACGCGCTGTCGGAGAAAAGGTTGCCTCGTGCCAACGCCACCGATGATTTATCGCGTCATCCAGAGCTCCCTTTAAGGGTGCTTTCATATCGGCGCGTCAACCCGACGATGAGTCGAGTCACGGAAATTTCTACCCGGTGAAATTTCCTCCGCGCTTGAATCTCGGTCTCTCCCGGTTGCACGGCACATTTCACGGGAAGACGAGCAAACGGCTCTCCTTCGAGTGTAACGACGATAAACCAGATATCGACACCGATACGCGATTCCGATGAAATATTTCGATAGGTTCGACCTACTTTTTTCCATTTTCCGCGAGAGGGATAATTACTTATTAGAGAAATCGAACGAAAGATATACGAGGATACGCGGAATATTTGAACAGCCGGGAGGAGGGGACGGCTTAGATCTTTATTACCCAAATTAAAGACCCTAGCGGGTATTTCCGTGGTCGCATACACTTTGGAACGATCTGTAGATCGTTGGATTGTCGGAGGGTCAAGATTTACGTGCCGTTCACCGTACTAAAGAAACTTGGCTTGTATTGCACGGACATGGAATGGCGTATTCTAAATCATAATAATGTCAAATTTTTCTAGCCCCGGTGTGAAAAAAAAGGGAACAAGAAGAAAGAGCGAGAGGGATGAAAAAAAAGCCGAATCGACCAGTCGTCGCGATTGCATCTCGTTCGATCGATGATTTTCCACTAATTTTCCGGCTCGCCGAGGGGAAACGAATTAGAATAGGATATCTCCTGACCTCTTTTGTCACGGTCCGCCCGGGATTACTGTGCACTTTATTTCATTTTCGATTCGTATTTTCTCCGACTGTATTTCGGAGAAATAAAAGCTTCCTCGCTCGTTTCTTCTCCTTTTTCCGAGACTACGAGAGGCGTGCCAAACTCGACGGAACTGTCATCCCGTCTCTTCGCTGCTACTCTACCCTCGCGGAACCTCGTCCATCATCTACATTCCACCGCTCTATTTTTATTGTATTTCCACTCCCTTACTCCATTTCGAAGAAACAATGACTCGCAATTAGCCAGCCCGATTCCCTCAAACTTTCGAAGCGATCTTAGCCCGCTGTTTTGCATCGGCCCGATCCCCGATCTTCCCGTTCTCCAGAGACCTTCGCTAATTTTGCACGTGTTCGACTTTCAGCAGTTTCAACTTCCAGAGAAATTAGCCGGGAAGAAGTTATAGAAACGAGGCAAAAGATCGCGGACTGGTTTCCACCATCGAGGCTTCGTTTCAAACTTGATTTTCTGAAACCGGAGAGCGGGGGTCGGCTGTTATTAAGTATATCCGGCGTGTGAATCACGGCTTTCCCCGGGATTCTTCTTTAATTTAATAAAAAGCCCGGAGGAATGTGGCGGCTGGGGAGTTTGCAAACAAAAAAAAAAACGTGTAGATAGGCGGATCTCGTCACGATGTCGCTCGAATGGGAAACGAATATCAATTTCGCAAAGTCTCCCTCTCCGAACGCGTTTATTCGTAAAATTTTATTCTCTTCCCCATTTACAGAAAAATTTCGGCGATTTGATATTTTTCTGTCCATGATACATGAGTGGTGCAGTTCCGTATCGGTTCCCATCTCCCCGGCTCTTTCCACTCCGCGATGTCCTCGAATACGCTCGTGCGACCGCTCGTAATCGGGGTTAGCACTATCACGGGGACCGAGTATGCGAACGTGACCGTAAATTCGGGCTGCGGGAAGCGCGTCACGAAAAGAGAAGAAGAGGGGTCTCCTCCGTCGCCAAGTCGTCCATTTAAGACGTGGCGCAGTATAGCAACGCCGTGGAAAGGGCGGCCATGGAACCATTCTACTGCCATCGCTGGAAAAGGGAAGAAGGGGGGACGATGGAAAACGGGAGAAAAGAGAATAAGAGCGAGAAAAAGGGGCGAGTCGAAAGGGGAACGAGAGGGTAGATGGAGGAAACGTTTCTCGAGATAGCGATCCGCGGAGGCCAAGAAGCTGCCTCGCAAAAGATACCAATGTTACCGACTGTACCGACTGATCGTGTACCGACCCGGCGAAACAACCCCCTTTCCAGACGTGATTTTTCTAACGTTCACCCATGCACGAGATACAGCATCTCCTATCTCGCGTCCGTGCTTCATCGTTGGATACGGGTACTTGGAAAATTTCAAAATGTCCAGAAAATATCGTAAGCGCCACAGGGCGGGGGTTTCGAAGCCAGGTGGAAATCCATTAAGGTGACCGCGCGAGAGAAATCAGTCGATCATTCTTACACCCTGTTATTAGATCTTTTCCTTTCTCCCGTTCGGTCTACTCGCGCCAGTTTTCTTGACGCTGGTCAAGAGAGTCGAGTCGTAGAGAAACGTCGTGGACAATCGCGACTGTGACCGTGTGGGAAACTAAATCTCGATTCCGTCGTCCTTGAGGGAAGGAATTTCTCCAGCCTCGTTTCGGAAGCTACGACGGAGCTGTGTATGCTGGCCGATTGTAAGACTAAATTAGGGGAACCACGAGGGTTCTATATCGATGTAGAAAAAAAAGCAGGCATTTCTAAGACAATTTAGTAGGACGGGTTTGGATATCGAGAAAAAGAAGAAGAAACGACGAGAAAGACATTTTGGTCCTTTCCAAGAAAATTGTTATCGGCCCCCTCTCCCCACCCAGCCGCCGACGGATGAATAAATGAAGAAACAGCGAAAAAGAAGAAGAAGCAGAACGCACACCCCTATTTTACTGTTTCCCAAATGAGTCGATCTTACGAGAACTGCTGAGACATCTTCGGGAGGCAAATAGAGAAGCGGCAGCGGTGGATCCAGATAACGATGGACTTTCTCGCGAATTTTTATCGCTCGACGGACGCACCGACGGACGTAGCAGAATTGAAGAAAACGAGATTGTCCCTAACGGAAACGAAAGCCGAACAAATTTTGTCTACCCCTTCCTCCCTCCTCCTCCCTCCCCTCCCAGGCCACGAAGCACAAAAGAAAACACCCTCACTTGTTAGCCGGATAAACGCGATCGTTGTATTAACGATCGAATCAGAAATACTGGCTGGCTACTCGACGCTAACGAGATAACGAATCACCGTTAAATTTTCCAATGAACAGCGAAACTTCTTCCACCGCGTGAAACCTCGATGCGACACACACCGATGAACAGTTAATTACACTCGGAGCGCTATTTAATTAGGCACGCGATAATACTTAAGCATGGACGCGACCCCTCGTTACGGGTGTTAAGACACGAATCGATGAGGCGCTAAATGCGAAACGAAACTTCTGTTCCGCCTGGACGCTCCCCCAAGTTGTTAGGAGAGTTAAGAAGAAAGGGGTGGACTGCCCCTAAATTAATGTATACAGAACAAGACCCTTCCCAAGTACTGAAACACGACAAGATTCGGAGAGTACGAGGAATAAAGTCGAAACGGTAGGGGGAGGGTGGAAGGGGGAGTGAGTATCGTATCAGAGAATCTTGACCTGTAAACGTCGCTCTCCTTTCTCTTCTCTCTTTCGTTTTCTTCTCTTCTTACCGTCGTAAACTAGCTTCTTAGGGTCGTCGGATAGGGCCGACCTTCTTCCTCCTCTAAGTACTATTTAACCTAATGGTCTTTCCTACTCTTATTCAAATGGACCCACTTCTTTGGCTTCGCGACGATTCGATCCCTCTCCTCGCTCTCATCCCTTGATTACTCTCTCTTTTTCCCCTCTTTCGCGATGAGAGCGCTCTTACGGATCATCCGCGGCTAAAAAAAATTATATAGCACATTTCGACACGCGTAACCGTGACAAATGAAGATCCATCGTTCCCGTCCATCCGACTCGTGGCTCGAAAAAAAAGGAACGACTTTAACGAGCAAGGCCAACGAGCGAATGTTTAACAAGTTCCCCAATTTGCCAGCGAAACGACTCCGCTTGCAATGTCACCGGCACGACGAATAAAAAGGAAAGGTAGAAAAATGTGTCTGTCACGTTTCGGATTCATCGGACAGCCGAATTTTGACGGGACTGACACAAATAATAGGCAAACGTTGCAGACGAGGAAGAAACGAGGAAAAAAATAAAACAACGGAAGAGAAGTTACTATCGTGCACGTACGTCGATAAAACCGTTTAAAGTCATTAGGGGGTGGCTGGAGGGTGGAGGGTAGACCAAACCCTCGTCCCCCCACCTCTCCACACACAAATCCAACACGGTGCTTCGCCGTCACCACCTTCCACAGACCACCGGGCGAAAGTCCAACCTCGCCGACCTCACAGTGCGAATCTAATTACGGCACACGACATGTTACTGACGTGTTCCAGACATAGTGTGCACCACGTATCTATACATCGGACAACGATAGATCCTTAGTCTTATAGGGCCGGGGGCGATTGACCGTAATACGGTCAGTCAAATAAGAGGGTCAGATATAGCCCGTGTGTGGTAACCCTGATCCAGATCTATCGCCACGTGGTCTGTGTGCTCCGCCACCGTCGTGGTTTTGCGATTTCAAGCACGTGTCGCGACGTCTGGAATATCTACGTATCACTGTCTACTTCAATTAACGAGTGAGAGACGGTTGGTGCCGTTACGGGGATGAGATAGAATCTGTTAGTCATCCCGTTAACAATAGAGTATGATTCGTCTAATTGTTCGGAGGGTGGTCTTGGATAGTCTAGACTTTTGGTATTTCGATTCCAGTTGTGCCGACCGATCAATCAAATCGTGACTCAAATTGACGATATTCTAAAAATGAATAGCGAGCCGAAGGGAGCTCGCCGGAGGTTTGGGAATATAATAAAGGGTGCGAAACGTCAGGTTAGCTTCCGGGAATGGCGTTTCGAGAAATTGCTGCAAGTAGGGAATTGGGTAAAGGTTTTCGGGAGCTCAAATCTTGTAATTGCGCATAGGACGAGCGGCCGGAGGGCGGTGGAGGGGGATTGTATCGTGACTTATTTGTCGTACGTGGGTGACGCTATTCGCGAGAGACCTGATAAAGCCACAACGAAGATATTTACCATGCAGATGGTAGCCCGGCACGCGACACGTACTGCGATGATTACGCTATGAATACTTTTTCTAGGAACGCAACCTTTTCCAGCCCTATCGTACAGACAAGTGTACCGATTCGCTTCGTTTCATATCGTTGCCTTTCATCGCTCAATTTCCCATCCTGGTATAAAACACCCCGGTTAACTTCAAAATCAGCGCCTAAAAATAGCAACCCATTCTTTCGCGATGTCGATCGTACAATTGGTGGAAAACCGTGATATCGGTAAACGGTTGGTAATGCACGCCACGATAATACGATAAAAAAGAAACCAAAGGGCAAAGCATACCGCAAAAAAAAAGAGGACGAGAGGAAACTAAAGAGAGACTCCCGAAAACCAGAATAAAAATAATCAACGGTAAGAAACGAGCGAACGTAAGACAAATAATCTCAAAGAGAAACGAACAAAAGCAGGGGGCAGATCCCATAGAAAGACCAAGAAGTAGAAGTAGAAGACGAAGAGGAAGAAGAAGAAGAAGAAGAAGAAGAATCGGATACGTATAGGCGGTTAGAAAATGATAGCGATACTCGAAAAGATAGAAGAGAGACAGAGAAGAAGTCAGGGGATTTCTATTCTAGCTAGCAGATAGCAGAAAGCACGGACCAGAGGAAAGAGGAGAGAGAGGAGCTACCGTAGCGATGAGAAGAGGGAATAAAGGGAGTGTAGGAGATGTACGAAGAGCGGCGCCCAGCTGGAGCCACGTGCATCGATCTGAGTACAGGCGCCAGCCGTCCTATCCGTCGGCTCGTTCGTCCATGAGTTCGACCCTGTCCCACTCCAACGCATCTCGAACTGTTCCACCCCATCCCATCCCCGAACCGTCAGCCTCCCTGCTCCGATATTCCGATAGTGGAAAAGAGAGAAAGACAACGGAGGGACGCCAGGAATCCCCAGCGACTCTCTACGGAGGTTGCTAGAGAGGTAGGGGGAAGGGCTTTCTCTCCCTTCGTGCCACCGCCTGGAAGGTCGTGTCTTAACCCCTGCAACACGCTGTGTGTGCTTGTCCCTGGGAGAATCCCAGGTTGAATGAACTCTCATCCTCGCCCGTTTTCCACTTTCCGAAACCCCTCTCTTCTAGGGTAGCTAGGTAGATACGTATGTGGAGATGGTGAAAAGCTGGACAACCGACTGGCTGGTTTAATTGGGACTTTGATGAGTTTTTTTTTTTGGTTGCTCCCCTTGGTCTTCTTTCTTTTTCTTAAGGGCAATTTCAAGGACTGGATATGTGGGAGGGGAGGGGGAGGGATACATTTTCATGGGAATTTGTCTATGGAACATGCTTGTAGGTAGAGCCTCAACCGGAAGTACTGACAGTGAAAATTACAAGTCGGGAGTTGAAAGTTTCGATTAATTATCGCGCGGTTAAGTTGTTTCGTTGTTTCGCGGGAGAAAAAAAGACAGAAGAAAGAAGCAGCAGGAGAAAGGGGTGGGGGAAGTTGTACTAACGAAGGTCGGGCTAATGAATTCTTTGCCGCACACTCGCGCCTCCACTTTCCCCGGAACTTTTCGCAACGGAACGGCTAACAATTTTACTACTTGTTTCTTCTAATGATTCCGCGGCGGGATCCCCGGGTACCGCTATGACCTTTACGCCGCACTAACAGTGTCTCTCGGGAGTTTCAAAGTACGTACTCCGACGTTGCCGTGAGCTGACTCCGGGTGTTTTAAAATCCAATGGGTCTCCGATGATTACGACGCTGCCTTTTTCCGCGAACCGTCAAATGCTTCCCGTTCGTCGGGAACGTCCACGCTGGGTTCCGTAGGGTGGTTACTTTTCGTTTCGTCACGTTTCATGGCCCAGACGCATACGATTCGATCTAACATGTCCGATAGATGATACTAAGGGAATAATAAAAAATGTACCCCTCGTTTTTTCCCCGTGTAAGTATACTTTTTGTCAAACAAGATCGATAGTCCGCGTGCAGCCATCCGAAATCCTTTAGAAACCACCTACATATGAAATTCGTATTCGTCATCGAATTGAATTTTGATAAGCGAAGCCTCCTTTCGGAGGAGGGTTCTTCTCTCGAGACCCTACAGCTAAATTATCCCTCGAAAGTATGCTTGATCGATCCGTACGATACTCCTCGAGTGTCCAGGGTTGAAGGAGTTCGACCCTGTCCCGCTCTCCGAACTATCTCCAACTAGTTCATCTCGTCCTGGTTCGTCAGCCTCGACGTCGTGACCTTCCGAGACTTTCGAGCACCGTCGAGAGTCTCTATCCACACGTGGACCCGGAAACGAACAACGGGCTACCTTTAGAATCGAGGAAACAGCGTTCTCCGATAAACGTGCGATCCCGATCGTGTGGTGGTACCACGAATGATCGATAAATCCGATTCGCGTTCGACGAGGATACAGGAGTAGCAGACGCGTAACGGGTTCCCTTCCATTCCGTTAGATCCAGCAGGAGTAACCAAGGTCAAGGAGGTCTGGATACAGTGTCCGTATATCGTTGTGTATCGGCGAAGACGACCTTGAATACCCTATTAACGCTAAAAGCACGCACGTCCGAAGCGGGTTTTAACGGATTACCGAGTACTTTGCATTTAATGCACTCCACTTACCCGCGGTTACGTATCCCAGTCATTACCTAATCGGACCCGCGCACGTATGTACGTATCGTACGAAAGCAGCAACGAACCGCGCGTCGGCAAAACGAACAAAATATATAATATATACCGCACGTTCAAAAGTACATCTCGTCGCTGTTGTTGTTTTTTTTTTTATTTGCGAATCAACTCGTTCAATAACATCGGTTATAGAGATAATTGCCTTACACCGTTGGGAAGCGCGACAAGTGCATTTTCACTGTGAAAGGATTCGACGCGTATTTCATTGAAAAAGAAACGATCCCACGGCGTTGGTATTTCAGATCGTGTAGAAATATTCGCCGAGAGGAAACGTCGGAGGCGAACATTTTCATTAGAAGTCTCGAGCAATTCGTTACGTACAAATCTATGGACGTTACACGTACCCTTACACATGCACCGACGATACATCGACCCTCTCTCGGAGTTACATGAGAAATTACAGGACAGAGGGAAGGGGGAGGGGTGGTTCTGTTCCGTTTGCCACGGATTCCGGGTGGTTCGCGAGTTACGAGCCACGGACGCTCGAGCTTTCATAAAGAATCGCATGGCGGAGGAGAGCCGCCGCCAAGTCCTTTTAAAAGAGAACAACCGTCGAGCGCGTATAATGGCCGGCCTCTACGACAGGAATCTCTTCTTCTCTTCTCCCGAAGAGGAGAGGATCTCATCCGGCAATGACGAACACTCTAACAAATAGCGCGTCGCGACCATTCGCTGTTATTACGACACGCACCACTCCGCGATGCTCGTCATCGGATTCTGCTTTTCTTTTTTTCTTTTTTATTTTCTTCTATTTCTTTCCAACGTCTTTTCCATATTTTTTTACTCTCTCTCTCTCTCTCTCTCTCTCCCTCTTTTTCTATTTTACACCGACACCGATGCCACTTCGCGCGACAATTACATCGTGAGTCTAAACATGCGGGATGCTGTACGATACGAAGAAAAGTCTAGGAAACGTCTGGTTCGCAAACTACCCGTTTCTTTTAACGGTTGAAACGAAAGTAATTGTTTAAGAGATACCGCGGAGTCTGCGGAGACACGCGTATTAAATGTCTCTTTTGTTTATCGCGCGGGTGAAACGAGATCCCGAAGAAAAATGTCCCACTTGTTTAGCAACGATTCGACGTACGATATCTCGAACAGTTTCTATCCAAACGTGTA
This sequence comes from Mimumesa dahlbomi, assembly GCA_917499265.3. Lineage (NCBI taxonomy): Eukaryota > Metazoa > Arthropoda > Insecta > Hymenoptera > Crabronidae > Mimumesa > Mimumesa dahlbomi. The sequence continues at coordinate 15,905,316 of OU824117.1, forward strand.
TTTCAATGTTTGACAATAGTGGGCGAATCATAGTCGAAGCGATTTAAAGCAGAGAAAACATCGGAGCTTCCATCGGGCAGAAAATATTTCCGAGGCAAGATGACACATATCAAATCGTGCAATGAGAGAGCGTTGCGTCTGGGAACCGGGTGCCTTGCCTTGCGTAATCTCTCAAGACACCCTGAGTTCCCTAGTTTCTGCAGTTGAAACAATTCCACATTTTCGTATACGTGTACACGTGTATGAACACTGCATGCATCATATTCAGGCAATAAATGTTCGTATCGCTTTAATCGTCGCGCGTGGTCACGTATGTATGTATATACCCCGACTTGTACGTGCGTGTCCGTTGGATGTGTGTATGTGTGTCTATGGCAGAAGAACATATGGTACGTGGGAGAGTAGCGTGGGTGGTGCGAGAAAATTATAACTCCGGTTCAGAACTTTGGAAGACGGGAACAACGAACCCGGTCCGATGTTTACAAATAAAGGATATCGCGTGATATCGCTTTTCATCCACGGGGGATCCGTAGGCCCGGGATATCGATTATCGATTTCCCTTTATCTAACGTGGAAATATCGACGGGAAATATTTGATCGCCTTCGCGATGCTTTTGCAAATATTTACGATCGTTCGTAAAACTTTACACCGTACATTACCAATACATAATTAAACATTTCATCGTAATTCAAATGGGCCGACAAATATTCCCCGGACGATAAAACGAGCCATTTGAACGCGTCGCGATGTCGCTCGATACCAATCGTATTTAATCAGCTCGTATTGCGAAAGTTACGTACATTAAAGAAACGAGGTGATCGGAAAAGGACGAGCAAACGATCCTCGGACCCAGAATCATGCCGTCTGGTAGAAAAAATCAATTCGAAAGGTCGCTCGACTTTGATATTCGGACGGAACTTTCGTGGAAAAGTTTCTACGGTCTCGGATCCCCGGGGGAAGAGACAGGAGATCCGTGTCGGGAGAGTGCCGGGGAGAAACGGAGAAAGAGAGAGAGAGAGCGCGAGAGAAAGGCACGAGGCACGCGAGCACTAAGCGGTACGCGCGGATATAACTAATTAACCGGGGCAAATGATTCTTGGCAGAGCGTTGCGGGGGGGCCGCCAGCCATGCGGACGAGCTGGTCGTCTGTTTCCAGGCGCGACTGATAATACACTCCGCGGCAATTCCCTGTCACGAGTAATGGTTTCCTCTTGAACATGAAAAACTCGAGGCACAATAAACCGCCGAAATTATGACTGCAGCCTTACGGCATCCACCCTTTCCCCCTTATCCTCCTCCTTCACCATCCCTTCCTCCTCCTCCTCCTCGTTCTCCTCCTCCCCCTGCGTACCCATCGTTCGGCAATGCCGATGGAATGGCCTGCGAGACAAGGACGAAACGAAACGACCGTGGATGGAGAAACAAGTCGGAAGGAATGGATGAACGACGAGCGGCGCATCTAGTTGCCATGGATATCCGGTAAGTGAAACGGCGAAAGTGTTGCGGCCCGACGAATTGTTTGTTCGACACCGTCTGCGTCGAGACATTTGTAATTTCCATGGAAATAGTCGTCGCAGAATTCGGACGTTTGCTTTTTAAGAACGCGGAAAGCGTTTCAATCGACGACCACGGTCTAACACATTTTCGATAAAATAGGAAATAATCGATGCCGGCTTCTTATCCAGCGAAATGTAACTGGTACAAAGAAGTATATAGACGATCACCAGATATTCCCATTGTTTCGAATACTTCCGAGGAGTCCAGATCTCGCGTCCTCGACCTAAACCTTGCCACCCCTACTTCTTTTTTCTATCGTGATCCAATTTCCTTTAGCTTGATAACGCCGACAAATATCCTTAACCGGAGGAATCTCTCCCCCACCTCTGATTTTTTCTCTCTCTCCCTCCGTCTCTATCGGCATCTCCTCCTCCGCCCTGTCGTCGTAGTTATCGCCCCAGTCGACGTCGGCGTCATCGCAGTCGTCTCCGATGAGATTTCCCATTCGTCCTTGACGGCCGGCGAAGTGGTAACGCACGATAGGGCTCGCTGAGACGCATAAATTCTTATGGTGTCTTATGGTCGAAGCGCCTTTCGAAATGGCCCCTGACACGAGCGAGGGTGGCGCGAGAATATAAACGCTGTTTTTGCACCGCGAACATTACTCACGGGCTGTAAAGCTTGCGGTTCGTGGTAGCTCTGTGTGTGTGTGTGTGTCGTGCCTCTTTGATTTTCTGAGAGATTTCGTCGGTTAGGTAAGAACGTCGCGAGAATCCAAAATTTCGCTCGACGGCCTAACGAACTTCTCCCCGATAGTTTTCCCTGTTTCGTGGAAATTCCAAGTGGTACGAGGATAGAACTGCCTAGGTATCGATTGCGGGTTCTCCTCAGGTAACTTTTTAAATGCCACTTAGTCGCTTAGCTTGGCGCACACTACCCACAGAGGTCCCGCGGTGTACCTTAAACCGTGGCTCTTTGAAAAAGAACCGCGTCGGAATTCCCTACGGAACACGTCCACGTTTCCGTGGTACGAATTCGCGCTACCTGGAATACCTTCGCCGTGCGACAAAAGCTACTCGTCGCGCTTAACGAGAGGAGGATGCCTAAGCTCTAAGAGTTTTCGATCGAGCGTCAATTAAGCGCTACTTAATACGTGTTTAGTATGGTTTCACTTCGACTCGGCTAGTCGTTCACAGACATGTCCCTCTACGTTCTCCACCTACGAGGATTTTTAGGAAAATTCTACGTACTACAATTTCCCAGGGGATAGTTTTCCGCCGCGTACAAAGCGGATCTTTCGAAAGTTTCAATCGCAACGGTATATTCGTAATTTTCTCCACGCTTTTGTTTCGTGGAAAGTTCGCGATCGACAACGTCGAAAGTTTTCCCTCCTCGATTGGGTGTCTCCTACAAATATTCGCCTTGTATTACGAACAACTACCGTAATATATATCGTTCTCTCCTACCGTGACGATGGTGCCACCCGAAATTACTTAACCGGGATAACCCGGGACCGAAAACTTGCTACTCGATTCCTGATTCGATAAAGTCATCACGCATTAATTAAACGAGTCGATCCCCTCCTCTCGTCGTTACACACCAGACGTAATTCCGAATCCAATAACGCGATACGACTTTTCGAGTTCGCTGTCGTCGCCGCTGCAAGAAAAAAAAAGGAAAAAGTGCCACACTGATTTTACTCCTCGTCCCCTAACGCAAAGAGAGAAGAATCGAAGAGCCAGCAGAGGCAACGTAATTTGATTATTCCTGCGAACTGTTTCCCCAACAGGGGCGGTCACCGAGCTGGCAGGGGTGGAAACACGAGGCGATCTTTTCGAAGCTAGAAGGGGAGCCGTTTATCCGGTAATCGACGACGATACGTACGTGTGTTCACCACGACCGATTGTATGAATATAACGGTGCTGATTAACCCCTAAGCCTGGGGGTGTCTGGCGTACCTTTCAATTACAGAAAATTTCAAACGGTTCGCGGTAGCGGAAAACGAGACATTTACGGTAGGCTCGTTTTCCATGGCATTCGAATAGGTGTAAAGTGTAAACTCGTAGACTTTACGGAGAGCGTGTAATTTATTCAAGAATCGAGTAACACGTAGCAAATTCGAGGGAGTAACACAGCCGCGCGAGATCAATGGATCGTTTGGCATGCCAACGATGGAGAACCGATGTCACGGCAAAGGTAATAAAATTCATTTCAACAACGGTTCGACGCGTAGACGTCGTTAGAAACCTCGTTAACGAAACTATACGCGTACGCGACGCGATATTTACCGTAACAAGTAAACGTGACGAGCGGAAAAATTTTTCCCCCGAGCTTACGTGCTAATCGTGCCACTAGATTCGAGAAAAATCTACGAGAAAATCGAAGCGGCCGGGCCCGAGGATTCGGGTTCCTTTAAGTTTCTAAAGGTTTGAAAATCGTGTCAAATTTCAGGACGGTGAGGCCTGTACTGCGATGTTGGCCAAGCTTTTCAATATCTGTGTACACGTAGGTTAACAGGCAACGATCGCTCTTCATTCGCGAGCCCTATATCGATTCCTCGATGATGTCCACGCGATCGCTGTACAGTTGCCGCAGAAACTCTTAAGAAGACCACCCCGGCCGGTAAACGGAATTTTTGTATCGTACGTGTACAAAAAAGTATGGAACAAAAAGTTTCATCCCCCCTTCCACTATCGTACGTTCGATCGATATCAGGGAGGCAATGGTGGTTTATAGTTTCTTTAGTTTCTTCAAAAAGAATGACGTGTTCACTGGCTATCTATAGTGACGGCGACATTAACGTTAAAGTATCACGCATGCCGCATTATGATGCATTTTGTGATATATACTTGAGGGGCCGATGACCACGAATTCGCCACACGTGAAATATTCGTTTCTCGCTACGTAACGTCGGGATATCACCATCGCGTAACATTTCATAGATTCTTTCGTGAGCGTCTGTACGCGACCGTGAAAAGTAGAATCCGTACGGGAAATTTTTCCCTATCGCGTGAAAATTTACATCCGGCTTTGGTCACTTCGCGCTCGCCCCTCTCTCCTTCTCTCCCTCTCTCTCTTTCTCTCTCTCTCTCTCTCTCTCTCGCTGTATCCGTGTCTCTCTGTCGTTCTCTCTCCGGAGAGCAGAGGAAGAGAATGCAAGGAGAGACGGCGCTAACGAGTACCGATAAACCGCTAAACGCAAGCGGAATGAATCACCCGGCAATATTTCCCCGTTTGTTCGCGTGGCACGCAACACGTATGCAACACGGCGCGTGTACCAAGTAAGGCTGCGGTTACCCTGGACATTTGTAATTTGCATCGTTTCAAATTTCCATCGCGCGCGATCCCTGCGCCGCGAGAACTCAGCGAGACGACCAAGGAAATTACGAACGGGTTCGAAACTTCAACGGGAAGTTTGAACGCGACGAGCTAGGCGGTTATCAGTTCCATACTTGACAAGTGTAACAGCGGCTTCAGAGTACAACGGATCACGGGGAACACGGTGAACGTTTGCACTTTCTTTCGCGCTCGTAACGAGGTCTGCTATCGCGAACGTAAGAAAGAGCCAAGTACGTGTATTAGGGGAGTCTGGAAAATAATCGATTAATCTATATTTCGAATTTTCAATAAAATCCAGCGGGGCTGAAACGAAAATGATAACGTGGTGGCGAAACGTTCTCGGAAATCACCCAGGTCGTATAGTTTCACGGTACACGTAAACCGCCACGGGAATAAAGAATATCTAGTTCAAACGAATAGAGTAGACGCGATAAGTATGCTGGTCGAAAATGTACGGTAAAAAATGCACGGGGTGAAATAGTCGTTAATTGAAACACGATGGAATCGGTAGCGCTGGTATGCTAGCTCCCGGCTCCATTACCCTTGTTGTTAAACTTAGAGTTACTGAACTACGGAACGAGCTATAGTCTACCGCCGTGGCGCGACACCCATGACTGCGGGCCACGTGGCTCCAGGCGTGTGGCCACGCATGCATACGAAGTGTCGCGGTTCCTCTCGTACCCCGTTTCCCATTTATTTTTTTTCGAGCATTCCTTTTTCCAATTCTTTTCCGATTGCTCGCAATAACGAACGTTTGTATATTAAAAAAAAACTGGTATTAATCTTTTTTAATAGATCGGGTCGACGGGTCAAGGAGATATCGTACGTTCGTTTTGCGTTCTCGAAACTCGCGTGTACGTGTACGCGTGTGTCCCATAAGCCTTACGGACGTAACAGTCCTACGAAAGACATCTAGTTTTATGTAAAATATGTATATTAGCGCAGGGCGACGGTGATGCGTTATCCGCCTCTGCTTTCCCGTAACCTTCTCCTTCTTCCCTTGCGCGGTTCGATACAATTTCGAGTTCGTTGACTTTTACGGTTGACCTTAATCGCGACGAGCTTTTCGGAAAATTTACGATTTGCGAACATCGATCTTCCAGCGGCAGTGGAATATGAAAAACGAAGGGAAACAAATGCGACACTCGTGGTTCATCGTTTTTTTTTTACCCTCCCCGATATCGGACGCGTGAACGCGTGCCACGAGTTTCATGCCGTCGGGATGTTAATCACCTGGGGGACGTGAAATCGCGGGCGGAGACGCGAGGTCAAACGACGGGCCACGTGTATCTTCCGCGTGCATCGGCGGAAAAACGAAGAAAACGTCGCCGAGAGCTACGTGCCGCAATGGTCGCGAGTAGGTTACACCGAAATTGGATTGTACACGCCAGTTATTATATTACGCCGGCTACGGAGCGACGAGTTCTAACGCATGACAAATACATTATTCGTCTCGCACCGGCGACGAGATTCTCGGCTGGCGATCCGAAAGATACCGTTCGACCGATAGGGTATTAATTTACGAATATCAACAGGGACAGAGAGCAAGAGAGAAAGAGAGTACGAGCGTCCAGGAAAACTTTTTCCTCCGCGTAAACCAGTCGTCGAAGAAGCGTAAATATTACGTGTCCTAACGACGCACGAAGCAAAACTTTTAAGGAAAAGTTTCGTTCGACAAGCCAAACGGTCGGTCGTCCAATCGGACCACGAATCAGGTAGTGAATTCCTCGTGCAATTTACCTTCCGCGGAAACTCTTTAATCCGATCGCATACCCGTGAGATATTAAGCCACCGAGCAAAGGATCGTACGATCGGATGGCTTACAATTTCGCAAAGTGACACGCCACGCCTTTACGCATCGGATTCCGCGTTTAACCCGTACGGCGACGCGTTCTCGTTAATTCGAAACTATCCCCGTTTCCTTTGCTCCGTCTCCGGTTGATCGAGAAACGAAAATACTTAACGGGTAACGATCGACGACGATAAAAAAAAGAAAAGAAAAGAAAAGAAGAGCATTCGAGAAACGATAAGCTTTAATCCACGCTTCGACAATGCCATTCAATTGCTGCGAAAATAAAACTCCGGACAGCCGGAAGCTCGTAATTACACGGCATGGCGCCGGCGCTAGCTACCGATTATACGAGATTATATCGTGCGCAATAAGTCATTTCACGTCATACTATACCTACACCATCTCAGAGTGCTACGAAGAATTTCCCTCGTTCCGAGTTTGACACTGTTCGTACAAAGCGTATCAATGACTGGCCGTGAGTCGTTCGTTCGGGGCGTGAGAATTAACGGGAGAGGAAACGCAACGTTCATCGGGATGAATAGTATCGTTCAAGGACGCTCGAAACAAGTGACACGCAAGGGTGTGTAGGCACAGGAAGAATAAAATTCAACAGGCACGAAAGTCGCAAGGTCGTTCGGCGGTGAGGTGAGATAAGGTAAGGTAGGGTTGGGTATGGTAGGGTACGGTAGGGTACGGTAGGGTAAGGTAAAGGGAATTAAAAGAGACTCACCGGGCTCGGCGAAGGTGATGATCTCCGATGTCCTCGCGTAGAAGTCATCCATTTCCTCCTGCGCTTCCTGAGGGTCTCCGTAGCCCTGATAGGACGTGCCCAACCTGTCGTTCTCCTCCGTAGAGCTCTCCTGCTGATCGAGATTCTTGTACGAGTACTCCTCGCCGCCGTAGAGAAACTCGCCGGAGTAATCGGTCTCGTGCTCGTTTCTCGATTTGTCCGGATACCGCGAGGATTGCGCCTCGGCTCTGTAAAGAGTTTCGAGGGCGAGATGTCTAGGGACGGCCGCCAATGTTCTATTAACATCCGGACGTGTTCTTAGACCGAGTTTGGTAAGTATCTGATGTTTGATAGCTTCTAGTCTGAGATCATCGGGGGTGGGCGCGGCGGAATCCTTGGAAGCACCGCCCCGGTGGGTCTCGTGTATATGTTGATGCTGTTGCTGCTGATGCGGACAACCTGGACAGGTTTGATGATGATTCTGTCGCGGCTGTACAGGGGACAGGGTCAGGCAACACAGGGCTAAACCGATCAGGAGAAGATTCGAGGGTAACAGGGAACCTCTGTACCTCGGGGTAACGATACGATAGGATGGCGAACGTGATCGATGATCGAGATATCGATCGTGGACCGTGATATCGTAGGGTCGTCCACGAGCCGGTCTCGCGGCACGACAACGAGCGTCACGGCAACGACGTTGTCCCCGGCACTCGGTCTTCTCCAACAGTCTTTCGTTTTGACCTGCGTTTGAGCTGAGTCCCGCTCTGTACGGCACCTGGTGCATCTCGGCGGCGAGTCACCTCCTCCTCCCCCACCACCTCCTCCTTCCTTTACTCTCCTCTCCTTCCCGATGTTCCGCCTCGTGGAGCCTGTTCTCCGTTTTCCTTGATCGGTACCCCAAGACAACTTTCTCACGTTCGTCTCTTTTCTTACGGATCTCTCTATACGTGGTTCTATCGTTGCTACTTTTATCGTTCCCCACGGGGGATACCGACAGACTACTACCGATACTCCTCCAACCGAACGATAAGACGATCGTGGCGAATCTGATACCGTTCCAGGGGTACGAGGACGTCGAGTACCAAGGTACCTGTATGATCCTTCCTTTTGATCGGCGTGACGGTGACAAACGTATACGACGGCGACGACGGCGACGACACGAGCCTGACGAGAGGTCGAAGATTGCGTAGAGAGGTGACAACGGCGACGATGACAAAGACGACAGGGAAAGGGCATCCTCGCCTAAACCCCCCATTACCAACTACCCGGTGCCGCTCTTTCAGGATCGATCTCACCCGCAAGATGGACCGCCGTTAACGGGTACACCCTACTCGTGTTTTCGGCCATTCGCGCTCGTTTTCAACCTCCTGCACGTCCACAGGTACGCGCCCCCTCCCGACCGATTTTACTTTCCTCCGTTCCTCCGATTTATTCCCTCTCTTTTTCCTTTTATTTTGGTTCCCTTGGTTTCTCGCTCCTCCGCTTCGTCGCTCCTCGAACCTGCGCTAGCTTTTACTCCGAGTAGCGCCGATCGCGTACACCTTATCGTTTCTTCTCGGTTACAAGACGATCGCGGTGATTACGTTTGATCTTCTTCGGATCGTCCTTGAAACCAGACTTCTACGAAGGGAGTACTACCAGGTTGTTGACCTTAATTCCTCGATGCGATCGTACAACACGCTCCTTTACTACTACTCTTCTCTATCCTTGTCCTTCTTCCTCTTCGTCGTCGTCTTCTTCTTCTTCTTCTTCTTCTTCTTCCTCCTCCTCCTCTTCTTCTTCTTCTTCTTCTTCTTCTTTTTCTCTCTCCTTCTCCTCTCTTTTTCTCTCCCTTTCTCACTCTTTTTCTTTCCTTCTGTTTCGCTCTCCCCGCTCTCTATGTTTCTCTCCCTAACACGGAACCGATCAATTTCAGAATCGAAACGACTAAGGTCTCCTTGACTTTCTCGGACACTTTCTACGCGTACCTAATGTTTTACTACGGCTAAGATCTTCGGAATGATGCACCATTTAAAAGTCTGGCGCGCCCGGACACGCAACGACGGGCATCCGACCCGGCGCAGAGTTCCTTAGGAGGATCCCCTTTCGCCGAACGTTCAATCTCCCGGACGTTTCACCTTCGTCGACTGATCGAACGATGAAGGCGAATTATTCTTTTCTAGTAATCCTCTATCGTCCGTAAAAAATTAATTCTATATCCAAAGGAGTTCTTCCGGTATCCATAAGAACGATCCTTGGGGATGTCGGTCCCAGTTGCATCCTCTTCGATCTCTCTTTTTCTCTCCCTCTCCCTCTTCCTTTCTCTCGCGTTCTCTCTCGCTCTCCCACTCTTTCTCACGCTTTCGTCTCTCTTTCGCTCTCCCTCTTTCTATCTTTCTCTTTAACTCTCTCTCTCTCTCTCTCTCTCTCTCTCTCTTTTCGCTGTTCGTTGTATTCCTCGGTGGCGATCAAAAGCAAAGTTTTCTTTTCTATTCACGCGAAATCCAGAAGAGACTCCGCGTCTACCCGCTTGTCCCGCTTACGATATATATTCTGTTATTCGTTTCTTCGTCCCGTTTATCGTGCGAGCGATCTATATACCCTTTGCTTTATTTATTTTTTAATCGCTCCGTTCCCTTTCTCTCTGGTTATTCTCGCCTCAGCTCACCGATAATATCATATCCGTACGATAAATACGACGAAACGCCAAAAAGGGATCTCCGGTAACGACCGAAGCACGCTTGTCGGAGGCGCGCCGGACACTGAGGGGCATCCACCACCACTACCAATACCGATACCACCACCGCCGTACCATCACCGCGAGCAGCAGCAGCAGCAGCAGTAGCACCACCACCACCATCAACCGCCGTCGCCACCACCCGCTACCACCACCCACGAGTCTCCACCACCGAGACACTATCCACCCACCCAGCCGCGGCCGATATAGGTACTGCAACGACCGGCTAAACTCCCCGATAACTTTATATAGCTGGTCCCCCTACAATGCGATAGTGTACTCTTCGTGATGTTCCATTACCTTTCTTTCGAATAGGTGTGCACACATATTCCTAGGCGGTTCTGCTATATTCTATATACGGTTATTCCGCTGTATATTCCTATCTAGTCTATATTATTACGTGTACAAAAGTAAACGACGTCCTCTCCTGTACCACGGTGAAAAAAAAGAACCGTGCTATGATAGCGCGCGCTCGCGCGCAGGCGTTCCGCGGGGTCGAATGAAACGTGAGATATACGTATAGAGAGGAGAGAGATTAGGAGAGGATTTTCCTTCCTTCCTGCCTCTGTCCGATGGAGTTTATTCGAGCGACACGGACAGTCGTGTGCTCGCTACCCGTTCCTCCTATTCCAAAGAGACGGACGGCGGATTGGGAGAGAGAACGAGAGAGAGAGAGAGAGAGAGAGAGAAAGAGAGAGGGACAGAGGGAGTAAGACAAACGGTCGGGAGAGAAAACCCGGCGAACCACGTGGCTCACGCGTGGCACCGCGGACTCTTCCGCTTTTACCGTACGAACTTCCGATTTTTCCGAAAGAAACCATCGCCCGGATTCCATATATTCTCGTTATTTTATCTCCAAGTCGACACAGATACTCTTTTAATTTCCTACAGTTGACCCGACGGACTTTATCGAGTAGCCCACCGAGGGAATTATCTCGAAAATCATACAACAAGGATCTACGCTCTTTTTAACTCCCTAACCGGCTAAGTGGAGCCATATCGGAGAAGGAAGAAGACGATTCTCGAGACCGACAAGAGGTCGTAATAGCCGGCGTTTCGACATCGCCAATAATCTTTGCGGTTCACGACGGTCGGTCGGTGTACGAAAGCAGGAAAGGAAGATGGGAAAAGAAAGATAGAAAGAGAAGCGAGCTAGCTGTAAGCATATTGATCAGGAGACGGTAGTTGGCCGCATGCCACGTGGTGATGCTGCGAGAGGCGCCGGTCTCTTCTCCTATTATGAGCCAAGGCTCCTACTATCCTCCTCTCTTACTTTCTCTCTAGGATCTTTCTCCACCGTCCCTAGATTTTCCCCGAAAAACCTTGCTATTTCTCCTCTCCGTCTCTCTCTCTCTCTCTCTCTCTCTCTCTCTCGATCTCTTTCGATATTCCATCTTTCTCTCCCGTCTTGTCGATTCCGTACGCACTGATAAGAATACCCAAGAGCCCTTTGTCTGTACCGGTGTAAGCGAACGGTACGCGAGATTCTGTGCATGTAACTATCTACATAAGGATAAAGTATATGTATAAATATAAATATATATAGGTACACATATACAAATATGTATACGCGTACGCGTTAACGCACACTCTTTATTTCTTCCTCGTTTCTTCTTGGCTCGCATCGATTCGTGCCAGCCGACCCTGCGTGCCCAAGACTTAAATTGAGACGTCAGGTTAACAAGCTCACCCGCGTCGAGGTGCAAAAGCCCCATCCTTCTCTCTTTAACTTTTTTTTTCCTCTCCTTCTGTCTCCCTTTCTCTCTTGCGGCCCCCTTTCCACCGGCCGTTCCATCTTCCTCCGTGTACATCGGCAACCTTGGGATAAAGGAGACTTTTAAAAAAAAGGACGAAGAATCCAACGTTAAATGGCCTGGAGACCCGAGAGAAAGGGAACCGCCTTCTTGGGTGGCTACCGGTTCCTTAAGCGCTTGCCGCCACCCAGCATCCCGTGCATCCCTTTCTTTTCTTTCTCATTTTCAACGAGTATCCTCGTGCCCGCGCCCCGACGGGCGTCGATAAAAATACACCGTCTTTACCTACCACCGCGTCGCTGAATTCCCGTTTAGCCCTTGCACGGGTAACGCGGTTCTCTCGCGGTTCTCTACGGAAAATTCTTTATCGGTATAGCCTAGAAAGCCGAATTCCATGATATTTCACAAATTTGACGACGTTTGCCCCGCCATTCTCTCGACTCTCTAGATACCGTTCCGATGTTCGATAACGTACACTCACGGATCACAGACGAGGTATTGGATAGACCTATCACCTTACGGGGTTCGATGTTCACGAAACTGAATTACCGACGCGTTCAAATTTCAGAGGATTTGCAGCGCCTCCTTGACGAAGGAGCAGAATATTTTCAACTAAAAGAGTATCGTTGCTTCCGAAACGAGCACCGTACCCCACCCCGCCAAAATGTAAAGGGTCAGCGTATTTGGCAACGTCGGACCAACTTCTAGATTCCGTCCTAGGGGTCGAAAATGAATTTCGAGTATCGTGCGATGGACGGGAGCACATTAGTTGTACTTGTCGATTCGTTAGTGATGATAAAGGAATTACGAAAATCGCGAAAAATCGTCAATTTCAACCAGTTTTTTGGTCGGCATTCGCTCAATTTTTGAGATAGCGATCTGAAACTGGTACCATTGTTTTAGTTAGGAAATTCTACACTAGATTAACATATAATAGTTGTACTTTTCGAAAATTTAATTTTTCGCAAAAATCTGAAGGGGGTAGGTCAGGATTTTTTGCGATTTTCGTAAATCGCTCGCCATTTCTACAATTTTTTAGATATCAAAATAATTCTTTCACTGTCTTATTCGGCTTCGGATTCCGCGTCCAAAACGGCCCAGATCGTTTTAATAGCTCAAAAATTACGGAAATGGCGAGCGATTTACGAAAATCGCAAAAAATCCTGACCTACCCCCTTCAGATTTTTGCGAAAAATTAAATTTTCGAAAAGTACAACTATTATACGTTGATCTGCCGTAGAATTTCCTAACTAAAACAATGGTACCAGTCTCAGGTCGCTATCTCAAAAATTGAGCGAATGCCGAACGAAAAACTGTCATGAATTGACGATTTTTCACGATTTTCGTAAATCCTCCGTCATTTCCGCAATTTTTAAGATATCAAAATGTTCCGAGACGTTTTGAAAGTGGAATCCAAAGCCGAACAAGATAGCGAAAGATTCAGGTCGATATCTAAAAATTTACGGAAATGACGAAAGAATTACGAAAATCGTGAGAAATGGTCAAATTATGACAGTTTTTTGGTCGGCATTCGCTCAATTTTTGAGATAGCGATCTGAAACTTGTACCATTGTTTTAGTTAGAAAATTCTACGGCAGATCAACGTATAATAGTTGTACTTTTCGAAAATTTAATTTTTCGCAAAAATCTGAAGGGGGTAGGTCAGGATTTTTTGCGATTTTCGTAAATCGCTCGCCATTTCCGTAATTTTTGAGCTATTAAAACGACCCGGGCCGTTTTGGACGCGGAATCCGAAGCCGAATAAGACAGTGAAAGAATTATTTTGATATCTAAAAAATTGTAGAAATGGCGAGCGATTTACGAAAATCGCAAAAAATCCTGACCTACCCCCTTCAGATTTTTGCGAAAAATTAAATTTTTGAAAAGTACAACTATTATACATTGATCTAGCGTAAAATTTCCCAACTAAAACAATGGTACCAGTTTCAGATCGCTATCTCAAAAATTGAGCGAATGCCGTTCAAAAAACCGCCTGAATTTGAGGATTTTTCACGATTTTCGAAATTTGCTCGCCATTTCCACAATGATTGAGATATTAAAACGATCCGGGACGTGTTGTACGCGGAATTCGAAGCCCAATAAGACAGTGAAAGATTCAGGTCGATATCTAAAAATTTGTGGAAATGGCAGGCAAAAACTGGTTCCTTCGCAGTACAAAGGTCAATTATTAATACGCATAAACTATAACTTCTATATCGTATTCTTACTAATAATCGACGGACATCCTAGTTTCGAATCGAAAATGGTAACGTAGCGAGTGACACTAAAATGGTAAGAGGGCTCTAGAGCCCTCCAAACCAGTGACATCGAAAAGAATGGGGATGATTGGTCTATCCAATACCTCGTCTGTGCACGGATTGTCCGCCCGCGCTGGTAGGGTCGTTATCTACTTGCTGTTACCGTTCAGACCGTCTGCCTTATCTACTGCAAGTGGATCAATTTCTTCATTATCAGACGCCGTAGCAATTCCACCGACGTGGTAACGTTTACCGTTGCCATCGTCGCGAGGAAAGAAAGTGATCGGACGAAGAACTCCGTCATCGCTTACTTCCTGTGTTTATATCGTCACCTCTGGCTACTATCGACCTTTCCGCTGATTGAAACTGGGTGTCAGGACCTGGGCGTTCGGGTAGTCGAAAACAACATCGTTATTTGTCGTTGGTCACGGTTGTGCTCTTGATCGACCGCCGTCACTTTTCGAAATAAATAATGATAGCTAGAGGGGGGATGGTGGGAGGGATCGGAACAGAGTGACGGGCGTCCAAGAGCATGCGAATTAGATTGATCTATCATTGCCTTGTCTGGCTGTCGTCTGCGACCGCTGATTACAACCGAGGCAAATATTATCTTCTTAGAAACACCGGCCGCGATGTCACCAATATTATTATTACCATCTAGCAGCTTCCTCGCCGTATCGAATCGCTCGCAAACTGTCCAACCTAGTGAACTTTGAAAATAAAGACAATCTCCTCGTTCACTTTTTTCACCGTTCCACGGATAAGCGTAACCATAAAACAAACGGAGGCTCGGAATCGTAAGAAAAGTGGAATGGGAAACGAGAGGAGAAAGAACGAAGCAAGTTCGGGGGTGGCTTGATTGAATGCGGATGTGCGTGCAGTCCGCGCGGTGGTCGACAACCACGAATCGGGGGAAAATTATGGGTACTCCTCTTTCGTAGGTTGCCGTTTCGATCTTATCTGCCTTCTCCTTCCGGGAATTTCGCAAGTATAAATAGGAAACCCGGTGGTGTGTCTGTCGGGACAGCTAGGTGCAGCCGAAGCAAAACGCGAAATAACATTTGGATATTCGGCACCCGCGCGATTTATGCACCCCTTTCGTTGATAGAGAACAAAAAGGAACGAAATTCCAGCCGGCACGAAGGGCCTCCAAAGCCAGCCGCCCGTTCTTGTCGTTTTAATTACGGTACGTATGGTGATCGGTATCGAGACTCCGCTTTCCACCTGCTTTTTCTTTCATCCTTCGATTCACGAACCCCTACACGCGATTACCGTTAATAACGTCTGAATCCTTCGAATCCATACCGAACGTCCAAACTTCCCGGGAAACCCTTTCGGTTATGATTTAATTAACGTCGAATCAATCGAAGTAAAAACGAATTGACTTTAACCCACGCGTAATTCCAGTAAAAACAATGTATGCTTTACACATGTACAATCGAGGTCAGATTTCTTATAGAATCCTCTATAGATTAAAAATAAATTTGATCGGGCTACCAGAATCTAGCATGTGTATGTATGTGATCCGTGCGTAAGGATACACTCGTCCTTTTTGTGCTCGAAAGCATAGTGACACTCGACTCCCGCAAGGTGGTATCAGAATTCCAACGTCATTTCGTTCAAGACAATAGGGAACCATACTCCCTCTCTCTCTCTCTCTCTCTCTCTCTCTCTCTCTCTCTCTCTCGCTCTCTCTATCGTTCTCTCTGACTAGTAGTAGTAGTAGTACTCGATAAATCGTCGTCAAATATCCATGTAGAGATACCGTCCTCATCCCTTTCGAACAGACCGTCCCTCAGCAGCCCTTTAATCTCGGTATAAGCGAGAGAGGCAAAAGAGAGAGGAGAGAGGTGTGGTGGCTGGCTACTTTATACTCGGAGGCTACCTACCTGGCTGAAAGGGGAGGTATTACGGGGTTACTAAAGTGTTGTATGGCCTCCCCAAGCCCCATAAGGATAGCCCTCAGGCACGCACCCCCGTTATCGTATGCGTATGCAGTTTTTTCGCTGGTGCGTGCGCCGGTGACGGGGCCCTCGCTTCGCAGCCCTTATATGTGCAGTGAAGGTGAAGGGGGCATCGGGTAACACGGGCAGGCAGCCACCCAAACGACCGAAACCTGAATGCTCACCCTGGATCCTGGTACTCGTCTCTATGCCTTTCTCTTTCTCTATACGGAAACAGTTCTTTTTCTTGTTCTCCTTACAAATCGAGAACTCAAAATGAAACCGAATATATTTATATACCAAATCGATCGTTTTGACTTGACAACGTGATCGTTAACGCAAAGCTTCTTTTGTACGATGCGTTGACGTTCTTCGATGACGACGGTAAAATTCCTCGTTACGGAACCGTGAACGTCCCGCGAATATCGTGCGAAACTTTGGAAAAATTGTGAAAAGGGCGCGCGTGCCGGAAAGGTTTAAATTTTGCGTGTGCTTTTAACGGTGCAGGGGCGTGCTCGTGCCTTTAAACGGTTCGCACGAGTTCTTAAGGAAAGTGATGACAATCGGTATAACACTCGAGTCGTTCCACGGTTGTGTAGGGCCCGTCCCTTATTCGAGGACCCCCGGGCACGTGAAGTGGTGCCTTCCACCTAGGGTACATCAACCTGGAGACTTTCTTGCGAAGGGTTGAAACGATGGTACGAGGGTGGGCTACGGATCGCGAAGGGGAAATGCCACTTCGTCTTCTTCTTCTTCTTCTTCTTCTTTTCACTGTAGATATTACGCGAATACCGAGGACTCGGTTTTAAACGACGTCATTGTTAGACCTACGCAACGATTTCCTTTCAAATACAAGAATATCGGAATGTTTATAGGTACGCGATACTATAGGTTCGGTATTTCATATTTCTTTACATTTCTAAAGCTATTCAAAGATATCGCGCGCATAGGTATTACACGTATTCCACGATACGAGCTGATTAATCGCTCCCTTAAGAGAAGACGGATCGGAAGGGAAGAAGAGAAACGATGTCTACGTAGCGACAGCGAAGGCGATGTACTTGAATTAACTTACGGGTGTATTTCTAGCAGTCTACGTTTAGCTCCGGAACACTCGCGGTATGTTATATGCTGGGCGAAAGACCACGCAATTCCGACGTCCCCTTCTGCTCGAATCTAACGCGCCGTTATGATTCTCTACGATCGGGTTTATTAATCGACGCTATGTTCTCGAGCGAAAAGTTCTCTCCGGCTGAAAACAAGTCGGACGATTTCCAAACGGTCGACAATTCGACGGGGCAACGATTAATCGACGGGGATGTAATTATTTGCATGCAGAACCGTTCGTAGTAAATGAAATAATTTCCGCGAGGACACTGGCAGAAAGAAGAGAATAGAGGCGGATGGAAGAGAGAAGAGAGATCAGGGGTATACTTTTCAGCGTGCTCGACGGGAGTAGGAATAATAATAATTCCCGAAGCACGGGCTTTGACATAATTATCATTATGGTGGCGGTCGGTAGTCTCTAGCTGCGTTTTACGATCCATTCAACGAGGCGGCTTAAAGCAGCCGAGCATAGCCATTACCCGGATTTGCATTTTACGAGTGAGCAGCCAAGAGGTGAATGATAGACCCGGAGTAGATGGAAAGAAGTTGGTAAAAGAAAAAAAAGGATTATCGGGATGGGGTAAAAAACAAACCTGGCGATTTAATTGAATCTTTCTCCGATCATTTTCTGGTCTTTTTCCTCTGTTTTATCGAACCGCGAAATTCCCGACAGAAATATTCACTACTGCGACCTTAAACTTGATAAATGTCGATTTAATATATCACCGTCGACAGATTATCGTTATCGCCACGTAAAGAGATCGGCGGCAGAATAAAAGGTTCTGCACGACGATACATAAGGAGGAAAGTTTGGCGTGAATTTTTAAAACTACCAATTTAAATGCCGATCCGATGACAGGGGCAATCGCACTGTGTTCGGGAGTGCAAGGTTATTAAGGCAACCAGTCTCGTCGGCGAGTACATGCCGTTTACGCAGATTGGACTGTGCACAGGCCAGTGGCATCGAGAGCTCATTGTCATCGACCGTAATGCAAAACTTAACCTCCGATTACTCAATCAGCCCGTAATAAAGAATCGCTCGGCCGAGTCGAATTCTGCTCGGTCATGTATCCGAAATTTTTACGCTACGCGATACTACGAAAACAAAAATACCTCTCTTCTTCTAATATTCTCCGAATACTTTGGACACGAGTTCACGGAATCGTTCCGGCCTCTTCGATCGACCGACTCGTAAAATCCCTGCAACGTAGAACGGACCGCAATTAAACGTGCAAAATATATCGCTGCCAGGGAATTGGATAATTCGAAATTATTCTTTTAACCAGACGGACCGGCCGCGAACGCGGTTCGAACGTCGGCATCGAATCCGTTCGAATTCAAGAATTAAAGAGACATTCCAAGGAAGCGTGTAAAACGAGATACGCATGCCGCCTGACCCGTCCGAAATGTGTTTAATTTTCGCGTTTCTATTTCGTCGAAAGGGGAGCACTAACCCGACCGTCGGCAAGGACGAGTGCCCGAGGCGCCGTCGAAGAAAAACAATAAAACGAGAATTGGCACGTCTGGCGAAACAGTTGACTGCCGTAAAGTCAACTGGCTGACTTGTCCACCCGTGCATCCATCGGCTTCTGACGCGGAGATATTCGCCGTGCATTTCTGCCCACTAATAACCCGCGTTCGCGAACCAAAATATTTGGGATATTAATTATAGTGCAAACTATGCGGCCCCGAGTCCGCGGCAATTTTATTTTAGAAATCATTTGGCAACGAGACCGGCACTAATCGGGCCTATGGAATTCCGTAGAGAAAGTTCGAACATACGAGCCAGGCAGCTTCAACCATTGTATATAATACATAAACAAGAGACCACGCCGAATTCTATAACTTGTGATTACGATACCGGATACCGTTTACGCAATCGTTATTTGGTAAACAAATCCGACGTGGCGATTGAAAATAAATTAACACGCTTTAGCGTGGAGTCCTACTCGACGTCCGATAGCCTGGCACTCGATGACAATTTAAATATTTTTTATTGTAAATATACCGTACGCGAACGTGTCTACAGGTTCAAGCGAAAAGTTCATTGGTAAATTCTTGCGAACGAAGAAAATTTCTTTTAAAATTGGGTCAGTAAGTGTCGTCACAATACAAAGGAGATAGAAGAGAATCGCATCGCGACATACTTTCATCGCGGAAGCAATTGTTCGTGAAAGATTTATAGCAGATTCATTGTTTCATTGTCGTTCCTGCTCCCGATCATTCCCGTGCTGCTGACTATCGATGCAACGGCGCCAATCGAACAAATAAATTTTTCCTTGGCACCCTTTCCTGCATTTACAAATAAGATAAGCTTTTCGATTTCGTATAACTCTAGATATAATACGCCTTCTATCACGTTCGACATGATACGGCGTTGTGGAGAACCAGGCTAAAAAAATACATCGCCATTCATACTACTAGCTACGATGACAACCCCTTTGAGAATTTCAGCGGATCGTTTTCGATTAATCATGCCAAATTTTCAATCGTAACTTTACTTACGATGGCCACAGGTCTTCCTTCATCTCGCCGTACCATTTGTTGTCATCACCGACCTGTTGTTGTCATGATGACACGATGAACATATGAAATAGATACATCGACGCGTGTCTCGCAAACGCATGGCACGCAAAGAGGTGAAATGAAATCGGGAGGACGAGAGAGAAAGTGAGAGAGAGAGTGGGAGAGAGAATGCGTGCGAGAGTATATCCCCTAGAGTGACAGCACGGCTCTAATCGGGCCCTGCACTCCGATTAATGACTCGTTAAAATGAAGCCGTACATTGTAGATAAATTGACAAATGCGCGAGACGCATGCGAGGGGCAATAGTTCTTGGTCAAACGTGCCAGACAAACAAGTGCCCGTGCATCCCGCTATGTAACGGGTGTCGCGTAAGTAGATAAGAATCGGGTGGAGCATAGGTGTAAGAACGTTTAATCGCGAGAATCGTACACCGGAGTACGCGAGATCCGGGGAAACGTGCGACACGCACCGTGCAAAAATATTCATCGTTCGTTCCCGGAGCGTGTTTATAATTTGTAGGATGAAATTCAATTTTTTTTTTCCGTCGACAAAAATCACACGGACAAGTGATATTTCGCGGCGCGTTTAACTTTGACCTGAGATAAAAATTAAAAATATAAATATCGGTCGGGTTGGTTCGATTCGAGAAAAATATCCCGTGTCGCGGGATGCAAACAGGAAATGTTCGAGCGAAGCGACCGGAAAGATTACGGGACAGTTTCAAACGATGTCCAACGGTATCGTTGAGAAAGATCGAAATTGAAAAAATACAGTTTTATATATTTGCCCGCAGTCGCGAGAAACCTTTGCGCGCATTAATTGACAAACAAAAAGGAATCGCGAAACAATCATCGTTTTGTGGCCCGAAAGTTTATCGCGGTACGTCACCGTGAATCTCTTGCATTGATTAGGCAGAAAAGAAAAGTTGGTCAACAGAATGCAAGTCCGAGTGGGCACGAAACTTTAAGCTCCCACTCGGCCCTCGGCTATCTAATTAAATGTGGCTGAGGAATAAATAATAATTACGAGACAAACAGCTCGACCCCTAGAAAGAAAAAAACAAATGTCGATGATAAGAGATGAAGAATAAATCCACACACACCTTTCGTCGAAAAACCATTTATTTCATCGAATAAATATTCTTCTATCTATACTCTCTACCTAGGAAGTACACATTATATATATAAGTATGCATTCTTCGCCGTCCTCGTTTGGATACTGAGAGTACACAATTCCATTACGATTTTTTTTTTCATTAATTATAGGTACACTGACAAACAAACGAAGAGTGAAAATCAGGCGAGCAGGGAAAGTTGTAGTTGGAGAGAGACAGAGAAACAGCAGGGTGAAAGTAGAAGAACAACAAAAGAAGTCCAATTTTCGAAAGGGTTTCTCTCTTATGTCTACAAAAAGATCGCCGTACAAAAAGAAAAAAGAAAGATTTCGCGAAGTTTTCTTCTTCCGTGAAGATATTCATTCTTTTGTTTTCTTTTCTTTTTTTTCCTTTTCTTCCGTAACCACATGAAATCCAGGAACGGTGCACGCATTTAATTATTTTACAGAAAGGGTAGCTACGGTGCATGTTGTCGACTCGATTTCAAAATTCAAAGCTTACGGGGATTACAGAAAGGCTCGAGGGATCGATTAATCCTAATGTCATCATTATCATCAAGTGCCTACGTTTTATTACTTTTTTTTTGTATTTTGTATTCTAGAATTTGAAGAAATCACAGAAAAACGTTTTTTCCTATCCGTTTAAGAATTACGAGAATTTTTCGACGTTTCCGAAGTATCTGGCGTTACATTTTCGTACCTATAAACTTACCTAAAGCTATAGTCGCGTTAGAAAAAAAAACAAAAGGAAAGAGACAGATTTGCCTACAAGTAACATCCACGCGGATCCTTCGAAAACAAAAAAATTTTCAGGTAGATTTAGGAAAGCGACACCTGACTGCCTAGTACGAAATATTTACACAGTCTGACACGCAATCACGCAGACGCGCGCTCAAACACTCGTACGTATACACACACGCACACACACCCACACACAGGCCCAGACGCACGCACGCACTCACACACACGCACGCATAGACGCTTCGCTAAAAACAGACAGAGGGACAGAAAGGTATGTATTTAAGAGAAACGAAGGGAAAAACATTGAAAAAACAACGATTTCACTGTACACCGAGATCTTTTGGCCAACACGTTTTCACCGATCAACGACGACTTACCGGAACCGAATATCAATCTTTAATCTTTTCATGATCATTTACGTCCATCTTTCTTATGGAAAAGGCATCGATGTGTGAAAAACGGGAGGGTGGGGAAAGTACGAGGGATTGGGACGAAGGGTGGGGATGAAGGGTGGTAGGAGAAAAAGCTTTGAAAACACGTTTGGATAAGTCGATAAAAAGGTCTAACGACATAAAACGTCGGATTATCAAAAAACGGTAGATCGAGAGATTAAAAAAGTGCTTTTCCTTTTCAAAAAGCTCACATATAAAAAATAATTCTTTCGAGGTCGTTCTCTTAGATCAGGTGTAAACGCATCGACACCTTAAAAATAATACCGTGACTCTAGGAACTATCCGCCTTGCCATGGACCATGGACCACCGTCGAGGTGTCTGTTGCTGAAGCCCCATATTCCAAAACGACAAAAAAGGTCCTCTTCATCATCTTGATATCTTAATTATATATTCCAAATTCAGTCCTCGCTTCTTCTCCCAATCAATATCATTATTATTATTACTTTTTTTTACGACCATTAATTTTCGTCTCGTGTCCCTTCACGTGGGAATCGCGGCACCAAAACACCCCAAACAAGGCACTTTCAGTCTATCGAATGAGGAGTCGTCGAGGATGAACGAGGACCAAACGAATCCCTCGTTTGCCTCGTTCTCCCGGATAGAGATAATACCGGAAGCTGGACTATGAGCATCCACATCTCTCGACGACCATGCCTGGCAGTCTGGAGAACACGATCTGGTACTCGTTGTCGAAGTATAGCATCGTGATCTCGGACAGCTTCCTGGGGGCGCAACAGGGGCCCGTGTTGTTCGGTGGCTCCGCCAGGCTGACGATGTGGGTGTTCGGATAGGCTGGCAAAAAAGCCATGGGACAGTCACCCGAGCAGTAGTTCGCGTCGTACCTGGAACAAACAATTTCCACGTCCGTGTTACCCCGACCCCTGTACCAGCCGCGTATCTCAAAGAAACTTCCAGAATCCACGAGTCACGTCTCGCTCGCGAAAATTCGCCGTACAGTTTCCGCGAAACGTGCCGGAAAACGAGGTGCTACGATCTACCGTGACAAACGACCGATCTGTCTAACGAAGAGTTTAAACGGACCACCATTATCTCTCGTACGTGTCGTACGAACCACTTTGAAACGCGTGGAAGAAAGATCTTTGAAAGACGCGTCATTCATTCGCAGCGTCTACTCACTTCTTCGGCGCGATGATCCAGTCCCAACCGAACTTCTCGAAGTCCACGGTGAGCTTGTATCTGCAGCACCTGGTCTCCTGACTGGCCTCGTCGCAATTCAGCCCGACGTTTCTCTTGATCCTGGCCCCCCGCCTGGAGTCCAGTTCCTGCGTCTGGACCTCCAGGTAGGGCGCGTACTCCGCGCCAGGATTCGATTCGACCAGCCTCGAATTCCTTCGATGTCCTGGCCCGGATATTTTCAGAGCGACCCCCAGGTTGTCTCTAGGGTGCTTAAACCACTCGGCCACCATTCGTCGAAGTTCGATCGTCACCCAGGTACCCCTACGTCCTATCGGTCGCGGGTGTTTCGTGGTTAAGGGCGGTCCCAGCAGGGGACCACCGGATTCCGTGGCTCCTCGTAAGATCCTTTGCAGGGTTATCGTTACGGGGCCGTCGTCGTGATTCTCGAGACCCTCCAGGTCTCCCGATTCGTCTAGTTCCGTCGAGTCCGGCGTGGTACCCCAGATCCAAAGGGATATTTCTGCACGGGTGACACGGTGCTGTACCACCTTGTCGGAGAACTTGAAGTAAAGAACGTCAAGGCTTCCCTTCGAATGCCTTAGCCTCTGATCTGAAACAGCGAAACGATTTCCATGTTTGTTAAACGTGCTCGAGCAAGAAATTCTTATGGTACACCTTCGGATATCGCGTAACTTCGTGGAAACCGATTAAATCGTTCCGAGGCACTTGGTCGAACGGTGAGCTTGCGAAATCTCGTTAAACGAAGAAAAAAGAAGGGGCAGGGGGAGAGAGAGCAAGAGAATACAGCATAAAGTTACAACGATGATCACGCACGAGGTAAAACCGCGCGGCTGCTTTCATGCTCGAACGATTGGCAATAAATCAGGAAGAACTGGAAGAGAAGTTGTCGTCGGGTTTCTTGCCGGTTCGCGAAAGAGAGAGAAGCTCACGTGCGTCCGACATTTACCCCGATGACCGGTGCGTTAAACCTGACCTCTTCGATCCGACAACGCAAAACGGGGGAAAAAGAGATAAAGAGAAAGAAGAAGAAGAAGAAGAAGAAGAACAAGAAGAACAAGACGAAGCAGATTTATATATATACGCGTAGTGCAGCACTATTCAGGCCATCGGTCGCGAGACCGCTTCCATCAAGGGTAAAGTCACCTGAAATCGTACCGTTACGCGGACTACGTTTTTCCGACGATCAATCAGAGCCCGATACCCGACCGTTTTGTCCACCGTTCTAAACAGACTCGTCCTGGTATTCGACTGGATATGAGATTTCTCCGAAACGTCGGGATGGCGAGAAGATTCCTTTTGCGACAATCGAAACGATTCGCATAGTCTCACGAGCTAATGTTATCGGCTACGACGTTCGAAGCTTCGACGCCGTATCAACGGTTTACTATCTTTTCCGTACGTTTCTGCAGCGAGTAGAACTTCAAGACTCAGGCGTGAGACTTTGCCGTTAGACTGGCAATACTCCCGAGAAGTCTCGTTTAATTATTCCGCACCGTTCGTCTTCTTCTTCAGGCAGCCCTAAAATCACTCACGGTGTCGCGAGCATCGTTATACGTCTGATTTCCGGTGACTTCTCCAGATAATTGCTTAACTCGGTGATCCGTTGGTATAAAGCAAACGGGCGAACCAAATCATATTACGAGCTAATTATCGTAGGCCGTCTCCCGTATCCCCTTGCACCCTCCTCTGTCGCTGGTCGATTCTCTGTATTTCCTTCGTTAATTCCGCGACTTCGTTTGACTACACCGACTCCGCCAGCGATAATTCGAACCGCGCGATAACCGAGCAATTGTCACAAAACCTGAAATACGTCTACTCTGGAATTCTCCGCGTTTAAACGAGTTTAATCGTGGATAATCGCGTCAATTTCAAAGACACCCTTCTGTCACTCTGTTACAAATCTCTCCCTCTCCTCCTCTTTCTGGTCGCGCTTCACCGAAAACTTTAAACCGAGCGTTACGGGCTCGCATATAATCAATTTACGGTATGTTCCGGCTCGCGTCGTTTGTCAGTCGATAATCAATTTAGAGAAGACAAACTTAATCGAATTAACCAGGCTACTTTGCCGTCGTTGCAGCAAACCTCGCCGTACGTTCTCCTAATTATCATACGGAAATTTGTCTTCCGTTTTGTCGACTTTTCTCCATTTTTCGCTCTGTCGACTACCCTGTTGCTCGACCGCGAATTTGCCAGGCGGGACGTGGGGATGAGTCGTCGGCGAGAAAAGATCAAGCAAAAACGATGGATGGAAAGTGCGGCGAGACAGAAAGATTTTATTTTCGGTGCAGACGCGGCTACCGACCGTCCGACGCGAGAACTTTCAACCTGAACGTAATGGCGGAAACTATCGGAATAAAAAACACACGCGAACGCAGTTTCCATGTGCGTACTCCGTTCGATACGGTCCGGCTGAAATCGCGAATGGTTCTACGCGCGTTAGAAAGAAAGAGAGTATAGATACTGGAAATACCGGCGACGTGATTCATAGATCTCGCTGCCTCCCGAGACACATCTTTGTTCGCAGAATTCCCCGTCCGTTTGCGCGGTCTTTAAAGCGGACTCAACCGGCTTAAAACACGTGGTGCTGAGTCGCGGGGCGCAACGCGCGGATTTTAAATCCGGTGACGGGAGGCAGACACAAATAAATGGGTATAGAGCGAGCGCGACAGAGGAAGAGAAAGACGGTTGAGAAGAAGGTAAAAGGAAAAACAACGAAAGAGAGCCAAAAAAAAAAGAGTATCCGCGGAACACCGAGCGAGGGGGACAGAGAGGGAGAGCGAGAGAGAGACAGAGAAAGAGGGACAATAAAGCCAAAGACACTAAGTACATCGTGCTTCGGCGCTTCTTGAGAGATAAATATAGTTTTAGCGAACGGAGGTCACTCGCATTGCTCCACCCTACGGGTGGTAAACGTTTTCTGGTCTCTCGACCTACGATTTCGTACCTTTCGCCGACGTCGTATCGCGGTGGTGATCTCTCCGATCTTGCACATTTAGCGACGATTAAAGTAAGTGGAAACGAAACGAGCGAAGATCCCGCGGTACCTCGATGCGTCGCGGATGGAATATTAAGAGGGAAAGCAAAGACGGGCACTTTTAATGAGTGGAAAGCATGGAAAACAACGGTGATACCGCGGTGTCGTGGCCCTGCCTATAAATAAACGAAGAAATAATTGATACGGAACGACCTCCCGTTCCCCCGCCCCTCTTGCCGATGCGTATCCTCGGTGCACTTTTCACCGCTATCGTTCGGTTCTTTCACTCTTCGGCGCCGCCGCCGCCGTCACCGTCGCCACCGCCGCCACCGCCGTCACCGCCGTCACCGCCGTCACCGCCGTCACCGTCTCCGCCGCCGTCGCACTAAGGGCGACGATGTTTAAAAATATCGCGCGACAAATCGTCTACCAGCGGCACATGACTCGTTACAACTAAGCGCGTGTCGTCTAACTCGTCGAAATTTAATACTGAAATCTCTCCCCCGGCACAGGTGCTCGTATAACTGCTCGACTGATCGAATTTTACGCCTATCTCGACAAATACGCTTTTAAACATTCTACACCGGTCGCAACATTAATATCTACATTTCACCGATAAACCCGAGCGACGGTAAACGCCCGTAGCCCTTCTAAGATTTGAAATAATCTACACGGAAGAGGCGCCAAACCGTGGGGAGGGGGAAACGGACGGGGGGAGGGAAGGGGTGGAATTCAGGAAAGGTAACCCGCAGGATCGATGAATACGAAGGGTCTCGGAGATTCGGAAGGTGTAGAATCGAGAAGGGCGAAGGCGGGTTGAAGCTTTGCGTGAGTCTAGTATCCGTATCTACACGTACGGCCACGAAGAGCGTTGAACCCCGAAATTAATGTTGTAATGCACTCTCCGTATCTACGTCCCGGGGCTCATCCCACCCTGTCCCGTCCCGTCGAAAACCCGCTCGATAACGCGAACCCCCCTGACTTCGACTTGGGAATACTTAATTGCGCTAACAATCCTCAGCTCGGATACTTGCCAAGGTGAACGACCCATCGCGAATCTCTCACGCGAAGGACACCGATATTCCCGATGTATTTTTTGGTCACCCTTGCGATTTCACACCCACTCCGTATCCGAGACACGAACCAATCCGCGAAAAGTTACGTGCGTCAATGGGATGAGCAAACATTTCGCATCGGCCGATTATCAAATCCCGCGCGGTGAATATAACAGGATAAGACACCTTCGTTCCCACACGGGTGGAGCGTACGTGGAACGGTCGTAATTCACGACGTGCAAAAATAAAAGTTTTCGTGCGATTCATTGCCGAACGTTAACGATCTACCGCGGAGGGTTAAACTTTATCGATGATAAACTTTAATTCTCCGGGATACAAGAAAATTCCCGGTAAACCAACGTATCTACAAGTACTTATCGTATTTCCGGTACTCGTTCGAACCGAAAGCGTGCTTTCCGCGTAAAGAGAGAGCCGCCCCGATCGAGGGGGACGCTGGGGTTTTTCTTCAGGCAGAAAAACCGGACGTAAAAACTGCCGCCTCCACCTCCCCCCCTTCCTCGGGCGAGCAATTTGCATCGCGTGACGGGGTGCCCCGCAATTGCGACTGCACTTCGACAGTATAACAGCGTAACTCGATAAAATTCGCATTTGGGTCACGCGTCTCTCTCCGCTTCTCTCTCCCTTTCTCCGGGCCTCACTCTTTCTCTGCCTCTCTCCCTCTCTCCTTCCCTCTCTCTCTCTCTCTCTCTCGTCTCTTTCTGTTTCCCTCCGCGAAAGGGTTTGTACCTACGCGTTGTTGGACTGGCTTTCTCCCAGGGCTGGCATCGCGTGCGTTCGAGAAACCCGCGCGCCCCTTTCGGATAGGTAGAAAGAAGGAGGAGGGAGGAAAAAAAAACACGTAGAAACGCCTCTTCTTGCACCCCATCGTTCTCCGGTTGTAATGTCGTTAGAAATAAACGAGTGTTCGACAATTATTAGCGATAACGCGAACCATTCTGCGGAACGAGTTATTTTACTTTCCACGCGGGTGCGCAGGATCAAACGGGCTTTTTCGCCCGAAGATGGAAAAATTTCGTCGCGGTTCTTTTTTTCCCGCGGTGTGTCAGTGAACGCGAAAAATATGCCCGCCGCCGAGATGAAATGGAAATCACGTGTATTTATACATAGACACGGGGAATGTAACGCGATACGTCCACGACCGATCTAATATTGTAGGTACACGTCTGAACAGAGAAGCGAATAATACACATCGAATTGTTATGTAACTCTAGTAGTCCTTAAATGCATTCGCGTTTGCAACGTGGCAACGATATTCGCGCGCTGCTGTGCTAATGCCTCCGAGAGAGCCAGGAACACGACAAACTGGTTTTCTGGTATCGGCGCTTACTAACTGCTAGATCAATCGGGACGCACCGAACTACATACGGATCTGTCGATCGGACGATCGAAACTAGATCACCGTCGAACCGCTCCACGATGACCACCTCCGACTTCTGTTTCTGCTCTTGTACCGTCGGACCGCGCGCTCCGTTGAAAAACGGATCGACCCATCGCGGACGGACTTGTCCTTTCGATAATCGACAATTCGACAAGGGCGGGAATCGTTTACGATCGAAAACGCGTGAAACTTATCGAACTTCTTAGTATCTGATTCGACCCGGTGGTCTTTACACGGATCTTTAGACGGGCGATCGCGGGCGTGACGAAAGAAACCGCGAACCGAAGGTGTATCGAAATTTCAAAGCGAACAACAAAGTCGTGGAAAATGAGAATCACTGACGCCGCGGCGCCTGTCTGCGAGTATGCTGACCGCAGTGCCACTATCTGGACTGTCATTATTCACCGGCTTATATATCCATTTCAGATTTATTAATTTCGTCGGAGCAGGTGGATTTAAGGCTACCGCTTGAAAAACCCCGGTGACAACGGGGAGAGAAGGTAATGACAGTGGAAAATACATAAAACCGACACAGGGCCGTACCTCGGTGGATATGCCGTTCGCAGGACCGCGTTTTAACGACCGCTCGATTCGCGTAATTATTCGGTTGAATATCGTCCGTGATATTTGAAAAGCCAGATGAATGGATGATGGGGTCACACAAAATCTGATAAATATTCATCCCGGAATCCACGGAAATCCCTTAACTCTCTATTTCTCTCTCTATCGCTCTTTCTTCGTCCCGACTATTTCAATATCACCGTTTCATAGCTGACACATCAACTGCTTGATATTACACCGCGGTACGAAGAAATTAACTTTCCCCGTTATCCTTGATCGATCTGCAATATTCAGTGAAAGAAAACGAACGTAAACTGTTAAAACGCCATCCAACGAAGGCCGGTTACGGATATCGCCAGTCCATGAGTCGAAAAACACGAGAGTTCTAACAGCGGCCTGTCAGCGGGACAGCTCCGGAGACAGCTTTAACGCGATAATGAGCGATGGGCCTGACCTAGGCTCTGCACCGGCCGTGACCTTCGTCGCGGATCGAGGCCGGTTCGTCGTTCGTACTTGGAAATTCGTCTCCGGTCGGCCACATGCGTGCATATGGTGTTTTCTTAACGCCACGCCTCGCTCCATTTATCAAAGTCTCTGTCTAGCGACTTCTTATGGGATACGTTAGAGCGCGGGATGACGCGTGTGTATGTGTGTATGTATGTATGTATGTATGTATGCATGTATGTTCAATATGGAAAATGAAAGTACACACGGGAAATTGATAGCTCGACGAATTCGCGATCGCGAAGTTTGGTAACAAAATTTGCCAGACTCTTTTGTTTATCTTTTTTATTGTTTTTTATAACATTCGCGATCACGTCGCTCGCGAGTGAATTCTATTATTAACGCGCTGCGAAGTATTCCAACGAATTGTCACCCTGGCACTAGCGTGACTCAGAGTTCGTTACATTTCCCACCCATCGCGTGTTGTGTCTTCTAAATGTAAAATTGTATTTACGTGTAATTTGTTCGAGTACGTGCGAATAATTGATAATATACGCGAACGTTCGTATAAACGGAGCGGTATATGTGCGTTCGGTTCGATTTCCGGTTGCAATTTATCTGTTCAGGGCTTTGCTTGGATACGCTTACGCTTGTTATTTGACGCTGTTACCAATGCAATTAGCGCATTATCGTATCATTCCGGTTCGCACAGAGAAAGACCGTTCTTGATACGCGGCGGCAGAGAAAAACATTTAAAAGCCGGTGCTAATCGACCGTTTATCCACCTTGTGCGCGCGTGTCCGTGTGCGTGCGTGTGCGTGCGACCTGCACACTGGGACGTTTCCTTCATGAATATTTTGCCGGCACTCGATCGCGATGCGACCGACCGGTTTTGACGTCGCGTTTCGCGAAAAACCGACAACGGGGAAAACGTTCCTCGGATCCTGTGTGAAAGCTTGGTATCGTTAATAATAAACTCCTGTATACTTTAACATGGCCTCACCACCGGCGTATTCAACGATACGAAACCGAACGGGGCACGCACGGTGTGCATCGTGCAAGGCGATCGACCCGACGAAGATCGATCGATCTCTCGAGGACAACCGACAAAAAAACCGACAGTCAGTTCGCGGGAGAGATCAAGAGAAGAAGAAAGATTCAGGCGAAGTCGGAATTCGCTGTGTACGCAACGTGTACGCGAATAGCAAGAGAAAAGTTTTGTGAAAACCGTATAGAAAACTATCCGATCTCCGGCAACGAAGGTGGCCGAAGAACGAGGGAGAAAAACGAGTAGCAAAAAGATAAGAGAATTCCACACGGCAGGAGAATTAAATCGTCGGACGAAAGTCGGGACACACGAATATGGGAGAAAGCGATGGCAAAAGCGTGGGGGAGAGGGAGCCGAATGGAAAAGAGAGGAAAAAAATCGCCAAGAGCGAATTCCAGAGATCGTCCTGCAGCTTCGAGGCATTCGAGGAGAGGCGATATAGGTCGCCCGAGGCGATAACCCTCCGCGAATTTGATACTCGTTCACCGTCGCCCTGTTCTTCTTTTCTCGATACCTATCCTCCCTCTCCCAGTATTCGGTTTTAGGTTCGGCTCGGTGCCGACGGTGGGCACCTTTAAGCTCGGTTCACACGATTTACTATGATACGTGGGTAGACTAAAACAAATGTACATATGTATAAATATATATATATATATATACATATACCAGATCTCGGTTTATCGCGGTATTTATTTTTTTATTAAAATCGTTCCGGCTACGCTAATCTACCGTCCCGATAACGTTCCAGAGGCGTAACTTTCGAAACTTCGGGACACATTTAGCTTGTAATTATCGTCGACGTAATAAATACATTTCATTTCTTTCGTTACCGATCGAATATTAACTTTCCAGCCGGAAAAATGTTCCCGCTTCTCGTCTATACGAAGATGAAACGTTTCAAACGGTAAGAAAGACAGGGACAGAGAGACACTGAGAGAGAGACTAGTGGCAAGAGAAACAGGTTTCGACGAAGGTATCGCGATCGCGTAATTTTTCTCGATTACCTATTAAACACTGCCCTGTAATTACCATGACAACGATAAGGGTATCGCGGGGAGGAGACGTTTGAAAAGGGGGAAAAAAGTCGCCAATTACCTGTAATCATAAGATGCGGGATCGCCTTACAATGTAACAGTGCGTTCTGTCATGTTTCTTACGAGCACTGTCAACCACCCGGCTGATCGTTGGTAAATCGGCTATTAAACTTAAAATCGCCTCGAAAATCATCGGCTTCGACCCGCGCTCGATCGGTTTCTTCGGTTTTCGAGAGAAGCCCTTGATTTCTTTCAAAGACGAGAGGGGTTAAACACAGGTTGCCGTTCACAACACGACAATTACGTGGTTAACGTCGAAAGCCTTTCAAGACAATTTCGCCTTAAGGACTCGTGCGGAATACATCCGTTTTTTCTTGCTCTCATCTTACTTTTTCTCCTCGGACTTTACCTCTTTAGGGACACGTTAACAATCCTTCTCGCAAAGTTCGTATTCTTTGATTAACGATTTTCTACCGACAAGCATTCTATACGAGTCACAACGAACGAAGGGCAAGTCGATGTATCGTATGGAATAGTTTTGCCCGCGCGGCTCGATAAGGCCCATTATCGCCTTGCACTAGCCCTCGAAGCCCGAAGATCGAATTTCAAATCGATGCCGCCGTTAGAACCCCCCGGACGAAGGAGCGAGGAAGCCCGGAATATCTTTCTGCCCAGCGAAAGGGTTCGATCGAACAAATTCAGAATATACAATGACCGTCGACGTCCTATCCTTTCGACTAGAAGAAACAAAATTCGTCTACCATAGGCGTCTTACCGTCCGACAGAGTTTCGCAAAATTTTTGCACCGTGGAAATTGTCGACTAGGTTAGAAATCGGCCTGATAAGTTACATAATTTTTCCATCGACGTAATCAAGAAAGACATCGTGTGCGTCGCGTATCCATTTAAACGACAATGTTGCAAATTACCGTAGACGAGTAGCTAACAACGGATAGCTCGTCGGGTTGTTGAGGTTAATTTAATTGATGTTGCCAAGGAAAACACGACTGGTGTCACGTATGTCACGTCGCGGTAATTAACTCCTCGAGGAATTACACTTACAATGTTGGTAACAACATTCTGTTTTAATTATAAAACGCTTGCTATTAACAAGTCCCCGGTATTCATGTATACATATATGGTAGGTTGTTTATTACCGCGAAAAA
Source organism: Mimumesa dahlbomi (assembly GCA_917499265.3). Lineage (NCBI taxonomy): Eukaryota > Metazoa > Arthropoda > Insecta > Hymenoptera > Crabronidae > Mimumesa > Mimumesa dahlbomi. Next base: position 15,938,124 of record OU824117.1, read on the forward strand.
AGAAGATTCCGCGTTGCGTTCGAGCTCTCCAATCTGCTTCCTTATCGAATATCTGTACCATACGCGCAACGATGCATAGTGTAACAATTGTCTATCGCGGAAATTTTCCGATACCGAAACTGCAAAGTCCAGGAGCTTTACGGTGCGCACGAAACGAATCCAACGAAACGCCGGAACCCTTGCACCCGAGGGATAACGATCATCGTTTTGTATGAAACATTTACTTTCGACAACATCGTCGAACGAAGGGTACAAATTGACGTTACTCGGTACGTACCACCTCGCCCCTGCGAGGGCAAAAGGTGCGAGAGAGTAAGAGCGAAATAGTCGAATTTAAAAAAGAAAAACAAAAGAAAAAAATCACTTACGTGGTTGCGCAAGGGCGAACACGCTCTCAGTTTTCGCCGTGTACTCGTCGATCTCTTCGTGATGCGTGATACCCGGTTCCATCGGCTGCGGTTGATCGGCCTGCATGCCGTACATGTCCAGCAGCTTGGAGATGGGCGGTATCCGGGGCAGGGCCCGGCCGGTAATGTTCGGCGCCTGCTTCAGGCCCAGTTTGTGCAGGATCTGCTCCTTGATGTTCTGGAGACTCAGGGCCCTCAGCTCCTCGTGCATCCTGCAGGCGTTGCACGCGTTCCCGGCCATCGCCAGATACCGGACCGGGGCCCTCTCGATGCCGGGCGCGTCGAACGCACCCAGGAGCACCAACGAGAGCAGCAGCAGCGCCCTCCGAACCATCTTGCTACCCCAAGGTCAGCCCTAAGGGGAACTACGATCGGCTTCGCTTGGATACGATCAGACGGTCCGCAACATCGTTGCACCTTTCCCGATCTTCTTACTCTGTTCGACTGTCTTTGCTTTGCGCGCGTGTGTGTGTTTTTAAACAGATCGATATCTGCCTGATTCTAAATTCGTCTCTGTATACTTTGTCTCGATATCTCGGCGGTCTCGATAGAAAGCTTCCTCGTTCCGCTTCCCGCTAGGAAATGTTTCTTTTTCCTTCGTTTGTCACGCAGGACTACCTTTCGGATTCGTCGAAATCCTACGGTCTCTTCGAGAAACTTGGTTCGATTGACGCGTAGCTCGTCACCGTCTCCAGGAGCCGGTGCACCACCACCCGGAGTAGGCGACCAGCCTCGATCGCGATCGCGATCTACGCGATCCAGTTTCGTTTCCTCTTCCTTCGCCGCTGCCCGAATTTACACGGTCACCCTTCTGAATGATCCCCAGCGACGTAACGGCGAAGGGTTTTGCACCTTCTATCCGGAAGGGTATACCCCCGATTTTATCCTCACCAATAAAAGAATTCTCTAGAGTCACGCACTTATCGCTAGTATCACCAATGACAATGAACAATGAGGATTCACATCGCACTGTGGCTATGCTCTACGATCGTGTGCCCCCTGCAGTCTTTGATCCGCCGAAAAAATCGAGTTCCAAAACAATACGGTAGTACGGTGGTGAACCGTCGTGACCTTCGGTACGCGAAAAGAACTTGCAATAATCCCGACACGCGCGCGGTCACGGAACACTGTTTACCGGTGCACCGTTCATCTTTCCGTACGTATCGTTCGTGTCATAGCCACCTCTTCTACGATCTCTTTTTTTGTTTATCTGTCCTCTTTATTTTCTTTTTCCAGATTTCCGTCTGTCTTTCTTTTTCTCTCAATGAATGCTTCCGGGAGAGAACGGTTCACCAACGCGGGGGGGTGGGGGGTGGGGACCCACTTCCCCCGTCCGGAAGAAACGGAAGGATCGCGAAGGGAACGGAAGGGAAAAAGAAGGGAAAATGAAGGTACTCGCGTACTCGCGTGGCAGGCTCGTAAAAGCAGCGTGCCGTGGCCGGTAGGTAAGACAACTCCACCACGGTGGATCCTAAGAGCTCGCTGGCTTGTCAAGCACTGAGTCAGGAGGCGCGCGTTCTCACCGCATATATGTCGAGGCGGAGGCCTCCTCCTCTTCTTCTTCTTCTTCTTTCTTCCTCTCTCCCTCTATCCTTCTCCCTTCCGTTCGACCGTCTTCTTTCTCCGTCTCTTCTTTCCTCTCCTAGTATCTTACGCATTCGCGTATAGGGGCCGAACGTATAACGCCTGCACCCGACTACCTCCTCTCTTTCCCTCCTCCGAGCCCTCTTCGCTCTCTTCTCCCCCCTCTTCGCCTCTCCGCCCTTCTCTGCCATGCTCCCTCCCACGTTCGACAACGACGCCGTACCCCTCCCTCTCCTTCCCACGTACCGCCCGTCGTTCGCGCAAAACCCTCTCCTCCTCCTCCTCTTCCTCTCTTCGCTTCTCTTCTCTTCGATTCTCTTCGATTCTCTTCTCTTCGATATTCACTTCGATATTCTCTTCTCTTCGCTTCTCTTCAGCTACGTACATATGGACGGTTTGCAAATCACCCGGCAATGTCAAAGCCTGCCGCATCGGCCTCGCGAAAATCCCGACGACGGACCCGGTGTCGTTCCGCCGTTTCCTGTCTCTATAGAGATTCCTCCTGTGAAAGGATACGTGGGACAGGAAGACGTAGGGGCCTCCGGAGATCGATCAGAGATGCATTTTTTCTTCTCTTGTTACATTGTTTTCTCGTCAACATCCAAAGACGGATCTTTCTCGTTCGAATAATACCTCTCGATGGCGGAAAAGAAGGATTACGAGAGACCGAGGATTCGGCTCGATTTGAGAATAGTCGATAAGAATCCTGTGGGTTCGACGATGACGAGATCGAGGGGATCTTTGAAGGACTCGTTCCTCGTTTTTTCTGTTTTTTTTTACGTTGTATCGGTGGCGCAACCAGAGATGGAAATTCTGCTTGGCGAGATTTTCAAGGCTCTAGGAAGGATTCGATGTCCCGAATTCGCAGGATTGACGCACGCGTTCCTCGTTAGCATAGACGGGGAATTTAAAATTCTCAGGCCGGCCGTCTTACATGCAACGTTTTGCGTGCAATTTGTGCACGGTCACGCCGAAAGATCGATCGAATTTTTATACGCCGTCTCCGAATCGAGGGCACGCTCGAACGGACCCACCGTGTCCCGCCGATGAAGTAGATACGATAGCGAAACGGGAGGAGAAAAAAAAAAGGAGAACGAGAAGAGGACCAGATAGGCCATCGACTTCTTCTTTCGCGATCATTTGAAATCCAAATCGAGCCTAAAAACGATTCAAAGACCACGACGCGGCGGGATGGATGCACTACATGACGTATTCTAAAACAGTGAAATCGAACCGTTTTTGCATCGCGCATATATATCTTTTTGCTTCTAGTTTTTTGGTCGTCTTGCAAAGCGAAACCAAGAGTCTCGAATGTCTAATTCGATTCGTCGGTATCCAGCTCCGAAACATCGGGGTACCGAGCTCCGTCGATCGATTCGACGAGCAACGAAAAAATTTCGGAATACTTTGGACATATGGTTACCGAACACCTTTCCAAGAATCTTCTCGTGTACCGCGAATGTAAAAAATAATACGGAACATTATAACTGTTGATAACGAGCGGCCTCGAAAACGAAAAGAAAGACGAAGTTCGATGATTAAGAAATAATCGATGTTTCCAAAGGTTACGCTTTTCTCAGAACAATCATTTTTCCCCGGTAATCATCGTATGCAAAGACTTTGTTTTTTCTTTCTCCGTAACTTCATCTTCGTAATAGGCGAAGAAGTATACGTTGCGTTGTTTAATACGATTTAACAACCAATCGGGAGCATCAATTTCCATACTTCTTCGTCTTCTTCCTTTCTCCCTAGCCCTACTCGGGCCGCGATTATATTAATTAGCATCCTCGACATGCTGGAATCTTCTCAGAAAAAGATGTTCTTCGTTAATCGAGTTCTCATTGATCATCCTTCTTCCGAAAGAGCGTTTACTTTATCCATCGACAGCTCGGGTTGCAACGTTCGATGAAACTTCCTTTCCGATACGAAATACATAATCGTGCCGGCAATTTCATCGAGCGATTTTCCAACCACGATGCAAGAACCGCGAAGTCGGCTTTTTTCACGAATATTAATCGCGATCGTTAAAATGCCATGCAACATATTCTTCCGTCTACGTAGACGTGTACAACGTCACGCATTATTATACCTTTAATCGCGATAAAATGTGTTTCGCTATCCCGCCGCGTTATCGATACGCTGCTACCAATATTCCCGGGAAAGCGAATCTCGCGTCGTAAATCGAATGCGGGATAATTACATTTCGCGATACCGAGTTGCCTTATTGAACACGGGAATCTATAATCTAACCAGACTTTCGACCATCGGCTCGTCCATTCCGAGCCATGCGTATCCGTATACGTTCAAAGAACCCCGAGACACTTTTCGAGTGACCCACGTATCCTGACCCGATGGAGAGGGTAGGAATCGATGAATCGGGGCACGCTGTGCTTGAAACCGTCGTCCACATGTTTCCCGTTACCCCACACGTCGCCGTTGTCTGTCATCGTGAGGACCAATCGACCGCTCGCTCTGTCATTGCACTCGTTGCACCCGATGCACCCGATGCACCCGATGCAACCGATGCACCCGCCGCAGCAGCAGGTGGCTCCAGAAAACGATCCTTCGATCTCTTTGCTTTTTCTATTTCTCCTCTCTCTCTCACTTTCTCTATGTCTTATTCATTCAGCGTAGTGTCGCGCTAACGAGCTACCGTTGCACGAAATTCCTTGGTCCACTTTGCACTCTGTAATCTTATGGTAAAAAGACAGATATACGAGCCTGATAATGGTGATGCTAACGCGTATCGCGCACCGAATTCTAGAAATAGTACTGTACACGGGATTCCTCGAAACGAATTAAATCCTGTCGACGTTGTCGCGTAAGTGATGTAGTTCTTTTTTACTCGATCAATCGTTGACTCTATTTATGCAACGTGTACACAGCCCGAGGGGATAATTACAACGTGTCAGACGCAAGTTAATTTATCGAACGTACCGAACGAAACCCAAGCGAGGTTTAATTGGCGCGCGTGTCGGTGATCGCGACCGATGTGCAACAAAGTGCAAGGAAACGTACACGGCTGTCAACGTGGCAGAGTAACGCTGTAAATGAGACGTCGTCGGCCCTGACATTCGCAATGACATTGCCAGACAGAAACCGCCGAGTCTGGTGTGCCTCCGTCGCCGCGATATGCGTCGCATTTTCGACGGCGTTGAACTCTTCGTGGTCGAGACTTTTGCTTTGACGACCCACCTGAACTTTCCGTAGTTTCCGATTTCACCAGGTCGATCCCGAGCAATAGGTGAAAAGTTCGCGATACGGCTGACGAAAAATTCGCTCGTATTCGCCGGGGTTAAATAAACCTACGCTGTATCGCTGTAATTGATCGCGACATGCGAACCATATTTTCTGCGAACACTTTTCCCAACGCTTTTTGCCCGTCTAAGAATAAAAATCCCGTGTCTATCCAACGGTGGTGCGTCTCTAATAATAGGCGAGAAGATGCATCGAGGTATGGATCGCTATAGGATTTCGCTATTATTATAATTCCTTTTGTTATTTCACTTGCAAGAAACTTCTACCCGGCACAGCTAAATGAACTCTATGAAACGTTAGGCCGATCGACGATTTGTTTCTTGATGCGGGTGAAAAATTCTAGTACCTGGGAAAACCTCGCTCCGTCGGCGTTGAAATCTTCGGACCCGCGAAAAGCGTCGGCGAATTTTCGCGAATTCGATCGACGTCCCGACGATCGAAGTCCGAGCGAAGTCGTTCCTCTTCTCCGAAGCGTTACCGACCAGAACGTGGATTGACATTCGGTGACACATGCACGGGAAACTGTCTTACCATTCGCAGTTGCGAAATCTATCGAACGAATAAATTTGTATGCAGCTCTGATATAAAGCATGTACCTTATTACCCTAACTTTCGTTCGATTCTTACGACTGAATTTACCGCGTTCGCGACAACCGACCGACCGACATGGGTAAAACACGAGCATGCTACAAACATTCCGTAATTCCAAGCGTACGGAATCAACGACTCGGCGAGATATCGGGCTCCTTATCCCAGCTATTAATTATTAGATCGATAGTCGCGATGATTCTAGCAGAAAACTTACCTTACCGACCGTAATCAAGATCGCGACTTCGATACGGTGGTAAATCTGGATTTACGTGTTGTGACTTCGTTTTGGCGTTTTTCACCCCAACGACGACACAAAGGAATCTCTTCCCCCGTGGCACCTGTCAATTATAGTACTCGAATTACTTATGCTTAGTCATCCCATTATGTCAAAAGTAAGTTTCAGACGAAATAGGAAACAGTCGCGAGACATTCGGGCCACGATGAATATCTTTCTACTATCGATGAGCGTACGTCAGTTTGTAAAAAATTATTGTTAGAAATAGTCATTCTCAAGTCTCACGAATTTCAGACGCTGTTCGCGATGACTGCCGCGGAGATTTGCATTCGAATTCTGAAGAATCGCGAGGAAGTGAGGACGATCAAAACGATTCCAGGACACGTGTGGCGGTGGAATCCATTCACGCAGGATTTCCAGCAACTCGAGGCTCTGAGATTCAACGACAGCGCTCTGTGCAGCGTCACGATGGCGAACGATCTACGTGGAAAAACCATAGTGGTTGCCACCGATCTCGTGAGGACTCGAACGAATCTAACGATCCACTAGACTTCTAGAAGTATCGAGATATCTAATTTACAGATGAATCCGTACATTTTGAGGAACGCGAACAACACCGCCGTCACCGGATTTATAGGGGACGTCTGGACGACGCTGGAACAATTTTTGCAATTCAAGTTCGTGACAAATTTATGTAATCCTTATCTCGCGACTTTCGCGGCGTCGCAGTCGATTCATTCACGAGAAACTCGGTGAATCGAAGCGACGGGGAACAGTGCCGGCACGGGGCGAAGTACCGCAAAATTCTGAATGGTAAAATCGTCGGGCAACGGTGTTTCTGCCTCTTAAAGTCTTTTCTCACGTTCATTCGACATTCCAACGCTTCGATATGCAACGATCTGGAGCCCGTTTTGCCCAGCATCCTCGAAACTTGTAATTCGCGTGCCGGCACCCTCGTAGAAGAAGACCGTACGAGGAATCTGACCAATTTTCCGTGTACCACCCACACCTACGCGGTGTGGGTCAAAATACTCGCATGATTCATTCGTCTAGACAGGTATAAGTATAGTATCACGGGGTGGGAGCAGAGAGGGTTGAGGGTGGGGAGCAGAAAATAGTGGATGGGTGCGTGCACCGTAATAAAGGCGTTTACTTCGTCGAAAATGCAGGACGATTTACCGAAGAGCGGGTCCGACGGCTAGCCAGACGCTCATGAATGGACACGCTCACGCACTGCTGTTGGCCAGCGCGATTTATTCGTTAACGTCCGGTTATTACACCTACAGCACGCCGATCACCACCACCTCGTAAGTCTGCCATTCAAACGGATTCCGAAGCTTCGTTAAACTTTTACACCATTATTTCACCATTTGTCTATATTAATAACAATACCGGTTACTCACACGACGAAATGATTTCTGACACGCCAGATACGCGCTGTTCGTCCAATCGGAAGGAAGAAGAATATCGAAATGGTGGTACACCGGGATCTTTAGCCGAGAGTTATGGTTGACTGCGTTCATATTCGTAATATGTATCACGGCGACGATCATGCTAATGTACTATCTGAAAAGAATGGTGTGCGGGAATTACGTGGAATGCGATAACGAACTGTCCTCTGCGTCCTTCGATCTACTTTTCGTCCTGGGCGGTATAAGCGGTCAAGGTAATACATAGACACTCACATTGAAGTTAAGAGATTTATGAATACCGAGTGTTTTCGATCAGGCTCGCAAAAGATCCCCACCAGCTGGTCCCTCAGATTTATTATTCTATCCTATCTAACGATGGGTATGTTGCTGTCTTGCGGATTCAATAGCACGCTCACTTCTTATTTGGCGATTCGTGGAAACACGGTTCCTATATCCAACCTTCAGGACGTGTTGCAGAAACGTACCCATTCTCTTTGTGTGCGAAATGACAGCAGCGCCTACATTCACTTCACAGTGGTACGTCTTCTAAGGATATACAACGAAAATATATAAACAAGCTGTTATAATAAAGAAAGAAATACGCAGAATGGTTCGCCGAAGGCCGAGGTCATAGACGAGTGGAAGGATTTGGTAAACAAAAACTGTCCCGATATGAGAGATACGAGTACGTTAAGTTCGAAGCTCTGTCAACCCGGTTCGGTTTATTTAGAGGCACCCGACGTCTTTCTACCCATTTATCGGCAGGTACAGCACACCTGTCGCATCGTTCAGATGCCTGACGCTTACTGGAGACTCAAGATCGCGTTTTTACACGTTCGATCAGCGCAACACAGACACGTGATAGATAACTTGTACGATTTGCAATTATACGACGCGTATATCTAAGAATGTTTGAAATTCGAAACGAATTCCTCCTCTAGCTTGATGCGTCTACGTTCGGCGGGTATATTGAAGTACTTGGAGAAGAAGTGGATCTCAAAGGAAATGGACAATACGAACCACGAATGGAATACTTTTCAGCCGGTAGAATACCCTCATATTCACCTGCTGTTCCTCGGATATATCCTGATGGCAACCGTCGGCGGGTTGATCTGTATACTGGAAAACATTTGGTACAGATTGCGGAAGAAGCTACCGCGCGACTACTCGAACTCTATTTTAATCGGTGCTCCGGATAATAGCTACGATTTGATCGAGGTTTATCGTAGATTAAAGCTGAGGGGCAAGATACCGCGACGGAATCGATCGAGATCGACGTTGAATAGTGGAAGAAAAGGTAAATACATCTCGTACGAGGTTAATTTTCACTTCGAGCGTAGAGTAAAAGGCTAGTTTGATTGATACGCGTATCGAAAATATAATGTAACGTCGATTGAATAAAAATTCCATTTCAATTGCTTTTACCCTTACCTTCTTGTTTCCTTCTCCTCGTTCCCTGGAATTTCGTATTAGAGCGTCCCTCTGCAATCAGCACGTTAACCCGGGGTTTCGTTAAATCGTTCTTTATTTGATGTACACGTGCGTCATTTAATAATTATCTCGAGTAACGTATATATTAGTGGCGCGATCGGAGTAACTCTCGCTTCCTAAGGACTACTTGACGCACGCGAAAAATTGTTTTTCGACCACTTTAAGCCGATTTCACACCCACGACGATAGGTCGAACTTGCAGCAGAATTTCAGCGCAAGCATCGACCCGCGGAAATTCCGGGAACTGGACATTTTCTGTGGTGGAAATCAACACGTGCGGATCGAGATCGCCGCACCGGTGTGAAAGCAGCTACGTGGTTCCAACGATGACAATGTGGCTATTAGCGTTGTGACTACAGTCGCTTGTTTTTGACAAATACAAAACACGGGAAAACAAGTTGTCGCTAGAATTTGTCCGTACTTATCAGATACACACGAAGGAACCGTGTTACATGGAAACACTTTTGCCTGCTGTTCGCAGAGTTGAATGAACGGTACTGGGGGCTTAACGAACAAAATAAAAGTAGTATCGATTACATATGTAGTTTGAACGTTTTGCGAAAGACATGTTAAAAATGCACCAGATCGGCCTTCGACTATGGACTTGGAACATTTTTCTCGAGAGATGCACGGGTCGAACGTACCGATTCCTCCGGCGCCTTAAATTAGTTAATAATTTATAGTTCGTACACATACATATACATCATACTGTAATACAATCCATTGATACCCCATTCCAGCGAATTAAAAATGAAACTTTTTGATTCGCTTCGAGTTTACCGACAAAACCTTTCACGGGACACAAAATATACACTTAAGCACATTGAAAAATATTTGTTTCAACATCCGCGAAACGCGTTACACCGCTCTACCCTCGGCTTAACGTACATACATACGTACTAAAACTCCGTCACTATCTATCTAGTCTGTAGCGTATTTATAAAATAAATTTCTTAAGCTTAACACTAGATCCTGCCTGCAGAGATTACGGCACCTCGCTGACGTTCCCCACGGTTCATCGTGACCCACGAGAAACTCGGGTGAAATTCAAACGAAATTACAATATGCTTCTCCGTTGCCAAGAATTTCTCTATACCTTCCCTATCGTTAATAATAACGTATAAACAAATAAGTGATACGCCGCGTTGGCTGCAGGTACACATTCATAAATGTTTCCAATTGATTTCAACATTCGAGAATGCGCACCTTTACAAGCGTTTCCCGATAGATATACAGGCGTGTAGGAATTTTTCTGTAAAGCTCGTAGACTTATGCTCGAATCGACTGACAATCGAATAATACTGGTTCCGAGTATAAAAGTGAAAAACTGTCTGACGCTTAATGGAAACCGTGTTTCAGCAGCTTACGGTGGTGGTGTCGGTCGGTTCGCTGATTTGACAATTCATTTCGATTACCCCGTGATCACGATGAACCGCCGGTCGAACGTAATTCAATCGGAAAAATTCGGCGGCCTGGAGCGCCAGAAATTAGCTACTTAAGAAGTGTAATTAATTCACGTAATGGTCCTAGTGCCTTCAAACACGCGCTGGACTTTTGTTGTTCGATCGTTCGAACGAAACTGCCTATCGTGTAAGATCCTGAACCGCGAAACGTTATTATTTAATTCCAATATTCTTGAAAGTCGTGACATTCGGCGTTCCGAACCGGTATAAAAGATCGCATCTTTGGCATTGCTTGAAAATATTCTTGCATTCGCGAGTCTATTATGACTGTCGCGTAAAGTTGGATCGGATGGACGAAGCGAACGATTCGAATCAACAAAGTTTTCCCTAGTGCTCTATCCGTCCTCGATACAAATCGCGTCACAGAAAAAAAGACATTATATTTGTTTCTCGCTCCGTCACTGGAATCACAGATTCCATTCTCTCAATTTGACAAACGAGCGCTCCCCTCGCGGATGAATTCAGTCGTCGAAACTCAAGTTTCGGATAGCCAAAATCAACCTACCAGTTCGCAATAGAACACAAACCTCCGATCGACTTAAGTAATATCGGTAAATTGATCGGTTGGAAATCAGTTCGAACGAACATGGAACCTATATAGCACTGTATAGAACGATACGCTGAAGCGTTTCAAAAGGAACGACGACTGGTTCGCGATCGGAAAACGGATGAAACGAAACTGCATCGGCATCGCAGAAGCATTACCACACCTCGCACTTGTGAATCGGGTTCATCCGCGAGCCACGTGGACAGTTAAACTCCGTCGCAAACTCCGGCAGGTTCGACAGGGGCCCTATGATGCGGTACTTCGGCGGACAATGGGAATCTTTTTCAAATTGAAGGGTTATAGCCTCGGACGTTACGGCGGAACACCAAACCTATTGAGAGAAACGATATCGCCCGATGTATTTCATCACGGAGTCATCGAATGGATAGAAAAGAAGCGTGACAGTTACCTGCGCAAAATTTAAGAAAAATAATTGACGATGCGTCAGATTGAGACCTGGTAACGGCAGCTGATCCTTGTAACTTTTCGGTGTCGTAATGTATGCGTGATACGCTGCTTTAAGACCACCGTTATCAGCGATGTTTTCTCCTGTAATCGACAGCGCAACAATGTATCGATCTGTCGAGAAATATAGAATCATCGCGGGCGAATATTTACCCAAAGTCTGTCGTCCATTTACATGTCGACCTTCGATCTCGAAGGTGTTGTACTGCTCCACGAAACATTCCGTTCTATTTTTGAATCTGTCTATCGTAGCGTTGTTCCACCACTGATTCAAATTACCATGTAGATCGTACTCCCGACCTTAAACAAACGATCCCTGGTCAATATAAAAGGCACTCTGCGGGTATTAGAAACATGATTTCTTTACCTTGATCATCGAAAGCATGCGTGAGCTCGTGTCCCATCACGACCCCCATTCCGCCGAAATTCAAGCTATTAGGATTCTCAATGTCGTAGAAAGGACTCTGCAAAATACCGGCAGGGAATACCATCTGATTCTTCGTAGGCCTGTAGTAAGCGTTCACCGTCGACGGTGTCATTATCCAGGTAGTTTTATTGACAGGTTGGTCGAGCTTCTCCAAGTTCTTTCGTAGATTGAACTTGTTCACGCGTATATTATTCTGAAAGTATTCGTTCTGTTTGATGATCAGATCACGGTAACGATCGTCGAGCTCGGCGGAATTCAATATGAAATTCGGGAAGCCAATCATGTCCGTTATAGCGTTCGCCTTCTCCTCGGCCGACTTCCTGGTCTCTGCGTCCATCCAGTCGAGATTCTTCAAGTTTCTCGTGAACGCCTTTCGTATTTGATCGATCATCTCTTCGGCCTAAATTTCACCGGAGAATAATAGTTGTGCCGAAAATAAATACAGGAACGGTGGAAAATTAAACGGATTCGAACTAACCATGGGTTTGCTTTTACCGTGGAAAACCTCTCGGACGAACATCGCTCCCGTCGCGAATCCCATCGCGTTGTTGGCGTCGCTGACGCAATAACGCCACTGCTCCTCGCGACCCTCCGAGCCAACCAGGGCTTTCCTCAGACCCTTGTAGGCGTCGCGAAACGGTTTCGACAAGCATGCCGTCAAGGACCTCACGGTCTGCCAAACCAGATAGTTATTCAGTACTCTGCGGAAAGAAAAAATCTAGAGGAGCTACGGTCCGCGCGGGATCTGGCACGTGGCGTAATAGAATTGGTTCTAATTCCGCGAAACAAAGTACATAGTCATCGTTTACTCACATCTTTCCCTCCGTTGTCTTGTTGTACTCCAAAACGAGATTCGACAGCTTAACGAAATATCCCGGCGCAAAGTTCACGATCATCGCCTTGCTATTGATCTTCTTGTAAACCAGCCGCGTAGCGTTTTGAAAATAATCCACCCACGACATCTGGAAGTATCAATACTCTCGATTGAACGGATCTAGACGAGCCGCGGCATACTTTGTTAACCATTCGGTACACTCACGAATGGTGCTTTACGCTGGAGCTCGTTCAACGACATCAAATTATACAGTTTCTCCTCGTCCCGGCGTTCCTCGGACGGCGTAGTGATCTCGGCCAGTTTCGTTTCGAAATCTATCACATCCTGCATCTGTTTCCTGGTGGAGTTCTCCTCGCCTCCCAGCAGCACGCCGATCTGTAACGTAGCACGAGTGCCTGTACTTGATTCCGGAACGGGACGAGCCGTGTAAACCGACGAAATATCGATACCTTCGTCATGTATTCCAAATAGGCTACCAGGACTTTACCGTGCTCGGTTACGTTCAGATAATTCTCGGCCGTTGGAAGCGTCAGACCTCCCTGATCGATCTTGACAATTGGAAATAATGAAATTCAATCAAAACTGTTAGCGTGACTGGTGAAATTTTCCTCTCACGTTTGCCTAGGTATTCTTACTTGAATGATATGCCTGGTACTGTTTCGATCGTCCTCGTTGACGGCCCACGAAAATAACCCGCCCATATTATAGACGTTCTGTAGAACGTGCATACTATTCTGCAGGGACCATGTGCTGATATTGAATTTCCCAGAAATATTCCAACCGCCGATACTGTCCAATAAATCCAACATCGGTTTAGCGCCGAGCGTCTCGATGGTGTCGTTCGCGTCCATGCAGGACATATAGTAATATTTCGCTTTCTTCTCAGCTTTCGATTTCATTTCGATGGCCGGTTTTTCTACAGCGAAACGTAATCCATCGTCTAATCTATGCGGCATATTAATATTCACACGTCAGATGGGAAACTTACCAAGAATATTTTTAACGACCAACTGATTATCTTGCTGTAGCTTGCCAAATGTTCCCCACATGCTGTTCCCGTCTGGTATAGGATTCTTTTTGATCCACCCGCCGCAGGCGTACTCGTAAAAATCGTCGCATGGATTCACCGTGTGATCTATACTATTTATCATGGACGCCGCCACAGTTACACAGTGTTCCGTTAAACAGTGCGTACCATCTGCAATGAGATTAATGAAACACTGCTAAAAGAAACACAGCCGCCAATCAGACTACCCATTAGATTTCCATGGTAACGTTTCATTAATCATACTTTCGCTAATAACGATTGTTACGATCCGCGGCTCGGTGTATCGTAATCAAGAGAAATGGCGACAATGTTTAATGATAAATGATATTCGTTTTGTGTACCTTCGCCGTGAGAGGTAACGTGGAGTATCTGCGCCTCGTCCCATCCATTTTTACTGCTAAGAACAATCGCCAGCATCCCCACCATCAATAAAAGCCCGGCGCAAATAATAAAAAGGCATCGCTCCAGAGCGCTCCTCGCTCTCCATAGCGTCGTCCCCTGCGCGAACAAGATTGCATTACATTGTGTGGGTCGTATAAAACACTTTAGAAAATCATGACCGACCGCTCGCCGCTAGACTTATTGTTAGAATCACACCAACGATCACACTTAGATCTAATAATTCCAATTGCCACGGCTCCGAAACTTATACGCGCGCGACATCGATATAACGACGTGTTCTTGTCCGCTGTACTATAAAGCTATAGAGAACCCGTGGAAATTCAGCCAATTATGAGGTGACATTTCAATTTCTGGCTGTTAAAATTCTACGGAAAATCGACGTTTCTAACAACCGTAACCGCGCCAAGTTACACTCGAAGTAATTAAATGCAACGTCGTTAGTGACGTACATCCACCTGAATTGTAAAACGTACCGAACGATATCTTATGTGCGTCGCAGATGTGCTGATGCCCTCGCTATTCAGGGCGACGGACCCGATGCTGCTGCTGTCCTCGTCCTCGAAGTCCGCCTGTTTGTACATCATCATCTGACAAAAAGATTATATGTAATAAGTGTAAGAAAAAGGTGGACGATTCTATTCAGGTCGATCGATCGCGGTACATTTATTTTTGAATTATTCAATCGGTCCATATCGACGGCATTTCAATAAACTTGCATTTATGTATTTCCAGACGAATTATGGAAGAGATAGATAAACGGCGGGAAAATAAGTGTATTTTTGTTAAAGGAACTTGGTTAATCTTTTATTTAATTTGCATCGTAAGATAATGCCTTTAACAGAGATAAAAGAAAGACACTTGAGTGGGCCATTGCCATTACACAATTACTGGTAGACGAGATAATGTAATTAGTAAATCATAAATCTTTCCAATGTACAGAGAGTCACATTGCTACGCCTCGTATAACCAAGAATTATCTTTACGATAACGGTAGCTGAGGTTACACGATGGTCTCTCCAGAAACAACGTTCGATAATGTTATTAAAACACCGCGAAAGAAGTCGTTCTCCACAGACATATCGGGCCGTAAGATTCGACGAGTATTATTATTAAACGGGACGCTAATTATGCATCGTTCCGTTTACAGAAAGGAGTGTCGAAAACTATATCTGCGGCAATGTAGTCGTCGAACAAAACAAAGTCGAGTGGACGGTAAACATCCGTCAATATCCCCGAATCCAACGTGGAAAACAAAGTAATACACGGGAACAGTTTCTGGAGCGGTTAATGGATTCGGCGGCAAAATACGGTCGAACGGTGGAATCATGTGAAAACGGCCGCGATGACGCAGAAACAAGCACATAGACGTCAGACGGCCGCGATTACATCTCGCGATATCACGAACCGAGCTCCGTTTGAACGTTTCCGATGAAAATAAACCTATGGACACGCTGCACGCCTATTCGTGGGAATTGGGATTATTTCGCGAGTTTCAAAGACCTCGCGAACATGTCAATTGCCGTACATTTTTCTTCTTGTCAGACTCTTGCCGCATAAACGTCCGGGGTATCACCGCGAGACTAGACTCGGCGTAATCGTTTCGTTTAGACCTCGAGTCGGAATACGCCCGCGAAGACACGCACCACGCGTTCCACTTTCCTCGGTAGCGAATTCGACGTCCGGCGAAAATGCAAAACCGGTGAAATTTGCCGGCGCGATACGCTTTTAGACCAAACTAAAAATACGTGCCCTCGACTCGGTAGTGTTACGCCGCATTGGTAACGCTCCTTCGACATCGTATGTACCGCGTAACCGACGCGCCTATGATTATTATTACTATTATTATTGCTCGTCGAACTACATTTCGGCGTAATACCCGAACGGGTGCATCCGCGTTCTACGGATCACTATCGACGAGCAACAAGAAACACGGGTAGAACGTTCGTTTCGCAACGTGGTCGCGATTCGCGGAGTATTTCCAATTACGTTTACGAAGAACAGAAACTTCTTACACCTTTCCACAGGGAGGAGGGAAACTCGTTTAATTGCAAGTATCAAACGCTAACGCGACGAGAATTTATAACTACACGTTTACAGTCCAGGGGCGGCATGGAAGCAATTCAGACAACCCGTAAACTCGTGTCTTCTGTCATGTTAATCTATTCAATTATCTTAATTAACTTATTCCTTCGTTCTACCAACCAACACTGTATCCAAACGTCCACGAATCCTCTCTCCAAATGTTTGCACCCGGTTAGTCTCGGGTGTGCTTTCATCTATTTTTGTGTTCCCGTTTCACTGACTTGTTTTCGATCGTTCTTAAATGAAAACAAAAACAGCACGCAGCGTGCGGAACGCGGCGAGACCTGCGTCGGAACTGCGGCCACACGCGTGCACACTTGTACTTACACGCGTAATGGCAAGCACGCGCACGCGTATCTGACCAGCTTCAGGCAGGAAACGGACACTTGTGGCGCCGTTAATGCAATTAGAATCGTGTCGTCCGACACGGCTACATTTTCATATCGCACTCGGAAATTAGAAGAAGCAGGGCCGGTGTCCGATAGGTGATGCAATGACCGAAGGTTTCGTGTGTCCACTACTTTCGAGAGATTGTCGGCACGACGATTAATTTTCAGTTGCTTTAATAACAGACTGTTCGCCGATCAAACGCGATTAGTACACTAATTGTAAGTAATGGCTTACGGTGGGATATTATCGATAAGGGTCTACGTTTCTTTTGTCTTGACCAAGACGTCGAATTGTCTGAACTCTACTTAAAGTAGAACAGGCACGTCTGTGCAGTGAAAGATTCATTGTTTCGATGGCAAATCAACCACGACTTAGAGTAAACAGGGAATTGTAGCTGCCGCGTAATTGGTTGTCTATTGGATCTCTAAAAGCATCGCATGTTCACGTGCCGTTAGGCTTAACCACGTATCATTAGGCGCGCGTGTACCGCATTAGTCGATAACCTAAACATCAAGTATGTTGCACCGCGAGGAACGTGTTTTCATATTCTTTCCCAGGCACGGAATTCCAAAAATCGATCGTACCGCGATGACATTACAGATGTTTAGTTATAATAATAACGCAACAAACACCTTGCAACTTCTACGGTTTCCTAATCACCGCCGAGGCATCATACGGAAAAGAAAACACACGGTAAATTAAATATTCTCGTTCAACGTTAAACGGACAGTTAAGATAACGCGAGGGGAAAATGAATCTCGCAACTTCGACGGTACACAAGAAACTCCCTGTCCGTGAATGAAAGCACTTAGAAAATTACCCGAGTCCCGAAGTAAGTAGTAACAGCTGTCTACCTAGACGGACAATGTAACGTTGTTATGTTCAGAGCGTATCACTCACCTTCACCGACATCTTGCCCGGCACGATCGCGCAATCACTGCACCGTTATTTCTAATTATTGATTTCCCTATCGAAGAGTGGTACCCACGAGTTACAGGGGGTTACAGGACGGTAGATAGGGGTGGTCGGAAATGTAAACGAGTATAACTATCACTCGAAACCGTTCATCTCGCTCACATTTTCCAGCGTTTTTGCTGGCCGCTACGCCGCTATATCCCTAACTTCCCGAGGCTCTCATGGGGGATGCTTCGACGCACCTACCCTCCCCGCACCTTCCTGCCCATCGTGGTATTGATTTCCTACGCTCCCGGTTCCAGCTGCCATCTCTTACCGCCCATTTGTGATAAGGCAACATATCGTGCTTTGCTTTAAAATATCGAATGTTTTGGGATAAGGAGTGTTTCCGGTTAATTAAATAAATGCACGAGTGACTAACGTTTCGTAATTAGGGTTTATCGATTCAGAAGAAATATATTTTCTTATCCTGGATATCGATAGTATTACCGTATAAAGGTATGAGAGAATGCGACCTGAATATATGTAAAAAAAGAACTTACTAATAATTTCATCATAGACGGAGTACACGATAAATTTATCACTCTTATGCATTTCGATCCCGCCGGTTTTAGCGATCAGGAGACCCCTACCATTTTCGTGTTATGCTCAACGTTACCGACGTTTGAGTGAAATCACAGACGAGGTATTGGATAGACCAATCATCCCCATGCTTTTCGATGTCACTGGTTTGGAGGGCTCTAGAGCCCTCTTACCATTTTAGTGTCACTCACTACGTTACCATTTTCGGTTCGAATCTAGGATGTCCGTCGATTATTAGTAAGAATACGATATAGAAGTTATAGTTTATGCGTATTAATGCGTATTAAAAAAACTGTTTGAATTTGACGATTTTTCGCGATTTTCGTAATTCCTTTGTCATTTCCGCAAATCTTTAGATATCGAACTGAATCTTTCACTGTCTTATTCGGCATCGGATTCCGCTTCCAAAACGTCCCGGGTCATTTTGATATCTCAAAAATTGCGGAAATGACGAAGGAATTACGAATATCGCGAAAAATCGTCAAATTTAAGCAGTTTTTCGTTCGGCATTCGCACAATTTTTAAGATAGCGACCTGAAACTTGTACCATTGTTTTAGTTAGGAAATTCTACGGCAGATCAACATATAATAGTTGTACTTTTCGAAAATTTAATTTTTCGCAAAAATCTGAAGGGGGTAGGTCAGGATTTTTTGCGATTTTCGTAAATCCTTTGCCATTTCCATAATTTTTGAGATAACAAACTGATTCTTTCACTGTCTTATTCGGCTTCGGATTCCGCGTCCAAAACGCCCCGGATCGTTTTAATAGCTCAAAAATTACGGAAATGGCAAGCGATTTACGAAAATCGCAAAAAATCCTGACCTACCCCCTTCAGATTTTTGCGAAAAATGAAATTTTCGAAAAGTACAACTATTATACGTTGATCTGGCGTAGAATTTCCTAACTAAAACAATGGTACAAGTTTCAGACCGCTATCTCAAAAATTGAGCGAATGCCGACCAAAAAACTGGTTGAATTTGACCATTTTTCGCGATTTTCGTAATTCCTTCGTCATTTCCGCAATTTTTGAGATATCAGAATGATCCGGGACGTTTTGGAAGCGGAATCCGAAGCCGAATAAGAGAGCGAAAGATTCAGGTCGATATCTAAAAATTGACGGAAATGACGTGAGAATTACGAAAATCGCGAGAAATGGTCAAATTATGACAGTTTTTTGATCGGCATTCGCACAATTTTTAAGATAGCGACCTGAAACTGGTACCATTGTTTTAGTTAGGAAATTCTACGGCAGATCAACATATAATAGTTGTACTTTTCGAAAATTTCATTTTTCGCAAAAATCTGAAGGGGGTAGGTCAGGATTTTTTGCGATTTTCGTAAATCGCTCGCCATTTCCGTAATTTTTGAGCTATTAAAACGATCCGGGCCGTTTTGGACGCGGAATCCGAAGCCGATTAAGACAGTGAAAGAATTATTTTGATATCTAAACAATTGTAGAAATGGCGAGCGATTTACGAAAATCGCAAAAAATCCTGACCTACCCCCTTCAGATTTTTGCGAAAAATGAAATTTTCGAAAAGTACAACTATTATATGTTGATCTGCCGTAGAATTTCCTAACTAAAACAATGGTACCAGTTTCAGGTCGCTATCTTAAAAATTGTGCGAATGCCGTTCAAAAAACCGCCTGAATTTGAGGATTTTTCACGATTTTCGTAATTTGCTCGCCATTTCCACAATGACTGAGATATTAAAACGATCCGGGACGTGTTGGTAGCGGATTTCGAAGCCCAATAAGACAGTGAAAGATTCAGGTTGATATCTAAAAATTTGCGGAAATGACGAAAGAATTACGAAAATCGCGAAAAATCGTAGAATTCCACCAGTTATTTGGTCGGCATTCGCTCAATTTTTGAGATAGCGATCTGAAACTGGTACCATTGTTTTAGTTTAGTCCAATACCTCGTCTGTGCTATGGACGAGAGATAGGAGGGACGCATCGCTCTTATGCTTTTCGGTGTCGCCTGTTTTTAGGGGTAGAGGACCCTTTACCATTTTAGTGTCACTCGCAACGTTACCATTTCGGGTTCGAATCTGGGGTGGACGTGGATTAAGAGTAGAAGGAAGCTGTAGACCTCGTGCGTGTGTTAATAATCGAGAGAAAGTACTGAAGAATAAAAGACAATGAATATATATCGAAGTAATGAATATATATCGAAGACATAGGTCGATTGCTTAAAAATTAAGCAATTGGCGACCAAAAAGCTATTTTAATTTCATGATTTTCGAATGACTAGTAGTATAGTAATACCATAGTAGGTACAAAGGAGCAAGATATACGTTATCTTTGTCTAAAGATAGATTAACTCTAATTGAATATTAATTAAAGAAAAACTAACAAGAGAAATATATACCCTATTCGTAGCCAATTTGTTCGATACCATTTGCATCAAAGCGATACGTTCCACCACGACTACGTTACAGCTATTGGTGGTTACATTTTCGAAAAATAATAATGAATTTCATTATCGATCGATGCAAATAATATCGATCCAGGTCTCACCACGGGGAGGTTGCTACGAATGGAGACCCACCCTATCCACGGCGCCCATCCACCCTCCTTTTAAAAAATACGAGCTTGATCTTCACTTTCAGATGGAAAATGAAGATATCACGCGACCGCGACGCGGAGCTAAAAACCATGATCTCAAAGACACGTCTGCCAATGAGATCACGATCGAGAGGGTATTGAAACATGTTTCAATATCACTAATACTACCCAACCCCATCACTCGCCAATTCTCCGCGTTACAATAAAAGTGGACAGGTGAAGAGAGTGAAAAATGTTGACCAACCAAGAAAAGCATCTTCATGGCAAGACTAACGCGGGTGACTCTAAACGTTTCCCATAACTCGACGGCAAAACAATTTACACACTTACACGGTGGCTCGTACAACGGTCTTGAAAAGTATCCATTTCACGTGACTTTCGCCGAACCATGGTTAATCCATACGAAGGGATTAACGAAGGGCCGATTTACAGGAAAGGGCCTCACGAAAGATTCGAACCAGAGACACATCGAAGATGAAATATATCCGAAGATATAGATCATCACGTCGAACTGTACACCGATTAAGCCATATCAGTTTAGACGGTCCGATCGCTACCGGCTACACTGATACGTCCCATACCCCGCCGGAGAGCGGTCCACCAGTGTACAGGCCCCCAGAACGAACACGGGCTCAGCTTTCCAGACGACACTAGGCCACCCAAAGTATGGACGGAACCATAACCCGACGAAAGACACGCTCCACGAACATATCGCAAGATCGCGGCTTAACCAGATAGCCGTGAGGCTATTTGGCCGACAACACCGTTTCTCGTGTTGTTTTGACGTAGGGGTATGACAAACGCGCAAGTGACGAACAAATGACTACTTGGAAAAAGTAAAAATTGGAGGGAAAAATTAAATCTAGAAGTTGAAGCTAGAGATTGAAGATAAGAGTGAATTTAATAACGCGAAACGAGCAAAGAAGTTGCGTTCTCTTGACGATCGACGGAAAACGAAGTTGAATTGGTGCGTGATCTCCCCTTAAATTAACGTTTTGTTCACGAAAATGACCAAAACGTCCCTATTAGTCGGCTCTTACGACAGGTAGGGAATGCCGTGGGTGTATTCTTTCCCCGACCCACAGGGGAATGTATTTTTCATTTTCTAGGTATTAAGATTACTTCAATCGGAAAGTTAATTTGAAACTTGAAATAGAATGGAAGGAAATGAAATCGCGACGCGAAAGCATTTTTAATATCTGTCTCCATTTATCACGCTATTAAACGTGGCTAAATGACGACATCGTTAAGTTAACGCAACACTAAAATCAAAATTGGATGAAGAATGACTTACTTATTCTACTTAATCTAAGTTTGAGTGAAAAACTACTTGTTACGCTTGATCTATATTACTTAACATAGAAGATATAAATGAGTATATAGATATAAATTTCATTACAAAAAATGCGTGTTAAGCACGCCGAAATAATTATCTTTTTACGCGATCGCGAATATTTCTGCAAAACTGATGAACTAAAATGAGAAAATTCTCTGGAAAACCCGGCACGTAAAAATAATGTTTTATGAGTTCACGACCGCTTTGACTGATCATACTTTAATACATTAAACTGAAAAATGATCGTTAACGCGAAACGATCTTAAAAAAGATCAAGTTTATTTTTGGCTGAAAAGAAAATCGTGTATAAGATTGCAAGCTATTATACAAATTAATACATTCTAGAATGAAATGCAATTTATAAATGACATGATGGCAATATTCCTTTTAATAAATATTTGGGACATGGTTGTTTTAAAAAGCATCGTACCAAGTCGACGGCGTACGACGCAATTCGCGAGTCACTTAGCTGCTTTAAAGTTTATGATATTTTTATATTAGAAAAATCGAATCGCGTCTATTTGATGATAACAATTTCGAAAATTTCATTGAAATATTTATATTGAGAATAAAAACTATGTATAACTCTTTGAGAAAGTCTCGTATATTAAATTTAAAAAATAGAAGTTTATATTTGTTAGTATAATATATGTATATACGTTAAATTAAAAAAGTAAGCTCATAACTTATCAATAGAATTTGATCTTTTATAAATATTATATCATAGAATGATTCGATACGAAATTAGATAATATTGAAATTAATAAATGAATTCTTAAAAAAAGTCACAATTCTCTATGAATGTTTAAAGAATCGTGTGTCACCAAATTATCAATAAATTCGCGAAGTCAGAAGTGCAGCCAGTGGTGACAAAAAATAACGACCCGGCGCGGATGGCAGTGTGCAAATTTTTTTCTATCTGCACACTGTTTCATACTCTACCCCTCTGCTTTTTCCAAAAATTCAATTTATCAAATTTACCGTAATCAAACACTGAACTTTAGCAATGACAGGAAACTCTTGAAAATTATTAAATAATTTTTTAAAACTGGACTCTTACGAAAAATGTTAAGAATATTTTAGTAATTACTTAAATAACTTTTAAAACTCTGTTTAATTATAAAGATATAAATAATGACGCTATCAGAAAAAAATGTAATATGAAATGTAACAAATATTTTATTAAAAAATCTTTTTAAAGATATTGAATAAGAAAAATGATTCGAAAAACTTTAATGCAGATCGGGGCAGAGTCTTCACGGGGAGCTCACCTCAACCCGCGGAAACTTATCAAATAAATAGTAGCAAGTAATAGCGAGCATAGTGACTTAATAGTAACGGAATGACCGTCCATTCCGGAATTATCAAAATTCGACATTCCAAAATGGACAGCCATTAGGTATCCTCTTCGGCACATAGCCTCTTCGGCGTAAAGCCTCTTCGTTCTTCGGGACACAGCCCAATCTAATTCCGCAAGAACATTCGGAACCACATTGTAATAAAACCCTACCCGAGCCTAACATCGACACTAATAAGGCTAACACGTGTAGACAAGCACAACTGCAGTCAGTGCAAACGGTTAGCCAGTTGGACGAATGTTCAAGCAGAATTTGCTTAAACTTAAAAAAGACAAGATTATTATCCTCACATCCAGGTGCATGATATCACTGGTGTCCTAATAAAGTCTAAACAGTGATTCAGCCCTGGCCCTTCCTGCTTAAAATTAGAACACACATACCAGCAAGTGACCTACCTACCTATGCTATATCTAAAAAAATGGCAAACTCAGGCACACCAACACACATCACTCCACGGTTCTCACACAAAGTCGGTGCTTTCCTCTACGAGAGACGTCCCGGAACATCTCCGACACCGACTCAAACCCCACACATACATTCAGTTACGTACCTTTTTGCTGAAATCGACTCACAAGGCCAGCGATCATTGCGATTTATTTAGACTCTATTAGAATTTAAGTTTTATTGGAATTAATTTAATGAAAAATTATCTACGTGAAATGTACAAGTAGAAAACTAGAATTAATTATTGGATACAACAATTACTATAGTTACCGATAATGCTTCTGCATTTTGACTCGAATTGAAAATTAATTTAATTTAATAATCTAACATTCGGAAAAAAGGACTCGAGTAGAATAATGTAAAATTGCAAAACAAACAATTTCTAAAAAAAAGATAGCTCTCAACCGACGCACGATCCACTAAAAATATTTATATTATACACAGTCACACTCACACACGTGTGGAACGTACGTCGTGCACAATCGCTAACGCTTAAGAGTCGCCAAAATATTCAGATTAATTAAATAATGAGCCACGTTCACCGCCATCACCCATTCGTACAGCACCTGGGCCCACGAATGAGTTCAAGCCAAATCGGGACATGAACGTGGCAATTATAAACTAGTCTTGATGTGTGCTGAAAATCCTGAGCTACAAAATGATTATTAAACTAGATCATCTAACGGACTAATCATTCATTTAATTCATTTTATGTAAATTACTTGAAAATATATTGATTAAAATGACTCGAATATAACTGCATTTGATAATTGAAAAAAAAATGAACAGAATAAAACTTTATTTCAGAAAAATGTGAAAATCTTTAATGTATATACTTAAAACTTTAGAATATTAATATATAGAAAAAGATTTTATGTATGGATTTATAAAAGTTGAAATGATGAATTGAAACCCTTGGTTGATTCCTTATTCAAAGGGGGTATTCTAAATTGTGGAGAACGTGTTCAAAATAAAATCCTTCGAAACCAGAATCAACCCATCGCGAATTGGTCTTCTTGTGTATTTAAAATATGGAATGAAAACATCTTTTCAGAAAAACACGATTATAAAAAATATGGAAACTAACTGAAGTTAAATCAGTACGAACATCGTACGTTAAAATGTAAAAGTCAAATATATGAAACATTTTACACACGTGCTTTTATTGATATTTAATTTACGCTACTGCGAATGTAGAGAAATGAAGCTCGAGGTTATTAATCATTAATTTATATTCGAAAAAAATCACCCGTGAAGCTAAACTACAAGAAGACGCCTGCCTGAGCTAATTAAATATTCACAATTGACAAAAATGTGGTGTTACTATCCACAAGTATAAAGTATCAAATACTCTATACTCACGGTCACTATGCTCGCTATAATTTGTAATTACAACCAATCACACGTGTCGCTTCGGACCTTTGCGTCCTACGACATGATTGAGTGATCAGAGGAACCGTAAATTTCTCCACTCACCGGACGTTGAGTTCTTCTGCACCTTTGTAGAGTTGTTCTCCATTTTTGATTGTCCAGATCCTGTCCACCTTTGGTTGTCCAGGTCCTTTCCACCTTTGGTTGACGAGTTCCTCTTCTCCATTAATGGTAGGGATGATACTGCGACTGGTATGTCTGCTGATGATGTCTGCTGATGATGTCTGTAACGTAAAAAGAAGAGATTCTTTATAGTTTAACTGTATTTCATATCCAATTCTTTCATTTTACATTTTTACTCGACTTGGATTTCAATATTGAAACTTTCATTCGATCTTTAATTTGAAAAATTGAAAGAATAATTCTAATTTAATGATATTTACCTGCTGCCTGATGCGACGACTCCCGATGGAGGTCCTCTCCGCAGCTGCTGCGTACCTCTAATATATCGCGACGAATAATTAAAAAAAAAATAAAAATAAAGAAAGACTACACTCCCGACCGTAATTATTTCCGGCGAACTAACTGACTCTACTTTCCCGATTGAAAAAGATGTGAGAATTTCGCGACCGTTTTTTACGTTGTAGCAGTCCATTTTCACAACATCCGGCGGTTTTAAGCACGCGTGTATCGAACAAGAATAATTTATTAAATTCGCAAGAGCACTGATTCTATTTCGCGAAATAGTTTTCCGCGGAGCAAGTGACTCTAAAACCGCATTGCGCGCGGTCACAAAAGCTGAAAATAATCTTCTTTTTAAGTCCCAAGTATCGTGATTAGGAATATTGCCTTTGTCCTATATTTATATAAATTTAAATTATTACAATCAATATTCTGTTCTTCAGTGAAATATTTCTCACTGCAATAGTTTCGATTATTATTTAAAAGTGCACAAATGATCAGTCATTGCGATAGTCGACGAATCAAACAATTAAATATTTATAATGTCCGTTTTATGATAAATTAGCGAAACGATGATTGCACTCAATCTTACAAAACCCTTCGGAAAATATAAATTCCAGTTATAGTTAAAACGTGAACAATGGTAGCTTCGATCAATGTCAAGTACGTAACAAGTAGTTTTCAACCGCTGGGATGCCCGGTATCTTTGTTTATGTTTACGTTACCGAACGTGGTGGCCTTCAGCTACCCCCAGAAAATTCCCGATGTGTGCTGCACTTATCTTCATATAGTTGCCTATGAAATTAAAAACAAAAATAAAATTAGAATTACACTTCAAATGTTACAAGGTAAAGAAAGGATAATGTCAACTATAAAAATATAAAAATTCCAAGTATATACAATGAATTTAATGAAAAAAGGAATCAAATACCAATTGTTATTAAAAATTATTAAAAATAAAGAAGATATTTTCCAAAAGTTATGTAATTATTTGTTTAAATCATATCGGCAACAGCTGACATAAAATAATGTAGATTTGTAATATTCCTTTTGATTACGGTATGTATTACTTATAATATCGAATCGAAATGAATTGGACAAAGAAAAATGGTTTAAAGTAATGTGATATACCTTGTAGAGCAATAGAGAGCGTCCTTTGATTATGTCTTAACACCACCACAGCTTATCGAAGAATGATGCGTGTCCGTGTACTTGACAAGGGCAAATCAAATAAACTTTGGGTAGAGGGGCCACAGCAGGTAACACGGCTTGAATTTTATTCGACCTATTAAAATAAAGTAGATTATG
The DNA here is from genome assembly GCA_917499265.3 of Mimumesa dahlbomi. Classification (NCBI taxonomy): domain Eukaryota; kingdom Metazoa; phylum Arthropoda; class Insecta; order Hymenoptera; family Crabronidae; genus Mimumesa; species Mimumesa dahlbomi. The sequence goes on from OU824117.1 coordinate 15,965,109, forward strand.
CATAAAAATGGTAAAAATAATAAAAATGTTAAAACCATAAAGTTTTTTCATATTTTATCGCTACCAATTAAACATTTGTACAGATTTTCCATGCAGATAGAAAAGTTCTAATGGACATTTCACAAATACAAAATAGAATTGATAGAATGAATATGAATTGCAAATTGCAAGTGGAAATTGATAAAAATAAATAATACTTTTCCAAAATTAAATATTTTAAATAATTATACTATTTCCATTAATTAAACTGAAGTAAATCAAAAAGTATTCGAATATTATTTTAAAAGTTTAAAAAGTTTTATAGAAATTAATTATAATACAACAACATATTATCCACAATTAATAATGCCCGAGCAACAAATAAAATGTAATGTTACTGATCATGACGAATAAGATTGAAATTAAATGAAATGTACCTCGAAAAATTCACCGGAGCGCGTTAGTAGGACGTGTTGACTCTAGGACGTCCTATCGTAGACAAATGGTTACCCTTGCACTTGAGAATGTCAGGTCGAGTGTATCAGAGGTCAGTTGTACTTGATCCGCTAAATCACAACAATAAAGATAGGAATAAAGGTACAGGCAAGCCGGACGAGTATAGACAGGAACAAGCGACCTTAAAAAAGTATAAAAAAGCCACTTACGAATAGTTTCACGAAGTTTCTGCATAACTATCGAAAGTATTTTCTTATTTTTGTCAAATTTAAATCGTAAATACGATATTAAAAGTATTCCGATATCTGGAACATTAAAGACGAATACAAAAATGAGCTATACAATTATATATTCACGAGAAATACAACTGCGTCATATCGTTATATTTAAAATTTTGTTATAACAAATAAACATTCTTTAAATAAAAAAGTTAATTAATCAATTATCCCAACTATCAATCGAAAAATTCAAAACCTTAAAATAATTAAAGTAATGGCGAATAAAAGTACAAAAATTTTACCTGTCACTTTGAATTCTGATTTCAATAATTCGAGAATCGCCAATTTTGAATTGTCAATTGTTTCAACCAGCCAATTTTTCAGTGCCGCGTAAGAATCTGAACGTAAAATATTACGAATAAATAATATTTGAAAACGCAGAGCATCGTATTTGTCTCGAAAGATACAGAAAAATAGTATTTTTGTAAATACGAAGATTAAGGACCTCGAATAGCCGAATGTCGCAACAAGTAAATTCGAAGAAAAAGAATCGAGCTCGATTCCAGGAATTTGCTTACCCCTAACGTTCTATTGTCCCACCTCCCACCGTTTGCGTTTATCTTGCAAGCAATGTCGTACAACCTCGTAGAAAAGAGACGCACGTAATAATAAAAGATGCGGATGGTTCGGTGGACAGTCGTCTTCTGAGACTTTGCAATAGAAAAAGTTCAAACTGCAGTTTGCAAGATTTTCGTGGCCTCTGATTGGTCCGTCGTCGAAACCGTTTCTGTCACGTGACACTCTATGTAAAAAGAATTTGAACATACGTTACTCCTACGATTTCGATGTAATATATTCGTAATTGAATATTTGTCTTATTCGACATTTTCGAACGATTCTAATTATTATTTCATAGAATCCCATACTTTCATAAAATTTAAATTTGAATACTTATAATTTTATATAAATTACTTGAAAATATACTGAATCAAAATGATTCGAATATAATTGCTAGCGATAATTGAAAAAATAAAATTGAATAACATTTTATTCTAGAAAAATGTGAATACCTTTAATGTATATATCGAAAACGTTTGAATATTAATATTTTAGAAAAAGTATATATTTAAAGTGGGTATGCTATATTATAGAGAACGTATTCAAAGTAAAATCCGTCAAAACCAGAAACAATCGCGAATTCGTCTTATTGCGTATTTAAAATATAATTGACAAGATCTTTTTCTTCTCAGAAAAGCGTGTTGCCAAAAATATAGAAATTACGACTTTGAACAGCCGATTGCCGCAACAAATAAATTCGGAGAAAAAGAATCGAGCTCGATTCCAGGAATTTGCTTACCCCTAACGTTCCATTGTCCCACCTTCCACCGTTTGCGTTTATCTTGCAAGCAATGTCGTACAAGCTCGTAGAAAAGAGACGCACGTAATAATAGAAGATGCGGATCGTTCGGTGGACAGTCGTCTTCTGGGACTTTGCAATAGAAAAAATTCAAACGTGCAGTTTGCAAGATTTTCGTGGCCTCTGATTGGTCCGTCGTCGAAACCGTTTCTGTCACGTGACACTCTATGTAAAAAAAATTTGAACATACGTTACTCCTACGATTTCGATGTAATATATTCGTAATTGAATATTTGTCTTATTCGACATTTTCGAACGATTCTAATTATTATTTCATAGAATCCCATACTTTCATAAAATTTTAATTTGAATAGTTATAAGTGTGCTAAGTCTCTGAGTCGTAAGAATATGACCAACAAGAATATGTACTGTTCTCCATTTCGTATGGATTATTCGATATCCAATGTTAAATTATGCACGGAATTAGAATTATCAGGCAGCTAATAATATAGGTTTCTTATGCGAAACATTATTCGTAAAATGAGACGTAGCACCGCAACATTCTAATTATTTCAAATTTGCTAATTTTGTACGTACCTTCAGTCTAAAACGTTTAAACTTCGAATGTGATCGCATTTACGAAATTGTGACGTTACGCGAGCGTTCGGGTTTCTTCGGAAATCGTCGGATTTCTTCGTTTATTCAATTTTCAAACACTTATAACATTGTTGCTTCTGCGAATTGTACAAACTAAAAATAATTTTATATATAGACATGGATCTGAACAATTTACGTGCAAATGGAAAGCAAATTATCAAAATATCGAATTAACTATAATTGACTATTCGGTTAGAATTTTGTACCACAGACGAGGTATTGGATAGACCAATCATCCCCATGCTTTTCGATGTCACTGGTTTGGAGGGCTCTAGAGCCCTCTTACCATTTTATTGTCACTCACTACGTTACCATTTTCGGTTCGAATCTAGGATGTCCGTCGATTATTAGTAAGAATACGATATAGAAGTTATCGTTTATGCGTATTAATGCGTATTAAAAAAACTGTTTGAATTTGACGATTTTTCGCGATTTTCGTAATTCCATTGTCATTTCCGCAAATCTTTAGATATCGAGCTGAATCTTTCACTGCCTTATTCGGCATCGGATTCCGCCTCCAAAACGTCCCGGGTCATTTTGATATCTCAAAAATTACGAAAATGACGAAAGAATTACGAAAACTGCGAAAAATCGTCAAATTCAAGCAGTTTTTCGTTCGGCATTCGCTCAATTTTTGAGATAGCGGTCTGAAACTTGTACCATTGTTTTAGTTAGAAAATTCTACGGCAGATCAACATATAATAGTTGTACTTTTCGAAAATTTAATTTTTCGCAAAAATCTGAAGGGGGTAGGTCAGGATTTTCGTAAATCGCTGGCCATTTCTACAATTTTTTAGATATCAAAATAATTCTTTCACTGTCTTATTCGGCTTCGGATTCCGCGTCCAAAACGCCCCGAATCGTTTTAATAGCTCAAAAATTGCGGAAATGGCAGGCGATTTACGAAAATCGCGAAAAATCCTGACCTACCCCCTTCAGATTTTTGCGAAAAATTAAATTTTCGAATAGTACAACTATTATAGGTTGATCTGCCGTAGAATTTCCTAACTAAATCAATGGTACAAGTCTCAGGTCGCTATCTGTAAAATTGAGCGAATGCCGCCCGAAAAACTGGTTGAATTTCACGATTTTTCGTGATTTCGCTCTTCCACAGATGAGGTATTGGATAGACCACTCATCCCCATGATTTTCGATGTCACTGGTTTTGAGGGCTCTAGACTCTATCCAATACCTCGTCTGTGGTAAAGGTTTTGCAACGCCCCCGTCAGAAAAATAAAGATTCAAAGAATCGTATAAAGTTATGCAGACAAATCGCAAATTTATTTACTTAAATAGTTTGAACATTCTGCGTGGTTGTCAGAAAGAGGAACATCAAGAGATTACACGTAAGTTGCTCTTTTATACTTTTTCAAGGTCGCCCCGACAAGACTGAACCTGGTATTTCCATCTTTATTGTTGAGGCTTCACGGAACAAGTACAACCAAACTTCAAAATACACTCGACCTGACATTGCCAAGTACGCCATTAACCTTTAGTCTGTGATAAAGCGTCCTGGAGTAAATATCTCTTCATGACACGCTCCGGTCAACCTCCCGAAGTAAAATTCATTTATTATTCATACATTATTAGTACTGAGTAACACACCGATTGATTGAAATTGCATTAATTAATAGAGATTGATTAATAGAGGCAGTAGAAATATATTAAATATTCAAATTTTAGAAATAATTATATTTATTGTTATTAATTTGCAATCGCGATTTGCAACTTAATATTTAATATCAAGTTTATAAAATATAGTTCGAATTTGTACGATGTTATAGTCAAAAGTTTTCTTTATTTGTGCAAAATATATAATTGTTTAATTGTTAGCAATAAATCCTGAAAATGTTACGGTTTAATAACGGTCCGCTCGAGGTTAACATAGATTTTATTATGTCGTAATAGATCGAAGAAATTCCCCGGCGGGTACCTATGTACGAGTGCAACCGACCGTGACCGGCCGACTCCCGAGTTTACCTGGCGTGACTGACGCGGGCGCGCGTCAGTCTCGGCTCAGTGATCGGCGGGTGAAGACGTACATACTCATAGGAGCTCCTGGGTGGTTTCCAAGGTATGTGACATCGCTTTAGAACATTTATCTTTGTTCAATTCATTTATATTCTATATCCTATCATAGTATATACGTGTATACCATACACATTCAATACATTACATTTAAAATCATGAATCGAGTCCACTTTTCTCAGTATGATTTAAACAAATAATTTTTCAACTTTTTGGAAAATACCTTCTTTATTTCTATTAATTCTTGCTTACTATATTATCACAATTTAATTAGTTTTGCTTATGAATTTCGCTGTTTGTACTTAGAATTTGGATAAATTTGTGACTGTTAATTCTTATCGTATTTTGGTTTCCAATTCCAGGTACCACTATACAAAGAAGCCCGGTTACTTGAAACGTAAACACGAACACAATGGACATCGCAGCGGTCGAAGCCTACTTGTTATCGCCCTTGACATTGGTCGTACCTAACATTGTTCGCGGTACATCTACAACGGGAATTTATATTTTCCGTGAGTTACGTTAGATTGAATCGAGTCATCGTGCCGTTTATTTTTCGTGAACCGGATATAAGAAATATTTTTCTTGCGAAACGTTTGAGAATATTTCTACGAAACTTCGCGCCGATTTATTAAAGTATACATCTTTTCGCGTCGACTATTGCGTTCACAATTTCATTTTACACCAAAGTAGGACAATGGCAATATTCCTAATAACAATGCTTGGTAATTAAATTGAAAAATACTTTAACCGAATATCTACGACATTTTCCGCGGTATACGCGTTCGCGATGTATTTTATTTTCAGCTTTTGTGACCGCGCGCAATGCGGTCTTAGAATCATTTTCTGCGAGACAAGTATTTCGCGAAATAGAGTCAGTGTTGTTGCGATATTAATACTTTATTATTGCTCGATACTCGCGTGATTAAAACCGCCGAAAGAAATGAAATTCGGTCGCGAAATTATCTTAATTTTTCCAATCGCGAGAGTAGAGTCAGTTTGTTCGCCGGACATTATTTCGGTCGGGAATATAGTCTCTTTTTTTTTTATTTTTTTTTCTTTGCATTACTCGCCGCGATAAAGTAGCGGTACGCAGCAGCTGTGGAAAGGATTTCCATCGGGCGTCGTCGCATCAGGCAGCAGGTAAATATCAGCAAAATCTACTTTTCATTTTTCTAATTAACAATGAAATTACATTTTGGAATATCGAATTCGAGTGAGAATTAAAGACGAACGATGTGGGAATGATAGACGGTTAAACTATAAAGACTTTTCTCCTTTTCTGTTACAGAAGACGTCGCAACGATTTAGCTGGCCGAGTGCAATGCGGTCTTAGATTCACTTGATCCGAAAAAGTATATCGCGAAATAGAATCAGTGTTGTTGCGCTATTAGAAATTATGTTTGTTCGATATACGCGTGCTTAAACCCGCCGAAAGAATTGAAATGGACTGCTACAACGTAACATACTCGGTCGCGAAATTCCTGTATACTTTGAATCGCGAAAGTAGAGTCAGTTTGTTCGCCGGAAATAATTTCGGTCGGGAGTGTAGTCTGTTTATTTTCCTTTTTTTTCTTTGAATTATTCGCCGCGATGAAGTAGAGGTACGCAGCAGCTGCGGAAAGGATTTCCATCGGGCGCCGTCGCATCAGGCAGCAGGTAAATATCGTCAAAATATTCTACTTTTACTTCTAATCCATAGTGAAATTACATTTTGTAATATCGAACTCGAGTCAGAACTAAATACGAACGATTTGAGAAATGATAGACGGTTAAACTATAAAGACTTTGCTATTTTTCTGTTACAGATGACTTCGCAACTGCAGAGCCGGTCGTAGTATCATCTCTACAATCAAAGGTGCAGAAGAAATCTACGACCGGTGAGTCAAAAAATTTACGGTTCCTCCGATCACTCAATCATGTCGTAGGACGTAAAGGTCCGAAGCGGCACGAGTGTATTGGTTGTATTTTATTTGAGTTTGCGAGCATAGTGACCGCGAGTGTAAAGTATTTTATACTTTACATTCGTGGGTAGTAACACCCCATTGTTGTGAATATTTAATTAGCTCAGGCAGGGGTCTTCTTGTGGCTTAGCTTCACGGGCGATTTTGATGTAATTCATTTGAAGGTTCGATACCCTCGGCCTTCATTTAATTGCATTCGCGTTCGCGTGAATTTCATATAACCATAGAGCATTGAGAAAAGATAGAAAGAATATATACGAGTAGAAAGACAAGTAAAGATCAAAATGATAAGAATAGTAAAGATAAGTAAAGATAAAAACAGAGTCAAAATAAGCGAAAAGAACAGAATAGGAAGATTGAAAAAGGACTAAAAAAGATAATAACATTTATTCGAGTTTCATGAAATCGTACGAATTAATCATACGGTGAATCATACGAATTAAATTCAGTCAGAATTTGCATATTTTTCGCGGCCGCGTTTCCTTTAACTTGTGAAGTCCTTTAAATTCTTGTATTTGAAATGCCCAAGAAGACCAATTCGCGATGGGTAGATTCTGGTTTCAAAGGCTAATTTTGAACATATTTGCATTGTTTAGAATATAACTTTGAATAAGGAATCAACCAAGGTTTTCAATTATAAATTCAGTTTCATATATATTTTTTTTCAAATAAATTTCAATATTTTAAAGTTTTCAATATATATATTTTTAAAGTTTTCAAAGTTTTCTTGCACGAGATGCAATTTTTTCACTTTTTCAATTATTATTCAATATTACATTCGAGTCATTTTATAAAGTATATTTTCAAGTAAATTCTATAAAGTCAAAGTAACGATTACTAGCTCGTTAGAAGATCTATTTCAATAATCATTTTATAGCTCAGGATTTTCAGCGCACATCAAGCCTAGTATGTAGTTGCCACGTTCATGTCCCTATTTGGCTTGAACTCATTCGTGTGCCCAGGTGCTACACGAATGGGTGATGGCGGTGAACGTGGCTTATAGTTTTAAGAATTATAATTATGTGGCGGCTCACAAGCGTTAGCGATTGTGCACGACGTACGATCCACACGTGTGAGTGTGTGTGTGAGATAAATTTATTGAATATTTCGTGGATTGTGCGTCGGTTTTGAACAATCGTTTTTATTGCAAAATCGCGATTAAAATCAGCTTGCATATTTTTACGATTTTACATTATTCAATTTAAGTTCGATTATATTTCGAACCTCAGATTATTATATTCAATTACTTTTCAATTAGAGTCAAAATGCAGAAGCATTATTTTTGAACGTAGTAATTATTTCAACTACGAATTAATTACAAGACTTTCATTTCTATATTTTACGTCAACAAGTTTTCATTAAATTCCTTTCAATAAAGTCTAAATAAATCGCAATAATCGCTGACCTTGTGAGTCGATTTCAGCAAAAAGGTACGTACCTGAATGTATGTGTGGGGTTTGAGTCGGTGTTGGAGACGTCCCGGGACGTCTCCCGTAGGGGGAAACACCGACTTTGATTGAGAATCGTGGAGAGAGTGTGTTGGTGTGCGAGAGATTTTTGCCATTTTTTAAATATAGGTAATAGGTAGGCAGGTAATTTATTCTCTGGAGTGTGTGTGCTTTAATTTTAAGTAGGAAGGGCAGGGCAGGTATCACTGTTTCGACTGTAGGCGACCAGTGGTATCCTGTACCTGAAAGTTAGGCTAATAATCTTTTCTTTTTTAATAATAAGTAAATTCTGCTTGAACATTCGTCCTTAGCGGCTAACCGTTTGCACGGACTGCAGTTGTCATTCTTCTGAGAATAAGCTGTTAACTTGGCCACACGTGTTAGCCGCATTCTCTTGTCTGGTTAGGCGCGTGTTAGGGTTATACCATATTATGGTTCCGAATGTTCTTGCAGAATACAGGTTGGGCTCCGGCCTGAAACAAGAAGAGGCTTTACGCCGAAGAGGCTATATGCCGAAGAGGCCCGACAAACTGTCTAGAAGAGGGCAGCAACTAATGGCTATCCATTTTGGAGTGTTCAATTCCAGAATGGATGGTCATTCCGTTACTACTAAGTCACTATGCTCGTAGTAGTTGTAAAGTAATTATAGTTGTAGTAATTTGAAGTAGTTAGTACCACGGGTCGAGGTGAGCTCCCCGTGAAGACTCTGCCCCGATCTGCATTAAAGTTTTCGAGTCATTTTTCTTATTAAATTATTTTTACAAGTTTCAAGTTATAGAGTTTTGCATTAAAGTTTTCGAGTCATTTTTCTTATTAAATTATTTTTACAAGTTTCAAGTAATAGAGTTTTGCATTAAAGTTTTCGAGTCATATTTCTTACTGAATTATTTTCACAAATTTTGATAATAGAATTTTCATTACAATTTGATATTAAATTCCTTTCAAACTCAATTATTATTTTTGTTCATTATTGTTAAAGAGTTAGAGTCCAGTTTTTGATTATTATAAATTTGAGAAACTAAATTTTTGAAAAAAGCAGAGGGGTAGAGTGTGATAGAATGAAGTAGTTAGAAGTAGTTAGTTCCGCGGGTCGAGGAGAGCTCCCCGTGAAGACTCTGCCCCGATCTGCATTAAAGTTTTCGAGTCATTTTTCTTATTAAATTATTTTCACAAGTTTTATTCAAAGAATTTTGCATTAAAGCTTTCGAGTCATTCTTCTTATTCAATTATTTTCACAACTTTTCAATCTAAGTCATTTTTATTCATTATTGTTGAAGAAACCTAAAGATTTTACTTATTGAGATATTTTCTGAGAGTTCATTTTTAAGAATATATATTTTTGTCATTACAAGAGTCGAGTTTTTGATTATTACAAATTTGAGAAATTGAATTTTTGATAAAAGCAGAGGGGTAGAGTATGATTCAGTGTGCAAAGTTTGCACACTGCCATCCGCGCCGGTCGTAATATTTGTCACCACTGGCTGCATTTCTAGTTCCGCGAATTTATTAATAATCTAAAATTCATTATCTTTGTGTGTCTCGGAGACACTTTTTCTAATGCCGTATAGGAATTTTATTATCTAATATAAAATCAAAAAGTTAAAGCAGCTAAGTGACTCGCGAATCGCGTCGTACATCGCCGTCTTTGTACGAATCTATTTAAAAACAATCATTGAACCAAGCATTTGTTAGAAGGAATATTGCCATAATTTTATGCATAAATTGCATTTTATATTAGGATGTCTTATTTTGAAATTCTTTTCAGCCGTAACTAAATTGGATCTATTTAAGATCATTTCGCGTTTGCAATTAATTTCTATTTTCGCGTATTATCAGTCAAAGCGGTCGTGGAACTACGAAACATTATTTTTGCGCGTCGGTTTTTCGCGAGAATTTTCGTAATTTAGTGTATTAGTTTTGTGGAAATATTCGCGGACGTGGACCAAGAAAAATATATTCGCGCGCGCATCGCGTATTTTCTTTCAATGAATTTTAGAGTCATGCGATCACTTATTCTCTATGACGAAACCCACGGAAATTGTAAATAAATTTAGTGTTGCGAAAATTATGTAAATTCGGTCGTTTCTTTCCATACCGACCAATGTTGACCGCGCGTGACAAGTAGTCTTTTCTCCCTTTATTAATTACAGACTCAAGATTGCGATACGGTAAAATTACAATTAGTAAAATGAGCTAATCACTCTTCTTCCAGCTTTGCTTTTAGAGTCGCGTTAACTTAGAGAAATCGCCATTTACTCACCTTCAATGGTTTGTTAAATGGCGAGAAATCTTTTTTGCGCCGCGCTTGCATTTTTCTCGATTCTCTGTAAATTCGCAAAGTAACTTCTCGCTTATAGTATTCCAATTAATTACAAAAATATAAAACATGTTCCCCTGTGGGTCGGGGAAAGAATAGACCCACGGTATTCCCTGCCTGTCGTAAAAGGCGACTAAAAGGGACGTTTTGATCACTATAGTGTCAAAACGTTAGTTTAAGGGGATATCATACGTCAATTTCACTTCGTTTGTCGTCGATCGACTAGAAAACGCGACTTCTTTGCTCGTTCCGCGTTATTAGCTTCTTATCAATTAAACATTTTTACCTTCAATTACATAGTTTCAGTTTTTAACTTTTAACTTTTAACTTTTAACTTCAACTTTTACTTTCAACTCGTAACTTCAACTTTGACTTTCAATACTTAGCTTCAGCTTTCAATTTTTAGCTTCAGTTTTTTAAACTCATTTTAATAGTAGAGTCACTTGCTCGTAATTTGCGGCGTTCATCATACCCCTACGTTAAAACAACACGAGAAACGGTGTAGTCGGCCAGATAGCCTCACGGCTATCTGGTTAAATCGCGGTCCTGCGATATATTCATGGAGCGTGGCCTTCGTCGGATCATGGTTCCGCCGGTATCTTTGGGTGGCCTAAGGTTGTCTGGAAAGGTGAGCCCGAGTTCGTTCTGGGGACCTGTACACGGGTGAACTGCTTTTTGGCGGGGTATGGGACGTATCAGGCTTATCGGTGGCGGCCGGACCGATTAGCCTGATATGGCTTAACCCGTGTACAGTTCGACTTGATGATCTATATCTTCGGATATATTTCATCTTCGATTTGTCCCTGGTTCGGATCTTTCGTGAGGCCCTTTCCTGTAAATCGACCTTACGTTTATCCCATCGTATCGGTTAACCATGGTTTGGCGGGGGTCCCGGTTCGTGGGTACTTCTCAGGACCGTGGTACGAGCCACCGTGTAAGTGTGTAAATTGTTTTTCCGTCGAGTTATGGTAAACGTCTAGAGTCACCCGCGTTAGTCTCACCATGAGGTTGCTTTTCTGGTTGAGTCGACTTTTCCATTTCCGTCTTTTTTTTCTTTCTGTTCGCGTTTCGCGGGAAATTGGCGTTTGATGGTGATGGGTTTGTGTTTGTTATATTGAAACTGGTTTCAATATTTCGGCCATGATCGCATTGATAGACGTATCTTTGAGATCGTGGTTATTAGCTTCGCGATCGCGGTCGCGTGATATCTTTATTTTCCTTCTGAAAGTAAAGATTATGTTCGTTATCGTTTAAAGGAGGGAGGATGGGAGCCGTGGATAGGGTGGGTCTCCATTAGTAGCAACCTCCACGTGGTGAGACCTGGATCGATATTATTTGCATCGATCGATAATGAAATTTATCAATATTTTTTTGTAAGTCCGATGACCCATAGTCTTTTATATTGAAATGTATCGCTTCGATGCAAATGGTATCGAGCAAATTGGCTACGAGTAGTATATATATGTATATCTCGTGTTTGCTTTTACTACAGTCAGCAAAAACCTAAATTCAACCAGTTTTTTGATTGCCATTTGCTCAATTTTTGTGATAGCGATCTGAAACTTGTACCATTGTTTTAGTTAGGAAATTCTACGCCAGATCAACATATAATAGTTGTACTTTTCGAAAATTTAATTTTTCGCAAAAATCTGAAGGGGGTAGGTCAGGATTTTTTGCGATTTTCGAAAATCGCTCGCCATTTCCACAATTTTTGAGCTATTAAAACGATCCGGGGCGTTTTGGACGCAGAATCCGAAGCCGAATAAGACAGTGAAAGAATTATTTTGATAGCTCAAAAATTACGGAAATGGCGAGCGATTTACGAAAATCGCAAAAAATCCTGACCTACCCCCTTCAGATTTTTGCGAAAAATTAAATTTTCGAAAAGTACAACTATTATATGTTGATCTGCCGTAGAATTTCCTAACTAAAACAATGGTACAAGTTTCAGGTCGCTATCTCAAAAATTGAGCGAGTGCCGAAGGAAAAACTGCTTAAATTTGATCATTTTTCGCGATTTTTGTCATTCTTTCGTCATTTCCGCAATTTTTGAGATATCAAAACGATCCGGGACGCGTTGGAAGCGGATTCCGAAGGCGAATAAGACAGCGAAAGATTCAGGTCGATATCTAAATGTTTACGGAAATGACGAAAGAATGACAAAAATCGCGAAAAATGATCAAATTTAAGCAGTTTTTCCTTCGGCACTCGCTCAATTTTACAGATAGCGACCTGAGACTTGTACCATTGATTTAGTTAGGAAATTCTACGGCAGATCAACCTATAATAGTTGTACTATTCGAAAATTTAATTTTTCGCAAAAATCTGAAGGGGGTAGGTCAGGATTTTTCGCGATTTTCGTAAATTGCCTGCCATTTCCGTAATTTTTGAGCTATTAAAACGATTCGGGGCGTTTTGGACGCGGAATCCGAAGCCGAATAAGACAGTGAAAGAATTATTTTGATATCTAAAAAATTGTAGAAATGGCGAGCGATTTACGAAAATCGCAAAAAATCCTGACCTACCCCCTTCAGATTTTTGCGAAAAATGAAATTTTCGAAAAGTACAACTATTATAGGTTGATCTGCCGTAGAATTTCCTAACTAAAACAATGGTACAAGTTTCAGGTCGCTATCTCAAAAATTGAGCGAGTGCCGAAGGAAAAACTGCTTAAATTTGATCATTTTTCGCGATTTTTGTCATTCTTTCGTCATTTCCGCAATTTTTGAGATATCAAAACGATCCGGGACGCGTTGGAAGCGGATTCCGAAGGCGAATAAGACAGCGAAAGATTCAGGTCGATATCTAAATGTTTACGGAAATGACGAAAGAATGACAAAAATCGCGAAAAATCGTCAAATTCAACCAGTTTTTTGGTCGGCATTCGCTCAATTTTTGAGATAGCGACCTGAAACTGGTACCATTGTTTTAGTTAGGAAATTCTACGGCAGATCAACCTATAATAGTTGTACTTTTCGAAAATTTCATTTTTCGCAAAAATCTGAAGGGGGTAGGTCAGGATTTTTCGCGATTTTCGTAAATTGCCTGCCATTTCCGTAATTTTTGAGCTATTAAAACGATTCGGGGCGTTTTGGACGCGGAATCCGAAGCCGAATAAGACAGTGAAAGAATTATTTTGATATCTAAAAAATTGTAGAAATGGCGAGCGATTTACGAAAATCGCAAAAAATCCTGACCTACCCCCTTCAGATTTTTGCGAAAAATGAAATTTTCGAAAAGTACAACTATTATAGGTTGATCTGTCGTAGAATTTCCTAACTAAAACAATGGTACCAGTTTCAGGTCGCTATCTCAAAAATTGAGCGAATGCCGACCAAAAAACTGGTTGAATTTGACGATTTTTCGCGATTTTCGTATTTCCTTCGTCATTTCCGCAATTTTTGAGATATCAAAATGACCCGGGACGTTTTGGAGGCGGAATCCGAAGTCGAATAAGACAGTGAAAGATTCAGGTCGATATCTAAATGTTTACGGAAATGACGAAAGAATTACGAAAATCGGAGAAATTCAGGGAGAAATATTTACTCGCGGTTTTTTGGGGAATTGAAAGAATCGAGAGGACAGAATTGCGGAAATTATCTGGCAAGACAGCATTAAAACTCGCAGCTATAGTAAAAATGTTTCCCTATGAATCATACGTGAATAAATATTTCGTCTTTATTTCAGAAAGACATCCCTCCGCGTTAGGTACAATATCTTACAATATATTATTACGAATATGATTGCACATTACGGTAAAGAGGATCATTCGGACTAGAGATCGTTAAAGCTATTATTAACACGCAGACTACGCACGCACACAAAATATAGTGATTCCTGAATCTATATAATTCTCCCATTTTTTTTCTTTTTTTTTGATTCGAGGAGATACACATTATCAATGTATATGTTACATGTTCGTATTTTATTTTAGAACGGACAATCGAACGGCCCGTCGATTTATAGGATCGGTTACAAAAAATAATTGTGTATGTATGTATATATTCATATATATGCGCGTGTTGTATATATATAACTCTTTTTCTCTTTTTTTTTAAGGTAAAACCTTGGCTTCGAGATCGAGTAGCTTGCTTTCACGGTGATCGCAACGATCGAGTTCAGCTCGCTTTATTTACCCGATGTATTTCCTTATCTAACGGACTCGTTATTGGCACGTACGCTGTTTCTGTTTGGACCGCTGTTACAAACGACAAACTTAAACTCGGAGACAAACGCTCTGCTTATTGTTGACCGCGAATTTGTGCTGCGGAAAAATGTCACGCGAACGCTGTGATGTGACATTTCGAACGTGGACAAATTATATGGAAACTGTTTCTTCGTTATTCCGAACCAGAACTGTAATTGGAGTCACCTCGACTTACGTAACATTAATGGTAATGTATAGATACAATTTGGTTATGCTGAAAATCTATGAGAAAAAGCAAAGTGTATTGCGTTCGCAAGCTACTCGTGTGACTCGTAATTTGATCGAATCGTTATTTTCGTCACCATCGTTTTCTCCGCATTCACGTTTTACCCTTCGTTTTTATTCGATATCACCTGACAAGCATCTCCTTTTATGCTACAACATCCCCACTTGCTATAATCGGTAAAGAAACTAGAGACTCTTTCGTAAATTACATCTTAACGTTAAATACATCCGGGATGATTTTTTTTTACTGCTGCTCTTACTGAGGTCAGCATAGAATCCTTAATAAATATCGAGATTGTATTAACGTGCATGTTTAACACGTAAAACGGACATGGTGCTCGATTCGAACGAAAATATGTCCGTATTATATGTCTCGAAGGGGAGACACGTTATATACATATATTTTTTAGCATTCAGCACCATCGATTTCCACGTTATAATATTTCTGATATAGAAAATACGACGAGATGGTCATTAGAGTTATCCTATTAATTAGAATTTTTACATTAAAAAGTTTGTTTGTGGTTCGTAAAGTGCGACGACGTGCGAAGATTAGAAAATCGTGCGATAACAATAAGTTATTGGCGTACGGATATTTAATGTAGGACGATGAGGTACAGCGTCGATCGACGATTTTGTGCGTAACTTGAATCAGTTGAGCCCACTGATAGAAACCATTGACGTTAAAAATTGTAATATCAATGAAACACGGTATGTACCGAAAACTTTACCGATACTAAACGATAATGAATTTAAATAGTGCGTTTGTGGCAGTATCGTATTTGAAAATGAATACTCCAAGTAAACTGCACACGGGTTAACAAAAAGAAACCACGCGTTATCTTTTCTATTCATTTGATATTGAATTATCTTAGTACCGATAAGTAATCAAGGGTAATAAGTCGATCGAAACAACGTAAAACTGTTCCTTCGGGGCTCCGACTTCGAATAATTACGAGAAGAAGATCGGATACGCGATTTATATTTAACGCGACCATGGAAAAGATACGATAAGTATCCGGTGAAGACTTCGTATCGACAATTAGTGGTTATAATGAGAAGTAGGCAGGATTGACAAGCATTTCTCCAACGTTCTTCAGACACCGATTATCGGTTCCGTTTTTAACCGAGTTGTTTAAACTTTAAATACACCAACTTCGGAGAATCATTTTAAAAAAATAATACTGCGTCAGTTTCGGTACAATATCGACCTGGAAAACTTTAATCGGAGAACCTCCTCCTATACGTTACAGAGTAACGTATGTTCCTTTTTTATGCGATCGACTAACGTTATTCATTTCTTTTACTTTTCTTTTTGTACGATTGTACAAAAATGCGCATGAATAAGTGAACGTACATATATTATGTATGTATTTATAAGAATAAGCACTATGCAGTGTATGTAAGAAGATCTGATAGTGCTCAGTCCAACGACTTCGATCTGTCTAATCTATGTTTACTTTCAAGATCAGAATTTGTACTCCCATTCATAAGCCGAGAACGATGCACCTCGTTCACGACATTCATCGTCGATGCCGACGCGTCGTCGGAAACGAAGGACTCTAATATCACATTATTGGATGGATTTGATTGAAAAGAACTCGCGTCAGCGTTAGCCGTACTCTCTAGAGGGCTAGCGTCGCGGGACGTGTTCGCAGAAGCCAGTCGATCAGAATTAATAATTCCATCGCATGATCGCGGCGCTGTTCGAGAGAAACCTCTCTGAACGGAATACTCCACACACGTTACCTTACCAGCATACCTACCGGCTGCTTTTAAAGAACCGCCGTAAACTCTTCGTTCCCCTCTTCTCATTGAGTCTGACGGAAAATCATCGGACGTAGTGGACTTCGAGTTGTTCGTATTTTCCTCCATCGTCGAGAATCCAGGAATTTCTTCTTGTTTTTGTCTTTCCACTTTACCGTGTACCATCAGGACCGATCTATCGTTCGGTTCCCACAGATTTTCCCCGGTTCTCGGTAAACCATCCATACCCAACATCGTGTATCTCTCTGTCAGGTGGAAGCCCTGATTCTCCGGGTTCGAAGTAGTGGATTTCGAATTGTTTAGATTTTCCTCCGCTATAGAGAATCCAGGTAATTCTTCTGCGTTTTGTCTCTCCACTTTACCGTGTACCCTCAGAATCGATCTGTTATTTGGTTCCCATGGATTTTCTCTACTTCCCGGTAAACCATCCCTACTCAACATAGCATATCTCTCCGGCAGCTGGAAGCTCTGATTTTCCGGGTCCGAATTATCCGAGGATTTATCTGTGAAATACGCCATATCGCTAGCGTTACTCCGATAAGTACGATGAAAACTATCCTGGTACTCATACGGAACAGACATATTCGGCCGAATACCGTTAGTGACACAATACCGCGGGAAATGTGTAAACGGAATGTTCTCGTTCTCCAATTGTCGACTCGCGTTCTCTTGGTACGCTTGGTCCAGTGCGTTGTTCAGTCTCGAGGGGTTGTATGGATACGTGAAACATGGCGGTACACTTGTATTGGACATATTTGTAGATGACATGTTCAATCGGGCGGTAGATGACGTCGGGGAGACAGGATTCGATATCTTACCGCGGGATTGCGCTATCACAGTCTCGTAGCTTGGCGGCGGGCCGTACAATTGATAGTATGGGCAATTGGCATCGTTCAGAACGACGTTCATGTTCTGATAATGCGAGGACGTCGTGGCGGTGCCATTGTTAGGAGGGGCCGCGCCGTTTCGCGGAGGACCTGCAAACAAAGACAAAGTTACTTCGATGAGGATAAGTGCAATTGGAGGGATTCTAGGCTCGGTAACCTAGAATCGTTCTCCATTTTCAAAGCGATGTACTAGCCTTTCCACATACGATGCAACAAAACAGTATTTCTCGCGGAATTGTACGTGATGCGAGCTCTTTGACCCTGGCACGTGGGGCCCCGCAGAGCATTTTGCGCCCGCGGATTGGAAGATCTGGGAATGGCCGATGCAGCCGCTCTGTATCTACCCTGGAGCCAGTATCTGTACCACCAGCCGCCACCCGAGCATACCAGGAACATGATTATAACGAGTATCCTGTGGAAACAGAAAGAATGAAATTGCGAAAAAAATTCGAATTACGAAAATTTCAAAGCTCGAAAATGAGGAGCAGTAGGTATTTGTAAAACAAACATCTGACGTATTATTGAAACTTGGAGCGTACCAATAATACCATAGGTGGTGAAAGTGCAGTCCAGGCGACACGCAACAACCAACAGGACAACAGTATTCGGTTCTAGAACACCTGAAAGAGTTGCGATGTTTACTAAAATTTGCGATCTGTTTACCGAAGTATATTTCATTTCTTGATAAAACACAGATTTATTAATTAATCTGTTCTTTAAAATGCAGATAGAAAAGGTAAAGATGTTTATAGAAATCAGGGTACTTCGATATGGTCACACGTATAGCGGAGACTATAAATATCTTTTTTTAATCGCTTCATTAAATCGCTCTTGACCGAGCCGCGATTAGGAATACCCATTAAAATCCTTGCACTATACATGAACGTATTTATATTAGATATGCACAGGTAACTCACTCATAGTATTTTCTTTCTCCGGACATTTCGGAAGCACAATATTTTGCTTCTGCCTAAAAGAAGTCATCATTTAATAATGGCAGTGATCACTTGCTATTCTTTTAAAGGAAGAGAAAAAATTTTCTGGCGAACAGACAACTCATTTTAAATGAACGCTAATCGGGAAACCGTGAAATTATAAAATAGTAGTTGGACTGATAAAACAGAAACACTGTCAACAAGCTCAAAATAAAATGAATGAAAAACTCGAAGTAATGCAATTCTTCTCGTGAATAGCGAAGAAGAACATTTAATTTCAAAGTGAAATTTCTTATCATTTCTATTTTAAAACAAGCGACATCAGAAACTGGATTGAACAAAGGGAGGAAACACTCACGTATATCAAACACTTTGACGTTCCGGCGAATATCGCCAGCTTTTTCTTAGTGTTCCGTGCCATCTTGTCGAAGAACATTTACTCCCTCGTTTCTACCGATCAAAAACGATACGATCTAACAGGATGTTTTGACATAATCGCCATTTCACTTCGACTGTCATGTGCACACAACATTGCACACCATTTATTGATTTCAATTTCGGGACCCCACGATGACGTCATCGCGGGCAGAGCTACCAACGCAAACTAAGCAAATATAACTAAAAGCAATTGCAACGCATAGTAACCCGCAGTTGAATCTTTTTCCAAAATAGCGCCCTTTCACTGGCGCTTGTTCGTGCAAATATATTTTGTTCTGTACTCGACATATTTCTTACATACACACGCATATAGATTCTGAAACGATTGAAATATATTTCTTTATGAAACATACAAAGATTACATTTTATACTTATGTTTCAAATACACAGCTCTTACAATGATCTTAAATATGTATGTATATATAGATCTATGCGTCCATTACGTGTATATACAACTTCATACTCCAGATCACACAGTAAACTGTGTCACTTACAAATTAATAAAAAACTATAAGTAAATATATTATGGTTTTTATCAAGTTATAGCAGTTTTGTTTATATGGAGCGTGCAATCGTTGGTTTGTGGTTCCTGGTTTGTTGTAAGATTTGTTGTTGAATCATGCTCACTGGATATGGTAAGATAGGTGATCCGAAGGTATTTTTTTAATATTGGAGCATAAATCCGTCGTCTTCTGCAGTAGAAACAGATGCTTAATAAAGCTATTGTCAGAAGTATCCCAGACACTATGGCCCTGATAATAGAATCCTTGTCATTAACAATCATTAAATTCTAACATTTATTTGTGCCTAGATACAATAGTTACACATACGTTAAAAGTAGGGAATTAAATTCGGTTTCATCGCAACATACGTTATCGCCGCAACAATTTTGCTTCGGATTGCACAAGCCCCACACGCAATAATGTGATGAACTCTGAAATAACATTTGCAATTCAATTAACACGGTCTAAATTATCAGCATAAAACATGACGATACCAGGAGAGCGAAACGTTGCTGAGAAGGTGCATAACGACAAAATACAGAAAATATACCATTTCAAACGTGTAGGATAAATATAACAACTTATTATCGTCGCAGCGTAGTATAATACTGGAACATAGTCGATGACAGTTACAGATAATAAAACATGATGCATATGACCGCAAACTGTACAAAACATAAGATCGGTACAAACTGTCTTTCAATGGATTAAAGAATAGTTTTTAAGTAGCGAAATTAGTCACAAACTTCATCCGCTATTGGCGGAACAATCCCTTATCATCTGTTCCCAGCCTTCTCATCTTCCCGCCGGTTACGCGTCTTCAAAGTATCATAGTTTTTCGCCTTTGTATTGCCATGTTTGTGGCTGTGTAAAATAATCGACGAACTTGAGGCAAGTATATTCAAGGCAACGATATTACTGGATATTGTATACACGCCTCGTGCTGAAGTCAAGTAGATACGTTACACACACGTGACAGTGACAAAATTCTGAAAGCGAAAATGGCACTGAGCTCGAGTACAAAACAAAAAATTGCGATAGTTCTGGATGTGAGCAAAGTTATATTCCATTGGGGATTCATTCCTGCCGTATTATATTTAGGTTAGTTTAGCTTGGTTTTCTATTTCGTTTGCTTCAGATATGCGCGTACTTACGCGACGGTATTCTGATAAATTACAAAGAATCTGATGTTTTATACATTAATCGACTTTTATTTATAAATAATGGAACAACTTTCTTATAGGCTTCAAAAAGGGTGCTGATCCTGGAATGCCAGAATTATCAGTTATGAAGTAAGATCACCTGTTTCTCTACATAAATCCATGAGTTTGAAAGAAATAAACGACAAGCTGAAAAAATAATTTGCATGTGATTAAAAATATTATATTTTTGTTTCAGCTTGCTATGGCAATAACGTTTTTTGCGTTGTCTTCCTTTTGTTTTAATTCTCACAGAAATATTACAAACATTGGACCAGCAGACATTTATTTATCATTGTTAAGTTAAGTCTATTATTACTTGAGTGGTTGCAGAAATTGTAATTATTAAGGAAGTATTACCTTAATGTTGAACCAAATGAAGTAAAAATTACTGTTTATGTTTCATTTGTGTACGTTCTTTGTATCCTACGTACACTACATTAATAGGTACTATACTTATAATTAGGTCAATTATAACGGATTGCAAAGCAATTTATAAATATAAGACATTATACAGTGATATACTAGTGAATCTGATGCAATTCAAATTCCATTGGAAAAGGAGTAACACATACCATGGCAAATGATGCGACAGTGTCTAAGGTTGACACAGTAAATGCTAAGTCATTTGAAGACAAAATTAATGAAATTACAGAAAAAACAATAAACTATTGTATAAACTTTTATATTCCATCTCGGATTCAGTGTATCCATATCACGAAAAAGAAATTGCTATTTTTTCGTCGATCAAGTCTTCAGCTCCTTTTTCGCCAGTTTTTACGCGCAGAAGTCACCTAAATTTTGATAAAGCTGGTTAGCATTTAAGAAGGCTCAAAAATCTGAAATCTCGTAAAGAACCTACGGACCGTTAAGCTTATTTCATACCATGATCCGAGAAAACAAACGAAATTGCGCCAACACCCGCGCAGTTTTCAAGCGCGGGAATTCGAACGTCTGCAAAATGTGAAGCGCGGAAGTTTAAATCGGAAAAATTATCAAGCACACAGATCAACATACAGAGGATTATTAGAACAAAATTTCAGCACTTGTCAGTACCAATGCGCAGGAGATTCTTCATTGACGATATTCTAAAGCACAAAACTTTAGAGAAGTAATTTATACCTTCCTACATCGACTTTATGGCCTTGTTGTGAAAGCAGCTTTCTTACAATTTTATTTAGTTGGCAGCAGTGGCGCCTAACCTGTCAGTATCGAGGAAGCAGGATCGTACTCAGTTTCTCGTAGCGAAGAGCACGTAGCTTTCGGATTCTGGGTCCGCGGTTTGGTTTCGCTGTCACCGAGCGGGACGGGCAGAAACGCACACAGCTGGGTAGAAGAGAGCTTTCGGTGAACGTATGTGGATCGGGGACCCAAGCAAGAGGGTCTGGCCAGTTTCCACGAGAACTCTCCCACGTCCCTGCCTGTTATGCGGTGGTGAACGTCGACAGGTGAGTGCGCGCTTTTCTGTCGTCCGATTACACGCTTGTTGGCCCCAAAAAAAAGTCCATGGCGACGGCGATTCGTTCGGACGGATTTATGGCTCCACAATAAAAAGATTGCTAAAGACTTTACAGGGATGTACTTGGCTTGGCACACGAATACTGTTCAGGTACTCAATGTGCATCTCAATGTAACTACGTCGGTACGGCGTATAATGATTATAGACTAACCTTCTTCTAGACGGAAGATTTTTTTTGCCGAAGGATATCTTTATCCGATCGGAATCCGCACGATCGTTTCGTTTCTAACGTTCCACGTTAGCTTCGGCACAAAGACTTTTCACACTGTTTTATTTATAGTTTTACTAAAGGTTCTAAATAGATTGAACACTGTATATTAAAGCGACCAGTTAAGATGTTGTATTGTAATCCTATCAATTGCATGTGTAAATCATTAAATGTAAGGTATTTAAAGATTATAATTATACATACGAATCTTCTTTGTTCTCATTGTGATAAAGATTTGTTTTATCTGAAATGATTTATTCGAGGAAAAGTATCATTGTAAATTAAATAAATCAAACTAAAATCATATTGATTAAATATTGACATTTTCCTTGATTCCTACATATTTCACTTTTCACCATATTTATGTTAATTGTGTAATTATCATTGTCATGTGTTCTTTACAGCAATTGTGGTAGTAAGTAGTAACACTGACGCTCACTCGACAAGCGTATAGAAATAGGATGTCAGCGCATAGGGGTAGTGGAGGGGCTGGGAGTCACCAAGGGGGCTCGCAGGGCCTCAAACAAATAGACTTAGATCAAATCTGGGGAGACCTTCGTGAAGGCATAGAACAAGTTTATAACAGACAATGTATGTCCAAGCCAAGATATATAGAGCTGTATACGTATCCTTTTTTGCCTATAAATGTCTAATAAATGAAACAATTAATCATGCAATATTTTCTTTAATGTATTACGTAATGTTATTAGACATGTATATAACTATTGTACAAGTGTTCATCAACAATCGACCAGAATATCGACCAAAAGTAAAAAGGGACAAATGTCACAAGGAGGTGCACAGTTAGTAGGTTTGGAATTATACAAACGTTTGCGTGACTTCCTCAGGAATTACCTTATTAGTTTACTCAAGGTAATTGTTACTTTCATATATTAATTATGCCATAGATGAATATATCAAGAACATAATGGGTTTTCTTTTGTATAGCATGGAATCGATTTGATGGATGAGGATGTGTTACAATTCTACACAAGGCAATGGGAAGAATATCAGTTTAGTAGTAAAGTATTGAATGGTGTATGCTCATATCTGAATCGTCATTGGGTACGTAGAGAATGTGAAGAAGGTCGCAGAGGAATCTGTGGAATTTATCAGGCAGCTCTTATTACGTGGCGAGATAACTTATTTAGGCATTTAAATAGACAAGTAAGTTGCTTTACTTAGGAAATGGACTGTAAAAATGTATGAACACAAACGTTGTTTAGAGGTGGGAGTAATCCAAAATCCATGTGATGCTACAGGTTACTAATGCTGTGCTTAAGTTGATCGAGCGAGAACGTACTGGAGAAACTATAAACACGAGATTAGTCAGTGGTGTGATTAATTGTTATGTAGAATTGGGTTGGAATGAGGAGGACTCCAGTGCTAAAGGACAGAACCTTTCGGTTTATAAGGATTCCTTTGAAAATGTCTTCCTCGAAGATACCGAAAGATTTTACACGCGCGAAAGTTCAGAATTTCTCCGACAAAATCCCGTAACGGAGTACATGAAAAAGGTTTCGAAACACTTATTTTATTATGGCCTTATATCTCGTGAATTTTCCTATAATTTCGTTCTCATCACAGGCCGAGCAAAGGTTACTAGAGGAACACAAGCGGGTTCAAGTATACTTGCATCAAACAACTCATGCGCGATTAGCAAAGACATGCGAAAGAGTGCTGATTGAAAAACACTTGGACATATTTCATTCTGAATTTCAAAATCTTTTGGACGCTGATAAGAACACAGATTTAGGACGAATGTATCAGCTTGTAGCAAGGATACCTAATGGTCTTGGCGAACTACGAAATCTTCTGGAAATCCACATAGCCAATCAGGGAATCGCGGCTATCGATAAGTGTGGTGATTCCGCAGCCAATGTACATACCTCGTTACCAAGAAACCTTCATCATCCTTGGAACAACGTTTCAAATCTCATATAGTCTCGTTTACAGGACCCTAAGGTTTATGTGAATACAATATTGGAAGTTCACAAAAAGTACAATGCTCTGGTACTTGTTGCATTTAATAATGACAGCGGTTTCGTGGCAGCTCTTGATAAGGCTTGTGGAAAATTCATTAACAGTAATTCAGTAACGAAGGCGGCGAATAACAGTAGTAAATCACCCGAGCTATTGGCTAAGTATTGCGATGCGTTGTTGAGAAAAAGTAGTAAGAATCCAGAGGAAGCAGAACTTGAAGATACACTTAATCAAGTTGTAAGTGAAGATCGTACAACAACAAAATGACTTGGTATCGATCAGCGTCACTGTATAAACATAATAATTACAGATGGTAGTATTTAAATACATCGAGGACAAGGATGTATTTCAAAAGTTCTACAGTAAAATGCTGGCGAAACGATTGGTGCAGCATCAGTCTGCCAATGACGATGCAGAGGCCTCCATGATCTCTAAGTTAAAACAAGCTTGTGGCTTTGAATATACTTCAAAACTGCAACGGATGTTTCAGGTACTCTACTATTGCTGACCGAATGTATTAGATTCCCAGCACAGCTACGTCATTTATAACAAGCGAAATTTGTCCACAGGATATCGGAGTGTCCAAGGATCTAAATGAGCAATTCAAACGACATTTGACAATCACTGGTGAACGATTGGAAATAGATTTCAGTATACAAGTATTGTCATCTGGTTCATGGCCATTCACACACCAATTCATGTTCATTTTGCCAGTAGCGGTAAATTTCATTGATAAAATTGACTATCTGACGATTTAAATATTGCTCAAGGAATATCATAAATCGTTTGCATTTACTTTTACAGCTAGAACGATCCATACATAGGTTCACTACTTTCTACAGTTCGCAACATAGCGGAAGAAAGTTACATTGGTTGTATAATATGTGTAAAGGGGAATTACATGCGCACTGTTTTAAAAGCAGGTAACGATATAAGTTCGGATTACGAAGCCATCGCCAGAAATTTTGTAATTAAATTCTTGCAATTTTCTCACAGATACACAATACAGGCATCCACTTTCCAAATGGTAGTTTTATTGCAATTCAATGGAAATCTTGTGTGGACACTTCAGCAATTGCACGAAGCTACACAAATGTCATATGATTATTTATATCAGGTAATGTATAAAAATCGGTAATCGATGATCGATAATAGAAATGGCTAAAAATAAGAGTAAATTCGAAAACAATCTTTCATTTAAACAGGTTATTCAAACGCTCGTGAAAAATAAGTTTTTAACAACGGTTAATGATGATGAAGCTGAATTAACTCCGCTATCGACAGTGGAACTGTACATGGCATACAAAAGGTATGCTCGTTTTATTTTCTACGCGATAATAAAAGAATATTTTGTGAAATATTATCTTTATACATTATTTCTTTTTATAACAGCAAGAAGTTGAGGGTGAATATTAACGTACCGATAAAAACGGAGATGAAAGTTGAACAGGAGACAACACATAAGCACATAGAAGAAGACAGGAAACTTTTGATTCAGGCAGCTATCGTTAGGATTATGAAAATGAGAAAAATGTTAAAACATCAGCAGCTTGTGGCAGAAGTGTTGAATCAATTGAACTCTAGGTTCAAACCAAGAGTCCACGTTATTAAGGTAAGAGTTTAAATGAATTCTTCTTTGTAATGAGCATTTATCAACCAGGGCAACAATAGCGTCCATGTTATCAAGCACGATAAGATTTTTCTAAATGTTTCGATACATATGTGTATGCCATGATACCGCCGATATCAAATGAAAAAAAAGTTGGAACGTCATAATACGGAAAACTGTTTAACACGTGACGATTCTGCTCTTTCAGAAATGTATAGATATTTTAATTGAGAAAGAATATCTGGAGCGCACAGAAGGTCAAAAGGACACATATAGCTACCTGGCATGATCAGTTGATCTAGGACAACAATACAGCAGCAAC
The DNA here is from genome assembly GCA_917499265.3 of Mimumesa dahlbomi. Taxonomy (NCBI): domain Eukaryota; kingdom Metazoa; phylum Arthropoda; class Insecta; order Hymenoptera; family Crabronidae; genus Mimumesa; species Mimumesa dahlbomi. Next base: position 15,991,335 of record OU824117.1, read on the forward strand.
CATATACGCGAAACGACCCCACACTCTCATTACTACACACTGCCACAATATTTATTTAAGTCTCGAATTTTGAATCTCGTTGGTTCTCCTTGTACATGGATGCCCTTGTACCATGTTGTCCATCTGATCGCATTTAGATTCTCGTTTTTATAATATGTTAATAAAATTATTTCATAGTCAAGCTGCTTAGATGTGTTACTGTCTGTGCCGCCTGTGACATAAATCGAAGCACTTTTCTTTTCTACACGAATTACTGTGTTTATAATACGTACAATGCATGAGCCCAATTCTCTTTTCTCCTTCATTTAATTTTTATAAGTGGCTGTGTAACATCATTACGGAAATTCGTAATGAATAATTTTGTTTCAAAAGACAAAACTAAGAGCAAATTGTCCGATTCCAAAACTGTGTCTTTGAAATCGTAAAAATTGTTTAATTGAGACGAGTATAAAATAAGAGACTAACGCGTGACAGACATGTAATGAGATCATTTATTCTGTGAATAAAGTAATTGAGAGTATAATTACATTCAGGGTACGTTATAAAGTTCTACTAAAATAATAATACAAAATCATTCGGGGTTACGGATGTGTTGTTTTTTTCTTTGTCATTTTTTACGGAAAAATTACATTTTGTATCATACGAAGCACATATATTCATATTCGTTCTTTCGAGCTGCGTGACATAAAATGAAATCGTAATTTCAGCAGCTCTTTGTATTACACAATATATGAAATACACATTTGCGGAAAATTCGTGTGTGCACAGAGATAGTAATACATTTTAGCAATGGTCAAGTTTACACACTGATAATAACGTGTACAACGAGGAAATTTTATACAAGTGGATGAAGGAATCGGCTCCTGTAAAATAGAAATTGTGTTGTTCCTCCACAGATTACTCGACAGATCTTCGATCTAAAAAAAACTTTAAATAGCTGACGAAAATCATAAAAAATATATATTTAATTATTGTTTTCTTAGGTGAGATCTAGTAATGTTAACGATTATGACTCATTATGTGAAGATCCTATACAATTATTCAAGGGATACGCGTTGTGTATAATATGTCGAAAGCTTAAAAAAGGAGTTCGTTTTTCTAGTTGAATAAAAAGAAGGCAAGATTCCAGAATAACTGAGAGAGAATCCTTTTCCGACTACCAATAGATACATCGAGTGTTCGAGACGAGTTTATTGAAACGTTTTCTCCAAAATTTGTATCGTTTAGTGACTAGAATATACTAGATGTTCAAAGTGCAATATAAAATGATGATACGAAAACCTGTGGTATGGTATGAGTTTAAGGGCATGCACAAGCAGTGGCTTAATAAATTTTACATTAGTAACAGAGTGATCATTGTTGATGAGTCAATGCCATTAATATTAAGAACGATGTAGCAAATCACCGTATATACATATATGTAACTCTAACGCTTGATGAAAATATTGTCAACCATTTTTCGGGTTGAGTCATAATAACAGAACATGTAAAAAGGACGAAAAAGCAAGAAACACGAACTGAAAGTTATTGTAATTAAAAAAAAAACACTGTATTAAATCTTACCTGTGGGTGAGTGATCAAACATCTTGATATTTAATTACAAAAAAAAATATTAACTTAATGTATTTTATTAAATAAAATGTACTGCGAATTCGAAGAGTGGAAGTATTAAAATATAATTATCCAAACTAGGTTGTGCAGGTACCGTTTGCGCTGAGGATACAGACCAGTGTGTATGAAATTTGTCTTTATCCACTTTTATGTGATACTTCATGTCGTTTAATCAATTCCACGCAAAAAAAGCGTTTTTATTGAATTTTTTAAAATATGTTCAATTGCTTTTTGTAAGTTTAGCAACGTATGACGGTACACGTAAGGTAGGCTATGTAGACTTCTCTATTGTGAGAGCAAGAAATTTGTAAAACCTATGTACTAATCGACAGAATAACATCGATGTTTTCTGAAACATTCGAGCGATTTAAATTTCAATGTATCCCATTGATATGACGCATTTTGTTTTTCATATGTGTATAATATTGGTAAAAAAAGGCAAAAGGAAAGAATGATCATTTTACATATTTCAATTCTAAATGGATTTATCAACAGTCTGAATTTTGTACAGCCGGTATTCGTTGTTGACAGTTCTTTTTTCGTGCACAAATAGGGTTTATGTAAATAAATTGAGCGAGTCGTTTAAAATCGTCTAAGACGAGAGGTTTAGGCTTATTGAACAATCACGATCGAAATCTGTCATACGTTTTCTAATAATTTTATAACGCGTTATTTTTTGAGGGCAGAGCGACAATTCTAAAATGAAATCAATTCGAATGCATGATTTCCATCGTGATTGCCAATGATTGTATCTTTTATATCATGCTTGAAAATCTCTTTCGCTGCAAATTCAATTATCTATTTGAATACTATCACTATTTTGTATAGCGCGATCTAATAATTACTAAGATTATGCCGAGTAACTTAAAAACTACTATATCGATTAGATGACTATTATAAAAGCCTCGTAAATAAATACTAGAATTTAGTAAACAAAAAAATTAAGCTTTATGGTAAACGAGATCAAACTCCACAAATCCTCTAACTTTTTGACAGGTAATGTATCAAGTAAAAGGAAATAAACCTGTTTTCTGTAAAGAGTATTATTAAGAGAAGTGTGCTGTAATATAAAATTGTATAAATTGTGTGTCAATGAAATGGAGTTATTCCATTTTTCACAGTGTATAAATTGTAGCGGTCATACAATAAATGTTTTATATACGATTTGTTATAAGCACTCAGGTTTTCGATCCAACAGTCTCGAAAAGTCTTCTTCTGTGAACTGTATACGTCCGGTTGCCGCCAAACACGCCTATGGAAATACACAAAATAACATGTAATTCCGTCGGCCCTGTAAAAATGAGACGTTTCAATTTCGGTACGTACGTTTTGTTTTTTCAAATTATCTACTAGCAACATTTGCTTCTTAAAAGCTTGCACTAATTTGAACTGTTGTTTTTCCAGATTTTTAATTGCCAGTCTTTTATCCTCCTGCAGTCTTCTAATTTGGTTTCTCAATTCCTACGCGAACGTCCAGTTGGATAAGAATTCTGGTATAATAATTTCATTTTTATTTTATTTTCTCTATATGTGCATACCTTTTCTTCTGTATGAGAACACTTTAAGTCATTTCGAAGTTTTTCATTACTTTCTAATGATCTGTTTAATCTCATGTCGTAATTACTAGATTGCTGGTTTAACACTTTTATATTTTTCTGTAGACCATCTACATCCTATTAAAGTTTATTTTAATTATAATCAGATAGTCTGTATATAACTTTTTATCTAATAATTTATACCTTCTTCAAAACTAAATTTTCAGTATTTAATGCTTGGGATTGGCACTGTAAATCACTATTAGCCCCTTCTAGCTTTGAAATCGTATCTCTCAGTGAATCTATTTCATTTTGCAACTTTTCATTGAAGTCATCCATCTTTTTATAATTATGTTCCAATTCCTTACAGTAATCACACTGCAGAATAACACGATTTTTGTAATTGTATATGCCCAAGAGTCTATCAAATAATTGCTTTAAATTTACCTTCTTTTTATATTCAAGTCGTGTCATTTGTAACTCATTCTGCAGCATATCTATCTTAAGTTTAAAAAAGTTCATAATACTTTTATTTGTCGAACCATTTTCTTTCTTGCATGAAATCTCGTCAGAATAATCTTCCTGTACTTCTGTTCTACGGAAAGGTACAAATACCATTAAATTTACAAATATTTATAATTATCGCCGAATTATTTACGGTTGAAACAGATCTGTTGCAAATAACAATATCGATCGTTTACTTACTGTTGTACGGATAGCGATTGATCAGAAATATGTGTCGAAGATGCATTTTTAATTGCAACTTGCAAATGATTTCCATTTAGCGTTACTACATTCCCCGCAAATTTTATTTTTTCCTTTGGAACAGACTCTGAGTGCGGACGATTCGATTTTGCATTAGAGATCTCATTATTTTGTACATTTATCACAGACTCTACCTCTTTCATTAGATCGCGAGTTTTCTGTTCGAGTTCTCTATTTAAACGATGAAACTCTTTTTCTTTAGCTAATAAATCCTCCGTCATCTTACAGTACAATTATCGAGAAAATTAACAATAACAATTCTTCAAGGTCTCTACAAGATCTCTTCCATTACTTTACTATACTTTCATTTAACTGAGAATAATGCTGCGATATCTTTAAAGCTAAAAAATATATTGTAATTCGTTCGTAATGACACAAATCGCGTGTTTGTTTGTTTGCCCTCAGCCACCGGTCGTAAATCTTCCCCACGCAGCTGCGTTTCATTCAACACACCTTTGTAGTGGTGTTGGTGGGGTCGCTGTACCGTGGCCGAAGCGAAGGGCGGCAGTTTTTCGTTTTCAAAACATAAGACAGTTTCGGAAAAGTTATTGCCACGGAACGTGACGTGTTGGTACTCGCGCGTGATCTTTGTACTTTTGATGGAGAAATGACGGCCCGGACAATTCTCCAGGGTAAGTTCTCTGCTACTTTATGTTTATCACAAAATTACGCCGGCCGTGAACAACAACGTAATTTTGAACTGTGTGAAATTGATTACGAAATTAATACAATGTTGATTCGTAAAACACTGATTTCTTTTACGTCCCCATTTGAATGTATTTGAAAAGTATTATTTATCATTATTTCCTAATGCGGTTCTTGCTGGTGTTTGAATTCTAATGAGTAGTTTAATAACTTTCTCGAGCATGATATCGTTATTTGTATTACTCAAAGTTTACATTTATATCGTACAGCAGTTTTAAGAAGGATTTTAATATATTTTGGAAACGAAATCGATTTCAAGATCGCAAAATATTATGCTCCGAAAACTGGTAAATATTTCATTATTGCAACCTACAACATCCGTTTTCCTGTGATTGTAGTTTTTGATCAATATCAAAAGGCCCGTTTACTCTTTGTTCAATCCGTTGCTGACCTTGCCTCAAAGCCAAATAATGTTGAGTGCTTAGAAGCTGCTGGAGTGCTGGATCTCCTACGTCCACTATTAACAGACTTTACACCATCTATTCAACATATGGCAGCTGTAGCTTTAGGAAAACTTGCAAATCATGATGCTAGATTGGCACAAGCTATTATTAGAAAGGATATTTTGCCTGACTTGTTGAGAAACATTGATAAACAAAATGTATGCGCTTCGTGAATGTAAGCACTTTAGTTCTAGAAATCTTGTGTTTTTTTTATTCAATCAGAATATGTGCATATAAACAAGTTATATTTCATAAAGACTAAAAAGTAACTGCTGAAGTATTAAGATATATATTTTTTATAGAAATTTTATAAGAAAGCAACATTATTTGTTATACGGGCAATAAGTAAACATTCCCCTGAATTGGCATCTGTACTGATTCAGAACAGTGGATTAGAAATTATTGTTCTGTGCTTAGAAGACTTTGACTCTGGTGTCAAAGAAGCTGCTGCCTGGGCTTTAGGATATATTGCTAGACATAATAAAAGTTTAGCTCAAGCAACCGTTGATGCAGGTATACTTTGCATATCCCTCACTCTATTCCTCAACTATTCTACTTTTTGACATAATTGATAGGTGCTGTACCCCTTCTGGTTCTCTGTCTACAAGAACCTGAGCTATGTTTAAAACAAATAAGTGCCTCTGCTCTTTGTGACATAAGCAAGCACAACATTGATCTTGCTCAGACTGTTGTGGATGCAGGAGCTATTCCTTTCCTAGCAAAGGCACTATCCAATCCTGACACCAAGTTAAAGGTGAAATATTTTAGGATACTGTGTGATATAGGAATAAAGTATTCTAGCACCCATTTCTAAACACAGCGTCAAGTCCTTTCTGCACTGAGTAGTGTAGCAAAGCATTCACTAAATCTGGCAGAGTCTGTTATTGAAGCAGATGTATTTCCAGACGTCCTTGTACACATGGCACATCCTGATGAGTGTGTTATCAGAGCAGCTGCAACCCTCACTAGAGAAATTTGCAAGCATACATTAGAAGTAAAGTAATCAGACTATAGTTCCCTATGTCCTGCTAAGTATATTTCTTCTTAGATGGCTCAGCTTATTGTAAACATCGGCGGCATCGGGGCGCTTGTTGAATTAATCGGTACTGCAAAAATGGATGTCAGAATCCCAGCGATTATGGCACTTGGTTACATCGCCGGACATTCTGATCAGTTAGCTATAGCCGTTATAGGATCGAAAGTACGAAACAGTTAGAGGATATAAAGTTCTGGTATAATTTATTCAAGTTACTCTCTGTAGGGAGTTGTTATATTGTCTGCCGTATTACACGAAACATTAGAAGATCATACACTTGCCATCACTGTATGGGCAATAGGCCAAATAGGAAAACATACGTCAGAGCATGCAAAAGCAGTTGCTGTTGCGAATATACTCCCCAAATTATTAGAGGTGTATATCCCATATTTGTTTCTGCTCCTATGGAAACTTTTGTTAACTGTCTTTATTTTCTCAGTTTTATATAGATCCAAAAAGAACAGAGGATCTAAAAGCCAAATGCAATACAACGTTGAAGCAAGTATTGCAAAAATGCATGCACATTGAAGCCCTCGAACCATTGTTGCACGATGCACCACCCAACATCTTAAAATACGTGCTTGGACAATTCAGTAAGGTAAGAGATATAAAAGATGCTTTAACTTATATAGAATTCTTTACTTTATACATAATCTTTACAAGTTATACTTAAGAACTATTTAACTGGAACATAACAACACAATAAATGAAACAGCACTTGTGTTCAAATTTAGATACATTAGTGTTTTATTTTGTCACATACATACTTGTGATATCCATTAATGACATACCATGTAAAATGATATTATCATAAACGATCTGATATAAATGAAATAATAATATGTCATTTAACATTATTGCGGCTTGAGTGAAAATTTTGTTTCTTAATATGTTGTTATATAACAAATGATATTTGTATATATGCACAAAACATCATCATCAAGCTGTCAGTATATAAGTTTTTGACTCTACTGAAAAATTGGTCAAGCAGCTGTATAATGTGAATGGTTCTTTCTTATTTCGTATAAACTATTACATTGTAAATAGCTCCCTAACTATTTAAAAGTATAACTTTGTGACACTATTCTAATACATAAGTAATATAATGATTTGCTCAGTAGTTGCATAAATTCATTCATACTTGTGTGTTCTCACTACATTATTTGTTGCTTTATTTTATGTCGGAATTGTTTAAAGACGGCATAAATTTTGTTTAATTTGACTTCGATCAACATAGATTTTAAATATTACGTACTACTATTAAAAAGTAATAGCGTCCGTCGATATGCTCTATGTCATTGTATTCGTTTTACAAATTAGTCAGTAGCAAGTGGAAAAAACTGATAATGACATACTATTTTCTGAATTACTTTTCTTTATTTCCTGACGCTCCTATAAGAATTAATATGGCACATTTTAAGTCCCAAAAAAGCACGTTTCTCAGTCTTACGACAGTAAATGGTTCGGCTAAAGTACAAGGACGATTGATTTATTAAACGGCTTTCGCTTAAAAACTTTTAATTCACATACGAAATATTAAACATTCTTTTTATACCAAGCTACTCTCTATTTGCATCTATTGTACCATAATGTATTCTCTAATGGCAGTATCCGATACAAAGAGACGAATTATACAAAAGACTGTGTAATCGTGATGATAAGGCTAACAGAGAACAATCAAATATTTCGGAGTAAATGTGAATGATCATTTACCGAGAATTCCAATTGATGAAACTAGAGACGAATAAGGCATTGATTTGATATTTGTAACAATGTATTAGCCTAACGTACAAATCTTATTATTATACATATATGCCTTGAACCATACTTTTGATGAATGTTAAGCTCATTGACTATAGCAGTAATAATATAAATGCAGATGGATAGAAAAAGCTCGTTACTATGTGTGATCTTGGTTTAAGTGATATCATTATCATCTCTGATGCAAGTGTAGCCAAAGAAAAGTATGAGATACGAGTGGCAGTGACAGTTATCTGTACTTGATTGACAATAATGCACCTTCTTACTGTTTTATTTCTCTTAATTATCTCTGTCACTGACAAATTTCTGGTAAATAGTACTGCGTTTGTAGAAATCCGATGCACGGGAGTGCTTTCGTGATCAGACGATCAAACAAAAGTAGTTATGAGTTTTTCAGAAAAAATACAGAATTTTGCGTGTTGGAAAAATGTATGTGGCGGTCATAGTGGGCAGAAAGGAATGTACCAAAATGAATCAAACATAGCATGATTTTACCAAAATTTTTGTTGCACAATAGTTTCAAATCGTAAAGCAATTAAGGCATATACTCGGCTCAGAGCATGCAATCTGTCCAAATATCTCTGAAAAAACGTAAAAAAAGAACGTTATATTTCGAAAGATACGCACAAAAAACATATGAAAAAGCTTTTAATAATTAATTGCCGATTACAAGTTCGTATGTATATACATAGAAAGCATGTCTTGTATGTACACTATTTTTCTTGCAGAACTGTTTAAAAGATTTATTCTTCATGTTAGGACAGAGCTTCCGCAAGACATTATTTCTTCTTTTCTTTATTATGAAAGAAAAATGAAATGTGCGCGGTCATAACGAAATAAAATGCGCAGTAACATTATAAATAACTATCTCATCAACAAGAATAAAGGTCACTATAATTTAATAACATTTAATTACAGAATCTGTTGCTTTGTAAAAAGTGTGATCTCTGTAACACTTTGTGCAAAATGTAACTTTTAAATATTCAAAAACGATAGACGATTTTTTGTTTGTACTATTACGAAATTAATTCATATATTCTGTTACTGTAAACTGTGTTCTAAAAGATACATATAATACATTTATATATTTCGTTTTGCTTTAGAATACTTGAACTCGTGACAATTACGAAGTGAACATTCGTATTCTAGGAAGTCATTATAGCAAACACATATTCAGGTTGCATGAAACGTAATACATTATAGATACACGCGACTAGAGACAAATATTTACCATGGTTGTAACTCAGGCGTGATAAGCTAGTTTTCTAATGAAATAATACGTACTAAATTCACATGGTCTTAAAAAATAAATCGACATATTCTCTTTCCGTTCTTTTTTTTAATCGTCTCGTTTTTCGAAATGTATCTAATTTTCTTTTTACAAAGCAATAACGTTATATATCTATTTTGTTATACAATCGATCAGTCAGTATTAAAATGATGTGACAAAAAGAATGAAATCAACTAGCAGCTTATCATGCAAACAGACATTAACTTATTCATCATTATCATCATTGGGCTTAATACTAGCATAATTGTTCATGTTTCTATTCACCCTCAACATCTTGAGAAAACTTCCTAGTACAAGTATAGTCTTCCTGTGCCTCCTGAAGATTCCGGCGTACAATTCTTCACGTACATCCCTTCTGTCACTGACATCAGAATCAATACTTGATACAGATACAACAGAAGGTTTGGCAGAGACCGGCTGGTGATAGCTGTTGGTCTCGCCTGCGTTAAGAATAACACAATGTTGATTGTTTATCATGTCTACTATTAATTTTGTTCACTTTCCCCTTTCTAATGCCAGGATTCAATATTTCTATCTTGTATCCAAGTGCAAGAACAATTAATGTATATATTTTTACAATGTGTGTTGAACTATTTGTACAAAGTTTATTTCACATGCAACTTGTGAAACTTCTGCGATTACACTGCACAAGTCTGTTGATACCTCCACTTCATATAAGATGCTTGCTTTTAAATAGTTATCATCAGAGCTATCCTCTTCCCAGTCTTTTGTAAACTGTTTTTCAAAGAAACCTCTAAACATAGAATGCAATCTGTTTTCTCAATATAGTGATATCTTCTTTTGTCACTTATACTGTCATCTTTGAAATTTAAGGCAGCTATCTTGTCTCGTTGTCAGAGCTGTGCATATCACCAGATAGTAATGTTATATCCAAGATCAGTAGCTTGAATACTTTGTCTTCTAATCCATTAGAACTTTCAAATGATTTCTCTGCATTAAATACTCCTTTAAAATCGTTGTATTTGGAGTATTATTTGATATCTATAGTTTCACTTTTATTATTACATTTCTAATGTATGTTTGATAAATCATTCAAAAAATCTTCAGAATTTAAAAACTATTATCCATTATGTGCGAATAATATATACATATATATGTATATATATTTTTTCCTTTTATTATAATGCGGATCTGAGCTTATGATCTGTATTAATAGAGACAGACAGCTGTATCTTGTAGTTAGAGCTTGTTGAAGTGTTGATGTATCAAAAAGTTTCTGTAAGTCGATCTTCCGTTTCTTTTAGCAGCCTTCTTTCTTTTAGTACCACGTAGATTGAACTGAAACAAAATTCAGTAACGTTACCTTACAGTAATGATTGATAATAATTAAGAAAAGAATCGAACGCGAACGCACCATAGAAAAAAACATTGCAAGCGCATCAACAGGTTCACGTCAAACGGCATCGGCCCACGACGACTACTCGACTCTGGAATTTTGTTTTCGGATATGTGGGATATTTTCGGACGACGCAGAAAGACGAAAAAAATAAACGGATTTAGTTTCGGTCGCATTACGTTGTGCGTATCCACCGATATATCTCGTATCCACGATATATTGCAATGCAATTTTAAATAAGTAAAACACCACGCGAAAACATCTAAATGCCTAATCCAATTAAAAATATATTTGGGGTTCAAATATCAGTCAAGAAAATGAATTTCCGATCTGTGTTTCAAATAGCGTTATAACTTACTTGAATTACAGAAGTGTGGCTTCCGTAAATTGAAAATCAATTTATTTCAAACGCTTTGGATATATGAGTATAAATGGAAGCAGTAGATAAAGGCCATTACAATTTAATCTTTTTTATCACTGTTATCGATTCCGGCTAAGAAACTCATCATCCGATCGTTCGAATTATTGCGTAGAATTCCATTAATATTTGTGCGTCACCGGCGACGCAGAATGTTATGTGCAATATACGATAAGTAAACGAACAGCAACAAATATTTACAAGCCCCGAAGAACTTTGCAACACATACTAATAGAACCCACGGGGTCCTGGAATTAAACGCGTATCCGTTGGATTAGGTCGATTTATTTCGTTTTCCGATCATCTTATTAAACAATCTTAAATCCTGGTTACAAATTACGGCATCTAAGAAAGTAGGTTCTCTCGAGCTGGGCGAATGCACTCGTAAACAGTGTGCAGGTCAGATTTCAGAAGCCTTATTCTTAGGTGCATTGCAACATGCAAAGTCTGATTGCTACTAATGTTTCCCCTGCCACCTACATACTTCCACACATACTAGAGACATCAGGAAGAACTTTAATATATTCATAAAGAGAGATCCTATATTCTTTGCCTTCTATGTACTTAAGAATTTAGTTCACTTATCATGCAGGTCCTCTAAAGTTTTTCCTTTGTTTGTATAGATTTTGCCTGATGATGCCAGAGCAAGAAGATTATTCGTTACATCTGGTGGTCTGAAGAAAGTACAGGAAATCCAAGCTGAGCCTGGTTCTACTCTCTTTGAGTACATTACAATTATTAATTGCTGCTTCCCAGAGGAAATAGTGAGGTTTGTTTTAATCTTGTACAATCACGTCAATAGTGTTTTGGTGCGTAAAGACCTATAGTTAGTTGCGATTACACATGTTCTCGTAAATAGAGTAAAACAGTTTTAATTATTTTAATACTGCAAAATATACACAGAACCAATTAATATCATTCTTTAAAGAAGTCAGAAGCTCGCAGTTTACATTGCAATTAAAATTATTATACTTTTAATGTTGCGTCTAATTTTTTATGGAATATGATGTGTAGGCTATTAATTGTATTTCTATTGCGTACCACGATACCGGTGCACGTAGAAGAGGTACGTAAAAGTAATGGGTAACTAGTAGATAATCATCAAAAACACTAGTTGCTTTTGACATAACCCTAGTGAATCGCTTACCGATGCAAATCCGGCGATGCACGTTGGTGTCCGTTAAGAAAGTCCAGTCCTGACGGAGTCGTTTACACCAGCGGCGAGTGCAAATAACTGCAGCTCCGTTTCTGGATCGCGTGTCTTAATTTAAATCGGGCAGGTAATATACGGCGTGACCGCCATGTTGTCACAGCTGATTGCATTGGAAAAATATAAACGCGTACTTTAATGGATCAATAATTTTACATGCACCCTACATATGTACGCTTTACATATTTTCCGGTGTACATTATAATTCGGTAACGTTCTCAACTGTTTGAGATAAATTTAACACGAAATGTGTCGATGCAAGATTGCGACGCTTGGATTTTGTTTCTCTGTAGTATCCCCTTCCTCTTAATTTGAAATTCTTTCTTGCCCCGACGTGCATCGCTGCAACTTTGCTGCGGTCGATAAAGTGGTTGTTGTGATAAATACTTTCATTGATACGGCTTAGAATGATTAACTATATGCAAGTGATAAGACCCGAACTGAAAATTCCACTTGCACCCCTTCGTAATTCCACCCTGTAATCCCGTACTTGAGAGTACTTACGATTGTGTATCAAAGGCAGAGTTATAATAGAATTAACACCACATACTTCTACAATTAGATACTATTCGCCTGGATATCCAGACAGTCTCTTAGAAGCGGTAGAGCAATATCAACCGAAATGCCCATCTTTATTCGCGTTGGATGACAAATTGTCCTCCGATTTTACTGATTCGAAGTCTTCTATGTCATCCTATCACGAAGATGGTTAAGACATAAAGTACCGTAACTATCTATATGAATTCTATATATCCTGTAGCAAATTCAAGTAGTTCGTAAACTTCGTTAATCATAGCGTTCTTTAAAATTACTTTTGTCCGATTTTAAATATATGAGAGAATAAAAGTATTTAAAGAAAATGAGATACAATCCACGTGTTATCTTTAATGTTTCTTATTGGATATTTTCGTTGGAGCAGTGATGTTCAACAAAATAGGAAACGAATGAAAGTATCCTAAATATATTCGAATGCTACTTTAAGGAATTTCAATGGGTGTAAAATCTCGAAAGTTTCAACACAAATTCAAATAATGCAAGTGATAGGCATCTTTACTCTAAATCCTTTGATTACCCATACTCTTTTTCCACATACCTTTGGTTCCACAATTGCCCTCAAAATGGGAATGTATTCGTTAATGAGAACCACTGCTTGAGAGGTTAAGCTAGGAACAGCTAGATAGAATACCGTGTGAAGACGAGACAGCAACACGAGGTTGCCCGTTGAAAAATATTGTAGTTTGTCAGTTCAATTTATTATGCGCTGTTCCGTATGAAAAACGAAAATGAGTAAGGCGATAGCAAACGAAGTTAAGAGTGTAGCCGAGAAAAAAATAGGAGCTACTACGATCAAAAAGAAACGCACTGCTTCGAAATCATTCTACAATCAGAAATTTTCCACCCCTTTACGAAAGAAACAACGAAATGAATACGATCCGAAGGAAGAAGCCAGGTAGAGTTCTAGCAATTACAGGTGTTAGTTAATCAACTTGTAAAAAACCTAACCTGACTTCTATATAGGTTAGAAAAGATTGTATTCGGTGACCCAAGTGATATTCTACAAAATATATCAAACAATGAGAAGTTAATTGAATCGCATAAAGACATCAATGCTTTTGTTTCTGACAACAACATCACTGAGAAGAATGACACATCAAAGGATGATTCGGATACATATGTAATTAGTAGCACTGATGTAGAACACAATAAGAAACCAGCATGGGTAGATGAAGACGATGAACAATACTCGTACGTGTACATGTTTTAATACGAGGTTAAGGGACAGATTTAGTGATAAATGCCGTAGGAATTACGTGAACTAAATAAATATTGTTCTCAAATAGTGTGGGAGATGCTTTAAAAGCACAGAATCGTAAACTACCTGGTGGTAGACCGGAAAAATTGTATACAGAATTATTGCACAATAAGTATAAACAGCTTGTTGGAACTCCAAAATGGGCTGATCTTAAGAAGACAGACGAAACTGATGAATTAGATGAAGATATATTAAAGGTATTATAGATAATTCAATGTTCCAGTAGAATTGTGCTACAAATTATATTATTTCATTACAGCACAGTTGCCATTTGGAGAAACCGAAATTGAAGAATTTATCAAAAAATTTAATTGACATAAAAGCACTTAACCCGATTAATAAACAAACTCATACTGAAGGTCCAATTGTTTCAAGTGTAGAATTTCATCCATCCTCCACTGTTGCTTCAGTAGCCGGATCATCTGGAATTTTATCCCTTTTTCAGGTAGATATGCAAAATAAATATATTTCTCTAAGCAAGAAGGTGTAAGGTATTCTGTATTATAGGTTGATGGTATAGAAAACAACAAACTACATACTATGCAGTATAAAAAGTTCCCAATCAGTACAGCAAAGTTCTTGAGGGATGGTACAGAAGTTTTAATTGGTTCTCAATATTACCCACATTGTCATTCCTACAATTTAATTAATGGGAAAACTTATAAAGTACCATTGCCTCATGGTATAACTAACATGCAGGTTTGTAAATCAACAACTTCCCACAAATATTTCTACAAAATCTTAAGCACCTGTTTAAAATACCATTTAGAAATGTGAGGTATCTCCAGATGGGAAATTATTAGCAGTATGTGGACGATTAGGTGAAATTTATTTATTAACGAGTTCTACTAAAGAACTTGTTAGTACTCTGAAGATGAATGCAAGATGTAGGACAGTAGCTTTCTCACCTGATAGTAAAACACTTATTTCTCATGGAGGTATGTTTTGTATAATCCCTATAGTGTTTACTGAAGTTCACCGACTATTATTATAATTTTTATTTTTATCATCTACTACAGACAGCAACGAAATGTACATTTGGGATGTAAATAGTCGCGCATGCTTACATCGGGCTGTGGATGACGGATGTTTATGTTGTTCGTCTATGGCGATCTCTCCGAGCGGCCAATTTCTAGCAACAGGTAGTAAGCAAGGAGTAGTTAACATTTACGACACCAAGTCGGTCTTGGAAAACAAAGTGCCAGCACCTTTAAAAATCATCCTAAATCTCGTGACTTCCATCACTGCATTGAAGTTTAATCCGCATTCGGAAATATTGGCAATGTCTTCCAATACGAAAATTAACGCGTTTAAGATGGTACATTTGCCGTCGTTTACTGTGTTCTCAAACTTTCCTACGTTTCAAACAAATATGTCAATGCCGGAAGCGATTGATTTCTCACCTGGAAGTGGTTACTTGGGAATTACTAATAGATCGGGAAGTGCCTTCTTATACAGACTAAAGCATTACGGAAATTATTAAAGATATGTTACATGATTATTAAAGAGATCTTTTTGTAAGAATGCATAAAATATTAATACTTTTATAAAGTAGGAAGATTGCATGGGATTTGAAAGAATGTAAGTCTACAGCGATTAAAAACACATCAGTTTATTCTCCCCTTTTTCGTGAAATACACAAGAACGGAAAGATTTCCATTTGTCCACCGGATAGATGAAATGCATCTGTGCTATTGTTTAGTTATAATAATGTGCACAATGTACTTTGCCTTTAAAAAAATATAAATTTGAAAACAAAAATTGGAGATACATATAAAGTTGATAACGGTAATGTTTGTTTTCTGAAAATTTAATCATTAATAGTTACTAGATAAATAATAATACATTGTAGTTTAAAAATCACGTCCATCATTTATTTATATTATCAGGATTCTCGTATGCTATTTTAATAAGGATTTGTATACAGAGTATACAAAACTAACAAATGATACTTTTACTAAAAGTTATGGTAAAGAACTCTTACAATATAGTTGTACTCAAAAAAAAATATACAAACAGTAGTCGATTAAACTCTTTATATCATAATTAGTTGAGATTGCAAATATTTATAAAAGGGTTTGCTGGCATGGTCTATAATATATCAAATTTTTGAAATATAACTGGAAATATTTAATAATATTTCATCTAATAATCGTTTAGTATTTGTACTAAAAATTAACAATGAAGCTATCTCGCTTCGTAAAATATTATTCGGAAAAATAGCGTTATAAAATAATACCTATTAACAGAAGAAAAACGGCGACATGATATTGTACATAAATGATTTCAACAGAAGAAGAGTAGAGTTACTTCCTTTGGTCGTTTGTTAGTTACATATGTTGTATTGAAAGAAATCATTTCTACGAGTAAGTATGTTTTACCATGTATGGTGTATATATAATATATGTATATAATGCATTCTTTTGCATTTCATTTTTACAAACATTCTATGCTTCATTTGGTATTGCGACTTTACCTATACACTCTTTTATAAACATTTTGTATTATTTTCAGCCATGATCATTTTTGTTTAGAAATTTCAACTTTCACGTAAAGTTACTTACATTAAAGTTTTAACTTACATACGTACAAAATATTTACCGTCATATATACAGAACGTCTGACCGCGGGAGGTCATGCAATAAAGTTTCTTTTTCTTTAAGTCTTCGTCTCTTCCTTTAACTTTGATGTCTCTACGTTAGTTTGTTCGGTTTCTACATGCCTTTGGTGAATCGGTGTGAGGAACACTAGCTATTGGTCCCCAGCGGTCGTCGCAAGTGCACTCGTATCACCGCTACTACTTTCTACAATAAGCATAACAGTTTCTGCGGCACCTCTAACGCACTCCACCTGATGTCCCGCCCAATCTTTGCGTTGACAGAAGGTAGAACAATACGGGGTACGTCTGCAAAGCGAACACTCCGCGAACGCTTCTCTGTTACAATTGGCACACTAGAAAATTACAAAAGTTAATAATGGGTACAGACTGTGTTATTAGGATATATTCGTGATGTTAAGCAATTGGATAATCTGAAAGGTACCTTTTTATTATGAGTATCCGATGTTGGTTGTAATCCAACAGTCTCTATCACATCGCCCCTGCCTCCTAACTGTGCCACTAATGCTTGCTCCCTTCTCTGTTGCCTATTAACTTCCTTTGCTTCTTCCACCGTACGTTTAAACTCATACGCTAACTTCAACATCTTTGTGGACATATCGTCCAATTTCTTAAATATATCCTCGCTTTGTCCGTTCTCTGTTTGATGTACGGTCTGGACGACCGAGTCCTGATCCTGTGGTTGTTGCACCACCAGTCCGTCTGTAGATACGAACTGCGGCCACACTTCCTTATCGGGTACAACAACTTCCGTATCGCTCTCTTCATTGTTGCTACCGTCGCGTGAGTTATCACTCTTATGCTTTCGAGATGGCGTTTCTCCATCTGATGTATCCCTGGCTCTTCTTCTGCGTTTGTAGGGTGTGAAAAGTCGAACAGGTCCTGTCTAAAATAATTAGTGATTGTGGAATGATATCTATACAAAGAAAAACAGCAAGAAAATAAGTAGATTATGAGTACTAACAGCACTGTCATCATCGCAACAGGCGGCGCAAGTGCACGAGGTTGCGTGTGGTTTTAATATCTGCTCATCGATCAGTGTTTGCAAACTTCTGCCACCAAATCGAATACTGCGTTTCCAGTCTTTACTAGATGCCCTTCCACAGAGTGCCTCAAATTCACTTGGAGTATACCAGTCTTGTCCTAGTTTAATACACCTCCCCCTCCCTCCAGATCCAAACCTACTTTTGTGGAGTTCTGCATTTGTGTTCTTGCATCTCACAGGGAGCACTGCCAGATTGGCAGATTCTGACCAGCTGCATATCGGCTGAGAACTTCCGGTTGACACATGTATTTGCTCAGATTCGGGCTCATCCGTACTATTCTGTATAACTATGTGTGTTGCTTTTAATTCTCCATTCCAACGTAAAGGGTCTGTATCCTTGTCATGACGTGGTTCACAAATGAAACCGTTGTCTACGCATAACATCTGCTTAAACTGCCCAGAACCAGGTAGCTGAAAAAACATATATATTGTAGGAATACGTTTGGTAGTTCTTAAGCTCTACAGATATTATTTTATTTTGTGGATTGTAACTTTTCGAAAGACATGTGTACGTAAGACTCGAATGAACATTTATTAAAGTAATATATAACCACAAGACATAGGAAGCCCTACCTCTGGGCAAATAGTAAACACAACTTCAAGATTATAACTTAGTGGTTGACAAACGAAACGTTCATTTAATCAATGAAGTAATAAATACAATATAATCGAAAATTAATAAGGCAGAAACAGTTTTCTTTTTGAAGTTTATTGTGCGTGTCACATAAAACCAATAAAAATCCCGTAATATACACATCCAATCTCCAAAGTACCCCAAACACGAAATCTGAAAGGATCACACGTGCTTGCGTTGTCACGATGGACAGGCGCACTCAAGCGTTCCATCCGCGTAACGCGCTCTCCACGTCTCTTCTTCCCGATTACCGAATCTTCCACTAATCCTTTTCAACTTCTTATCCCACCTAACGCGATACCTCTCCGTTCGTGCATCGTCCCCGAAACCCATTCGTCTATCCCGAAAGTAAAAGATCACCTGCAGCTGGTCGGAGGTGATGACGTTGAAGGTCGTTCCGTTGCCCGCGTTCGCGACGCCGATGATGGAGCCGACCGGGAGCGAGACCGGCACCCCGACGCCCGGCACCGAGGCGACGCTCGCCGTCACGGCGACGGGGTGCGCCTCGTGCTCCGCCGTCAGGGCGGCCGCCTCGTCGGTCTCACTCGTCAACGGTTCGGACATGTCCGGTAGCACGGCGACACTCTCCGATTGCTGACTCTCCTCCATCTCGGCTGTTCTCGCCGGGCCGAGCCGCGCCGCTATGGCGTCACGCCGCAGCGCCACGGTTTAGGTTTTCCGAACGGAGAATTCTTCGGATTCACTTGAAATGGATGCCGCAAGGAATATACGATATAGAGTTGATAGGAATGGAACGCGTAGGTGTATAGAGATGTCGAGAGAGAACACTTTGACAAGTTTTGTACTGATAGATGGATTTCTTTGTTAGTTCGTTTTTTTGTGTGGTAGGAATATGAAAGTTCGATGGAGAGTGCCATCTTTACGCGGTTCGAATAGCGCTCAGTTTGAAACTCGGATCGATGGTCGGCTTGAATCGTGAATTCGGTGTTTAGTCGATTTGAATTGACTGCGAGTGGATTAATCATGTCAAAGCGTCCATCGTTCGCTGATTTTTCGTTTAGTTAATCGAGTTGCTGCTTACATTAGTTCTTTCAGCATGGATTTGAATAAACAGGCGATGGACTATTCGCCTCGTAATGAGCTAAGCGTAGAGAATATAGAAGAGTTTGAAGAGATTAAATTTACATTCGTGTCCGGTATTGAGAAACGAAACCTAAAGATGTTATACAACTTTTTGACAAATATTACAAGTACACGATTTATAATTATATTCTAGATTCTGTGAACTCAGTATCAGAGAAAATTTCCGATGAAGGTGAAATTCCACTAAACAAATTTCCAATACCGCCGAAGACCAAAAGTAATTTCCAGGTGGTGAAAGAATACTCGATATCGGCCACACAGACCCCGTTAATGTCAACCAAGCTGTCCTCTATAAAGCCATCCATTGATAAAAAACCAATTGACTCCTCAACGTCGCCAATTAGATTTGAAAATGTCGGGAAGACGGAATTTTCTTTTTGTCTGAATAATATTTCGATTAACCAAAAAGCTTGTGAAACTACGAACACACTCTCCGGTTGCCCAGACTTGAGCGAGGTAATGTACCTAACAATCAAAGTTTCACGCAAATTCTTAGAATCTCTCATTCGGATTTGAAATTTCTTTTAAGATGTCTATTAAAATTAGTCGCGAGGCCACCGGACAAGTTACCCCTCCACATCCATCGTTGATACACGGTGTTCTGCCAGCCCCCCGAGAGACACTGCAAATATCTACTTCACTTTCCTCTAGCAAGTCAGGACCGCAAAGTGAAGTTTTGACTGTGACTACCGATTATGCCACTCAATCACCCGATGTCCATGGCACACTTTTAGATGGGATCGATCAGAGCGGTAGATTCCACAACTATACGATCTAGAATAGAACCATATTGGAGCACATTCTTTCTTGTCACAATATTGATCTCTATCAAGGTAACTGTGGTCTTCATTTATCAGTTCAAGAAACTTTCGGTCTTCCACGTGTGTTGGATATACCAGTTACCCCAGCGCAAAATAATCCATCCATACGT
The DNA here is from genome assembly GCA_917499265.3 of Mimumesa dahlbomi. Lineage (NCBI taxonomy): Eukaryota > Metazoa > Arthropoda > Insecta > Hymenoptera > Crabronidae > Mimumesa > Mimumesa dahlbomi. The sequence goes on from OU824117.1 coordinate 16,011,611, forward strand.
AGAACCAATCGTCGGAGATGGAGATTAAAGAATTTCTTAAGATGTACCGCTGCAGTGCCTGACGAAGTATTCTTAAATACATAATGTATAACTGTTTGTTTCACGCGTTCACATGAAGTATAGGATAGTAATTAATGTAGCCAGATGCGCCACCAACTTATTCGACCATCTTCGCAAATCGCACTGCAGATTACAGACCGTTTCACTCGACAAATCAGTCCATTGTCGCCACGATTCCACCTCCAAGTTATGCCCAAGCTCAAGGAATCTGTCTTACCTCGTATTCGATGGACCATCTGCTTTCCGTCTCACGTAATAGTGTAGTAACAATAGGTGTTAAAGTAAATATTGTTCGTCATTTATCTCTTAGACATTTCGAATGATTCTACAGCAAGCTCGGGTGCAATTTGGTCGCCGCGACCTATGACTGCCATTTGCCCAAGGTGCATGACGATTATAATTACATCGATAGAAATTCATCAATCCTCGGTCACACACGTTACTGCTTTTGTCCTCTGCTTATGCGGGTATGCAAACAATAGATCATCTCTGATCGTCTAATGAGTGAATAATGGCACATGGGAAAAGTTGATATTATTTGTAGATGCTGGCCGTGCTGTATGCTGCCGTACTGTATGAACTCGTGCAAAAGCATCGACCACTATTGCCCTATCTGTCACTCGTATCTCGGGGCCTACAGACCGTGGTGACAAACGTTTAGAAAATAGTCTAGAAAGTCTACTTTCTCGGGTAACAGCGAAAAAGTCTGTGTATAACAATTAAGACATTACATCGATTTTAGTCTGCACTGTACGAACTTCTTTAATGATTCATTGTTTCGTATATCTTAAGGAAATCGTTCTTTGAAATATACCTACCGATTCTTCCTGAATGACTCGACGTTCGGTTGAAAAATGAGCACAGCTTTCGAGATAATTTCAGTTTCAGAATTAAAAGGCATGAAAGTGGCGTGATTATCGCGGCTCGAGGAACAAGTACAAAGACTCCAAGTCTGCTGGACAATTAAATTTCTCGGCTTTCCACAGCTTTGCGTGTTTAAGTCAACGCATTGCCAAAACCGTAACGAATTTGATGCACTGTTTAATTTGCTATTCGCTACGTTAAACGCGCAAATGCCATCCCCAAGGTACATATATTATGTTTCACACCTCTCGTGACCGCCAGTTAGTTCGAGTATCGTCGTTACGATTGCAATGCTTTGTACGTACAATACTTAGAATTTTTTGTTATACTTTCTGTACCAACACGATTTTCAACATGCATAGAACATTCATTATGTTTTTGATATATTGTACCGTGGTACATGTTGACGTTGATGCGTGGAACTCACGCAGAAGATCCAGATTGCCCGAAAGGAGATTTTTCTGGCAAACAAACGATAATCGCGGTAACGAGTCGTTGCCCATCGATTCAATAAAGAATAAATCGCAAAGTAGTGGCTACACCGGTAGAGAAAAGCGTCGTAAGTGTATAATTCTTTAAGGACATAGATGACGGATCAATTTGTAAATCATGTTTTTTTCATACAATCAGTTTTTCCACTCTTCACCTTGGTAAAGTTTGACAATACCATTTGTGCTGGATTAAACGGTGAAAATGGCACGTGCTTGGCGGCAACGGAGTGCGCGCAGCGGGGCGGAGTTTCCAGCGGGGTTTGTGCGAATGGTTACGGAGTTTGTTGCATCGGTAATTTCATTAAATTCGATTGAGCAACACGAGGAAGCAGTACTGAGAGCAATTTCATTATTTCAGTTACGGTGTCCTGTGGTGAAACTACTGGGAATAACAACACTTACTTTGTTAATCCAAATTATCCGTCCACTTTTGATGGCACGGATTCTTGTCAATTGACGTTAATAAAATCGCATCCAGACGTGTGTCAATTCAGATTAGATTTCACACAGTTTAACATTAGAGGTCCAGAAACAACGAATAACGTGTGTACTTATGATCAGTTTATAGTTTCCGGAGGGAATCCGGTTCCAACCGTATGTGGAGTGAATAATGGAAATCATAGTGCGTATCCATCTAATACATATAGTACATAACTAATTACCGACGCTGAAATAAAATGAATTGTTAACAGTGTACATAGATGCCGGTATAGGACAAACGAATCCCGTGACACTAACATTTGTCACGAGTGGAACTTTCGCAAGGTCTTGGAAAGTTCGTGTATCACAGATTCGATGTAACACTATATACAGAGCGGAGGAAGGATGTTTGCAATACTTTACGGGAGTGTCTGGTCAAGTAAAATCATTCAATTATGATCCCACTACAGGTCTACAGTTGTCGAATCAGGACTACAGTATTTGCATTCGAATGGAGAGGAATTTCTGTGGGATTCAATACATGACATGCCCAGTTGAAGGTGAAAATTAGCCCTGACACCTAAGTTATTAACTATTTTGCTAACAAATCATTTATTTTACAGGACAATCAATGCCAACCAGCGGAACGCCAGCGGCTCAAATGATGCGGAACAACGCGTTCACTTTAACGGGAAACACGCAAGGAACGCAAATTGCCTCGATGACAGGGGCAGCCTGTCAAACCGATTGGCTCACGATTCCCTGTGCAACGAATTTGGGCAGACCGTCAACGATGACGACCATGTGCGTTGATCGATTATGCGGCGGAACTTTTAGTGCGGAGAATCAGAATCTGAATGCGTCTTCCGTTATTAGTAAGTATGGCTTTCCTCATTCGGATGGCAAACGTAAAACGAGCAGATTAGAGAAGCGATAGGCAAGACGAATGTCTAACACGCCATCATTTTCAGGTACGGTGAAACCCTTTAGATTAATTTTTCACACGGATGGCGTTGAGGCACCGAATGATATGGGCAACAGAGGTTTCTGTTTGAACTACGTGCAACAACCTTGCACGACGAAATTAAGGTGAATATCTGCATATTGTATAATGGATTACGTAGAAGTTAGTGTAGTGGAAGGAAGGAAAAAGATAATTAAGTACGAGCTCAACTTTTATTCGCACAAATTGAAATCGATCAACTGGAAAAAAGATTGATATCGCAGTAACAATGGTGACAATCGTGAATACATTCTGTTCGCTTTTTAATTTCTATTGGTACTAGGCAAGACCGTTTGGTCGTCACTTTTGAGATTATCATCGCCATGTATACAATTTTAAAGATATCGAAATGAAACTTGTTCCATTGTATTTCGCGTGAGATTTCGCATGAAAACTATGAAGTCGCAAATCAGTCAGTATCGAGCCCGAGGTTTGCGATCGTGCCTATCATCAACAAGTAAAACTTTCGTACTTCTTGGTTTTCAAAATTTTCGAAAAACGAACAGTGTTTCCGGCAGATAGAATTAAAAGTCAAAATTATGGTTATCTCTAAAAGGGAAAGTATAATTATCACGCTTACAGTGACGTCCGGACTTCACACTTCTCTCGTAATCGTCAGACGATGATAATGTTATACGCTCTAATAGCATAACGTAATATTATAACTGAAACGTACATGCATGTGTAGGACGTAGAAATAAGTTCAGCTTTGATCTGTAAAAGTAGATATCGATTACAAATTCCACACATAGCATTTATGTCACAATGAATAGAGAATTTCATAATTAAATCGTCTTGTTAGATTCGTTTATGTCAAGAGAATTACATTTGATTATTACGCCCTCTATTCTGATCTACGTTTACGTTCCATTCTTTTCTTAACCAACGAGAATATGTTATATGTATGTGGAAGTGAATATGAATATCAGGTCACCTCGTTCCAACTCCTCGAGATTCTTGATTTTAAATGTTCCCCTACGAACAACGACAATACTCATCACAGTCAGATTTTATCATTCTCATCTCTTTCCAATCCCCGGTTTTCGTACATCCTTCTTAATCTTCTCTCATTAATGAACCGAGTAGATCTTCGATTAAATGCAACATCCTCGAATGCTCTTAATAGTTTTAGCGAACGGGCGCCGAAGAGAGTAAGTCTTTAAATACGGATATGTTTTGTCTTATTGCTAGCAATAAGTACTGCTTAAAGGAATCATCATACGTGTTAAAGTGTGTGTTATCGGAAAGAGTTGCCCATGTTAGACCAGGTATAGTTCTCAGGCCGTTATTGATGTTCACAAAACGAGCAATGCTGAATATCCATTGAAGATAGTGTAATGATCCGTATTGAGAATACTGTTGTCGCCGATGAATGAAAAATTGTCAACGATGCCTCTTTAGCGCCATATGAATACGTAGGCTACGTTTGAGCATATTTTACACATGTATTTCGCACGACTAGTAACACGTAGTAATATGTATATCTTACGCTGAAGTTATTCAATTCAAAAATTCACATCGTAAAAAACAAACCATTAGGTATATATTAGAATGAACAAATAGCGTGATAAACTAATCTAATTTATATATAAAAGTAGGAGTGTAAGTTTAAAAAATACGTGGTGTTAAAAAATTGGTCGATAATTCGGCTGATGTGCAGTGGCAATGCAACAATTCCTTTTTTTATATCTTCTGTGTTATCAATAAAATTACCTAGAAACGTGGTAGTTATATCTTTTTTTTCAATAAGTTATGGTCGATCGAAGAAATCGCTTTTTTTTTAATGATTTCGTATCAGTTTTGCTCCTATAAAATTTGTCGATAAAATGTCAATCGTTACTCCAGCGGTATCACATTCGTTTTTCTTTTGTAAAAAATCGCCGCTTATCATTTGCCCCGTTGGATAAAATCGATATAGTTCATAGTAACGTAAACTGTACTAGAAGGATCTTTACAAAATTCTTCCGTTGCTCTCTTATTGATCTTCTTGGATTGTTAAGATTCTGTCCTTTTAAACGATCATTCTAATTGTACAACCCATAAGTATTACGGGATGAAAAAATCTAATCGGTCAAAAATTGGCAACTCTGTTACGTTTTGAATTCCCGCCATATTCGGTCAGCACCGCCATTAGATCCAGGATCGAAATTCCTTTTCGCACTTACGCGGGAGCACGCGGGAGAGACCGACGACCGCCAGAACCTTACGTCACTTTCGCAGGTATTTCAAACGATTTATAATCAATTAACACGTTTAAGACTCCTTGAGACCCGCCTTCATGAAATAAGTCAGCATGTCTATCGGCAGTGGGAACACGATCGTCGAATTTTTCTCCGCTGAAATAGTGTTCAAAGTCTGCAACAAACATCGGCTCATTTCGATTTGTACGCAATGACAGATTCGCTCTTGGAATAATAAATATCCAACAAACCTGTAAATAACGGAGTTGCAACGCAGCTGGCGAGTCACCGATTACTTCAGAAGCCTCTCTCAATGCCCTGCTAGCTTTCTGTTCGCCCTCGGCTGCGATAACCTGCAAATTTACGCGATTAAAGACGTAAGCGTTCTTTTGTTAATACGTATATGTTACGTGTCTGTAGCGAGCGGTGCATACTTTAGCACGAGCTTCCCGGGCAGCTTCAGCTTCCGCTGCCATGGCTCTTTGCAACTGAACAGGAAGTCGTACGTCTTTGCTATAAGGTAATTAAAGAAGTTAGACAAGTTTCGTCTTATTGTCAAATAGTTTTAACTAGACACACGGATGCTTACATTTCAACTCGCTCGACTTTGATTCCCCATGTATCTGTTGCTTCGTCTAGGGATACCTGATGAAATTGGATTACGTTAAGTAAGATAACATTATATACCATTGGTAACATTCAAGTGACCACTACCTGCATGTTTCCGGAGATAGTTTCTCGCTCGCTAAGAATTTCGTGTAACGGTCTAGTTCCCATAGTATTCCGAAGCGTGGTTTGAGCGAGGAGTCTAGTGCTATGGTGAGCATTTTCCACATTCGCGATTGAAATTGTTGCGTTATTAACTCGATAGTACACCACCGCGTCCACGGACACCGTCACGCTGTCTTTCGTTAAGACCTGAACGTTAAAAGTTCGTAGTTGCAGTCGTTAATTAAAACCATTAAACAATCGATTGGCTCATATGTCTTTCGTCGTGTTTACCTCTTGCGGGGGAACATCGTAGGTCCGTGTTCGCAAATCGACGCGAGCATAATTATCCACGCATGGCAGAATGAAAAAGATGCCTAGAAATATCCGCACAATGGATATGCTGTATATTCACAGACATCGTTGATACATACACGATGCTCGATACATAGACACGCGCGCGCACGTCGGATGCATCGAATATTAAAACTAGGTCTAGTATCGAGTATCGTGAAAGCAACATAATTGTACGTTAAACCGTTTACATGATAATTAGGTTGCCGCAGATCGGAAAATGGCGATAAAAATGTCTCTTACCGGGCCCTTTTGCACCGCCAGATAGGAGACGACCTAAACGGAATATTACAGCTCTTTCATATTCCTGAACCACCTATGAAATTCGATAGAAATAATTAGCATTATTATAGAATGATATGCGTGGTGTATAAAGTGAACTGTAATGTGTGTTGCAGAGATGAGCGATCGACTATCTAATTATAAGGCGGCAAGGGAAAGAGGATCGTCGGGAAATGAATGGAGACTACCCCCACGCATCCGGAAGATGCAAATAAAATCAGGTACGTTGATTACTGATATTTTTAGACAGCTAGTACGCAGGGTGAGAGAGAAAGCTGGACGATCACTAGTTGAATCGATGAAATATTCAGCAGAACTTAAATGGCACTGCATTGTACCTTAAAGCAGACGAATAAAGAGAACGGCATCGTCAGGATTACTATAACCCACGATAGCAGGACTAGAATATTGCCGCAAGTAGTAGCGTCCCCCTGTGGATTGTCCTCCGCTAAAACATATTGGAAACAGTGGTGTTAGTATGTACTCAATTGTAAAAAGGCAGCGTATTCCGATAACCGGCGATGCTCGAAGCATATGAATTGAATCAATATGTAGTACTCTGAGATTGCCGCGTCATTAGCCATAAAAAGTAGAACATCGATATTCGTATTTACGCATTCGGTTATAGCTATATTCAAGGATCGAACAGAACCGAGTTTCACATCCGTACATGCACATATGTACGACTCATTTATTCCCGTTTCTCCGTTTTATCTTTCCTCTGTCCGCGTACCAAAAACCCGCTTGTCACATTCGACCAGAAAAGAGAATAATTCGTTTGGCGCCAAAAAATTTGGTTCTTACATTCTTTTAACAAACCTGTTGAATCTTGAGAAATAAAACTATTACTTAAACGATGACAATCAATCAATTTCTTCGCCGAGTAATAAGATAAATCATCGTAATCACCGTGTGATGTTATCGGTTCGTGGCTAAATGCCGTTCAGCAAAAATATCGAGACTCTTACGCGGAAGCTCGTGCGAGACTTAATGATCCTAGGTTGTTTAATTAACTTGACTAAAACAATAGACGGGTAGGCAACTTCTCGGTACATTGAATTTGAAGTATCGGGAGAAGTGTCTTCTCTAGTGTAAGATATTCAAGGATCTCTTGGCTCGGCTGCATGAATAGCTTATGTTTTGTTACTTTTCCCTAAGCATCCTTTGACAGTGTTCCTGAAAATGTTTGCGGAGAAACTACTGTACTCCGTGATATGTGAGATATAGTTGTTCTTTAAAAAAAAACTTTTTCTCAATTCCACATCGAATGTCTCATGACTAATTGAATGACTTTCTTTAATTCATATGTCATAAATTGCGGTATACCTTTTATATGTTCGACTCTCAGAGTACATCGGCATGATTCAGAGACAACGGAGGAACGAATCGATTTAGCTGTTTAAATATTCGAGTGTTTCACTCATACAGAAGTTCTAATAGAATTGCACCGCGGTGTATCATCCAGGCAAATTAATTCCGACATGTTCCCCAAGTCTCCGGGATTCACGTGTCCCACAGATATCTCGTTCATACTTGATGTGTTGGTAAAGTTTTAATCACCATAGCAACGACGTGCTTGTCATACGTTTAATGAATGAATTCCTCAATAATTGAACGTCGGAATGAAACATGTACCTCCTATTAGAGATAATGACCTTTCTCACGAAGCGTTCTCGGGGACGTATGTAACATTCCGACGATCGCCGGCAGATAAAACGTTGCGTGCCGCGAAAACATGTATCGTTAATAAATCACGGTGAAACATTTCCGAATACGTATTTACATTCTCGCCATATTTACAGAGCGCGCGTGTGTCATCATTCTCACGCGAAAACCGTGCGAATGACGAGCTGGCGCGCAGTTTCGAAAGAATAACATGTATACTCGTCAATAGTGAAAACCCATGCATACAGAGATATTTAGACGAACGTTCAGTTTTACCATTGATTTTACGAATGCCTTCGGTCTATCCGCGCGCAGATCGATATATGTATACACACACATTGTGTGTACAACCTACATTCTGAAAATTATGGGTTGACAGGAGAGCGATAGATCAAAACAAAACTTGCAACTTGCGATAACACTTTAGACTGCGCCGCTTATTCTTTATACAAGGAATTGGAATGATCAAGGAACATTGAAACTTTTTGTTTTACTTAGTATAGCTCGTCACAAGGTAAATGCATAAATTAAACGATACACCACGGGACCAAACATTCCGAAAATATAGACATCCGCGGATGCTGGTTTGCACGTTCAAAAGCATGGTTTCCAAGACAACCGCGATAACCCGGGTAATTTTTTAGTCGATATTCGCTTACCGTCTGTCATCTCTAGATTATCAATCAGTCTCGATTCGTGAATCAAACTGCACGAACGCCCAGATGTAGGATCTCTGATATTGAAACGTGGTAGGTGGGAGGTATACGGGGGATGAAAACGGGAGCTTCGATGTGTTATTCACGTCACACGGTTCACTACGAGTAGTCGCCCCGGCCAGTCTGTGTTTAGCCATATGGAAACTCCTTTCTCAGTCATTCTCCCGTTACTCTGAGACTATCTCTCTCTCGTAGCGGCATGCGCGAAATGCGCGCACCCACCCTTTCGTATTTCAGCATTTTCCCTGTACTACCCTTTTTCACCCCCTTTATTTCTCGGCCACCTTCTCTCTCTATCTCCGACGTTCTTTGCATACTACCGGCAAATATCGATGTAAAATATGCACGTTACCAGATGAAACTAAATTGTTATCGCCGTAAATTAGCAGTTGATATAAAGACGAGTGGTTCGATATAGAAAATATATATGCCTTACTATTATTCTATTGATCAACGAATAAAAAATTAACCTTTTCTTGCGCGATAATCAATTGTTAAGAAGTAAATCAAACGCAAGTAATGTGATGATAGGCAGGACGTATCGACCAAATAATTCCATTTATGCATACAATCTTCGTCGATACGTCGATGACGTGCTGGCTCAAGGGATTAAAATATTCCATTAAAAAGAATGTGCTCTTATCGGTATATCACAACTTATTTTACATAAAGCAAAGGGGGTTCGAGTGTGTTACACGAGTACCCAAACATGCAACAAGAGAATAGATTGCAGAAGCACTCCATGATAATCATGTGATAAAAACAAGTCTTCAAAGCGTCGATAGTCATCGATAGATATACATATGTATTTCCTCCCTATCTATGTTTGAATAGTCTCGATTAAGTTTCCATTATCCCGGTTACCTTCACATACATTCTCATTTAAAGAAGCGTTAGGTTTCAAACAGATATTTTTATCGATTTCTTCCTAGAAATAACTCGGTGTAGATACGTTTATAGTAAGTGATAGCAATCTATATGCAAGGTGAATGCTAAAGAATCCAAGTTCAACTATGTATATCAGCCGGAAAACCATTGTTACCCCAGGAATACTAAGTTCTGATACGGTACTACTTCTGTATCTCTATTTGTATCGTTTTCACAAACAGCGCAATTAAGCCGATGCCGAACCGTTACGATTCAGTTCTACTTGAAACACACAACCAGCTACCGCGGCCGCTTTGTTATTATTTTAATAAACATATGATTTGTCGTGGTATCGTGCTCAGGATTGCATGGGTTCGTCAATTATTGAGAGGTAGGTCACATAGGTACCACACAGTGGATGCGTTCATTGCGTTACTCTCGATTAAACTTGTTGCCCCCGTGATCGAAGTTTGCATCAACAAGCGAACGTTTCAGTCTCCTACACCACGGAGTCGTATCCCTTAAGTTATTCGAGTGACGCATTACTAAAGGCGGCACGTATAGGATAATCTGACCTTCCTTACACTTAAGTAATATTTTATATCGAAATGTTTAGACTTCAATCGCACTATAGTTATATAGTGCATATAGTTTAAGTGTTTCGATTTTGTCGAATTTAGAGCCACGTAACACGTAAACGTGGGTACGAAGAATTAACAAGATTCGTTATTACAAAGAATTTTGACAGAAGCCATAGGAAATTACTTACCACCGATGATACGATTTCGTATGTCATCCGGTCGCGTGTTAACCTGTATCGTTGATCCATTCCCATTGCTTATGGTTGCCATAGGCATGGACATGTCAATCGGTTTCACGCGAGACTCAAATCTCGCCACCTAAAGTGAGGGAATTTACAGGCAATTTACAATGTATTTACAAGATCTGTCAATATAAATTCCAGGAAAATTCTGCGACTTTTTAAATAATGTTCGTGTTTTCTATACATTTAATTAGCACAGGTAAACTTAATTCACATGGTTTACACACGCGATACGGTGGCCGCCGTTTTTCATGAAAATTTCTCTTATTCGCGATTTGGAACTTTGAACTTATCGATGGTGGATCCTGAGATCGTTAATTCCTATTGGCTTGATACATTTGACGTATCGGAAGCTGAGTATGGATAACACACGAACACGAGATTAGCGTAGCCGAATCGAAATGAATGGACAGGAACAAAATCACACGCACTCTTTCAGGTTCCATTTGAAAATGGTTATAAAAAAGAACGTTAGTTAAAGGACGGAAAAATTCGTAATCACCTTGCCTTGATTGTGTGTGCTGTTGATAGAACTGACAGGACGAATGAAGACAGCGTCGCGACGTCGAGACGCTTTATACGACGACGGCCGCCGCCCTAACTAGTAGTACAGGCAACTATGCGGTCAGACGTACAATATCGGTCGCGATTTTTTATTTTATTTGGAGATATTAAAATCTATAGTACATGGCTGAAAATTTCGAGCAAAAATTAAAGAAAGATTATCTAAGATCCAGGAGAGTTTGGGTTAATCATCCCACAGACAATTAGTTTCACCCTAAAACATCAGAGTTATACGTTACATCGCTGGCTACCAATAACTTTTCCATACATAATTCTCTTCGAAGCTTATATTTCGCGGAATGAAATTGAAGCTGCTTCTATTAAGATTTTGTGGGATCGTATGGGAACATGGGTATATCGCGAACGTTACGTAATTGCGACGAAAATATGTCATGAATGTGCGTCACGCATACATACATATGTACATACATACAGATCGAAGTACGCAGAGATGCGGTACAGCTATATTTAGTGTATCTTATGTAATTCGACTGAGTGTAAGCATATGTATTTCCGGTATAAAGAAATCTTTATTAACCCATTAGAATACCGAGCTATATTCGTATTATGCCTTCAGTGGAGCTAACAAGTTATTATTTTTCCAAAATAATAAATCGTCATAAATCAATCAAAAAGCATTCCTGAAAATTTAGTTTTAATGATTCCATATCATGGGCACGATGCGTATCAGTGAAATACGAAAGTATAGTCAAAAGTATGTACATGTTTCACTTCAATCATGTACGATTATTAATATTGTATGTGAGAGTTAAAACACTCGCGTCAAGTTGAGCATGACATTTTTGCCTTCGTGTTGTACTTCCTATCAATGCATTTGAATGATTCAAGGATGTGGGATAAAAGGGTTAACAACCAATACGAAAGACGAACATTTTTGATTAAGAGCATATGTTTATTAACATAGCCTCGTAAGATGTTTAACAATATTACTGTATGATACACCGCGCTCTTCGGTTCGGTAGAAATGACCCTCCGTTTTTTATAAATGACATCTATAAACCTTTTTCTCTTAGCGTAAATACAATTACGATACAGCAAAATTGTATATTCGTGGGGAATTTAAATTTACAAAGAACCGTTCGGCTTATAATAAAGACTTTCGCATAAATTTTCTTAAACATTACGATACACTGATAAAAAGTGAAATATAAAAATGCACTGGTAATTGTACCTGCCAGTTTCATGATAAACTTGCAGAGAAAAGGTGTATGCGTGGATGCTTCGTTTCAGCGATAATATCGCGTAGCAAATGTTTATCCAAATTTATACATTGTCTCGTGCACAAGCTGTATGAGTACATACATGCGTGTACGAAGGAATTTAGGCAAATTAAATGTAGCGTGCGACAGATGGACACGAAACATTTTCATTGCTGCATTGTTTCATTTGGTCTTTTGTCACTGCGTCTGGGCACTACCAGTTGGAGAGATCGTAAAATAGTCTTTTAAATACTGACTCACAATTTCTTGGTGTTCCTTTTCATTACTGATTTCGGTTTACTTATTCAAATTCACTCTATGTGTCAAGTGTACTGCTACTTAAAACGCCAGACCAGCCTCGGAGTAGGTGGTGAAGATTTTCTCGATCGAATTAGCATAAGCTGCTGTCCTTAAGTCCAAACCAAGGTTGAACTTCATCGAAGTCTTCATAATGGCCTGTAAAAAGACACGGTAATTAAATAAAAAGAAGTTTATTTTCCCGCGTGAATAAAATGGATGGTAAGAGTAAAATACCCTGGCCGATCTTTCCATGGTGTAGTCAAGACCAGAGTGGACGATATCCTTTTCTGAAGCACCAGAAATACGCTTCTGGAACGCTTCCGAAGGTGTTACGGGAATACGGCCACCGACACGGCCAAACCTACGCTCCAGTGATTCTTGTACAGACTCTGGAAAAGTCGAAAAATTTTTAGCGACACTGTATAGCATTCAAATACAAGCTATAGTATACCAACGTACCCAACAGATGGAAGTTAGACTCTCTTTCGTATTTGAAGTTCAGACGGCCGTACGACACATGATTCAGGTTCTTCAACCATTCGAAGAACGATACTGTCACACCACCGGCGTTGATGTACAAGTCTGGTATCACCAGAATGTTTCTGTCTATTAAAATTTTATCTGCAGCCGGAGTAGTTGGTCCATTGGCAGCTTCGGCAATAATCTTAGCCTGTCCAGATTCAAATTAGTAATTAATTCGTTTGTACATAGTTTTTATAATCCAAGCAATCAATTACCCATATTTACCTGAATACGTCCAGCGTTTTCTTTGGTAATAACCTTTTCGATGGCAGCCGGAATGAATATATCACACGGCTCGTACATGAGATTCTCGCCCTCATACGGTTGGGCTCCCGGAAAACCAACGATAGTGCCATTTTCGATGCGGTAATCTTCCAATTGCTGAGGCAGGTTTAATGCAATTAGACGGTATATCATAGTACCAAACACCTGCTTTCTAAACGAGCTCGATATTATTTACCTTAGGGTCGATACCTTCCGGATTGAAGATGGAACCATCGTGTTCGATCACTCCTATGCAGGCGGCACCAGCGCGATGCAAATAACGCATCGAGTGAAGGCCGACATTACCAAAACCTTGCACGATAAATGTCTTACCACCCCATCCAGGCGTGGTACCTGCAATTTAGTTCAGATTTAACATGATACGTTCATCTGGTTATAATTTCATAGATTCTTCTCCGATACGCAACACGTTGTTACAATTAAGCTATCTAATGTAACCCACCGATCATGCTCATGTAGTTAGCCTCATTTATGAAATTCTCCAGTCCATGGAACACACCGCGTCCGGTCGCAGATATGCGACCATGAATACCACCTTGATTAATCGGTTTTCCAGTGACACAGGCATGGGCATTGATATCCGAGTGCCCAATCGTCTTGGCGTATGTGTCTGCGATCCATGACATCTCGCGCTCGCCAGTGCCCATGTCAGGAGCAGGCACATCAACACCGGGCCCTGGAAATAGAAACATAGAGGTCGTCATTTTTTCTTAATTGCGCATGTACTGCGTTTTCTTTGTGATCGATAAAAATAGACGGCTTTCGTCTGAACATAACTGGAACGTGATTAGTGCCGTAATCAACTTGTATAAATATTCATAATCAATGTCATAATCCGCGCATGTTGCACGTTAATTAGATTGAAGATCGTTAGTGCCGTATATTACGCCTCCGAATTTAATTTGTCAATTAATTCGCATCTAAAGTGCAAAATCAACAAGAGACAACACATATCTTGTAGATATGTACCCAAAAAATATAAGTAATACACTTACGAAAGTGTTTACCATAAAAAAAACGCGGTTGCAATCGTAACTGTTTGAACGACCTGCGATAACATCTTATCGCGACCAAAAGCGACATATAATTTATAAAGAAATAAATAGATTCAAAGGCACGAAAGTACCGTGTAGCCCAACCAGGACCGTTTCTTCAAGAGTCGTTCAAATATACTGTCACGACAATTTTTACGTTCGGCTTTCGTCGGTATCTAAAATTACGCCGACTTTCCGGCCTAAAATTACACTCCACGAGTCTGTTTATAATTTGCGAAGCATTTTCGTCGCTTGTTCTGCATGCAATTCTTACCGATAAATCCTTTCTTGGCCAGTTCCAAGGTAAATCTTCTGGTGATCTTTTCGAGCTCATGTTCGGAGTAGAGTTTAGGGTTAATTTTAATACCGGCTTTAGCACCACCGAATGGGACGTCCACACACGCGCACTTGAAAGTCATTAGCGCCGACAAGGCCTTCACCTCGTCTCGTGAGACGTCCATCGAGAAACGAATACCTGAAATGAGAAAAATGAGGCATTTCTTACAGCCGTAGCAAACAACTGAGTCCAACCATTATTGAAAAACTGCGCGATAATAGAAGCAGCTAGTCGAGAATGTTAGAAAGTAATTCATGCGTGGCAAAAGTGGTTTGTTTTTCATTAAAATTGTTTTTAAAATTACATAAGAAGGTAGCGATTAATTGTAATCTTCATGTTGGGTAAATAGAGATAATCGATAAGAAGATATTTCAATTTCAGCAATCGTTATCTCGCACGAATTGCTGTACGGTTGTAAGGATTTGCAAAGTCTTTAAAACAAGTTTGAAATTCGATGAAATGTAATAACAAGAAACATAATTCTAGAACGGTTGTTTGCAGTTTATGGTAATTGCACGCCAACCAATGATTCCACCGTGTCTTGTTTTTTCCCCAAGGATTATCTATAATTGACATCAGCAGGCTCTTGAATAATACAAGCAATATGACTCGCAAGGCAACTGAACAACGGTAATTAGTTACCCGGTCCGAAATAACTTTGTGTCCGTCCAAACGCATTACGAAACGAAATGTTTTTGCCGAACCTCCCTATACCCAATGAAGAAAACTTTCTCTTCAGACATTTACAATATTAGAAGCAACTGCGAATCTAAGAATCACAATTAGTAAACATTTAATGCAAGGTATTAACGCAGTTTCAAGTATATCGATTTTAGCGCCACGATATTGTAAAATATCCAAGGTAGTTCGCTCCATAACGTGCAAACATAACAGTAGCTATTTTTGTGTCGAAAGCGTTAGTACCGAAGTAGGTCGTTATTTAAGAATCTTTAAAACTTAAAAATAGGTAGGCGATATTACATAAATCTTTATCGGTTCGAATTAACTTGGTAACATTTGGCTGCTAATTTTCACAAACAACAGTCCCGTGTATTTCAATTAACAACTCCGTCAAATAACATCTGGAAATCTCGCCCAATGCCAATTTGCACAGATTTTTAAGCAAATGATATTTTTGGTGTTGCAGCTGTTCACAGGTTGATCTTTGATAAATCCGTTTCTCGCTTACATTTAACGTCAATGTTCGGAAAATTGTCAACCTGAGGGTTTGACTCAACAAGATCATTGACCTTAAATATCATGCCATTGGAATGAGAGGTGTAATTGCCAACTTCTTAAATTAAATACCGAATCATATTGTTAGCTAACACTTGGCACCCAAAGGAAGAAAAACGCTAGACAGCCTGGCAACATTGTCTTTACGTATTTACCATTGGCAAAAGCTGCATGATTCACAGACAGTTTGTTAAAACATATTATAAAAATCGATCGCTGTTTCCATATCAATTAATTACATATTGTTTATCAGTTGAATCGTTCTGTTTTCTTTAATGGTTATTAATGTTATCATAAGGAGCAATTTAGACTAAACAAATGTGTCGATATACAGGCGTGCACACGATCGTATCGTTCGCATTCTGATATCATATCGTGAAAAACATATTGCTGAAAGACGAAAGAATTTGCAGCCTTTATTCTCAGACGTTATTTTTTCCTCGTGACATACAGAGATCCACAAAACTTTGTTACGCAACAAGGCGATTGATATCCAGAGATTAATAAATCAGAGAAACTCCAAAATTAAACGGAATACCATTCTGGCGTTCCACGTACGACTGTTTTTGCCCACGTTGGACGTCCTTATATTCTTGCGCATCAGGCGGACAAGCAAAGGTGCAGACAAACAACATAATTACAATATTTAACCGGTGGTCGTGACAAACATCGAAGCGAAATCTATTTACTTGGCTCGCAGTAGGGATCGACGGGTCCTATTTCGCACATGATTACTAAATACACGGCCCATACGAATTCGTATCAAGGAGATGATAATACGTATATGTCTCGCCAAGCAACTTCGTCAAGGAATCTTATTATTGGATGCTACTTTTATTATTAGAAATTTTGCTATCGTACCAAGAGCAGACCTTTATATCATTCGAAGAACGTAACGATACACGCGTGTAATAATAATGTACATAAACTGATAGGCATATTCAGCGTAACAAGATACCCGTGTGTAATATCTCATTAAAACACAGGCCTAACGTAAACGATGTTCGCACGCTGTAATAATCCTTGTTCAAATGTCCAGAACAAATACGCAATTATGAAAGAGATGAACTTCAATCACTATTCCGACGTTTACGTATATACTCTAAACGAAGCAATTAAGCTCCCTTTTGAAACTGTATTAAAGACCAGGCAACAAAGATATTCCATCGGGGAAGTTGATCTTATCGTTCTTTGTTGGCTCTTTAAAATAGTACGAATCGTTTCTCTATTGATAACATACTAACGACATATGCTAAATAAGCTGGTAACAAAAAATAATAAACTTTTGAATAATTTTATGGCAGATTGCAGGAATGTATGCTCGATAGTCCAGTACCTGTTCAGGTATCGAGGTTAAAACCGCGTCGTAACATACGAAGCCGTAAAATTGTCGTAAGTGTCACAAATCTAATCATATAAATACAATGAATACTTAAAAGTAACCAGCCAATGACAGCACCCATTTTCTACTAGCCTATGCGTTAGAAAAAAAAATTAACTGCAAAATTGACGAGATGTACGTTTTAAATTCTAATAACCGAATGCTAAAATTCTCTTAGGAATTCTCATACGTGCCGTCACCGATGACGTAATTAATACGCCGAGATATTGAATTGAAGCGATTTAGAAGAAAGGATTGTTCTACTGAATTTACGCCCATCGTAAAAAACGGAGCATATAACGGAACAACAGTTCTGAAGTAAGTGTTACCAATGGTGCGTAAAACACTGGTTAATTCGAGTTAAATCGATAAATCTTTTGATTCGTTAATTTCAATCTGTTCCGTCTATTGCGTAGATAAAAATGAAGCATGCACCTTTCTGTTTCTGACTACACGCGATCAAACAAACCGAAACCGCCTATTTCACTGAAAATAATATTTTAGTATATCTCAGGTATAAGATATCTGAACCTGTTTATGCGAAACACGAGTTAGTATAGAATTCATGAGAAGGTAATAAGAAAGCATTCTTAACCCATTTCTTTCGTGATATTTTACCTCCTTTGCACGGTGTTCTATGGGTTGAGTGTTGTGCGCGGTATCCCGTGATCATCTCATAGTCTCCGGAATCACGTCTAAGCGGAAACACAGTCTCCAGGATATGATCGCAGGGCTCCATCAGCATTAAGATACCCTTCACCTTCTTTTTTCGTTCTTCCAGAGTCATCCGCGAACGTTTGCCAATGTCCTCTACTAGCTTGTCCTCAACAATCTGGCAAGCTCTGTGAAAGAAGAACTCCACCATGTCGAAGAATTTTGGGTTTGGATCCGTGGGCACATCCTTCAGCCGTTCAGGGATCTGGTGATCCGCAAAACCGCGCGAATGTAACGCCGGCACCACGCGAACAATGTCAGTGGGCACCTGCTTCAAACCTATGGACCTGGTTAACTTTCGTACGTGGAACATCTTCGGATGGTCTTGTATATGGACTTGTATTATTCTTTCTTTGATGGTCTTTAACACTGTTCTAATTATTCGATATACGTTCTTCTCGAAGACCAGACGTGGGACCTGCTACACACTTCTGCCTACCCACTGACCACCTTGCCAGCCAACTGTTCTAATCTCTCTGTTTCTGTCGAGACGAGGTAGCAGAGGAGGTACTTGAGAAGCTACTCGATAATACGGTTCGCTGAGACTGCCAACTTCTGATGATGAAATCTACCAATAGGCTTAGGCCGGGTTTACATCAACGATGAGATCGCATCAAGTAAAATCTAGTTAACGTAGATATTTCCAACTCTAGACAATGATTAGAATATTCCATGATTCGAAAAGCTTGAAATCGCAACAGGATGTCTATTGTTGACCTTTGCAATACATTTTTTAAAGAAATGGGGCTTGAATAGGACGAACAAAGGTAGCTAATCCAAACCGGTGAATTTTGTCGTGATTATTCGATTGGTAAACTACTTGTTTTGTACGGTTCGGTATACGATAGTTCCGGTGTAACAGTAATATCGATTACTCGACAGTTCATATTGAATTCCCGCTGATTCCCGCTCAATCGGGATTATGTTTTTATCACGTTGATAACTTGACAGTTGAAATACCTTATTACTGTGTAGATTGACTTTCATGTACTTTCATGTCATTGGACCCTATCCATCTCTTCAATATAACCTGGTACAACCTAAATTGTTTGTTTTCATGTAAATACATCTGTAGATACGTCACTTGTGATATAAAAATATGTGTACGTACGTATATTAAACCCGTTAAATAAAGTGTGAAATATTACGAACTATTAATTCCGTAAAATTAAATTAAGTGTGAAGAAATGTGCTCGTACGTTTAGGATGTACAATATTTCTACGTATTTTCTTTTTTTTGACGTTTACTAATAAATAAAAGACAATGCCCAAGGAATCGCTTCAAAAGATAAAGATAAAGCAACAGGGGGGTTCTCGAATCAGCAAAATTAACGAATATGGAAATGGAACAATAGCACAGTGTTTCGAAAAATGTGTCGAAATTGCAGAGGCAAGACCCACAGGAATTAAATTTAAGAATAAAAAAAATGTGCACAAAAACCAATAATCGATTCTGCAGTATTAGAAGTTCCTATGAAGAATGAAAAACAGTCAGAAAAAGCTTTAAAGAAAACTATAAAAGCAACCTTATTGATTCAGAACTTACATCAAAATTTACGGCAACAACACGAAAATGTTAACATTCAGAATAATGTTCCTAAGGAAGTTTCAGAAAAAATTGCTAAACAGGTGAGTCATTCATACTGTATATTAAATAATATTGTGCAACAGTAACTGGACTATTAATGTTATGAAAGTTATTCTTCTTTATAGAAAAAACAGAGGACTCCGAAAATAGAGAGTAGAAAAAGTAAGCCAAACGAATCAATTATAAAAGAGATTGAACAGAAAATCGGTGAAATGATGACAGAAGATGAAGAGAAAAAGCCTACCAAAAAGCATAAAAAGAAGGAAAAAGTCACATTTCCTACTCGCATACCTGTAAAAAAAATTCGAGCACTTTTAGAGAACCAAAGTTCTACAGATATACAATATGTAGAAGGACATCTACGTATTAATCCCAGATATTACAAACATGCATATTTATCTACGGGTGACGAACATTCAGATTTATTAATTATTGGCATGAGAGACAGAAATAAGGCATTCGATGGAGATTTAGTGGCCGCGCAAATAAATCCACCAGAAAAGTGGCAGAAACTTTCTAATGGACAAATGCAAAAGACAGGTGTCATTGTTTGTATATTAGATAAATTACATCCAAGGAAAGCCATTGGTTATTTAAAAACCCATGGTTCTTCTGCACTTCTTTATCCAAGAGATCAAAGGATACCATTGCTGAAAATATGTCCAGATTCATTACCGGATTCATATTATCTAGAGCCAAGCGTATACGACAATGCCTTAGTTTTAGCAAGTGTAATAAACTGGCAGAAACCCAATTTTGCAGTTGGGTATGAAGATATTGTATGACTGTTAATACAACAGGTGATTCAAACATAATTCTGTAGGTTGCAATTTTTATAGGAACTTTGAAAAAGTAGTTGGAACCATGGGTGATCTTCAGGTAGAGTCACAAGCAATTTTACTTGAGCATGACTTAGACGTTACACCTTATAGTGAAGAAATGATACGAGATCTTCCAAATAGTGATTATGTGCCTACGGAAAGTGATATAAAGGATCGGGAGGATTGGCGGCAAGAATGCGTTTTTACAATTGATCCTGCAACTGCCGTGGATTTAGATGATGCTGTTTCCTGTAAACTGCTGGAAAATGGAAATTATGAAGTAAATTTGCATCAACGGAAAAAGTTTTCTGCGTACATTTCTTAGTTTAATTCGATTTTCTGTTACAGGTTGGAGTACATATATCGGATGTGACTCACTATTTGGAGTTCCTATCTCCGTTGGACATACAAGTTTCGAAACGAGCAACGACTGTATATATGACAGACAACGTGTATCATATGCTACCGAAACACTTATGTCAAATATGCTCTCTTTTGCCTGGTCAGGACAAGTTGACATTTTCAGTCATCTGGGAAATGACACCGGATGCGGAAATAGTTAAACATCGTTTCGCTAAGACTGTTATTAATTCGTGTTGTCAAATGGCGTATCAACACGCACAATCATTCATCGAGAAACCAACGAATAATTGGCCTACTGATTTTCTAGATATACATAGAAATTATACCACTAACAATTTATCGGAGATAATAAACATCTTACACAAATTAGCTACCAAAATGCGTAACAAAAGGTACGCAAATGGTGCATTGCATATAGATCAACCAAAATTACATGTCACAATAGATAGAGCTACAGGTTTACCAATATCTTATAGTATCGAAGAGCAACAAGATAGTAACAGGTAGTAATACATTTATTTTTTCATGAGACTGGCTTGATAATTGATATCGATTGATAAAACTAATGGAAATGTTTTTAGGCTTATAGAAGAATTTATGTTGTTAGCTAATATAACTGTTGCTAGCCACTTGTATGATAAAATACCCGAATCCGCATTACTACGTTATCACCCGGAACCTTCGAAGTATGTTCTTAACATAACTAAAAACACTTTACAAACATTTGGAGTTCATTTAGATATCGAATCGTCCGCAGCGTTACATGCTAGTATCAAACGATACGAATTGGAACTAGAATCGGAAAGCGAGGAGGCTCAAACGATGGTGAAATACAGAATGATGGTTATCAACAGTCTCTGTTCGAAGGCGATGACAGTAAGATTTCTTCTACCCACTCTCTGCACACGGGTTCAAATTCCTTATAGGTTTCGTATATTTCAGCGCGCAAAGTATAAATGTGCCTCAACAGTTAAGACCAAGGAGGACTTACGGCATTATGCGTTAAACGTCCCACTTTACACACATTTTACTTCTCCAATTCGACGGTATACGGATTGTGTAGTTCATCGACTACTCTATTCAACAGTCCAAGATGTATCCATGCCGAATAATTGGACGAGAAAATTGTGTACGATGTGAGTTTCATCCCAGTAACAAATATACTAGAAGTACATAATTTCTGATTTTCTTTAGAAAGCATATTATCTGATAATTCTGTATTGATTTTGAACTATTTTATGTCATAGGATAGCAGCAAACTGTAATGTAAAACAGGCTAACGCGAAAATGGCTCAACAGCAAAGTAACGAGTTATACTTTACGTACCTGGTAGATTTAATGGGACCTATGGTTATGATGGCTATTGTTTTGGACGTGAAAGATCTCAGTATAGACGTCTTACTTTGCCACGTGGGAATAAAATTAAGACTATATCTCGCAGATTTAAAGAATGTTAGAGATATTCAGTATTCCACCGAATACTCGACACCGTCAATTAGTATTACATGGGAACACCCGGCCCTAACACAGGTAAACACATAACAGGATCCAACATTTGTATCATATAATAACACGAATGATTTTTGCACTCTTTCAGGTAATCAATATTTTTACGCTACTATACTTGAGAGTTGAAAAACATCCGAAACAGTTTCGATTAGCTGGACTTCTCTTACCACCGCAAGAAGATATAGAATCGAAATGAGATTCGTGTATTCATGCAATTCGATTATTGTACGCAGTAAATGACTCCGACAGATAGATTTTCATTTGCACATACAATTGTGTACAAGCAGTGATATATATATATATATTATATATATTACATTTTTTTAAAATTTTGTACATCTGCAATATTTGATATATTACGGTATTATTTTTTATACGTAACACACATAATTTGGGATTGGCAGTATTGCCAAGAGTATGTAATCATTGAATGCAAAATGCAAGCAAAAATGATTGAGCAGCACGTACCGTGTTTTTTAAACTTGATTAACGAAGATACTGTAACTTTCACATCATCAATAAAGTATAGAGACTTGACAAACCTAGATGATTTCGCAAGGATATTCTTTATTTGAACAATACTTCAAGGTACATGGCGCAAAGAGTGTTACATTTTTACAGTTCATGTAATCCCATTAATTCCTGATAGTTTGCATGTATACAAATAAATAACTCTTACTTATATCTAACTTTGTACACGAAATCATGCATACCATGCACAAAAGATATAGTTTTCAATACGTAAGAAAATTCTCAACGAGAGTTTCATACTGGTGTTTGTCACCGTATTTGTTCAGCTCTGTTGCGTGAAACGCAGCATGATTGTGGGAAAAATTGGAAACTGTTCTATGGCATTTTCCTTTGTATATAGTTTCATATGTATCAATAAATTTCTTGTAGGTAATAGTATCGAATCGAGAATAATACTACTTGCTAAAATATTACTCTGCTACGACCGTGATGTGAAAATTAGCGCAAGCTATCGATACGGGAGGATATTTGTAATGTAATAGTCCATACAAAAAGCAGGGTTACATTATCAGAAAAGACGAATTTATTTATGTCGAATGTATAGAAGATATACTTTAATTTCATTTCAATTGATTTTAAACATTGATTTTGTTGGTAGTAAAATATGATTAAATTAATGTAGTACTAATTAGTTTGTTGTTATCTGTAGCATTTACTTTCACAATATTTCTTTTTATACGGAAATCTGTAGCCTAAGGAATTCATTGGAGTTGAATGAAACTTTGTTACATTATGTTCCTAAAGTTAGAAATTGAAACTTACAATCTACCTAAAAAAACGGATTCATTCCACAGCTAACGAACGATAAGTCTGAATAATCATCTCCGAAATTATATATCCATTCGATATCACAAAACGAGACGATCCTTCTTACTATTTACTTGTGTGCAATTTAGGATAAAAGATGTTTGCCAACTCGACAATGTATCAAACGGAAAGCGATACATTGGATAACAGTCTTTTTAATTTATTCAGTATCGCTTACATCAATAAATTATGATAATAAAAATTAAAGCATATAATAATTAACATAAGTTAGTGTCCGTTGAAACGCGGTAAAGAATGTACACGAAGTTAAATTCTAAGTCATATATCTTTCACCACCGAAAAACATAGTTGTACAATATACTAAGCGGCTCGTTAGCTCGATCTCGGTGATTGTTGTTGCGACTGCGACTGCGATTTATTTCGGTGTTCGTAATTTACGAGTCTCTGTCCCACGAGATACTTGTCATTCTTTATGTGTTCGTAAAGTTTCCTAAACTGACGAATTTGGAAATAAATAACAGCGCATACCAGATGTACCAGAAGTAGAAACGGATATAGACAACGGGCGATTAATATTTGCGTTTGAAGATTTGTAATGACCAACGGTACTAATCCATAGGCCACGGCGTATGGTATAGCCAACGCTAATCCGAAGCAACATATAACCGGAGCCGCCAGTTCTGTTACTATGAATTTCAAGTCCATTTCCCTGATACCATCGTTATACACTCTTTCTATAGCCAAACGGATACGCCAGTCGGGTCCCATCATTGTCACTCCTGTTGCAATTTTCGTATACAGCACACCTAGCGCCCAGTCCTGCCAAATGAAGAGGATTGGACTTTGTTCCAAGGGCACACGTAGTGGTACCACGACTACCAATTCCAAAAGAAGACCATAAAGGAGAGGAATCACGCCGACGAGGAGGACAAATGCGACGGATGCTTTAACGCCTAAGATGGCCCAGTGTTTGATTCTATCCAGAATGGCCCTGCGGCCCCTCGGCAACCAGGAAAATGCTAGAGCCAAACCTCTAGCCGCAGCCCAACATACGTAAGTGCCACAGGCCATTGTGTATATTTCGTGGACGCGCCCGGATAGGGATACTACGGCTTCACTACCCTCTGGAAGAGTAAAAACGTTATTCTGAGATTCAATACATTAAAGCCTTACATATTTGGAAAGAAGCTCACCAGTTCCGCTTAGCGTGGGTGGTAGAACAGGTGGAGAGGGTGCCGGTGCTCCCACCATCCATAGCGCCATTACCCTACGTCCTATCCATACCGGAAGCGTCATGGCAATTAGACTGGCGATAACGAGAGACACACAGACGCAAAGTAGAAGACCAATTAATCTAGCCGGAAACCAGCGAGGTCTAATATACGGCTGGAAGCCAATTGGACCTTCCCGTTGTAATAATGCTTGATGCGCAGCGCCTAAGTCCGGGTGCTGCGGTTCTTCGATCACGGCAGGGCCTGGTTCCTCAGTTTGATCTCTCAAAAGATACGACTGAAGGTCTAGCATCCAAGCTACCACTCGACACCAGCCTGTTATTAAGGCTTTCAACCATGTGCGAGTATGAGATTGTTCAAGGAGCGCCGGAAGTATCACTTGTAGAAGCAGTAGTTCCAGCGAAAATTCTCCAACCTAATTACATGAGAGGAATTGATGAATGTTAAGTCTGCAATGCGGTAATGACAATTATTTGATCAATATGTTACTTACCTGAGTTTCACTCTGAACAGTTACAGTATACGGCAAGAATCCAGGCCATGCCCATCTTAATAGTTTCACTGGTAACCATAAGATTAACAAAATAGCAGTTCCGAATATAACCGCTGAAGCAACGAGTCTTCGTACATGTCGCAGTATTGGAAGATATATCATTTCTTGGATAGGAGAGAAATCGGGATCGTTTAAGTTTCTCAAGAACCAGAGTACACCCGGCCGTAGGACTTCTCTTAATAGAAGAATAAACGAGGCAAAGTGGTAAATGTAAACCATTCCCACTAACCAGTGGATAAACATAGATGTACCAGGAGCTAGTCTGAATGAGGATTCTCTGTCTCTAAGCGTAGCGTCGAACATCGGTAATGAACAAATATCTAGCCACCAGCCACAAACCAGTGGAAGTACACCTATCTCGATGACGGATAGCAAAAAGACCTTTACTATAACATAACAGAGGCCAAGTATACGTCTTGAACGTTGGAAACCCAACAGCGCTGCGAGAGTGTGAAGAACCACTAAAATAACGCCGATAACGCAATATCCACAAACTGTGGTAACTAGTCTCTCAAAATGCGACGCTGCCGTATATTCCTGTAACTCCAACCCCGCTATTGCAAAGTGACCGATGTGATACGGACAGAAGGCAAATACCTGAAACAGAAGACAGTAAACTTTCAAACCCACAAAATAAAAATAAAGTCGATCAATATGTAATATATGTACATACCATGATAAATAAGGTATTTAGCGAAACGACCCAGAACACGTGTTCGAGAAATACTAAAGAACCATCCAAGCCTAATAGGCGTTCCCACGTCAGTTCTTCCGCGGGTCTGTCCCATTCCATTGGATTCCAATTTGCTTCTTCGGCCGCCCCTTGTGCCTGACCTTGGACTTGACCTCTCCAGCCTTCACCAGCTCCAGCATTTACTTGTTGAGCATTTCCAGCTTCTTCTCTAGGTGGGACTTGTGGCTCTTCTCTGGGCAGTGCTTCTGGCTCGCCCAATCTCTGATTGTCCACATTGTTTTCACCCCCCTCTCTATACAAAGGTTGGGCTTCTGGCATTGGAAACTCATTGTTAGCTGCCTCTGGTGGATTAGGTGGTTCATCAACAAAAGGAGGCACATTGTTGTTATCCTGGGCCTCTTGTGGTTGAAGAGCCCTTTGTTCTTGAATCTGTTGAGCAGGTGCTTCCGCATTTGGGGGGTCAATAGGAACAACAAAGAATTGCACATTATCCCTTTCAAGCCAATCAGGCCCACCAGCAAGTAGAATCTGTTCCCTTAACCATACCAAGCCGATAAAGGCAAATAGAGTGCAGGACACTACGAAACAGCCATGAAATACATCTGAAGATATATTCTCTGCAGACAACATGTCCATTGGTAAAGACATAATCTATAAATAAAAGAGCTGCATTGTATAATTGGGTTGTTATAACAGTATGCAACAAATATTTTATTATATTTTGATATCTCTTACTCGAACTAAATCCAGTGGTCCACTAAACAATGCTCTGTATGTTCTGCAAGCAGTCAGTGGAACAACACCAAGCCACGCGATTGCTACCAAAGTGTAATGTAACCAGTACTTAACTGCTGTTACAATACTAGAGAACAGACCCCCAACAACATCTCTAATGGGTAACCGACGAGGCATATCAGGGCTATAGATTGGTGTGAATGAAAAACGGTATCCGCAAAGTTCACAATATTCCTTCCGTGAATATCGCATCCATTGCACTAAACATTCTTGATGAATCCATTTAATACTGCCTGTGCAGATACATGGGTGGAACAAGGGTCTGTCTGCGAGGCCTTCGGATCTGCAGACCCTGCAGATATCGGCTCCTAACATGTCCTCCGCCATGTTTGCCGTTTATTATCGTCAACCTTGTAAATATTCAGTCAGTAATAATATTTCTGAAAGGCAAGCAAATAAATTAATGTATGATAAGGCATGCATGGTTGTAAAATAACATACAGATGGAACAGGAAAGAAAATACAATAATGAAGAGGTATCCTTCAAAGTATATTCTTATTGACAATGATTAGGAAAATATATTAGACATCGTCGTGAAACGTGGCGTATTAAATATTTAAATGTGATTTTAACAACGAAGTCGTAGAACGATGAATTTCGATAAATTAAAAAGATGAATAATTAGTACGTTAACGTTGGTGAAACGCGACTAAACATAATGATTGTTCCAGTAAAAAAATAGAAGTCACGGTGCAAAATAGGGGACATGCTTCTCAGACTTCATAATGCCTGTTGTAAGAAAATAATTGATTTCCATAGTCACCGATCATATCTAAGATATAGTGCCTATTACTTACGCGTGTTTCGATAAAAATATAGAAATCCAAAGTTATTATGCAAAATATTGAAAATGTCTACTGCTACTTCCAGCTCTTTCTTTCTCGTGTTAGCATGGTTGCAACATTCTTAATAAAAAGGTTACTGCTACCATTTCGCAATGCAAAGATCATAATTGCTATTCGTTAGTAGAAACTTCTTTCATAGTAAATCTTAAATTTTCTTGTAATTATTGTATTACCCTTGTGGAGTCAAATGAGCCAACTACGAACGACTACGCATAAATTGTTATTCATAGGGAATATTGAGTGATTAAGTTTTGTGTTCGATTCACCGATAAAACGCGGGGATGTTGATGGCGCACGACGGCGGCAATTAAAACTGAACGTTGTATTTAAAAAGTGTTCAATTGCGAGAAGATGTGAAGCGGTTCGGGTTAACTAAAACAATTCCTGAATATTTCGATCAGGAACATACATATTTTAAAATGACGTTTCCCAACGTCGATGAGAATGTTAATTATACTTCTTAACCTTATGTGTATGTCATGTCAGTGTTATTTAAGAGTTCTCGTTACGTTGTTAATCACTTGCGTGTATGTCACATTGTGAAATTAAATTTTTTGAACTCAACAACTTCGTTTCTTCTAAGATTCCACAGTTTCGACGTCATGAAAGTTCTAAATGTTGCGGAGAAAAATGATGCAGCAAAGAACATTGCTGGTTGTTTATCTCGCGGTACCTCTAAACGGGTATTTAACATTGCTAATAATTTAATCCGCAACTGTTATACAACCAAAACTTCTACATACCTTATTATCAGATTCATACATCTTACCCTATATATTTCAGAGAGAAGGTATCTCACCATACAATAAAATCTATGAGTTCAATGTACAATTATGGAACCAAAACTGCACAATGATCATGACCTCTGTGTCCGGTCACCTTTTAACAGATGAATTTACAGGAGCGTACAGAAAATGGCAGGGTTGTCACCCATTAAGTTTATTTGATGCACCTATATCTAAACAATGTATAGATGAAAGCTCCATAAAAATTAAGAAAACATTGGAAAGAGAAGTACAAAAATGTAATTCATTAATTATTTGGACAGATTGTGATAGAGAAGGAGAGAACATAGGTTTTGAAATTATTCAGGTCTGTCAAGCAGTTAAACCTAATATCCGTATATACAGGTAAAATAATAGGAATACAAGTTATGCTATTGTGTAATGTAAATATTATTAAATGCATTCCATCGCAGGGCAAAATTTTCTGAGATTACTCAGACATCTATAAACAGAGCTTTACAAAATCTATGTGATCCACATAAGCCAACTAGTGATGCTGTTGAAGTAAGGAGAGAGTTAGATTTAAGAATAGGTATTTAGTACTGTCTGATTTACAGAAATGTTTTGTTAAAGCGAAATATAAGGAAGGAAAACATTAATGTTCCCAGGTGCTGCATTTACGAGGTTCCAAACAATGAGACTTCAGAAAGTATTTCCCAGAAGTCTTGCAGATATGTTAATTAGTTATGGAAGTTGTCAGTTCCCCACCCTAGGATTTGTAGTTGAAAGATTCTTAGCCATAGAAAGATTCAAACCAGAGCCATACTGGAAGATAAAAGTGGTGGATATTCGTAATGATATGCCAGTAGAATTCAGATGGGCCAGGGTAAGATTATTTGAAAAGCTGCCCTGTGAAGTTTTGTTAGACATATGTCTGGAGCATCCAGATGCCACAGTGTTGAAAGTAACAAGTAAACCGAAGAGTAAATGGCGGCCACTGCCATTGGATACAATTGTAAGTAAAAAAATAACAATTCGAATGACTACAGCGAAGTCTGATTTATGCGTTTGTTCTTTTTGAATTTAGCAAATGGAAAAGCAAGGTTCTAGAATACTTCACTTAAGTGCAAAGGAAACCATGAAGATAGCTGAGAAATTATATACCCAAGGTCTTATCAGCTATCCACGTACGGAAACAAATATATTTCCGAAAGAAATAGACCTTGCCTCTTTGGCGAGGCAACAAATAGATCATCCAGCGTGGGGAAATTTTGCGCAACGATTAATAGCAGAAGGAGTAAATCCCAGACAAGGAAATAAAAGTGATCAAGCACATCCTCCTATACATCCAATAAAATACGCGAATAATTTGCAAGGTCTGCATGATTTCTATAAGATTATTAAACAGTACACCTTAAATAACCCGTCTATTTCATTAAATTTTATAAACAGGCAATGAAGCCAAGATCTACGAATTCGTTGTTCGGCACTTTCTCGCTTGTTTATCAAATAACGCAGTGGGTCAAGAAACAATAGTAGAGATCGATATAGCTGGTGAAAAGTTTACTGCTAACGGCCTCCAGATTATCGCAAAGAATTATTTAGAAGTATACATATACGAAAAATGGAGCGACAAGGAAATTCACAATTATCAACAGGGACAGGTGTTCAGGCCAACGAATATAGACATGATACAGGAGGAAACATCTCCGCCGCAGTTATTAACCGAAGCAGATTTAATCAGTTTAATGGACAAATACGGCATTGGCACCGATGCCACTCATGCAGAACACATTGATACGATAAAGTCACGGCAGTATGTAGGGCTGATGGACGGAAAGCATTTAATGCCCGGTAAGCTTGGAATCGGTTTAGTGATGGGCTATGATAATATGGGATTTCAAATGTCAAAGCCGCTTCTACGTGCCGGATTAGAGAAAGATTTGAAACTGTAAGTCAATCATTATAATTTCTATAACCATCCAGTAGGAGTATACTGGAAAAATGTTAATTCCATGTTTCGTCTCTCAGGATAAGCGATGGTGTGAAAAACCCAAAAGACGTTTTGCAAAGTCAAATAAACAAGTATCGCGAGTTGTTCAAGATA
Source organism: Mimumesa dahlbomi (assembly GCA_917499265.3). Lineage (NCBI taxonomy): Eukaryota > Metazoa > Arthropoda > Insecta > Hymenoptera > Crabronidae > Mimumesa > Mimumesa dahlbomi. Next base: position 16,042,169 of record OU824117.1, read on the forward strand.
GCGCTAGAACAAGCGAATTTAATCGATACCGCTTTAGCTACTTACATTGAAGAACAACCAAATGAGACAGAAGAGATGCAATTCAACATACCACCTGTCGAAGTTGTTATCTTGAAATGTCCGAAATGTGGTGGTGACATGACGCTGAGAGATAAAAAACAAGGTGGAGGAAAATACATTGGATGCATGGGATTCCCTACATGTACCAATGCTATTTGGCTCCCTCAAGCCGTAGAGAATGTAGAAGTTTTAAATGATGTTTGTTCAGACGTAAGTATACATCGATACAATGTTATAAGTTTAAACAACTACATTTAAAATTTATGTTTTATAACTACCAATTACATTAATTTCAGTGTTCAGGAAATAAGCGTAAATTAAGATTTAAATTAAATCGAAACGCTTTTCCTATTTGGGGTACTAGCTACGAGACTTGTATAGGTGGCTGTGATCCTATGTTTAACGAGGCGATGAACATAAAGAAAGAAACTGTAAGGAACACAGTCATATTGAATGACACCGGTTATGATAGTATGTCTAGTAGCATAAGATCAAGTACTGCTTCAAACGCAACCCAATCAAGACACAATAGAACCGATCAAGTCGGTGCACGTAGGACGAATGCATCTCAAAGTAACGCATCTATAGGGCCCGTCCGAAATTCGAATTCGAATAATACTAATGAATACAGACCAAGAAATCCTTACACTAATATAAGGCCCAATAATACGCGAAACGACGAAACCAGAATATCCCAAGTTGAACAAGGTAAAACTTGGGGTGCCATTGATAACGATGCAGTTATAATGTGTACTTGTCATGAAAACGCGATTCAGTTAACAGTGAAAAAAGAGGGACCAAATCGAGGTAAAGAATTTAATGATGATTTGAAATCGATTTTTTTCCTTATATGTCTCGTTTATCAAAAAATATTTTACAGGAAGATTATTTTATAAATGCGCCAAGCGTCAAGGTACCGGTTGCGATTTCTTTCTCTGGGCACCGGATAACGCAATACCGGCGCAAACGAACGAAATCAGAAATCAATCGTCCTATAATACGAATAACGACTGGGGATCGTCATCCGATACAAATAATGATTGGGGATCATCATCTAATACAAATAATGATTGGGGATCATCATCTAATACAAATAATGATTGGGGCTCGTCATCTAATACGAATAATGGTTGGAGAAGACAGAATAACAATGTTGAAATGAGAAATTGGGGAAACACAAGCGCATCTACTACAACTAATAACTTTATGTGCCACTGTAATTTGTCAGCTAAGCAGTAAGTTTCAAATTAAAACAAATAACATACAGAGTGATGAACAAATAATTATTTTTCAATCAATCGAAGGAGAACAGTTCAGAAAGAGGGTCCTAATAAGGGTCGAACGTTCTACTCGTGCTCGAAGAACATGCAGGATTCGTGCAAGTTTTTCCAATGGGGAGACGAGAACACCGATCAAAATGAAACATTTTACGATAGGAACACTGAAAGATTAAGAGGACGAGGTAGAGGACCAGGTAGAGGACGTGGCAGAGATAGCGGTGCTTCCAAAACACGGGTAGGGTCCGGCGGAAAAAGAAAATGCGGTGTCTGTGGAGAGGAAGGTACATAATTTAACAAATTTCATCAGAATTATTATGGTACTGTACTGTAATCAGCATTTAATTCTTCCCAAGGGCATACACGGAAAACTTGCGTAGTGAATGTAATGGATTGATGAAGAAAGAAAAGGCAGCAAACTGTAAATTATGTACAGTATTAATGGAATCACAGGGGTATAAGGCAATGTTACAATCACAATTATTTAAAATTATTTTCTTAAATCATTTACTCTATATATTAATATGATTAGTATATTTCTTTAATTCCATCTTTTATGTTCCTCAGATTAATTTTTAATTACCATATACACAGTAAACGGTGAAATTGATTGTAGTAACACACGATTTTAACATTAAGTAAGAAAAGTTTTTTAAGTTCTCTACTATAACATTACTTTCTTTTCAATCTCTCTAATTCTTCTTTTTGCGATTGAAATTCTGCCGTTGTTTGTGTCAACTGTGAGATAAATGAGATTAATATCATAAATTAGGGATAGGAGAGCTGTTAAATATTTTGTAAATAAACGTTTTTGATTATCTGTTTCCAATCCAAAACAAAAAAATTATTACCGTATCAAGGAGTACTTCAAATTTTAACTTCAACAAGTTGTTCTCCTCCTCTAGATGTTTCATCTCTTTTTTCAGCTTCTCATTCTCTTTAAACATGCCTCCAACCTTTCCCGATTCTGAAATGATGAAACGGTTTTAATGCATTTTACCTTTAAGAGGCTAATCAGATACTGAATAAACGAGATATACCTGGAATCCACAAACCAGCTTCAAAATTGATTTCCTGATCACCAAGTCTTACACGAATAGGTCCTACATCAGGCCCAAGTTCTTTCTCTATTCGTTTGGGACTCAAATCTTTATTTGCTAAGAATACCCCAGCTTTTCTGGTAGGTGTCTTTTTAGGGGAGAATTTATTTGAAAACAATGGCATTGTACTTATATACGATATTATGGTATAAATAATTACAAAATTCTATACAGTCTAGGTTAACTATCATATATGTTTATAAGAAAATGCATAAAACGATAGGTGCATAAACGACAATATTCACACACAGACAAAGTCTTGATTCGTTTTATATTTCATTGTTATTGTAATACATATTGTATTATCATACATATGACATAGCTAAACATAACACGATTCGAATGCGAAAGTTATAACAACATGGACACCAGTCAGGGGCAGGAGGACGATACTTCCGTAGTAAAAGTTTGGACGCCCGTTTTAGTTTCAAGCAGACTGACAGTTTTTAGATGGCACCACTTTCTCCCACCATTACGCAAATGATCCTGGACGTTTTTGACACGGAATCCAAATCCGAATAAGACAGTAAAAGAATCAGGTCGATATCGAAACATTTGCGGAAATGACGAAGAATTACGAAAGTCGCGAAAAATCGTCAAATTGTGACAGTTTTTTGGTTCTCAATGACTTAATTTTTGAGATAGCGGTCTGAAACTTGTACCATTGTTTTAGTTGGGAAATTCTACGCCAGATCAATATATAATAGTTGTACTTTTCGAAATATTCACGTTTCGCCAAAATCTGACCGCGAAAAATCCTGAACTATAGCCTTCAGATTTTCGTTGAAAATGAAATTTTCGAAAAGTACAACTATTATACATTGTTCTGGCGTAAAATTTCCTAACTAAATCAATGGCACAAGTTTCAGCTCGCTATCTGTAAAATTGAGCGAATGCCGACGGAAAACGTGAATTTTAAAAATGTTACCATTGTGAAGGGTAGCAACGTTACCATTATGGGTTCGAGTCTAGGATGACGGTAGAGACGCTATAGTCTGTTCGTATTAACAATGTTACCGTCGTGAAGAGTAGCAACGTTACCATTATGGGTTCGAGTCTAGGATCACTGAGGGTCAGTCGGAACCGGGTTTTATGGCGGCTGATGGCGGTTGTAGTTGGTTATGGCGCAGTACTGACCTCGGTAGGTCAGGATTTTTTGCGATTTTCGTAAATCGCCCGTCATTTCCGTAATTTTTGAGCTATTAAAATGATCCGGGACGTTTTGGATGCGGAATCCGACGCCAAATGAGACCGTGAAGGACATCTGTCAATGCGGGGGCGAAACTAAAGGACAAATTGTTCCATATGAGCTGGGTGTCCCCTGTCATGATCGCTACGTATTTCGTCTGCTTCTAAGCAAGGTTAATCGAAACTGAGATCATCTTCTGGTTTTTTCCTGCCATCATTAACCGCCATCGCAGAACAGGATTCCAGGAAATGTTTATTAAAACGTTACGTAAGATCACGCATCATTAGAACAACTTGTCATTGTCTCCGACGTCTATAACTCGAAATCATGTCTACCTGGCTCGGAACGATTGCGAACAACGTACTTCGTAACATTGTTTTCTCCGATACTCTGCCCAATGTGATTCAAGAGGTGAAGCCGGAACAGTACAGCAGCCGGCATATTCAATGCAGAGAGGACGGTATAGTGCTCTACGGTCGCGGAGAGAAACAGGAAAAGTATGAAATCGTCCTACACAGGCCGTGCACAGAAACCTTGCACCATGCTTACAGGTATATTTGTGTTTGTGTCTGTTATGTGAAGTTATCAAGTTTTTACATTACATATAGCTTGCATGATCTTTCAGTAGTTCTTAATAAAAACTGTACTTAATAGATATCGCTGTTTACTAGATCAGTTCAATCGGAGGTATTACACATACATATATATATATATATATACACATAATTTCAGCCTATTCAGATCAGAAGACAAGGAACTTGCAGAGACACGGTTTCTCGTGTACAAGGACAAAGTACCGGTACTTGTACAAATTTCTCGGGAGGTAACTATACACTTTTAAAATACTTGTTTATAGAATAGTCGTAATCGATATACTTGTGACAGATTCAGAAAGATATCTTAAAAATTATCCAAACATTGACCAACAAGAACTTATTTCCAACATCTCTGACCCAAATTTTACTAGACATTCCCACAATTTTGTTTAACTATAAATATCCTAATTCTTGCTACAGATGTGCAATGTGAGCAGAATCCAGAAGTTATGTGACACCTTGGTAGAACATCCAACGTGGACACTGGCACACCTTGCAGCACACTTTGCTCTCTACGACGCATTCGCTCACGCTGTAGTAAACAGCCAGCTAAACAGTGGAGATCTCGAAATGGGGATGTCACCTTTACAGGTGGCAGTGCAGACCAACAATCTACGTACAGTACAGATGTTGATAGCTGCCAAGAGCTCGCTAGAGCATCTAGACCATAATGGAAACACTGTGTATCACTACGCTGCTACGTCTACCAAAGAAATCATTCTGGCTCTCGGTGGAGACCTTCCAAATAGCTTAAATAGTCGCAACAGCAATGGACATACGCCTATGCATGTCGCGTGTCTTAACAACAAGCCCGAGTGTGTTAAAGCATTGCTTTTAATTGGTGCCGATGTCAATATACCAGCTTCGGAGGGCCAGCCTTCGAGTCCAGGTTATGTAGGCGATTTTCTTCATAGCAAACCGAACGTTTTGCATGCCGATGATATGAAATTTGGTGGAACTCCGCTACACTGGTCCTTAAGCAGGGAAGTGATCAATGCGTTGATAGACACCAACTGCGATATAGATGCTTTGAATTTCGACGGTCGTACAGCTCTTCATATCATGGCGATGCGGAAACGACTACCGTGCGTTGTAGCACTTTTGAGTCACATGGCTTCCGTAAATATTGTTGACAAGGAGGGTAACACTCCGTTACATTTAGCCGTTTCACACGGCACGCCTAGTATCGTTCAAATATTAATTGGCTTCGGAGCTGACATAGACGCAAGAAACTGGAAGTCCGAGTCACCGCGGCACTTGACGAATATTGAATCAAACGATGGCCAGAAAATTCTGTACATTCTCGACGCAGTAGGCGCGGCACGCTGTCCACCTGAGATGATAGGCTGTAGTCTTGGCTGTAAGTCTAACGAAAATTTTAACGGTGTAGCACCGCCACAACCGCCAACAGCCGTGCCACGCACCGCCTTGGATCAAATGCTTCATGTCTCTGGAATGGAAAAGATGGCTACGCAAGGAAATAAGAAGATAAAAGGCGGTAGACTGTTGTGTCTCGATGGTGGCGGTATTCGTGGCTTGGTCCTCGTGCAGACGCTACTGGAAATCGAATCAATTCTGAAGAAACCTATCGTTCAATGCTTCGATTGGATCGCGGGAACTTCGACCGGTGGAATTCTGGGTCTCGGACTTGCAGCTGGTAAATCTCTGAGAGAATGCCAAGCACTCTACTTCCGAATTAAGGAGGAAGCTTTTGTGGGAATGCGGCCGTACGCTAGCGAGGGCTTGGAAAAAGTTCTGAAGGACTGTTTAGGGGCTACCACTGTTATGGCGGATATCGTAAAGCCAAAATTAATGATAACCGGAGTATTGGCCGACAGGAAACCACTGGATCTTCACCTCTTCCGTAACTACGAATCTCCCAGTAGTCTTCTGCAAATTACAGAAACTTCAAAGTTTACGTCTCCAGCACCGCCAGAGGAACAGTTTCTCTGGGAAGCTGCTCGCGCCACTGGCGCCGCTCCCTCTTACTTTCGATCGTTCGGAAAATTTTTGGACGGTGGTCTGATAGCCAATAATCCAACCCTTGATGCCATGACGGAGATTCACGAGTACAATCTCGCATTAAAAGCCACTGGACGCGAGGACGAAGTCACCCCATTGTCTATGGTGGTATCACTAGGTACGGGCCTGATACCAGTTAGTCCCATTAGAGAAATAGACGTGTTTCTGCCGGAGAGTCTATGGGGTACCGCCAAACTGGCAATGGGAATATCTGTCTTGGGCGCGCTATTGGTCGACCAGGCAACTATGAGCGACGGGAGAGTCGTGGATCGAGCTAGGACATGGTGTTCTATGATCGGCGTACCTTACTACAGATTCAATCCACAGTTGTCTGCGGAAATAGCTATGGATGAGAAGAACGATGAGATCCTGGCTGATATGATCTGGACGGCGAAAGCGTTTATGCATGCGAATAGGGATCAAGTGAAAGAGTTAGCTGCGGTGATAGATCGGGATACGTTATACGAGTAGTAATCAGTTAGAAATGTTGAGTCGTAAAACGTCCATATATGATTTATATATAAGAGACTATTGGTTCAGTCAACGTTAGCTTAATAATTGTACTTGTTAGCTATATCACTCAAAAAGATTTAGCGAAGTGATGAATATCGAGAAGTTTAAAGGAATCTTTAAAAATTGTTGGTTCCACGGTGGCATTAATAGAAAGTCTCATACCCATCGATCGAGATTGTTGTCCGAAAAAATGATTAATTTGATTCGTATGAATTCTCACATTTGTTTTCTATCCTTTTATATACAAAAGTAGAATGTTTATTTTTAAAGAAGGAAATGAATAAAGTTAAATTCGTAACGATTAAGGATTAACGTAGTGAGTAGTAGATAATGTTGCGTCGTTTCTTGTGTAGCAGAAAGATATTGTACCCAAGTTACACGTGCAAAGTAACTATTTATTTATTTATTCATTTATTCGTTTAGTCACCAAATCTTATTCAAGAATAAATAGAAAAGACATTACAAAGCATTATAACGTATTATTTCATCATCGAAGTGATATAATCGCATTAAGTACCTGTTGCTTAGTACAAATCATTTCCTGCAGCCTGAAAAATGTTCCGACGGCATTCAGCGGTACGTATTCGCAGATGTTGACATGATTATCAATTGTAATTAACCTTCTTCCTCTTTAATAGTCGCGGCGGATCAACCCCTCCGATACGTACCTCGAATAAATCATAACAACCAATTATGTACCTTACCGCGGACCCATATAATACGGTGGTTGCGCCATAGATGAAATATATGGATAAAAACTATGTGATACACCTTGTGACTGATAATCATTGTCCTCGTGCATAGCGTATCCTTCCGGTCCAGGATAGTACTGACCGTGCACGCAGTAGGACTTCGTCGGACCATTAACATCCGGATACTTCAGACTCTCCGAATACATCTTAGATTCCGGATACTTGGGGAGATCGTACGGTTTTGGCTGTAGATCGTACTTCGGTACCTCGTGGTACTTGATCGGCTCGTAACTTTTCGCCGTGGATTCGTATTTGTTCTGATCCGCGGAATATTTCGTCGGATCGCTGGGCCAGGATCTTGAAAGGTCGTAGGTACTCTTTGACTCGTGATACGTGGGCCTGTCGTACGTTTTGACGCTCGTCTCTGGATAGAGTCGCGGATACGTGCACTCTGGTGAGTTCGCAGAGTCCAAAGACGTGGTGGCTGGTGGTAAAGTAGTACGGTGCATCACTATGCCCATTTGATCCTCTGGCTTAGGTTTTCTTCGGCGTGGCTGGTACTGGTGATCCCAATTGATATATGTTTAACATAACGTTACGATCTACAACTTTTATAATATTTACCTTGTAGTGCGGGTGTTGCTTTTTGTGCGCATTCCGGAGTCTCTCAGCCTCCTCTATGAACGGCTGCTTCTCTCCATCGCTGAGAATTCTAATTGAATTTAGGTTTTACGTTAATATTCGCCCTTCCATACGAAATCCATTGAAATTACCTCCACAGTTTGCCAAGCGATTTCGATAATTCCGCGTTGTGTAGCTGGGGATGCTGATCGGCGAGTCTTCGTCTAGCTGCCTGGGCCCAAACCATAAACGCGTTCATGGGACGTTTCACGTGAGCGCTCCGTCTGCCGCCTGCGCGGGAAGTTACGGGAAGTAGAGTCCAGTCGTATCCTGAAGAAACGAAATATCTTTTCGAAGACCGGACTACACTGGCGAACGGGAGCTAGTCCGACACGAATTTGAACCTAGCGAGAACAATCGAATGAAACTGTGTGCAGACTGGCCGGAAACAGCGTACCCTATCTTCCGTCGAACCTAAGGAATAGGCGATAAAACGACACCTGTATCCTCGCTAGGTGTACAGCGCGTTAAGCTATATGTCTACCGTACTTTTGTCTCTCTCTTGCTCTCTCTTTCTACAATGGTTTTAACGATTCCCGGTCGTGACGTAAACGCGCGATAGCAGTTTTACGAGTTCGAAATCAAAGAGAGGTCCCGAGCACGGTGGTCTTTATCGGTCGATCGCGTGCTCGTATTAAGAGACTAATTATTATTATTGTCGGCTTCCGCTCTCTCCCGCTAAACCAGGCGGTTCGCGACTTTGAGCTAAAGCTTATTTGGGTCATCGCCAGAGTTTTCCATTCGGAGAAATTCTATCGCGAATCTGATGCACGGTCGAGAAAACTGCATTTACAAACTGCCCGACATTGCACCGCGGCGAGTAAAACCGCGTGCAGCTAAGAGTCCTGCGTGATTAACAAATTTCGGTTGCACGGTTGCAGTCGGCAGAGAAATAAAAGTTTGTCGATCCGTCGTGGGAACCCACCCGGTGTTAACCGTAAGTCTAGTTAAACGAATTCAGCATGCAGCGGATATAAATCTATTTTATGTCCAGCCGCTTCCACGAGTTTAGCGGCAGGTTTGTCGGGAAAAAAGTCGAGTCGAAAGGGAAGAAAGGACCAGCGAAGGTTGGTAGATCATTTCAAAGTATACTCTGCTTCTAATTGCCACATCGGTGATCGTTAAAGACTAAACGGAAGGACTACACGTGGTAAAGTGTCGGCCAGGGTCGTACCCCGGGCTAATTACCGTGGGGCCATGGTTCAACGAGGCGGCCCCTCTGTCGGCTCCTTTAACGACCGCTGGAGGTCCTCGGCTGATACAAAACGGAATATTTTCCATGGAAACGCGGAAGGGGTTGCGCCAGCGAACGCGACGGGAATAGAAAAAGTTTCGCGCGAAAAATATATATGGCCTGGAAACGTAGGGGACTGGCTTCTAATCGGCCGTTTCACTGCTATCCTTTTTCGGGTATCGTCTAATACGGCCGCGATAACGTCGCTTTTGTCGGGTATCATTGAATCGTCCACGAATTATTATATGTATGATAGAAATGCGACAATGTTGAATCTTTTGTACCGCCGGACAAAGACGTTTAGTCTTTCGAAACTCTGGTTCTAGACGCATGATCAATCTGCGAGGGTCCACGTGCTAAGGACAAATTGATTAATTTGTAAACTCGGAGAAGTTCGGGAGCCACAATACGGGGTTGTGGCACGGTGAATGAATCGGTGTGTTCGGCCATCTCGGTCATCAATGCCGACCTGTCGTCGACGCGTGCTACATTAACTCCTTTACAAATCCTCTTGTTATCCGTGGATACTCTCGTTAACTTAACTGTCTATATGCATCGACACCTTCCTGTCTCGGTGATTGATATTACCTACTTGTTATAGATCTTATACCGGAGTAAATGTCTATTCTTTCGATGTAGATTCAACAGCGCCGGTAAGATTCGATGCCAAGAGATTTTAATGTCTCGTGACGGGTTAAACATTTAAATTCATTTTCATAGCAAATATTTCGAGGGACGCTCCGCCAAAAGACTCGTAAATCTGGCTTACTTACACATCCCCCGTGCGATATAAGTATCGCTTATAAAACGTAACGTTACAAAATTATATTTAGATATCGGTATATAGACAAAGCGAGGTACTTTCATTGTTGTATTGCCACAAAGAAATTTGGTGCACCGCGGAATTTCCCGAGGACGAAAATTTCAGCAAAGATACGACAGAGATAAATCATGTCAGCCGATGTCTCAGATTTAATTTCGTCCTAGCATAATTAGTGTCGGTGGGCAAGCGTTCAGAGCGGTCTCGCTCTGCTCGCAGCACCTGCCACTCGAATCTGCGTGCGGAATCGTCTTTCCGCGGGCCTCTCCTCTCCACCCCCCCCCCCCCCCCTCGGCCTCACTCTCTCTCTCTCTCTCTTTCCCTCTTTCTATCCCGTGGTCCCGATTTTCCTTCTGTCCTCGGGTATCGCGTGGATAAATCTGCGGAGCCAACCGCGCCGAAGCCGGCTTTCAACGCCAATTAAAGTGTCCTCCCTAAACGACCCGATGAAGACACGACGACGGGAACCGAGGAAAATCAACGAAGAGAACCCACACGATCAAATTGCGCTACCTTTTCGCAGAATAGAATCAGATGTCGTGCGACGCAGCGGTACAACGTTATTGAAAATAACATAGGGGAATCAAACCTTGCAGCAGCTTGCCCACGGCATCGTCCAAAGCGCTGCTGCAGTGTCCGCTGTTCGATGATCCAGCTTTTGTTTCCATCGTCGACATACCGTTACCACGATGAGGTTCCATCTCTACGGAATTCACGTTATCACTGGATCAGCCTTCACATCCGCAATAGAATTTGCAAATCGTCCCGAGTCCTGGAATTTATTTGTCGCGAATTCTTATCACGCGGGTATTTATCGTTTGCTTCGTCGTGCCTTTTCTTTCCTTACGTTAAAGTTTCAAGCATTTCATGAAAAAATAGCTTCGGAGAGATCGACAATTAATCCAAGGTTATCGCGAGGCAATATATCTTCGTCCCTTGAACCCTTGATACAGCATCCGCTTCCATCGACTTTCCTAGATCCTGTCTGTTTATCAGGTTCAATAAATTTCACAGACGAATCAACCAATTCCGTGACTCAGTTTTCTCGGCTAATTAATTACCCTCCGATTATCGTGTGTTTCCCGAAATCGATCGAGACTACTCCCGCTTCTTGGTAGCAGCGTCAAAGTCTTTGTGGACGATTCGCGTGAAACCTTATCTATCGGAATTTTAACCTGATTTCACCACAGCAGCGTTCGATTCGAAATATCGTCGAGTAAGAAGTTTCACACGCTGAAACCCGAAACTTGACTCACAGGTGTGAAATCATGCTTTTGATATTCCCCACCGATCGTTGTCCCTTTGATACACATTCCTGGCACTTCCCGTAGCTCTACAGGAACGTCTGGGATGATTTATCGATCGATCGATCGATCTATGCGAGAGAGGACGCAGCGGCACGCGAATCACGGAAACTCCGATGGCCGACTGAGTGACTGACTAGAGAGGAAAACACCGACACACACCCGTGGCTATGTGGAGGTACTGGGACCAGGCACACAGGTTGGTCCACGAAAGAGGCAGAAACGAGCACACGTCTGGCACACGCACCAAACGTCGGATGGAGGCGGTTCCGTGGATCACCTCTGGTGGGGGTGAAGGATCTTCCTTTTATTCTCTTATCCTCTTGATTCTTCGTCCTGCCACGTCCTGATTCTTCGTAAAATAAACATAGCACGGAAACGAGGTGTTACAAAGAAAGAAGCGAATCTCAGCAGGCATTACGCAAAGATAGGAAAACCTGGTGAATACATACTCGATGAACAGTTTCGCGGTTGGGTTTTTCAAGTTAATTTGACGGTCGAATTTCATATTATTTGATCCCGACAAATAACTAGAGGCGCTATGCACGCGATTAGATTAGATTATATGGACTTTTCTCGAGTGTCCAAACTCGTAAATTACCCCGTCAAGGTATTTATAATTAGATCGAGTCGGGGGAGAGTGATTTTCCGTCGCGCACCGGTCGAGAATAAACGAAAGAAAAAGTAATCGAGGAAAGAGAAGCGAGGAGGGTAAATTCGAGAGTGTTCCTCGCGGTACGCGCGCGCAATGTTGGGTTGACAGTCTCCGTCTTTCTGGCGAGCCTAATTATACAACGAATTTAATGAATGAGTGAGCTAGCAAAGACAGTGGTCCATACATGAGCATATATAAACCACGGTCAATGCCGTGTAGCGGCTTTTGTGGAAGATCAAAGGGAGCATCTTACTCGCACTTTACTGGGGATTAACTCGCTGGTAGCTTGGAAACGCTCGAGACACTTAGACGGATTACAGATTGCTACGTTTTTATCCCGGTGTCGACGAGTCTATCGCTTAAGAAAACGCGTTTCACTAACGAGCGATGCAAAACCAGCTTCGGAGGTTTTATCGTGCGCCGAACTCGACGGTATGTATTTTTTTTCCAACGCGTCGCGAACGACAAGGTCCGTTGCGCTTCCCTTCCGCAAGAACAAAGTTCTAACGACGTTTCGCGCTGCGTCGCCGGTGGAAAATTTTCCACGTATCTCACGCATCGTTCGACGATCTTTCATCGCGGATTCACGATACCGCGGTTCGTCCGGGGACCGCATTATGCACCGCGTAGCCGAGCCACGATTCAAATTTAGCCGACCGCGAACAATAATATTGATTTCACCAAGCCGGAATTTTGCTCTTCCCGGGATAAACATCCCGATGCGCACGTGGCGCCAATATGTGCCTTCGTTCTCGGTATACGTGCGCACGTATGTACAGCGCACAACGTACAACGTACGAGAATGCGTTTCAGGGCCGCGGTGGAAAACGGCGTGCAACTGGGCTTTCCTGAAAAAGGATCCCACCGTATCCCGTATCCCGTATCCTTTTTCCGCGAAGCTAAACAAAACCGAGTCCGACGATGATCTCCTCTCCCGCCACCGTACGGCTCGTGCTATCGATTTCAAACTTCCACGTATATATACATATGTAGACGATACTTATTTTCGACACCGATCCGTGTTTCCCCGTTTCGGAAAAGAGGTGATAAGAACGTGCGTATAAACGCAGCTGCCTGCCACTCGGAAGCGAAGTCGAACGATGACGTGGGAACACGACAAACACGAAGCGTTTCCCGGTCGAACGAAACTTCCTACGAGAGACTGTTTGCATCCCGCCAAATATGTAATTACCAACAAAGTATCGGGTACGATATCGAACGTACAATAAAATAATGATTCCAGTAATCCCGGGGGGGTCTTTGGGGGGGTCGGTCTGTCGGGCACTTGAAAGGATCTCTCTCGGGCCGGGTACCCGACACATGTAGCCCCCCGGGTGGCGGGCACCGCAACTCGCGGACCCCCAACGGCGACACGAGCTACGCATTCTGCACCGTCATCCACCCGCCGCGATGTCATTGCGTACTACGTAAGCCCCGTGGAACAGAGTCTTCGGACACTAATGTTTTTCAGCGTTTCATTTCTTACTCCAACCGTCCTCTAATCTTTCGGTTCATTTTTCCCCCGTGCCAACGGATACTCGGACAAATTTCTCCGTCAAATGGTTCGCCGGTCCGCAGGCCGGAGCGAGAATTTCCCTCGGACGGTTCGTCTAGAAATACCCTAACGTCTCGAGTACCCCGCGAGAAGTGCAGCGCGCAACCATGAGTGCAACCATGAGTGCGAGGCAGGCTTGGTGCATCGCCAGGAAAATTGCACGCTCCTCCTTGTGACGTCGTAATTGCGGCCAACCGGCCAGCCAATGGGTGTCGTTGCGTGGGTGGGAGTAAGAGAGAAGAAGGTAGATGAAGAGCGACAGAGGGCTGTCGAGAGAAAGAGAGGCTGAGGACGGAGAGGAGAGATAGGTGGAGCGAGGAGAACACCGATTGGTCCCACTCCCGGAGGATATCGTAGCCATGGAAACTGTGCCCGCGGATTCAACACCGAAATAAACGATACTGGCAGGGATACGGGACGAGAGGGGTCGCGCAATTCACGAATCCGCCGGGCGATTCGAATTGCCAGTTTTTCCTAACATTTCAATCCGTTGCGTTCCGAATTATTTTTTTACATTTGTGGATGAGAACCGAGTGACACACACTTTTTGCAAACAATGTAACGGACATTGTAAAATTAAAAGCTCCGGATCGTTGAAATGAAACCCTCGACTGTACTATCTTACGGTCGGACTGAAAATCATTACAGCAGAGATAAGTCCGTATTTGGCCCTCATCCTAAGGGACCGTATCCCTCCCACGCACTCTCTCGGCCGCGAAGCAACAAGTGTCGCCCCGCCCCCAGCGCTCTCTCACACACTCGCTCTCTCCTCTCTCTTTCTCTCTCTGGTTCTCTCTCTCTCCTCTCGGAGGAAACTGCCCCGAGGCGATGCAACCACCTCACTCGAGCGGCGATCGCGCCAGCAACCACAAACCCTCCGGTTACCGTTCTCTCGATAGCAAGGTTGATTTACCGAGGAACCGTGTCGCCGATCGCGCGAACAAAGTAGCAAACCTCGTCCCGACGAATCCGTTGCTACGAGTCTGTTTCGCGGGAGAGTTTGGATAATCGCGGTTGATTTATCCACCCCAGTCGAGGGACAGTGAGTTACGTGAATAATCGAAAGAGTGACTTTGTAAATCTACCGGGAGAGGAGAGTCCGTGAGAAATTGTTTTTAAGCGTCGAGACGAGAAACCGCGCTGCACAGTGTTTCGGAGGTTGTTTCGGCGTAGAGAGCGGAAGCGAGGAATCGTAGTGCTGGGCGATTAGAGGACCGAAAATATAGCCGGAGATAGAAGAGGAAATTCCAAGAAATCGGGATTCGCGATCGCGGAATACATTCCCCGTGCATTCTTGAAACGTCGATAGGTCTGCGTACCGATAGCACTCGGAAAGAGCGGAGAAACGAAAAAGAGAGCATCGCGCTCGTCGACGCGCAAAGAAGCAGATTAGAATTGCCGTGGCTTGACTCATCGAGAAAATAGTGGAAAAAGAAGCGAAAGATACATCGAGACTACGACGCAACATGCCTTTGAATTTCTGCCCACCCTAATCGTGGGTGAAATTAAGGAAAACGTGCAACGATCGAGTCGGACGTGAGAATATAGAGCAGTCGAGAAAGCTGGAAATCTGAAGTGCAACGGAAATGACGTTAATATGATAAATGGATGATTACAATTAATCGATCCACTCTCGTATGTGTACCGCTCGGACGATGAACACTTTCTGTTCGCGATAAGTCGACCCGCGGAACGTGCCATTTTCTTTTAGTTATTTTTCTTTGCTTGTGACACGACGAGAAGATGAACGACGTTATGGGGGATACATCTGTTTCATCGGGAAGCGGTGGCGGCAACTGCAACAACAACAACAGCAGTAGCATCAACAACAATAGAAAAGGATCGGTCGCGGCAGCGGTAGCCAATGGCGGCGAGGGAATCAGCGCGGCCGTCGCCAAAGTTCTTCAGGGATACGATTGGACCTTGGTACCTGTTGCTACCAAGTAAGTTTCGCTTTCTTTTTCAGCTAGGATTACTTTTCTCGGGTTCCACCGTCCTTTCTCGAAAGCGTGCAGAAAATTTTCGCGGAAAGTATCTTTCGGGCGCGGCCATTAAAATGGTTAATGTAATACGGATTGCAGAAAACTGGCGAGGGAAATTGGTCGGCGGATCGACCGGCGGGATCTATGGGATCGCGGTGGAAACTGTTTCCAATTTCCCGGGGTGGTGTTCTACGAAAATGTCTTAATCGCGACGCGTCGCATTAGCGAGTATTAACGCTTCGTCTTGGTTTACCGGAGAGCCAGGAAAAAAGCACGATGCCGAAGCAAACGACGAAGAAGGGGAAAGAAGGAGCGTGGCGTAGCTTTAAAAATACGTAACGCTAACTCAATTATGACGCACTCGTTTCCCCGGCTTGGGAAACGGCTTGTGGAAAAATGTCCTCGGCTGCCAATTAACGGAAATTAGCTAATTAATGCTCGATCTCGTCGAGCGGCTCTCCCTCGGTCTCTGTGTCTCGTTCGTTGTCGCAGATTTCAGCTCGTGGGAAGCTTTTCTATCCGCGAGGGGGACGATTTAATGGCCGTCCAAGTTACGCCATTCCGACGATCGTTACGATTCGATAAAATCGTGATGCGCTCTAAGAAAATTACGCAATCCCGTGCCGCACGTACGCGTTTGCCCTTCTCGATCGACACGTTTTACGATTCGACGAACGAACATTATTAATTCTAGGTTCCATGTTTATCCGTTCGCCTGGAATTGTACCGAATCGCTTGGAAAGTGGCTCGAGCGAACGGAATGCGATAATTTTCGACATAGGTGTGCACGTAGGGGAATTTCCTAGATGCAGTTGAAATCTCCGAGTGTGTGTGTCGCTATGCGTGTCGGCTTATCGGTAACCCTCAATTATACGGGGTTATCTCGGGGTTGCTAAAGGGTACGATGTTTATTCCCGGCGATAGGGGCCGATAAAATTGACTAGTTTTAATTCCCATGAAGCCCCATGAGAATACACCCGGACCATTGTGCATTTCCTCTGTTTGTCTAAGGTAATTCCCTGCACTTCTCTCGCCCGACTTGCCAACGATCGTTTGCCCCTTTCGCGCGATAAGATTCTCATTTCGAAGGATCGAAATTAACCCGGCATCCCTTCCATCTTGTTTCGAGTCTCACGATGACATAAGACGAATTCGCGTAAAAGTCAGTGCCACGCCTACGGTAGCCGTGCGCGTCGAACGTAAACGAGGTGTAAAGACTCGAGTACGGATTTTTTTTTCGCGTATCTAGGTAAACCGCGCGCATAGCGCTGGTGTGACTGCCGTGAAAACCCTTGTTAGTGGGCCCGCGCTAATTACCAACGGCTCCTCGGGTTTACACACGGATTTAACGCCCCTCTTATTTCAAAGAGGCCGAAATATACGAGACTGTTTTCGAATCCTTCGTTGCCTTTTATTCCGCTTCATTCATCGCTCTTTCTTTTTTCCCCCGACGTTACCCTCCTCGCGGCTTACGAAAGGTCCGTCCTTCTATTGTCCGGATCAAACGTACGGGCGCACGAATTTTCAATGTCTTCAGCGTTGGCTGTCGACGGAACCGTCGACGGGAAAACGAGTAGAAGTTTACTACGGAACCGTACGATCTGTCCGGATGAAATATCGGTAGATACCTACATGTGTAGACGTTAGAATCTCATGGTAGTCTAGCCGAAGCTTCTAGTCACGGGCCATAAGGTGCTCGAGTCTCTCGATTAAACCCGAGAGGAAAAAAAAACGCAGGACTTGTATGGCAATCACGTCAGTCACCTCGATCCCCTTGGTCTCGGACGGGGCAACAGTTTTATGAAGTCATCTTCTCGGAAAGAAAGGGATACGTCCATTCCTGCTCGTCACCCGTTGGCAGCCACGGTGTTATTTTAAGGCCGGTTTTAAAAGCGTGGCAGAACTGACCCCAGGGGTAGAACTCGATACGGATACAAAACCTATATCCAACGGCGGGAATATACCTACGTGTACTACGTCTCTGGATGTTTTCTTCTCCGAGTCACGAGATTATCCCCGAAACGGTTTCCCGACAGCTCGAGCAGCTTCGTCTGGTCGGTGATATCGTCGGGATTTCGGTATCGCGAGATGGAACGTCGAACTCGATGAATTTAGACAAATCCAACGTGGCCGCGAGAGACCGCGTGAGGTCGCCGAAACTAATCGTTTCCAAT
Source organism: Mimumesa dahlbomi (assembly GCA_917499265.3). Classification (NCBI taxonomy): domain Eukaryota; kingdom Metazoa; phylum Arthropoda; class Insecta; order Hymenoptera; family Crabronidae; genus Mimumesa; species Mimumesa dahlbomi. The sequence goes on from OU824117.1 coordinate 16,060,023, forward strand.
GAAGATAACGTCCTCGAATTGCAGGGGTACCGGTGACAAAAGGACAGCGCACGTCAAGAGGCCCATGAACGCGTTTATGGTGTGGGCACAGGCCGCAAGACGAAGGCTGGCCGACCAGTATCCGCAGCTTCACAACGCAGAGCTGTCGAAAACCCTCGGAAGACTTTGGCGGTGAGTTGTTTCTTATGTATTATATCGAACGATATTCTGCGTGCTCCGTGACGTTTAGAAACGCGCGGCTGCTCCGTTTTACGATTTCGTTTGCGTCGTAGCGGAGCGTAGTAGCTCGATATCGGGCGTACATACTACACAAAGATACGCAGAAAAGACGCAGTCTTCCCGGCTGCGAAACACGCCCTGTTTCGATAAAATTAATCGGCACCACGTGTCTTGAATCGGTCTGCCTCCGGAATCACGATCAGATAAGCCCGATTCTCACAGATGCGTGCCTGGCGAACGGCGCTCGGCCGTGCATCGTAGAGAATCGTCGTTTAATCGTATTTACCGATCTTCGCCCGCGGCTTCTTTCACGAAATATTCAATAACGGAACGGCGCGTCCAGCGAAATTCGCCTTGCCATTGTTCGACGTAGCACGGGGTGTATCTACTTAAACGAGCCTCGGTTATCCACGCGACCACTTGTTCGTCGATTCTATTTTTACCGCCGTATTCGCCAACGACATTTTTGTTTTTTAAGGAACGGTCTCACACGCACGGTATACACACTCTTACCACGTGGCGCCAAGCCTGCGCGTGGTAGGGTTCGTCGTTTCTAACACGTGCACGTGACATCTCTCGTTTCACAGGCACTTCACAGGCACGTCACGTACACGCGAGACGTAGCGTCGTAATTATTTGACAATTAAAACGAATTACGCGGTGTCGTGGTTGCGTAAGATGTGGTCGCGTACGTTCGTTGCAGCGTGTCGTTGGGGAAAACGTATCGGTGCTCGTGAAAGTCTCGAGACAAGATTCCGTATCGTATAATGGAATGACTCGAGGACGATTCCGTTTCCTGGTCGGGCTTAACGAGGTGCCCCAGTGGGATCAGAGGACGCGCCGACAAGGACCCCCGTAGCGAATCATTTTACGATACCGCTCGATCGCGATCCCGATCCACTATCGATGCCCCGAGTAGATCCTTAACGTCAAAATAGATCGGGCATCGGGGAATTAGCGGTTTCGAATCGGCTCCGAGAAGGCTACGATTTCGAACCACCGACGTTTCGACGTTTCGACGTTTCTTCGAGAGTCTTTAACTTCTTTCGAATACCTTCGGCGTGCTCGTAAAAAGTCATTAATTAACACCTCCCGGAAGAGAGCTAACAACAACGAAACGAAGATTTGTGAGACCGGTTAACACGCGTCGTCGAATTCTCACGGCCAAACTTCGATCGGGAAAAGCTGATCCATCCGAAAGGTTCGCGGTCCAAGCGTCCTCGAGCATCGCGCGAAATAATTTTCCATTCGCCGCAAAGTGTTTCCTGTCGCGTTACATTCGCGCGCACGCTTCGCGCTATCGTAGTCGGTATCGACGTGGGAACCAGGTGTGTATGCGTCGGAAATAAATCTTCGCCTCTTTCTTCCGCTTCGAAAAGGTATATCGCCTTCGGACATATACATATTAGTCGTGTTTGCCGAGGAAAAGAAAACAGATATCATCCCGGGGTTCATCCTTGGCGCGTGCTAGCAGCTGCCGGCCGGTTCCTGCCGTAGATAAAGGGGGTCACAATGGGACCCTTGTCCCCGTCAGGTGAATTTTTCCGAACCTGTGCCCCCCAACCCCCGACGGAGACGTGCAAATAACGCGCGTGACGAACAGGTAAATGCGTCTTATCTGACGGAAGCGACGTCTCGTTTCTTTCGGATTCGTTTCCACCGTCTTGTACGGGAAGCGAGCAGATTATTAATCCACCAGTAATTCGAGTGGTTCCCGCGCGGTAGTCCCTCTCGAGGTTCCTTCGAACTCACGCCTCGCGTATCTCGAGTTTAACGGACCATGTTTTGTCACCGAGGGAACGTATTAGAGAGGAAAGAGAGAGGAGAGAACCCATCTGGTCAATGGACTTTGCCTTCTTCGGCTCGAGCTTTTTTTCAGAGGTGGGGCCCGACGATAGCAGCCTCTCTTTTTCCACGCCAGATGCAACCAGCCAGGGTCGGCCAATTTCTGATACGAGCCTCTTACGCGATATCTGCTTACGGGTTATTTCGACCCTACGTATCGGATATGCTCGAGTCGCGCGGGGTTCGCGGTTCGCGAATCGATCGTTCTAGCCGTCGAGGATTTCTCCGCGTGAAGGTAAAGGCGAAGCGACGCAGACGGTGCGCGTTAACAGGTGTCGGGACCTCGGTGAAATTTCGGCGGGCGGAAACGGGTGGTAAACGATAACGCGAATAAAACGTAGAGAAAGAATTATTTGCCGTATTCCTCGGCTAAACACCGGAAAACCTTATCGGTCCGGCTTTACGAGCCCAGTGGGAACATAAACACGCGGGAATTAAAGAGCAACGCGCGAGAGTAGACGGTGCGAGGGACACGGATGGAAGGTTGCTTGAAGATCGTGTGAATCGGTGTGCGTGCGCGCCCTTAAGAGTTTAACGCGGCCAGAAACACTAACCAGACCCCCTCCGTTTCGACTCCTCGAGTGTATCGTACACGCTGATAGAAACGCCCTCGTTCCAGCCTCTTCTGACGTCGGATTACGTGCATGTGACCGCGAACCAGAGAGGATTACGCGTGTGAACCTTAATCGTGAATCACGTCGGTCCGACGACAGATTTCACGCGTAAACGTTTTCATTCCTCCTCGATCGACGTCGGTTTTTCTCCTCCCGATCGAATCGTCCCGACGACAGTCGCGGTAAATAACGGAGGTTTTCAACCCGGTCTTCCCTCTCCCGTTCCAGACAACTCTCGGAGAACGACAAGAAGCCCTTCATAGAGGAAGCCGATCGCCTGCGCGTGATACACAAGCGCGAGCATCCGGATTACAAATATCAGCCGCGTCGTCGGAAACAGAACGGCCCGGGCCGTGAGACCTCGCCGGCGAGAAATCAGAGCAACATTACGTTCATCGTCTCGAGGTCGATGAAGCAGGAGGACATGAGCCCCAGGGGTGCTCAGGGACCGAACTCCCCGCAGAGCGGGGTTAGTTCTTCGCCGCCCACCACCCCGAATCAGGGACTATCGCCGCCGACGCCGCCTACTACTCCGAGAGGACAGCATTACGCGAATCAGGTAGGTTTTTCGAAATAGGCAACACTCGCGTCAGGCTTCTTCGCGTAATCTCGTTCGAGGAAGATGTGCAAACGCCCGCTGTGGTTCCTATTTATGTTTCACACGAAGCGGGTATGTTGCGTACAGGGTAACCAACACCAGCAGAACAACACGATGTACCACCAGGACCTCGTAATCTCATCCAGCGAGTCTAATCATCAGCCCTCGGTCGATTTCCGGTACATCGAAGTCGGCGACGGCCTTCCGGTCGAGGAGGCTCAATTGAACGGTCTCGGCTCCCTCGGAGGTGTAGGCTTGAATCTTCCGTTGAATCTACAAGAATGCGAAGTAGAGAGCAACGAGCTGGACCAGTACCTTCCGTCGCAGGTGCCGGCCGTGCACCAATACTTACCAGCACCTTCCACCACCTCCTCCTCTCAGTGGATCCTGAACAGGTAACGTTTGCTTTAATCCTACAACGATTCGGCGTTCCGTCGATCCTTACGATCTCATCTCGATCCCATCCCGACGAGGTCGCGTAGAAAAAATGAAGGTTTTTCTACTTGCAGATACGAGGACGAGGTCGAGAGGCCGAGCAAGCGGCACTGTTCCGAGCAGGTCGGTGAATCCTGGGAGGACAGGACTCAGGACATAAGGTACCACGAGCTACAACCACCCCTGCCACCCGTCCAGTATATTTCACCGCATAACGCCCACCACGCCACGCAGATGACACATCCGCACGTGTCCACGCCGTACGCGCAGTATCATCGTTACGTACCTGGAATCGAGAGCTGGACGAATTATCTGTAGAGAAGGAGGAAAGGTAAACGGGGATGATTTTTGATCGTCGGTGCTAGAAATACAAATCATGTTTGGGTGATCGATATAATTTTTAAGAATTCCTTTTTCTCTCTTTTTTTTTATAATTAGAAATGTGTTCTATATTAATTCGGTTTTAGATCGCGTGAAATTGATCCGAGTTGTGATTCGAGTTTAGGCACGTATTCGCGTCGATCGGGCGTCGATCGGGCGTCGATCGGGCGTCGATCAGGCGTCGATCGGGCCAAAAGAAAAGTAGCCAAATATACCAAGTAATTAAGAATTAATTACAGTGATGAAATTTATTTCTTAAGTATACGTAGACACGCGCGAGGAACTCTGCAATCGTCTCTTGAACAGACTCGAAGAGGCTCGGTCGAAATTTGTTTAATTATCCAAAGTGTCTGTTTTTCTCGTCGCATGTATTATGTAATTAATTAATTAATTAAGAACCAGATCTTCTTCGGGTCTGACCTTAGCGTATCGGACGATGGGTCCGCGTATGGCAGACTCACGATCTTACTCCATGACATCATTCCATGACAGTCGGCCATTCCAAAGCGCAGAATTTCAGGCTAAACAAACAGGCCGCTCGATACGGTGCCCCGACACGATCTAAGTGTAATAATATATGAAGCACGAACTATAAATCGCGGCGCGAGTCCGTCTGCGGTTCGTTACGTGGCTACAGCGAACGACAAAAGTCTTCGTACGTTGGCAGATTCGATAAACTTTCTTCTATTTTTACCGAAATTCCATTCTCGAACTTTCCTGCGTCGCCTACGAGAGTTACGTCCAACGAATCCAGCTAAAACGTGTCGGACAAAGTGAGGGTGTCCGCGCGTGAAAACTTTTGTGGTCCACTGTATTCGCGCGCCGTTCAAATAAACCAGCGAAATTCGATCCCGTTTTCTGACGGGCGGGTCGTAATTTACACGAAGCCGAAGAAACAATTCCGAGGGACAGATCGGTTTGAAACGAACGTGTAATCGCCGAGCGTTAGATCCATTTTTTACGCGCAGATCGACGACGGGCGAGAATACGCTCGCGGGAACGGTATCGAGCGACCGGCGACTAGAAATGATTTGCGAATTAGCCAGCTATTTAAGCACACTAGGTCACGTAATTAACCCTACATATTTTTAACACTTTATTCGTTACTACGCTGACAGCCGTGCTTTTGTACTTAGATATTTATTTACTTGCATATTAAAAACGAATAAAAAAACAATGCTAAAGCGTAGATTTATAAAGAGTTAACGTAAGGTATCCATAAGGTCGGGGGGCGAGAGAGCGTTACAATCTAATTTATAAATACGACGATGTATTCTAATTCCTAGGAATAAAGAAATAATTTTGAAACGAAGTGTTTTCCTTCTTTTCTTTGTACCTTATGCCCGGTAAGACTATCCCCAGCCATCGACCAGAACCCTAGTTTTGGTGAAACGAACGAGTCAAAATTTGCACGACTTCGGGCCGGTTTGGAAGCGGCACGCTAGCGAATAGAGTCGCACACAAACGTCTCAAATATTTGTTCGTTTAATGGCTCGCAATAGGACCGCGAATGGACCATTCTGGGTCCCAGAGAGCAAACAGGCTTATCGAAATCCGTTACAGCGAGGGACGTGGGAATGTCGCGACTTTTATCATTTATCCGCGTGGAAAGATTAAAAGGCCGGTCGTACGTGCTACAGACTCATGTCTTTCTTTCTTTCTTTCTTTCTTTCATTCTACAATCTACAGGCACGTGTGCGCCACTACTTCTTTGAGAATACGGCTCGCCTAGGGAACGTCACGAACTAAAATTGTACGTTTTAATAAGGACCGTGCACGAACGCTCGGGTAGAATCATTCGAATCGTTGGCGTGGAAATAATCATTTACGTCAACGGCTTACGAAGCATATTTTCGTCGTCGTAGAACGGAGGACTTTTTCATCGCGACGTCGAAGGGAGTCCGTAAGAAGAAATACGGGGCTGACGAGAGTCAGCTTTCCGTCGCGCGATCGCATGTGCTGCGTCCGACATCGAGGGCGAGCGCTCGGTCGTTGATAAAGCTCCAATTCTTATCAAATTTCAGTATATCGTGCGTCTTCGTTGTGAACGATCGTATTAACTAAACGTGAAAGCTTTGTAGAAAAATTGTAACCCTTTGATAGGTTCCCGAAAGTAGGATTCCGAGAACCAGACTGGACGAGCGACAGAGGACACCTGCCCCGGTCGCGTTCACCTTTTTTCTTCGAATGATGGCGCTTACGAGGTGGGTTGTAAACGACCTGGTTAGCGTCGTGCGAGGCTTAAACCCAAATCTGGAGCACCGGATGCCGGCGACTAGGGGACCTTCGGTATCGAAAGGAATGCCGGACGAATTGAAAAATACGATTGACAAATATATTCCACAGCTGTTTTATTTTCATCGTCGTGCCTCCGGTGTCCGTCACCCTGATAAATCCAAGAAAAAGAGAACACATTTTTCTAACTTTGAACTCTCTCGACTCTATCGTGAACTCGGTCCCAGATTCGACGTAGTTAGTACACGACTAACTCGTACCTTTTATCGTACTCTCGAAGAAGAAGATCCTTCCGCGAAACTTACGAAATATCCGGATACAAATTGTCGGACAAAGAGGCATTCAGTTCTAAATTACGAGAGTCCGGCGCGCGATATAATTAAATTCTTTTTTTTCGGTATCTCACCGCCGCTAATTATCGACACGCTTTATTTCAATCTAGGAATTCATAAATCGTGGCACGGATTTATCACGGAAACAGGAAGCGTATACAATATACATATATTCATATATATATATATACTATATATATACATATTTCACGGAGTACGTTGACATCTTTATAGATCGTTTTCTGTGTACAATGTAAATATTGGAGAGGTTCAGATAGGATCGATAAATTTCGACAGTTCGGTCATTCAGTCTATGGTGCCCCGCGCCACTCGGCATAAAAGGTTGTAAACTCTACAGCTGTCCCGATTGTAGTATTATCTCTGTCCGATTTATACTCTTTGCTCTCCATTCATCGAGATCTCGCGAGTGTTGGCACGTGAGGCCGATCTCGAAGGTGCGAGCTTGGCGGACGAAAAAACTGTCCGAAAAGTATCTGTGGCTGTTGAAAATTTTCACGCCGCTCCAGATCCGCCAACGTCATCGTCGACCGACGCTTCCCAAACGTACGCGAGATAAGAAACTATACGGGAGGCTTATCGCGACGACGTAATCGCATCCCTAATTAGCGGAGTAATTAGCAGATTTAAAAACTCTAACATCCCACGGAGTCGTTTCGGAATTATCTCTGGATTATTATTAATTCGACGGAAAGTTTAATCGGCCAATACACGTTCACGTAGACCTTGTCGTAGATACTCGAGCTCACGATAGAATTCTTAATTCGATTAATCGTTAATCCGAGTCCAAATCGGGAAAAATCGATGCGCAATCTAATCAAACGGCACACACGGGAGATGGACACGTGTGAATTATGCCGGGACTGCATACCCATAGAGAGGATCGATCCACCCCATCGACGGGTCAATAGCAAGTCAAACACGGGTAGCGGTTTTATCGTCGCGTTACCATGGTAATTACGTGAACGGATATCGATAAACCGCGTGCCTGCACCTAGGTACATACATAGGTCCCCGTGTATCTGAAATAGTTTATCGGACTAGATATACGCGAAAGAATCTTTTAATCGTTTTCCAACCGCGTCCGTGCGGCCTCGGGGTTTTTTAGCGAATTCCATCGATTTCATTACGATCGAATAATCTCTGTAAAAGCCGTCTCTCTTTCCACAGAAACGATTCGAGGCTATAGTTTTCTCTCGGTCTTGACCGGCACGTTTTAATTGCCAGTGCCGGGTAAAGATAATTACCATTTGGCAGAGAGTGATCCGCGATACGGGGCCCGCCGGTGGCTTCTCGGAAAAGAACGAGTTTTATTTGGACGTTTTTTAGTCTTGAATTTACGCCGACGTCGTCCAACGTCGATCGTAGATACGGCAGAAGACGCCGTCTGCGAGACGCCCGTCGCCTTTCTTTTCTCCCTTCGCTATCTATCCCTTCCCAATTTCCATTCCCGTCGATTCGACGGGTGGAACGCGTGCTCTGTACCCTTCTGCCGACGGATATCGAAAGCCGCGACGAAACTGCGATACATCGATTAACTGCAGTTTGAAATCTCGTCCGCTAGAAGAATCTCGACAACGCGGCCACTTTGGATCGGATCTCCGCGCGGAATCGTATCGCTCGTTCACGGGATACAGCGACAACTTGGACGCGCACAGGCACACGTATGTACCGCTCGATACGTGCGACGTTATCGAGGGACATTCGCGCCAAGGAAAACAGCAATTTTTCTTCTCGTTAGGCGAAGACGGAGAAGGGATCGAAACCTAACGAGGGACAAGCGACGAGGAGCGAAACGACGATAGGGGCAGGGAAAGTAAAAGGGTGAGGGAGAGGAAGCGGGAGAGAAGCGAGGCCTGCGATGTGTCAAGCGAGCGACTCTTCACGCGAGAAACTCTCGACCGTCTGACAAAGAGCGAATATGCTCCTCTATCGAACCACCAACCACGTGTTGCGGTCTGTTTCTGTCGCAATGGAATTCCACAAGTGGTCTCGACCAAACGTCCAAGTTCCCGACTGGTAAACGGGACTCGAAAGGGACAAAGATATACGGTTGTTTACGATCGCGTAACCGAACCAACTGCGAGAGAATCAGGGAGAAACGCGAGCAGCGTTTCTATCGGAAGTTGTAATGAAAAATCGACACGATAGCTGTTCGAACGCAGTACACCCTCCCGACCCCTCTCGCAGGTCGGCCAGTGCCGACTGAGACTAATTGCGGCTCCGATTACAATGTCCTCGGCTATTATTGTAATTTATAACTCGCTATTGTTGCTGCGCGAGACTATCGTTGGTTACGCGGAGAAATTTCTCCGGCTTTTTCTGCGATCGCGAGAGAGTTCTTCGACCATACAGAACTGTCGCGGATCGATAGGAAACCGACGATGGTTTGCCCTGGCCGCCTCTAAATCATCGGGATTACGGTCCGGAGAAAGTGGAAGAAAAAATTTGGAGCACGATCCATTGGATATCGATGTACCCTAATCGTGTCGATGGACGCGGATGCGCGGCTGCATCAAAGCTTTTTATCTGCTTACCGTGCGTGGAGCGAGAGCCCCCTGTCCCTCTCTTTCTCTCCATGTTTCTTCTCTTCCTTGATAAAAAAAAATATTATCTACGTCGCATTGTCTTTAAAACCGATAAAGAGGTCTTTCGGGGTCATGTTGCAAGAGCATGGATCTAGAGTCGCGGTGTTGCCAGATGCCGAAGCTCCGATATCAATGACAATTTTCCCGATTTTCCATTATTTCGTGGGCACGTCCCGTTCGTTTCGAGTTTCCCGTAGGTTCTGGATCGCGTTATCGGCAGGGCGACACCTATTTCACCCCTCTTCCGCGTTCGCGAATACCAACGATTCATAAATCTCTCTCTGGCCACCCACACTCCCGGCTCTAGGGAGTACGAGAGACCGGAGAGAAGGTCAGGCGAGAGAACGAGAGAGAGAGAGAGAGAGGCCGTCGTGTTTTTGCCCACACATGTGGGCAGCGGCGATTCGGAGCCCGATAAAAGGGGGAAGAAAAGGGCTGAAGAACGAGGAGGAGAGGAAAGGAGAGGAGAGATCCAAGTTGAGCGAATCGCGTGTGCGATGGTGCGCACATCCGCGATGAGAAACAACGAGGGCCGAGAGCGTGTGCCGCATTGCGCACGTGCATCGGAAAAAAATGTGAAACGCTACGGTGTGCGGGGTGACGATGGTTACCCTCGGGACGTTCCATTGCCACGATCCAGACGATTTTTCTTTATTCTTAATTCCGCCGAAGGCAAAGGGCTAGAGTCGGAGAAATTTCCGGATAGAGCGATAAAGAAACGAAGGGGACGCGAGCCACAAGTGGTTGCCACGATTTACGAGTTTTCGAGAAAATCGCGGCCAGACATTTTTACGAGGTCGCTTAAAATTCTTCACGGGTCGCTCGTAAAAACTTCCACTTTCGCTCGCGACGAATAGAAGAATTTTGACCCGATAACGGGGAAACTCGATTCGAGCGCGAATGGCTCTCGTCGGCCAACAAACTACTCTTGACTCTCGTTTCACGAATAGATTTTTCTGGCGCCGCTTAATTATTCATCTTTATTATGTATACGCAACGGGCTTTACGACTTACCTAATGGTTTTTTCTGGGAAACTCTAGACGAGGTACTTACTCTCGTTTACTCTGCGTCACGTGGCTGCAAGTATCGTAAGAGGTTTGGGTAGTCTTATAATATTAATTCTTTATTCACGCTGCACAATAAATTTCTCTGGAAGAAAAACGTAACGGCGGTCGACGCTCCGGTTCCGAGGTTGTCCAGCTTTTTAACATCCGTGTACCTTTACGACCGCGCGGTGGCACGCTCCGGCTCGTAAACCACCCAGGGCCCTTGTTTCGTCTAATAGCTGAAAACATCGCCGGCTACGAGAGCTGCCACCACCTCGTCTACGCGATAAATTTTCTCGTTCGGCTGTCAAAATACGGCACGCAGGCGAGAATAAACTCCGTTGGTAGCGAACGTTATTAACGAATTTCGCTTCGCGGTAGAAACGAAATTCGAGAGCCCTCGTATATCAGCCGGACGCCACGATTTGCCAGGAAATTTTTCACGGTGCTTCGTAGCGACCACTAGCGACCACGAGCTGCCGGGTTCTGGCAACGGTACGACGATCGGCCCCTGTGAGAAAAATTACAATTAATCGCGATACGGAAAAAGACCACGTGGCTAGATCGACCGGGCACTGGACTTTTCGTTTTTCATCGACCTCGAGAACCGATCCGAGAAGTCAGGTATATCTGAAATCGAAGAAAAAAGGGTTAGAGGGGTGTTGAAAAAAAAATCGAGTCGAGAGGGTAGCTCGGAGTTCGTGGAAGATGAAATTGATCGAGAGGGGAAAAGGACTATGTCCGTTCGACTCGAGGACACTCGTTTCCCCGAGCTGTCAGGATCCTGACGAAGAGGGAGCCCCAAAGTGCCGGTGTATTCAAAAGTAGCGGACTTGCGAGTCGCATCTAGAGTTTCTCAACGTTGTCCGGCTGCGTTCTCTCAAAACGCACGCTGCTCTTCGGGGTTTTTCTTACGTTCGGTTCGTTTGACACTTGATAGCGCATAGAGTTCCTACGGTTTAACACGCGTAGTCCGTGCAAGTGCGCTTGTATGTATCTCGTTGGTACGAGACTCGCGGGGCATCTTCTTCTGCCTCTGCTTCTTCTCTGCTTCCTTCGAGAACGTCGTTTCTTGCCGCTGGTAGAGTCCGTCAGATACGATCTTTCCCGTTTGATAAATCACTACCGGAAATTCCGACAAAAAACCGCATCGCTCGTTCGCGCTCTAGATGCTTAATTGACGGGCACCCCGGCTAGAAGAAATTTCTTTCGTCCGGGGAAAATATTCAGTGTCGGACAAAAGCTCCGGATTCGTTTGCCAACGAGTCCACTTCGCGCTGAAAACAAACAGCATACGTTAGTTATTAATTATTCGCCGAGCTCGAGAGCTTCACGTTTCCAAAATTGCGTGTCAAAAATTGCGGAATTTCTAACATTCCGGTAGCCTCGCGATCTCGTAAAGATCATCTGGTGTCTTTGCCGAAACATAAATTTCGAGGCGCGCGCCCTCGTAGCGCGTGCTGCGACGAACAAGAACCAGAACACAGAGGCCCCTTTATGCAGTCTATTTATTTATCTGTCAACAATTACACCGGAACGCGACGGACGAGAAATGGCAAGCGAAAAACGGTTTGCCGGGACCCATCGATATTAATTACGCGGAACCGTTTTCGCAACCATCAGGAAATATGTGCCGGCTTTCCCACACGCACCTACCGTTTTCCCGTGCATGCGCGACACGCGCCTCGATCCAACCCCGTGGCACGGAACACCGTCGATTTCGGAACAAAATCAGCTTTCACAATGATCTCAGAATCGAATCTATCTGTCAAATCATTGTGAAAACCAGTTTCGTCTAAACAAGCTGCGAACCCACGATTCCACCCCCGTTTCGGAGCCAATCTGTAATGAAATCGCTATCGATGAGGAAAGCTCGTTTCTCCGTAAGACCTGAAATAACAGAAGCAGACCGCACGTGAAATTCTTTGGAAATATTGCTCGGCGTGGTGGAGGCCGCTTCGAAACGTGGCGCGACTTCGACCGGTCCCCGTCAAAATGGCGAGCGTAGAGGATGGTTGGACAGGTCCGGACACTTTGCCCATATGGCGGAGATCCTGGCAGGCCACGATGACCCCGAGGAATGCGTGGAACGATGATCGGTGATATTTAAACGATCATCGATCCTGCATCGACAGATCCACTTGGGAGGTTTTCATCGTCTCCGCGGGGGAATCTTACGAAGCGATTTAAAATGTTGCATTCGATACGCTGCCGATGTACCTAACCTACTATCGAGGCTTTACCACGTATACCCCGAAATTACAATGACCGCTTGATTGGAAAAACGGGACGAGCAAGAATCTCTGTAGGCGCAGAAATAATCCGTCGAGTTGACCAACAATTTTAACACCGACGAGGAGCGTCGAGTTCGATTCAATCGTTCCCAAGACTATCATACGAGAGCAATAGAGTATCTCGAGAGGATAAATCCCGAGGGATAAACGCGTTTGTCGCTCCTTCAGAACTCGTCTCGCGTTTCCTAGTTTTTTCCAGGCCACTCTCTCGAGCCTCTCGTACGTACTTTCGATCCCCGTCGGGTTGCATCGAGTCTCGCTCCAAACCTAAAGTTGACATTTTTAACGTTCGGAGTACAGGAGAAAATCTTGTCAATAATTCGAGTCCTCATTTTTTCATATCGTTTCCCCATTTTTTAACAATCGTATAGGGGGCGATAACGCGTATCGTTAGGAACGGGAACGCGATATACGGGGAAATTATATGATTTTCGCGAGTCCACGGTAATAACCGACCGTGAGGATCCGGCGGTCGACGTATACTATTTTGCACGTGCGCTATCGGTCGGTCGATAACGCGCTGACGGTTACACGGAGTCCTGATAACGATACGACGTGACCCCACGACCCCCCGAGCGATTCCGTGGAAGCCAAGAAGAAGGGGAGGAGGCTACGGCTTCCTTTTACCAAAGTCTGTGAAGATCAGAGATTCCTGTCTTGTTGGAATTTTTGCGCTTTGATTTAGTGCGAGACTTTAAGAAGAAAACAACATTACGCACGAGTTCCCGTATCGTTACGACACGGAACACCACGAAACGAATCCTCTGCTCGATTATTAAATCCTTCCGAGAATCGAGCCGCTAGTTTTATCTAATTAACGCGGTCACATCGACCGCGACATACCGTTCCACGATTGGCCGATCGTAAAAGTTAACGAGCGAGGATTAGCGGAATATCGTGCTGTCGGTCCCGGGACGAAGATGCTTCTTATCGTCGACAGCTTAAACCGTAAAAATATAACTATTCCGGGAACCGGTGGAAGGCTCGTCACATGGTCGAATATTTTTAAGTTTGGAACGGTGCGTCCGATATAATCTTTATCGTTGCTACTTTACCCGTTTATCCGTGCGAAGAAAATCAATAAAATTACGTACCGGTCGAACTTGGACGATCGTATATGATCTACCATCGGTAAAGTAAGTGTTCGCTGCCCGACGTCTACTGGAAACACGAACGAGACGTAGAAATCTGCCTTATCCCTCGTCCGGGCTCACCATATACCAAAGAATGGTAAGTAATCGCTGGCAGCTTCGAAGACGACCTACGTTACCCAACATGGACGGTTGGAATCCTCTTTATCGACTCTAGAACCGCCAACCATGCAAACTTTAAGAATAAAATTCGTTTAGTTCTTCGACTCCGCCTTGGAAGGAAAGACTATGTCGCGTAATTTCTCGTTACACACCCACCAAGTTCTTGCAGAAAAATTTAAACACGACCATTGGACTAACCGTTATAAAATAACGCCGATCGTAGAGGCAAAGAGAATTGAATTTAAACGACTTGCACGGCATTCCTCGCGAAGCGCGGGCCGTATCTCGCGACAGGGCGTAGTAAGAGGAAGAGGCGTAAAAGTCATTCAGACCACCGTGGAGCCATTGATAGAGGCGACGAAGCGAGGTCAGCTATTTGTACGCGTGACAGACCCCTCCAGGGAATCTCGTGTGTGTGGACGTGGACACGGCCGATGCACGCTCTCGTACACACGTATCTTTGCGTCTTTTTGCATCGATGGCCTGCTGAACCTTCGATCGACTTCTGAAGCTTCCGGCTGCAAAAGTTTCAAGGCCTGGACAGTCGGACGCGCGGAAGTTTCTCGATTGAAAAACTTGCGCGCGTAGAATTCTCACGGTCGGGAGATCCGCGGGACGGCGAAATCACGCGACACGGAAATCCCGATCGGCCGTCGATCTTCGAACGCTCGCCGCGTGTATAATCGTGACGACGCAAAGGGACGGCGGATCGTTTCCATGCAAGACCAATCACGAGGAACACCTTGACAAGGCTGCCGCTATCGGAATTCGCTTCTCTCCCGACGCACCGATGCATACCGACGGAGTGAGTAATTGAGAGAACGCGAACAGCGCGCGGCGACAGAAGTACGTACACGGACGGAGAGACGGACAGAGAGGGAAGACAAACTTGCGCCGCGAATACGTGAATACTTGAATACGTTAATACGCGAATACGTTAATACGCGAATACGTGAACACGCGGGCGAAAGAACCGTAAGTTCGAAAAGTGTCACGCGACGGACTCTTCTTTTTTCTTCATCGCGCTTGACCCCGGTGTGAACTATGCGAAAATAGGACACATGCCTGGCAAATATTCGCGACACGTTCCGCTCGGTACACAGCTTACGACACGACGATGGACGGGCTAATTAAGCGGTCGACAAAAGTAGCTCGGAGTCGCGGAAAATCGCGAAATAGAATTCCCACGGTGGATATCCGATTCTATTTGCGCGAGGCGAGATCAATCTCGTCATGGTTTTCATCGATCGCCGAATCGCGCGTATCTTTAATCAAGGTTACTGAACTTTCTACGAAAGAACTAGCGGCATAGTTCGCATTGCCAGCTTAGTTACGTTACGGAGTAACAGGGGCACATTGTCGCGTAGCGAGCGCAATCCCTGCCGTGGAGAGGAGAGACGAGGCGAGAGGAAAGGAGAGGAGAGCGGATTTCTTTCTGCGAGTGGTCGTTGCTCCGAAGGTCCTTGCGGAGCCGCTTTCAAGTTCGCCCGAAACTTTCGCACACGTGCCGCCGACACTCTTTAAGCGGAGGAGTCGAGGCGAATTCCGAAGCGTGCGTCAATTTCTTCTATTACACGAATACGAATCCCTTCGGTCGTCTATTGGCCGAGCGACGTACACCTACGAGTACCGAGAATCGACGCCGCATTTCTCCGACGCAGGGCTCTCCGGTGCGTTCTTTCGGGGATGATTGCGCAACTGGTTACGATGTTTGTCCGCGGTACCGTTTACGTAATTTACTCGAGTTTTTGCCGCGCGATACGAGAGGATAGGTGCGCGATAAGAGACGGCTGAATGGAATACGATGAAAACGGTGTCTGCGCGGCTGGCGATAATATCACCAGCCAGCCAACCAGCCAACCAGCCAGCCAAGCATCTACGTACGCGTACTTGGTGCGTGCAATTCCGTGACACTCACGTACGCGGAACGCGTCATCTCTCTATTCTCGGAGCAGCTAATTGCTCTAATTAAGAGGATTGCAGCTCTGGAATAACTCGACGGGTTTATATTTGTTCGACGTTGCAGATGCGAATTTCCTCCCACCCACCCCCGCCGTCGGTGCGCTCTTTTTCTCGGGGCAGAGCCGACTATATTCTTTCGCCGCGATCTTCACCGACGTGTCCGCGGTTCGAAAACCTTTGGCGCGACACCGCGGAAGGAATTCACCTTCGAATTCGAGTCCGCAGCTCCCGAAATTTCGACCGGTTCCCCTGTACACCTCCGAGTTTTTACCCGACTCGTGCCGCCAAAACTGCGAGCTCCCTGAAAGCCGTGCACAGCAACGAGATTTAGCTCCAAGTTTAGCGAGCGTTCGGCTCTTGATCCGGTTGGCAACCGGGTGAGAACGAAGTAGGCGAAGACGAAGTCGAAGTAACTCCGCGGCCTATCGAAACGAGAGGAGGAGCCAATCGGAACACAGATTGACGTGGGGGAGGGGAGGGGAGGGGAGGTGAGGGCAAGAGGGGAAGAGCGAAAAAGTAGGACCATCAACCCGACGAAGTCTGGAGAAATAACATGGTATGATTTTTCGAATAAAGTAAAAAAAAACTCCGTGTGGCTCGATTCATGGCCGATGATCGGAGGGTATCGAAGACGCAGGGTTCTGCTCTCTGTCTCTCTCTCTCTTTCTCTCTCTTTCGCGAGGAGGGAAAAGATGAAATATAGATTAAACTGGACAAAGTCACGCGGATTTTACAAAACTTTTATAGGAGAGGGTATTTCCCTTCGTAACGTTAACTTCGGACACGATTGGAAACCTATATTATCCTTACCCCGTCGCTCTCGTCGATCGATCCATCACCGAGAGAAAGTCTAAAAAAAAATTGTCCTGCGAAAGTAAAGTCGAATTCGCGGTATCCTTTCGAAAATTTCGCGGAACACGGTACGACTTCATCTTCCCGTCCCAGTCTCCGAGTACAGAAGACCTGGGAGGACTCCCCGAAGGAGAAGGAGGAAGAACAGGAGGAGGTGGAGGAGGTGGAGGAGGAAGAGGAGGACGACCACCTATACAAGGACCTACGCGGCCAGTGGGAATGGAATGCAGGTACGAGTCCGGTCGACTCTCGCCTCCTCTTCTCTTAGGCATCTACGCTGCTGAATGTGTTCCATCTCACACCACTTTACCACTCAACGTGGATTCTACTATTAATACTACTAATACTGTCGATACAACGGAGAGCATCGCTCGATCGGTCTCACTTTACCGCGTCCCGACTCTAGTCCGATCGGGACTAGCAAAGTCTATATTCCTCTCGATTTCCTGGAAGCTGTCGAACAGAAATTTCTAGGCGCGAAAGTTACGAATCGTGGAAAGTCGGTGGGTACCGGAACAATCGGAAATATCGGCGTGATAATTTCCGCTGGAACGTTCGGCGATTAGGGCGCACGAGTGCGGTCCGGGAAGGGCCTGCTGCAGGAATGCGGTCGACGTGCGGCCCTGCCGTGGGAGACCGATGCTGCTAGTAGCAAGCTGCCTCGTTACCTCACTACAAGGACCTACGTGCCCACGGCTGCCGGGAATCGCGCCTGATAACGAGTCCGGTCCCTTTCCCTCCGGTTAAAGGGTGTTAGGACCTTCCTAGTACACCCACCTCGAGTCGCGGAGAAAAATTGATAGAGTAAAATAGGGAAGAGATTCTTTCTCACGTTCACGGTTAGTTACCAACCAACCCCCCCCCCCCCTGTCTCTCTGTCTCTGTCCACTCGTAGAGAAATAACGCGGACACCGTGACGGACTCGCAGCGTCACCGATATCTTCTTTTGCCCACAAAGATATCCTATCGCTTTGCAGAATGCATTCCGCAAGGAGCCGTCAGTCGATCCTCGAGTGTCGCCAAAGTGCGCCACGAGTATCATCTTGGAATACCAAACGAGCCTGAGAGAACCCGGGAGACTTCCGTCAGGTCGCGCCTCGTTAGACGTCGAAGAGTGCCGAACGGCAAGATTCAAAGGTCCCGCGGCTCCTAACGTTAGGCTATCGGTTGCCCCGTGTGCGTCGGTGGGTCGTGGCGTGGAAGTGTCTTCGCCCGGAGAGGGAGAGAGAAAAACAAAGAGAGAAAGAGATTTGCGATTCAAGGTGACCCGATAAAGCCGCGCGAAAACGAAACAAGGAAGCGAGTCCACGGTGAAACGTGAATCGGAGCTAATCCATTATGAAGCGATTCTTGTTGTATCGTAACGCAGCCGAGATTGACAATGACATAACGCATACGACGGCCAACAGTCCTCCATTATTCATCGAGATTATCGATAAATTATCATATTAAAATGGCGCCATCGGTATTCGTAGCCTTGAAACGATGACTCCGTCTTCTGGCACCGTCGAGCACCGGAAACGTTGATATTCTTCTTTTCAATCGGCCGACGAGAGTTTACCTTCGAGCGCTGCATTCGCGAAAATAGACAGATCGCGTGATATCGTTGCTAATGCTCGTCTCCGCGAGATCGACGTCGAGAGAGGCGCGAGTTTACAGAGTACTCGTAACGCACGCGTATCCCGCAAGTTGTTGACAAAAGGCTGATCGAAACCGCGCAGCCAATTTCAGGGAAGTAGCGCCGACGTTTCCGTAGCACGTTTCCCAACGAGATCTACCGCGTGTCCCGATATTTCACCGCCTCCAAGTCTCGCCGAGCGACGCGGGTTCTACACCTCTTTGACGACGCTGGATTCTTGAAATTCTGCAAATTCACGGCATCCACGGAGGCATAGATTTCCAGCTGATTTCGGGTACGAATGGCAAATAGCCATGCAACCACGCGAGTATTGGCCGCGTTTCTTTTAGGCTCGACAGGAAAGGCAAATGTTTTCCGACGACGACGACGACTGATTCGCGACGGCATTCCGAGCGAAAATCTCAAGCGGGATATTTCGATCGCGAAGATCGATCGTCGGCGTTCGGGATCGTTAGTACGGGTCACTGCATTCGGGTCGAACGAAGTTAGAGAAGAATCGGAGTAACCGTAGGGGTTCTCAAGCGAGCTGACAACACGCCAAGCGTTCTCAACGTGAAACTTCGTCGATGTTATCGGCGACACTTGGACCGTCTATCCGACGTTCCGGTTTAACCCATTCCTTTGTCCAAGCTAGCGGATACCGATCGCGATTCGAGATAAAACACCGAAGTATGGACGATCGCGGAAACGTTAGCTAGGAAAGGCGCGCTCTCGGGAGCGCGTACATCTGGAAAACCGATGGAAATATGGAAAAATATGGTGTACGGCAGCACGTGGCATCTCGCGTCTCGATCCGAGAATAAAACGGGAGGCAAGAGGGACCTTGGCACAGATTCGTCGAGCGGTAATAGCACCAGCAACGTTCTGTTTTTATGAGACGACCGGCCGATAGCTCGACTTCGCTCCCCGTGCAATAATAAAGTCGTGGACCGTCCGTCCGGGTGTCGGAGGATGTACGTGGTACCTTGTCTCGCGGCTGGAAAGCGTCGGGACACGACGCACCGCGGCCACGCGTCACGATTTACGACGTAATTTCTATGTAATTCGATTTAATCGCCCGACGAGAACACATCGCACAGCTCCGAAGACCTACTCGTCGAAGCGCCGCGCCGCGCCGCGCCGGTCAGCCGAGCGCGATGCCAGGAAATTCAATTTCAACCGTCGTGAATTATTCGTTGCCCGTCCGGCGAGATAAAAGTCGCGATACTCGCAAAAAGGAGAAAGTAGGCGTATCGGGGAAAAGTAAAACAACACGCGATACGTATCGAGGAGATCGCGGCATAGAGGCAAGTGTCCCGGAAGGTGTACACACACGTAGCCTACCTGTGTCGCGTAACCGCGCGCAAGTGCATCATTGTGCGCGCGTTCCCTTGCGTACTCTTCCACGTACCGAGGTACGCGTACATACGTGTACGGGTACGTGTACGTGTTTATACCGTCCATAGTCTCAGCGTGGGACCAAAGCGACTCAAAAAGTCGCACGGCGCACAGCGGCTCTCAGACGCAGCTTCAATGCGCGACCCGAGTGAAACGAGGAGAAACCGAGAGGAACGAAGACGAACGGATGGAACCCGAGAGAAAGAGTACAGACGCTTCCACGAAATTCTGAATGCACCTTTCAACGTTAACCGTTTGAAAGAATTTGGCTCGGACGTTGCCTCGGTCCCCCGGTTTTATCTCCGACGCATCGGCTCGAGAGAACGCATCCGAGACGCCCCGTCGAACCTTCGATTCTCCCTCGACGTTCGCCACGCGTGTTTCTTTCCAGTCGCTGGGCGTATCGAGCAATTTTTCCAATTCGATCGAAACTCGTCCGCTCGCCGGCGTATTTGTATTTCAAAACGACGAGTCCAATCTCTCACGAGTCACCCAGCGAACGGAGCCGTACGGTTCCATCTGGCTGGCGGTAGCTGCCGAATCCGGCTAGCTCGTAGATATCGAGAATGGTCTCGCTAGACGAGTCTCGCGGGGCACAATAGAGTCTCGGTAGTCGTCGTTGCCACCGGGGCTATAACGAGACCGGCAGCTGGTGTCTTCCCCTTTAGCTAAAAAAGGATCGAAAGAAAGGACGAAAAGGACGGAAAAGACGGAAGAGAGACGGAGAGTTGGAAAGTTTTCCGCTCGCGTTCTAATCGCGAAGAAAGGGCCAAGGGCCCGAAAAGGGGGCCCGAAAAGGGGGCCCGAGGATGGGCACGTGTCTCGGGCCAGGACATCTGCCTCTGAAAAGGACCCACTGTTCCCCATTATATCGTTTACCGAACCGGCGTACCCCCTCGCCGTTACTTCTTCCTCTTCCTTTACCTTCGAGCGTCTAAGACGAGCAGCTGGCTCTTCTCCCTTGTAAACCGGACCTAGCACCTGCCCTTCGAGTCAGCAGGGTGACTGTTAACCGGCCGGCGAGGTACTACGTGTTCCGTTGGACACGCGTGGAAAACGCGAACGCGGGAACGGCCGAATATCGAATAAACGATAAACGGTAGCGAGACGAGAAATCGTTCAACTATAATTATTAAATAATCGACGCCGGAGGGATGGACGGTACCCGGTGGTCGACCGGTAGAAGAAGCCGGGAGCGAGCGAGACTGGCTTAAACCGTTTTAAATCGGTCCGGCCGTACACGGTTTCGGGAAACGGTACGAATCGGGGGATGGTCAGCGGATCGTAGGTGACGGAATGTAACGAGCGTCGCGGCGCTTCTATTCCTGGCGGTCGGACGTCGACCCGCAGACGGCTCCCAGACTACACGCTAATAACCGAGCGAGAGGACCTCGCCACGTCTGGCCGCTGTAAACACGTGCCCGGATCTTTCCGCAAAAACTGGGTCGCCGGATTCGTCTGCCTATCGGCCACAAATTCTACCGCGACGGCTAGAATACCTCGGAGGTCCGTTAAAATCCAACAACATCTTTTGTTCGGTATTTCGATGATTCCGCGAAAACTCACCCTACCGTTCGAGATCGGCCGCCGCGGCAGACGGAAATCTCCCAAAGGCTGGTCCGGTCCGGTCGCTCTGCAACAAAAAGAAAGAAAAACCGTTCTAGTTCTGTATTCCATAGCGCGATCGGGCGAAGGTGCAGGTAAAAGTAGCTCGAAGCATCGGAGGGCCCACGGGGCAGCGTCGAAAGGGAAGCTTAAAAAGGGGCGGCACACCGTCGTCATTGGGATTCTAACCGAGCTCGTCCGCTTTTAAATGAACGACCCCTCGGCAACGAAATGGTTCGCGTGTACGTATAGGCGCGCGCGTGTGCATACATGTGTACGTATTATACGACCGTACGGACGAATACCTTCTAGGTACGAAAGGAAGCGAACTTCCTTCCTACGTTCGATGTCACGCGCACCATCGTTTATATAATCCATCCTGTGACGTCAGGTTGTTTAATCCATTCATTACCGAGCCACCTCTCTGTCTCTCTGTCTCTCCGGCTCTCTCGCGTGCTCTTTCTCTTTCTCTGTTTAATACGAGGACGTATCACAAAGGGAGAAAAAGAGACAAAGCGTGACAAAGAACGGGAGTGTCCGGGCCATGCGCGATGATCTTTCGATGGCGGGAGAAGATCTAACGGAAATGCTCGCTGGACGTGTTTTGCAGTTCACTCTGCCCGTCTCTCGTTCGACTTTGTTTCCTGCCTTGTCTTTGCATCCCGACGACGATCGTTAGACGTGTAATTTACGTATCGTTTCGTTCCTGGTTCGAAACGAATTAATTTTAGCCTTCACGGTTGACGGGGGAACAATGCTGTTTCAAGTACAGCTGGAGAGGATCGTTAAATATGCATCGCGAGCAAATAAACTTCGCGGTTTCGCGATGCTGACAATGTACGTACAATTCACTTTTCCTTCGAGCATCCGCCCTCGAATATACAAGCGGATCTATCTCCGGCAGGGAAATACCGTTCGATCATCACGTTCCGAGTAAACGATTCCTATTAACAGTCCCCCGCTGTACGCACCCGCGTCCACGGATATCTCTAATCTCGGCGTACCGTAATTTACCTGACGTTTTATCGAGTCCGTTCGAGGCTCGCGACTTCCACGGGTGCTCGTCGAACATCCGATCCGCGAGCAATTTCATCCGAGTTGATTCCCTCGGCAAGAATTTCAGTCGAGGAAACCAAGTACGCGTGTGGCGAGTGGGCGGACACGCAACCGAGTTTCACCTTCGCGTGTGGACGGATGGTAACGACGACGAATCGCGCAGCTGTGTCGCGGTATTTGCAGATGAAGCGGAATCGGGTATCGGTTTCTCTACATCCGGCGCACGTGAACGGGAACGGCATAAACCCGAGCACGATACCAAACGAATATTAAACCGACACGATACCGCCACGGCGAACGGTTATCGCTGTTAAACTATTTGCCGAGTAACACGTCCGTTGTGAATCGTTCCAAGTATTAAATATGTATTTGTTTTTGCAAACCAAATATACATCGAAAATATCGCGACGTCGCGACTCTTCGTTCGCGGGACAATACTTTTTCCAGGAGTCACTCGCGTATGACGTAAACGCCCGATAAGAATTCAGACGCCTCCATTCAGGGAGGGAAAGAAGCCTATGGGAAGAGACACGGAGAGAGGGAGAGGCAGAGGAGAGAGAGAGAGAGAGAGAGAGCGAGAGAGGAGGGAGAGGAGGGAGGAGTATGGGATACCGATACGAGAAGGCACGATTACGAAATCGAGACGCGAACGACGAATCGACCGGGGAATTTGTGTGGCGCCTCGGAGATAACGGGCGAAATTCTTCTTTTTCCATTCCTACCCTACATACGGCGACCCATAAAAGACTTCCCACACTCGCAGCAAATCTACTCCATTTAATTTCGACTTTTTGTCCAACATTTACGCGAGATGGAAAGCCCTCTCTTTCTCACGTGCGAGGAAACGAGAGAGTAGAACCGAGTAAATGAATTCCTAGCGTTTGGAAAAGTTTGACGGGCCACCGCGTACGCGTACTCGTACGAGCGTATTATCTAAGAAACGAAGCGGGCGTAGATTCGTCGGTATTTATAGGTATGTGCTCGCAATCGGTCTTATCGGTCGTTGCTGACGAAATTATATTTTTCCTTTTTTATTTCTCAAGCCATTCGTTGACGTATCTCGCGAGAAACGTTAATCGATTTTCAGCATGGAACGATCTCCGTTTCGCATATTACCTGTTGCGCGGGCGGCTTTTCGTCGCGTCCTTTCACGACGAATCGCGTGGACACGCGACAGACACCGACGATTTCCTGCGAATGCACATATATGTACGCGTATACCTGCGCACGCCACAGGTATTTACGCAACCAGCCCGTTCGTGCTTGGCGCAGGTGGCGCTATGACGCAAACGTTTTATCAGCGATTCGCCCGTGCGCTGGCCCGATATCCAGACTGGTCGATGCAAACTGTTCGTATAATACTGGCTGGATAATAAATGGAACGAGCCGCGATACTTCCTGTACTCGAGTAAAATTCGCTACCGGATCGACGACGGAACAGTCGAGGAAAGAGACCTCGAAGAGAGGATGGCTATCCTCTCCGTTAAGCCGATATTATGTTTCTACGCTTCGAACGTATTCGCCGTCTAATTCGCGCGAAACACGTATCCAGCGTAACCGCAGCCTAAGCCGTGTATAGTCGCGAGGCAGGAAGGAAGTCTCGTTAGAGCTGATTTTCGATTCGGCCGATGGAAGCGGGTCTTTTAAACCGTCTCGATCTCATCCGGCGGCCAACCCGTTTGGTTCCTCGAAAATCGTCGTCGTCGTCGACTGTACACGATGAATACCGCGGTCTACACCGGAAGCGCGGCCGAACCGTTGAAAACTAAGCGGGAAAAAGAAACGTAATCCAGAATGCCATTCACAAGTTTTTCGGTTTCTTCCGTTCTACGTGGCTTTATATCCCGGCAACGCGGTCCAGGCTGCGGGACACGGTGGCAGAGGGGAGGCGATGTCAGGAGCGGAAACGGAGCACGCATGTGTCAGAGTGCGTGACCCAGTTACAACACGGCTAAAAAAGAGGCCGATCATCCGGACGGAGGTTCGTTCGCTTCTTCTTGTATCTTTTTCTTTCTCCCGGCTTAATCTCCCCGACGAAGGGTTCCAACGATCCGATCTGTGGGTAGCTCGATCGAGACATTTTCGACGACGAAGGACGGATACGTCGGCGGAAATGGAAAGGAAATCGAGGATAGTCAGAGCCGTGTAATCGATGCAAACGTAAAACACTACCGTACGTGGGTTGTCGGTGTCGAACTACGCAATTGCGCGCGATTAATCGTTCGCGGTTAATCACAACGGGATATTGCAAAATCGATAATGGGCATCATCGAGGTCCTGAGGATTTTCACACGTTCGATTTAACGCGGTAGCGTTGCTAGATATCCTTTCGTAGCGGATAAACGGCGAGGATCGAATGTCTCGTTAACGTATCCGACTACGTAGTTGCCGCTCGCGCACCACATTTACCCACGAATGTTACCGCCACCGTGGAAACCGGGGTTCGTCGACCTTTTTCTAAATCGCTCGGCTCGATTCCGACATTTCCCTGCCGCCTGCAACCGAAAGCAGCGACGTTTTGCTAAAACACTTTCAATTTTTGTCCGTCTTGTCCGATTATAAAAACACGAACGGTACGTGTTCGCGTTCACCCTCGAACCTTGAACGGTGGCTATTGTTGCGGTAAACGTGTGGGAAAAAGTATTTACTACGGGAGAGAACGAAGAGTCTGCGGTTCATTCATGGCGAGTCTCTGAATGGCAGGGAGAAAGAGAGAACGATCTATGCACAGGACGCGCGGCGAGGAGACACGCATACATACGCACGCGCGCGCTCGCACGCACGGTGAAGTTGAGATATGTGCGCACGCTGCAACGGCATAAATAAATCCCCACGGTCGGGTGCAAACGCTACCGAACGCGAATTCCCAGTGAATCGCTTCGGTTTACCAGTAACAGAAATACTCGCAACCGAGTTTTAAAATTATTCGATTCAGTCGCATCGAACTTGATCGAAACGCGCGATAAATTATTTTAGCCGTCCCATTCGATCGCTTATACCACGCTGTATTATATATCGCGAATAAAACAAGACGAAAACAAAAAACGAGCGAAGAGCGTGGAGATTCAGCGTTGTTGCGTCGAGAACGTACGATTGGGAAGAGCCTGTATGACCATTATATAACGGCCCATATGTAAAATACCCACACATTCGATACCACCGCTTAGATAAAGGACGTCTGTAAAAAAGCCACAGTGATGGCGCATTGTGAAGTGAGCCCGGCTATAAAAAGCGCCGCTAAGGCGCTCGTAAAACGCGGCAGAAAAAAAAAACTCGCCAAATAAAGCACGGAACCCGACGGAGACGGAGACGGAGACGCACGTCTGGCCGTGTACCGTCTAGTTTCACTTTACAATCCCTTACGATATCCGCGGACATCCGCTCGCTCTTTTACCCACCCCGTCGCTCTTGATCGTCAAGCTTCCTTCTTCCCCCGAGAGCTTTCAGACGTCCAAACTTTTCGCGCTCGGAATCGCGTGAAAAGTGCCGTTCGCCGAGGGCGTTTCGGGCAGAGATCGGCAGCGTTTTCAAGACCCACGTTTCCAGTTGTCGTTGAGAACCCCTGTGCTCGAAGGAGTTCCCACGCCGGGCCGCGCGTCACACACAGAGTGACACGGCCGTATCGCGTCTAGATACGTCGGTCCCCGGTGCCCGGCCTGTGCCCGCTCGCTGCCGGGTCCAATAGGACTCCGTTGATTGGCCGATCCGGGGACCGATTACCATAGAACAAACGCGCTACCCGTGTACCGTGTATCGCGGCCCGTTTGCGTACGCGCCGAGCCACCTTCTCGAGCTAATCACGATACGTACAGGGCCTGGCTCGTCGATCCATCGATCTTACCGCGATTCGACGATCACGCTTTCCTGCTGCCTTGTACGTGGCTGATCGATCGGTCCGGGTATAGGGAGATTTTTTTCACCTTTTTCCAAACTGTGACAAGAAACGGAAGGTTATCAGCGGGAAGGAAAAGAAATTAAATCGATAATACGGTCTAAAGGAAGGGGAGGGAGGTGATTAAGTCGCTTGGGTGTACGGTGTTGAATGGAAGAATGATTTTTCGAACGCTGCTAAAATCTACGCGACGTAGAATTCCTAACCGCTGAAATATCTGCGTTTAAGTATATATCCGTCGATGATTTAACGATCGCGTTTCGGTCGTCGAAATAACGTTTCAAGAATGTACGTTGCCCGTCCATCGTTGATATTCCGTTTTACCAGGTTCAGATTGGCGGTGATCGTCGACGTTGTCGTGCCGATGGAAAATTTCCTTGGGATGGTTATTACTTTCCGGAACGGAACCGCGACGGTCGTAACAATACGGTATCGCTGCTGTTAAGATAGGCGGTGGAGTTCACGGTTCCCACAGGTAGGGGCGTACGCGCGGTCTCCACACAAAAATTGCCTTAATTGTAATATACCCGGAGAAGAACCGCTTTTACATAGCGGTCTTTGGATACGGTTCTTCCTAGCTCGCCGTTCACAATGGACGCTCGTTCGCTGCTCGTTTTACTTACGATTTTCGATATTTCGGATCCGCGAATGTTCAACTACGATAAAGCGCGGCAAATATCTACGAAAAATATGGATAAAAGTAGATGGAAATAGTGAGTCACTTGGGCGGAACGTTCGCTGTACACACGAAAGGAGACGAACAACTAGAAGCGAAAGAGAGAGAGAGAGAGAGAGCGAGAGCGAGAGAGGAACATGGCGGCAAAGAACAGAGAGGAGAGGAGGGATATTCGTGCGTGTGCGTAGAGGCTCAGACAGCCAAAGTTGAACGAACCCACGCGCGGACCGAACCTTGCTAATTTTTTAAAGACCCACCTCCGACCGGTAGTGCCACTATCGGGAAGACCACCGTGCAGCGGACGACCTACTATCTAACTCAACACGTACACCATCGAACCGGGGCCCCGTTTTTCTTTCAGGCTGGCAAAAATCTTCGTGAAAGTCGCGCACGTTCGAACCTGCAGTATGCATCGTACTTTGTTCAACGATCAACATACATTTTTCGATCGCGTACCCTACGTAACGAGAAATCGAGAATTATCGTACACGCTACATCGAATTAAAGTCCGCTTACGCGATAGAATACTTTCCGACGAGATAAAGATAGGCGCCGGTCGCCAGATACATACCTGTGGTCGTTTTCTGCGCCGACAAAATATTTGTATAGGAAGCGATACGCCGACGCGTTCGTGCAGCAATTAATTATGTGCGATTTCGCACGGGGTCCAACTTTTAAGCGGGGAATTCGGAGCACAGGCTTACCCGCTAGGAAACGGGGAAAAACTGAAAACCACAGGGCTCGTCAACGAGATCGAGGGCGAGCGCTATTTCGCGGCGATAATCAAACGCGATTCGGGTGTTTACGCCGAACGAGTTCACCGGTCGGTGTAATTCCGGCACGTGTAAAACTTTCAAGGACGAGGCGTGTCTCGATCCGCCGCCGCCGCCGCCGCGGCGCGGTTACGCAACCGGAAAACGGAAGCGCGCGGAAACCAAGTGCCGCGCGGTTTCTCCAATTAAGCAACGAGGTCGAAAAAAACGGAGGCGAAGCAAACCTGAATGGTAGAAACGTAGAATTCGGTGGCAAAGGACGCCCTTTCGGGAGAAGCGTATGTCGCACGTGTGTAGGACCGCACAAGAATACGCGCACGCGTTAACCGCATGACGTCAACGCGCGTCTCTGGAAACAGCTGACCGCATTCCGCGCTAATTGTTTTGCATAACGATAGAACGGCCAGACACGTTTCTTAGCGAATCGTCCGCGCGTACTTTTTCCACCGTCGTCAGGGTAGTTTCACGTAGAGCTCGGGAACATTTTTGCAGGTAGAAGAGAAACCGTCGATGTTTTCCTCGAGGATGAAGAAGGAGCGAGGAGAATCGCAGATACTCCGAAAGAAAGTGGAAGGGATCAAATTCGAAAGGGGCACCGCGAAAGTGGGGGTCCTGTGGATCGACGGCCCTGTCCGGTCGTCAATAGTTTCGCGGGCAGCGCGTTGGCTTTTAAAGTTTAAAGAGCCAACCCCGATGGCGGTGCCGGCAGCAGCAGCAGCGTCTAGGCATGCCAGGGGTTCTCAAACCATGGTCCTTGGAAAATTGCTTATAGCCTTTAAATATCGTATACCTCGTCGTTGCCACGGTTTCTCGGGAAACTAGTTAACGCCGGCGTTTAGCTATTACGCGATCGAATAATGCAACCTTTCGCTCGACGATTCGACTTAAATCGATCCCCGGAGTTTTAACCTTTCGTCGTGTCCGAACGTTCGACAACTAGCGATGGTGACGCGTTTCCGTAACTGGAAAACCAAGTCCGGAAAACGATTCCCACGAAGAACGGGAAGGAAGAACGAGGAGCTCGGGATAAAGCGAGAGAAGTTGCCGATGAAATATCTCGAGGTGGAGAAGGAGGTTAAGGAATGCCACGGGACGAGGAGCCACGATATTTGCACCATATAAGGTCCTGTTTAGCAGCATCTCGTCGGACCCCGCACGAACGAGCCTCGGAGGTTCGTATCCGTGGCTGTTAAAACCTGCCGAAAATCGCGACAAAATCGACGCTGAATTTCAATTACCCAGGGTGGTATCTTTTGCGGTACTCGCGCGTTGTCGAGAAAAAATCGATCCCGTCGATGGGCGGTACGCCCGATGACGGCCCTGGCGGTTTTGCAATCCGGTACGTGTCTCAGAGCGCGCGTCGCCATAGTTGTCGCATGACGTTAACGAAACAACGCCACCGTCGCACGGAGAGTCGCGAGAGACTGGTCATCCGTTGGAATGCGCTGCACGGGAAACCCACGTAAAATATTTTTCTCGCCAACCTCTCGCGTAACGAAATGTTTCTACGAACGACGAGAACTTCGGAAAACTGCGTTTCAACGGTGAACACGTTACGACCGATTATACGTTTCGCGCGTGTACCAAAGAATCACGGAGAAAGTTGATTCGCGGATTATTTTTTTCCCCACGCGAGTAGTCCAGCACGAATTCTGCGTAGAGCTGGAAAGATTGGTCACGCAGCCGGATTTCTCATCCGCTACAGAACCTGCGC
The DNA here is from genome assembly GCA_917499265.3 of Mimumesa dahlbomi. Classification (NCBI taxonomy): domain Eukaryota; kingdom Metazoa; phylum Arthropoda; class Insecta; order Hymenoptera; family Crabronidae; genus Mimumesa; species Mimumesa dahlbomi. The sequence goes on from OU824117.1 coordinate 16,089,428, forward strand.
TATCGCTATGGACTCTGAACCGGCCGAAACTACTTCGTTACTTAACAAGTAAACTCGACAAAATAAACATAAATCACGGCACTGTATCACGCTCAAAATTCTTATTTATTCGGAAAACAAATTTACGGTGACGACGATAACGACAAGGACCGAATGAATGAAGACGATTACCGTATTACATTCGCATTCGGCGGTGATAAAGCGCGTCTTCAGACGTCTGTGAGTTCGTCTCCGGTGACTTCCGTCACTTTTCCCACTTGTTATCGTTGCGAATTTCCCTTTTTCACCGTGAAACTTTCCACGCGTAGAAATCTCAAGGTCTAGAAACGTCGGAGCGTGTACACTCTTACGCGTGAACATCGCTTATCTTTCTCTTGGGTTCCTGTGCGTATTAAAGAAAAGAAAGAAGAAACAACGAGACTGGTTCCGTGTGCCGAGGTTCGACGACGAACTAATCTCGCGTGAAAACGAAAACGGGGAGGTACAAAAATTCTCTCTCTCTCTCTCTCTCTTCCGTCGGTGTTTCGCGACTACCGAGGATTTCGTCGGGCAACGGCGCGTGTAAGAGTGCGTTCGCACGGGAGGACGTGCATCGGCACGACAGAGAACCGCGCAGCTAGCGCAGCCAGCGCAGCGCAGACACAAAGCTCGTTTCGCGCGTACGTATGTACAGTCACCGGGGTACATATGTATGCCACCTAGAATAGAGTATGTATACATATACAGTAAGCGCAGCAGACCGTCTCGTCTCGTCGTGGCTCAGACCTTAATGACGTCATTATCTCTAATTAGAATTCCCATAGTGGCAGCGAAGCTGGCACCCCGTTACACCTGCCTCTCTGCCACTGTCTTTCTACAGGACGCGTTGGAGCGGAATAACGAAAAAGAATGCGCCGAAAGCACGTGTCCGTGGATCTTTTAAAAAGTTGCTCGACTTCCGAACTATTTCTCAACCGTGAATTTCAAAACACACGATCCTCCCATCGGAAGGTATTCGATGGATAAATTTCAATCGCAAAAATAGCATCGTCGACGTTACGCTGGTTCTGCGTTCTTAAATACGTGCGAGTTGTTCGGCGAACGGATAATTCGTGACGCATGCTAATCGGGCCGTGTGACTGATGACTCTGCGTTATCGTCACTGGCGGAGCTCGATAACTATAAATTCATTTCCAGGCATATTTTAAGAGGCATAACGCACCGCGGGTCGACTCACTCCATGATTCATAAAACGACGACGGCGGCGGCGGTGGAAGCCGTGTCGTTTGAAAAACGCGGTTCGACGAATCGCTGCGAACGATACATCGAACGGCCGAACTATCGTACGAATCGTCGCAACGGGACGTGACGAGGCAATTGAGAAGATCACGGAAGCGCTATGACGAACGCACCGATATAGAATTTCATTACTGCGTCTCAGAGACAGAACTACCACGCGGTATCGACGAGTTGGTTTCGCATCTATAACTTCCCCGTCGCGGACAATTCTTGAGAAAATAATCCAAGAGTCGCACGGTACGGTCGCGTACCATCTCGCAATTTGTATGTATTACCGCTGCGCGTCAAGTCACATAACTGTGCGACGCAGTGACACAACGCGGACTCGGCTAAGCTTGCCTCTCGGCCAACAATGCGCCACGAGAGAGCCGGAGAGCGAGAGAGAAACGGAGAGAGCATACACGCAAACCAAAAAGACATGCCCGACCGCGTCACACATGTGCATGCGTGATTCCGCGTCCCCGGCAGAAACTTCCACCACCGTCGTTCCCACCCCCGACCCGTTTTCCCTCGCTCCGTCTCTCTTCATCCTGAAGTCGTGTGACGTCAGCGCGGATACCTGTTGCATGCGACGTGTTACAGAGCGAGAGGCGTCGATGCGTTTCTCAGCGATCCGACGAAACGAGAGCGAACGAGAGAACGGTCAAGTACGAAAAAGAGAGACGACATTTGAGTCACGTGTGTGAATTAAAGACAGCGATTCAGACTGGCTGCAGACAAACGCCCCTATCCTTCGTATCTTTTAATCCTTCCCCGTTTCTCTTTTTTCTTCCTCGCTTCCTCGAGTTTTCTTCGATTCCGGCACCCAGAGAAGCGGTTTTCCAATCGGTCCGTTCGCGCGACGGTGGTCAAAGCATTTTCCAAAGATCGCCAACGGGATAGGACGGAGTAGGGGTGCGAGTGCAGGGGGCTTTTTACAAAGATCGGAATCAACGAAAATAGACGAAGCTCCGAGCTGGCTCGTTTGGATCTGCGCCAGTGATGCGACGTAGCGCCACGGAAAAATTTCTACGGGACGGTGGATCTTCGGTTACGTTTGTCTATCCGTCGCACGATTTCCGATACACGATCGATCTGTCGGCGACGAATTCTTTGGAAAGTCTAATCCGCTTGTCGTTCGTCGATAGGATGGAAAAATCCAAGACTCGTGCCCACGAACGAGCGCGTAGAAACAAAAATCACGTATACACGACTGCCTACGCGTGTGGCCCTGTCGCACGGTCTCGCAATTTGGTAAAGAAATTATCGCTTCTAGAATTGATAAAAAGCAAATAGACATACGGGCGATGATAACCAGGGACACTGTTCACGAAGTCTTCCTCGTCAGTGGTTCTCTGTCGCGTACATTAAAATAAATTTCATTCGCATCGATTTACTAGGTAACTGATTTCAAACGCGTAATTTTCCAAGGACACGCGAATCACGTCGAAAGGAACGAACGACGGAAAGGAGAGGAGAGGAGAGGAGAGATCTATCGCGAACGCAATCGAAACATCGCTCGCTGACTCGGAGGCGTCGTCGAATTCCGGTCGAGCGACGCTTCCGACGTTCGATCGACCTTATTCGGCACTTCCGTGATTAGAGGGCAGGGAACACGGTTGAGAACCGTCGCCGCCTAGAACGCCGGTTTGCCGGCACAGAAATAGAACGGTCGGACCTTAAACGCGCACTTTTGCGCCTTTATGTAACTTAGCCGAATTTATGGTCGTTATCTATTTAATAATACGCGGATTTACTTGCGCCATTTGCGAAGATCAAACGATCGTGCATACGTAACACACATATGCGTAGCCGTGGCGGTGCCGTCGTGGCGCACGTGCGAATATATACGTACACACACGGGGGACTCTCTACCGACGTAAATTTCGCGCGAGTGCGTTCACCTCTTCGATTTCATCGCTCGTTCTTCACGGACGCTTGAATGTCGGCCTGTTAATTCTCCTCGCTCCGGGAACACCGAAACCTACGATATATCGTTGGTCGTCCGAGTTCCCTCATGGAAGTCGAAGTACAGCGTCTACCCGTAAACGCGCCTATATTTCGAATTATCGGTACCTGCGACACGATATATCTCCTGTCCGATCAAGTTGCACGTACGTGCCAACAGTTTCACGGCCGCGGATCATTATTTCGATGCTTTCACGGAAACGCGTGGGTTTCGGTAAAATTCGATCAAATCCGGCGTGAGAAGGTGCCGTACGCGCGTCGATGGGCGCGCCAAACACGAATCGCGATGTTCCGAAAGGACTTGGAAGGATATCGAGCCGCAGCGTTCCATTTCGCAACGTACCGTTTACGCAGCCGATATATCGTGCGAGATTTACATTTACCGTCGACACGAATTCTTGCTTACTCACCGACGACGCGACTTCGGAGGATTTTCTTTGCATCGCCCGCCTCGTAACGCTAGATGCCAGAGACTCGACCGCGTTACTCGCGTCCAAATGTTCATACCCGTAAACGTCTACGTTACTTCGTTGCAAAACGTACCTCGTTCTTCGCAGAGTCCTTTTGCAGTGGGTGTACTGTTCCTCGAAACCAGCCGATTCTTCCGGGTCTCGTGCAATTAAAAGAAACCCGTGCAGCTCGATGCGGGTGAACGATACGACACGGTACCAAGGTCAACATTTCCAGCGTATACTCGACAATTTACGGTTGACACTTATCGTTCAGGTGAAACACAGGACACTGGGTCGAACTTGAGGAACAAACACGTTGTCGCACACCGGCGGGCGGACGGGGACTGAGTAGGGCAACCGCTCGTGGATCCCTACTCTCTCTCTCTTTCTCTCTATTTCTCTCTCCCTCCCTCTCTCTCCTCTCTGTCTCACTCACCCTCCCCGCCCCTCCCTAGGACTTTACGACGCTTTTCCCCTCCACCATCTCTCGTTCTGCTGGCCCTCTCTCTCTCGTCCAACCGCCGGGACGCGGAGGGGACGGCCACGAGGTCGGAAAACACGGAAACTATGGACTCGAAAAGAAAGGGGCGTTATCGGATAGTAAGTGAATCGGACGTACGACACCGGAGGACCTTAGACGCACCTCTATCCCTAGGAAATGAATAGCTTCGAAGGGAAAAGAAAGGAAACGAACGCGCTTCCTATTCTAGGCGCGGAGTAGTATTTCTCGCGGGATTTTCAATTCGAATCGGATCCGGCTGAATTCTATGGAAGCTTCCACGTGTCTTTAATTCGATTAGGTGGCGGTTCGCGATATCATAGATGTGGCAAACAGTGTCGGACTGCGTTGTCGCGGACAATAAATATCGTTCTTATCACCCTATCGTCATAGTTTTCGCCAAAACCTTTTGAACGTGGCGCACTCTCATGGCAATGGAACGAGGCAACGGAGCCGTTTCATAAAATGGCTGACTCCCTTGTTCCTCGTCTTAGAGTTCGCCTCTATTTCGCTGCTCTAGGCCGCGAGCGCTATGCGCGTATAGCATTCCTGGAACATACCGTCGCGATGTTCTCCTCTTCTCGATACACGACCGTGGTGGGGACGGTTTTTCGTATTTGCCTCGCCAGCCACGAAATTACAACATCAAACGCGAATGCCGACGATAGACCGAGTTATCATGGCCCACGGAAAAGGGGGGGGGGAGGGGGCAAAGTTCGCTTAAGGCTGCTTTCACACCAGAAACGACGTACCAAAGCTTTCGGATCACTAAACGTGATGTTCGTTGGTCGAAAGTTAAAGAGCGAATCGACCGAGAAAAAGTAACGTACGCGATACTTTTCATGCACGCGCGAGAAAAGCTTGAGCGTTGGGTCAACGAAATGCGGCCGGGTGATTTGCGTAAAGTCAATGTCGAGGTGAATTCGGTTTTATACGCCGCGACCGTGAAGATCTCATGCATTATGTACGAGGAGGCGCTTTCGAAATTACGCGGCTGTTCGCGATACGAACGTTAGAAATATCAAGCGAAACTACTCCGGCGGCGGCAGCTATTCTCGATTTTTCGAAAAGACGGTCTCGAGTGTCGAGCAATATCCGACGGGTCGCCGACGCAAAGAGCACTCGAAACGATACACCCTGTATACGCGGATACGCGCGCGAGGTACACACGATTACATCTATCGCGGGTATTAGACTGTACGTACACGTAGGAACGAATTCTAGCACAGAGGCACATAGGAACGACCGCGTGACGTTCGCGCGGCGTACGGCGATGCTTAATGGGCGCTCCATACTGCTAATTGCTCGATCGAACGCGATTACATTCCGTCAGGAAACAAAAGTCCGGGCATTCGTTATATCGCCCTGATATCACCGTCGAATTTCCTATGAAATCGTTAAACGCACCGTCGTGTGTGGCTCGCGGCAATGGGCTTCGTTTTGCACACCGTTACTGCTCCCTCTTGAGGAAATACGATTCCGTAAGTCGTAAGACGAGAGAGAGAGAGAGAGTGAGAGAGAAAGAGAGAAAGAGAGAGAAGAAAACGATCGATCGATCGGTTGGATTTTCTACCCAGACCGGAACGATATACGAGCACCTCTCGTAAGAAATATGCGCTTACGTGGTAGTTATACGTATGTATGCAGCACCGGAGACGCGTCAGGGTACTATACCGACCGTCTCCTCGAAATATCGCAGACGTATAAAATCGTCGTGACGACGCCGGCGCATGCAAATAGAAAATAGAAATGGGTTTAGAAATAGAGTTCGGGCCAGTAGTCGTCGGCCTAGAATTTCATCGGACGTGGCCCATCGCGACACTATTTCGTAGCTATGTAGTTGGAACCCCTCGCGTGACGTCCGGGTCTCGATGAAACTTTCGGTACTCGAGCAGTTTCGAAAAATCCCTAGAATTATCCCTTACAACGATCCAAGTGTACGCCCGAAATTGTACGGAACGAGCAACGAAATCGTTTCGATTGTTCGCCATCTCTCCGGAGCTCGTTAGAAGTCTCAACGGATTTCAAATGTATCTAATTAAAAGATGAATAATACATTAGAGCATCGATGCGATTAAAAGCACCCTGTAGATGGACTGCAGACGGAGTTACACTTCCTTGAATGCGGCATCCTGCCGTAAAAATATTGGCCGGGTAATTGACCGGCACCGGTCGGCGCACACAACCGGAGGAAGGGACAATACCAGCCCGTTCGTCACTTCCTTCCTACGTAGAACGGCCGAGTAAACGCGAGTACTACTCTGGCATCGCGTAGAAACTGCCGCTCGGTAGTGGTTTCATTCATAAAGTCACGCGTTTGCCGAGGAAACGTTTGCACGCGTTAACGAGAGAAACGCTCCGTGTGCCATCGAGAACTTAAAACACCTCCCGCACTTCCGCCCGAACGTCTTGCAAATCGTACCTCTACCTACAACTAGCTATTTCGAGTACACGCTTGGCCTGTTACTCGTTCGGATCAACGTTTCCAAACACTTTTCTATCTTCGTCCCCCCACTGCCTTGCCTTTCTTCACATATCTCGCGCACGAATTCTTCGGATTCATACGTTGGTTTCGTATCGTTAGTTTCCACGTTCCGTAATAACCAACGAGACTACTAGGAGTAAACGATAGGGGAACGGAAAACGTCTGTAGATAGGATTCCAGCGAGTAAACGTAATACGGTGCAGTCTTGGATCTTGGTTTTCAAAGTGCGGTGACCCTACGGGCTTGGGCGGAACTCCTTCGCTTCCGGTGCTGTTCCGTCGCTGCTATTTCTATATATAAACCCACACACGCTTTCGTTGGTCCGTACACGTACACGGGTGGAACGGTGCTACGTGTGTACGCGCTGCCAAATGCGCCTGCGAGCCACAGGGGGTCTTTGCCATCATTCGAACCGACGCATTGTCAACTCGAATTGCGCCCTTCTCTCTAATCATTTTTTTTTTAATACGTACAATTTGCTACTGGACGAACCTACGAATCGCGGTAACCAAGGGACAACCAAATTTACGACGTTAACAACCCTGCATGGAATAAAATGCGAAAAGTTATCTCGAGCAGGCTAGTTGGAAATTGTCTGCGAGATATAGGTTCTCAGAAACGTCGAGGAAAAATGTGCATACGCGAGAAGGAGGCTTGGGACGTTTAATATTTCCCCCTCCGAACGATCGTAAAAAGACTTTAAACCGTGTAGGTACGTTATTCAATGACACCGACTCTCAACAAAACGATAAAAGTACAAATAAACTCAACAACCGTATAGCTGAAATACTACATAATCGAAACAAAACTATGTTCCAATTCACAATGAGTACTCACTCGATGACATTGTAGGAAGATAGTTGTCGGTATCCTCGATGTCCATCCGGTGTGTCACGTCCGATCCATCTTCCGAATTCGATGACGATAGACGCTGCGGTTCTTCCATTTCTTTTATTATCGAAATACCATACTCGCCGGGGCACCGACTACCGATTGCCCGTTTGTCCGTTTATTTAGCGAAAGATTCGTCGCAAGATACTGTTTTGTACAATTGACATCTTCCTACGACTTCCGGCAGCAGGCTGGAGGTTGGTGATTACTTTTTGTCGGAAGTTCGTTGGCACGTGGGAAATGGTGGGAGTGAAACAGGAGTCAAAAGGTCGGGCTGCGACGACGAGCTTATTGTACATACGTGCCTGCTCTTTGCTATCGTAGCCGTGGAAGACAAATTTCGCTGCATATCGGGCGATGCCGATGAATTATTTCGACACGTTTCCACGGTGAAAAGATTGTTCCGGCACGTGATGAGGGTGAGAAATTGGAACGTTTTAAAAAGGGCCACGAGGTGCAGGGGCACGGAGGTAAAACGGGAGGAATCGTGGGTAAAGAGGACGCGTTGTCCCAGAAGACACAATGTGGCAACTGTTACGTAATAACGAGCACACGTTACGTGCGGACGGGGGTGGCGAGAGTAGGCGGAGGAGGGGATAGAATGGAAAAGGCAATGGCCAAGGGTGGATCGTTCGTGTCCACAAGATTCACAGGAAAAAAACAAATAATTCTCAAAGTAACGATAACTGTGAGTAAAACGTTGCATAATTTTCGGGTCATAGCAAAATGCACCCATCTATCATTAACGTAGAAACTTTTGGAACGGTAATATTCGAGCTATCGAAGTATAACATTGGATGGACTAATAAATGTTGGATCTTTTCTCTATTAATAAAAAAGTCGACGGTATCGGAGAGGGCGAGAGAGAGGGAACGAGCGAGTGAGACGATGAGAAATTATTTAACAAAATTCCGTAGAAATAAACCACGCAAGAAACATCGCGAGACACTGCGTCTTACTGTTAAGTCCCAGTAAGTACATTATTTTGCTTATACATGTATCGCTCTTTCTTTCCAAAAAACAAAAAAAGAAATACGTAGCACCACGAGTAAAGAACGTCATCGACACGGCGGTTGAAAGACGAATAAAAGGCAGTACGGTATTCCATAGCCTCTGAATCAGCCTTCGTGCTAACACCACAGAACAGGAAGTCGATCTATCATCGTTATACATACTGCGATACTACCGACACTCTTTTTTCCGCATCGAACGGAGCGCAATTTCGCGTGGTCTGTGACGCAAAGTCGATCCGGTCCCGTCGCACGGCGTCGCGGCGCGTTGATCGGCGTCGCGTCGCACGTGCTGCATCGGAGACGCGCAGGGCAAAGTGCATCGTAAGACTGCTGGCGGGTGCAGCGCTTTCCGATGCAACGCATCCCCCCCCCTCTTCCTCCCTCCCACCCACCCTCGCCCCTTCCTTGTCCTCTTTCACCCGACCGTGCGCACCGTGAGCAACGCACCACGTGACCATCCCCTTAACTTTAGCGGCCCGATTACCGCACTACGAGCATCGTCTCATCCCGGTTTCCTTTTTTTAAATTTTTTATTGCTGAGTACGCTTCGGATCTATGTTCCGAATAATCGGATTTAACGACTTCTCATGGATTCGGTCGATAGATGAATATTCAATTTCTTTTTTCTTCGTTCGCGTTCCTTCGTTTTTCCAGTGGCAGTCCGACTTCACCTCGCATCTGCATCTGCGTCTATTCTTCTCCTCTGCTTCTTCTCTCTCTCTCTCTTCCTCTGACCTTCCACCGATTTTCTTTCTTACTCGCTTCACCGCGGAGTGAATATCTGAATTTTTCTAGAGCGACCTCTCCTCCTTTCCTTCGTCTCTCTCCCGTAGGATTGTTTGCCACTCTTTCTCCCGCTCTTCGTTTTTCTTCCCGTCCGTCTCTCTCCCTCCTCGGCTGGATTCTGAGCACTGCGTCATTTCTAAGCGCGGTGTATTGGCTCACTACTTCTCTCTCGCGTCCTCTTTCCTTCTCTCATTCTCTTTTCCTCTCGGTCTCCCCCACCCGGTGGCGAGAGATGCAGCCGTCCTTGTCGCCGCCAGCAGCTCGGCTCCATTCATGCCTCGACTCTCCTCGGGTTATGCAACTCTCCGAGACGGGAGAGGAGAGGAGAGAGGGCAAAGCTGCGTCGACCACGCCGATACTGCACACGCTCGCTTTACCACCGAATCCTTACGTTAGGCTGGTTTCATACCAAGAGCGCCGAGACACCGGAGATCAAAGATCAAACATTTTTGCGCAAGACCTAAAAATTTTCGAAGTATCCGGCACGGCGCAATATCTGCGGTTGAACGTGTCCACACGCAGGAATTTCACGACTTGTAAACTCTGCAGGTGGATTATACATGACGCGTTCTGTGTGAAAGCAGCTTCAAGCCGCGGTTACTTTGGATATGCTGAATCTACGGTATCTGGTTTCATAGTGTGCCGAAATTTCTATGCTTTGAAAGTTTGACGCGTTGAAGTTCGATGCACAAGGATAACATATCGAACGTAATCACGGCCTTACTTGTGTAAAACAAATGTCTCGTGGCTGACGGTTTGGATATGGACGAGGAGCAGAAAAAAAAGTCTAGGTTGCCTTGTCGTAGTTGCGCGTCAACGCACATTTTTATTGCACATCGTACAAACAATCGATCCTTTACTAGTGTAATCAAGAATTCCGTAAAAAAATGAATCAATAACCCCACCCGGCTATAACAACTGATTGCGAGTCGGTGAACGACAAGCCACGGAGAACCGATATCGTAATAAAATCAGTTTTCCGGCGTAAACGCTTCTAATTTTCCAATATACTGCTTGGCGTACCTTCGATTAAAACTTTCCAATCTTCTCTCCACCCCGCCCCAACACATTGTTGCGAAATGACAGATATGTTCCGATGACGGAATACATCGGATTACAATTGAAATAAATTCTCGCTAACTACGGTACAGTCTAAAATTCGTATAGCTAAGCGATTATTTAATTATTTTATTACAATGGAGGAAAACTGTCCTAAAACACCATTCGCATGCTGCGTCGACGATGTTCACGCTTTTGATGTTTTCACAAAGCGTAACGCAGCCCTAGTTGTATTGTACATACACTGGTTTAATATAAACCATGCGACGATGGATTTTTCTTTATCCCTCGAATACGGTAATCGTACCGATTGTTGGGATCACGATCGCCGAGAAAGTTTCGTGGAAAAATTTATATCAAGGGAATGATACGACGTCAAGGAAACTGAAAACTTCACGCCCAGGATAACGCGAACAAGTAATATATACCGTTGCGCTTGTGATATCGCGGGCGCCTGTGTGTTGCGTGTCTGTGTATGTGTGTATGTGCGTTGCGTGTGAGTCTCTTGGTGTGCAATGGATTTTTGTATGATTTGCATGAAAATCGTAATACTTTTGGTATACATAGTAGGGTCTATTTTAGCAAAATACATATACTCTCTATATCTTACATGTGAACGTCCAGCGTCGAGAGTATCATGAAATAGAATACGATGATGTTTAATAACCTGAATGAGTATATGGTAAGAAACGCGTATACGGAACAGAAGTTACAAGCTGGCAAAACCTATGTCAGCTGAGAGTAAATAAATTCGCGTCCACTATTGATCGCTGTACATTTACGCGACAGGTTTTTGTCGAACCAATTTCGAACGGTCAACGATAAAAGCTACTTCGTCGAGATTCCGCGACTTGTTATTGGAATGGATACATTATAGATAGAGCGTAATAAATATGCGTGCACTTACCCAGCATGCTCGAAGCGATTGCGTGCATGTCGTGCGAACACACACTTCGAGGTTACGACATTCTTACTTTTCGTGAGAATACTCGTTTAAGAAAGGCACAAAGAATCTTGCATAATGTGACTGTGGAACGGACCAATTCGTTACGATGGAGTCCCTCTGGAGGGAAAATCTTCTCCAGATTGGAAACGATCGAAAAACGACAGGTCTAAGTACGGTCGAGTTTAACCATTGACTAAAGCGTGTAATTACGTTGCGTGAAGTCGATTTTCACGAACGCGAATATTTTCTACGGACGTTTAATATGGATTTTTCAAATGCTTCGTGTACCCAGTCGAACCTAATCCTTCCCTGCGAATACAAGGCATTCGTGGTTTTGCGCTCCTTGAGTCTGCTTCCTAATTTTCCTTTTGGGCAGTATTTAATAATACATTTTCGCGATCCGCGTAATTGACAAACTTCTTGTCGACATTTTGATATCTCGTTCTTCTCGACGCTGCACGTGAATCGAATTCCTTTTGTCTATCGACGATCGGCCGATTCTAACGATACCTATATTACAGATGAACCGACTTTGTGTTTTGGCGTCGAACGAAAACGAGACCCGAGGAATAACGTACCCTGAGAGAGCCGACTGCAATGTCCGATCGATCTACGTGCAAATCGCATGTCCTATCTTACGTGTAGTTTCCTTTAACGCGACGACTACGACGTAGAAACTTGTAAACCGTTGCCGAAGGTCGATGTCGTTGATTGATATAATTGACTTCTTTGAATCGGATCAACGAAGACTAGATTCATGGAAGACACATTTCGATAATTTCAACGCGAAGTGGGGCCGCGACAAAAACTTTAAATTTCTAATTTTTTACTTATTAATTTCGTGCGATTCGTTACTGATCGATCGAACATTGAATCGTCTATGCGTACATCGAGAATACCTGTGATAAATCTCGAATACGCAATGGAATATTAAATATTTCAGACTCTAAGCGATTCTACCTTCGACGTCTGAAACGAATAGGAATTTTCCGATCTTTTATCCGTGGAAGTTAATCCTTGGGCGGAACACTGTCGAGAGAACGATATACTGATTAGAATTGTTTTCGGCGTCCACGACGACGACGACGACGACGACGACGACGACGACGACGACGATCCGAGACACGACCCGAATCACCCGCGAAATGGCTAGCTTATCCTAATCCGACGTCTAGAGACATCATTACCAAGAAACCAACGATGGCAGCCCAGCTGGCCAGCTTGCCATTTCCACTGCAATCAGAAAGGAAGAAAACATTTCTTTTGAGGAGACCGTATGGTCTTTTTTGTTTCGACATGACAGACCTTTTTCTCAAAAAAGCGAGCATGCAGGAGCTGGATTGGGATCGATACGACGAAAACTTCACAGACGGTGCATACATATACGTGCGACAATCGGAAGATTTGGAAAAGTGGAATCACGAAATAGGAAGGACGGGGTACGGAGTTTGAATAGAGCGGAACTGCTGCCATGGACGATGATCCAGGTATACGTGGTGGCAACGACCACGAGGAGAAAACGAGTGCCAGGATGGCGAGAAATAAAAGGGTTTTCGCAGCATAAGTAGGGATTAAGCACACACAAAGCACACGCGCGTACCCGGTATTGCACGTCACGGCTTGTTGATTTCGTAAATTATACACGGCCATCAATTTTAACGGCCGGTGAAATGCGCCGTTGTGTTTCGGTGGGCGTTCTACCACATCAATCATATCCGCGCGGTAAATACCTCCTTTCGGTGTGCCTCAGAAATTTGTATTTTTATTAGCCATTATCGTCTCATCGCCATGAAAGCCCGGACGACGTCTGTCTCTTACGATCAAAGGGTTAAACGAAAGGATTTCATTTCGTACCTTTCGTCGACGAACCAATTTCGATCGGGGACCGGGTCTCTGGCAAATCTTTTTTTCTTAATTAAAATTCGTTCGAATAACTTTCCATTCCTGACACGATTTCTTCCCGAAAGGATTGCTCGAGGAGCAGAGAAACGTATCGTTTCGTTGACGAGAGACGAGACGAGACGAGACGAGACGAGACGAGACGGGACGCGAGGCGTTTCTTTTCTCGGCGCGCAAAGGAAAATGCAAATTCCAGAGAGAAATGACCAAACTAGGAATTCCGAGCGAAGAAATCATTCCCCGTAAACCGATCGTCGGTTGCCAAACGTTTCGAAAAACAAAAAGTGAAGAAATGAGAAAAGTGAAGGGATACGATGAGATTTCACTGGCTAGAGGAAAGACGCGTTTGCCTTTCCCGAGAAACTTCGTCGTCCCGCTAAACCAGAAAGCAAAGCCGAGCATTGTAGTCTCTTCCCCCGGTCTCTCTTTTGGAAAAGATCACACGAGCGTTGCACGCACGTATACATATACGCGTACGCGGGTTGTCTCTTCGAGGTCGACCAACGGTTCACGAACCGGAGAGGACGGAGGGGGGAGGGGATCTATTTTCACTTTTGTGTTTTCCGGGGCCCCGGAGGGTTCCCGAGGGAGCGAGCCGAAGTCGACTATCTCAGGAGGTAACCTACGTATACGTGTACGTGTACCACGTACGTACGGTACTTGGGTATCCGGGCAGGGCGGTTAGATCGCACGAGAAATACAAAAGAAGCCAATTATAATGACAATGCGGCCTCAGCTAGGCCGTCGGGCCTGGGAAAGAAATTCGCTACGTCCGTTTTACCGACGCCGCGCTAACTACGGCACTGCCGTCACGCGCCATTGTACCGTAATCGCTCCCGAATACACCGTATATGCGCCTCTCTACATCCGTATACCGTATAGGACATAGATGTAGACGTCATCTCTGTTTTCTGTCTCCGGCGTCTGTCGTACCACGCGAGCAAATTCGTACGACAGACGCGACGCGACACGAATTTCTTCCTCCGTCCTCTTACCCCTAATCTCACCGTTTTTTACTCCAACGACACCGGTCGATCCTACGGAGCTGGCAAAATTTCGAGATCCGGACGTCCGAACGACCGTCGTGCCCGGCGACCGAAATTCCCGTCCATGGGAAAATCATCCGTTTCATCCCTTCGCCATTGGATTCGGGCATGGATTTTAATTCGAAACGAATGGACAAAGGGTGAAACGTGAGACGGAAACGGGTGCAAGTGCACCGTCGGTGGACGGTAGGAGCGTAGAGAGTATAGAAACACGGGAAGAGAGAAGGAACATGAAGCCGGAACCAGTTGGGGGAACGGGTCTGTCTGTACATTAGATACATTAGAAGCATCCCTTTCCGTGTCCCTTAGCGTTACAGTACGTGACAAATGGATTCATACAGACTATCTTTTTTCTTTTTTCTTTTCTTTTCTTTTCATGAAAACGCTGTTACTTGCGTCCCAACAGATAATATATGTGGATGAGTCAAGCTTTTCTTCCCTTTGCTAAGGAAAATTAACCAACCTTTGATGTGCCTCCGGGACGATATCGTCGAAAACAACGTAGATCATCGCTCCTGCCGCGAAGGCCAGCGCGTACGGTAGGGCGGGGGCGGCAAGGGTTACACCAGCAGCTCCAAGAACGCCAGCCAGAGGTTCCACCATCCCGGAGAGCTGGCCGTACCAGAAGCTCTTCATGGTGCTGATGCCAGCTGCCTGCAAGGGTAGCGAGACTGCCAGGCCCTCCGGGAAGTTCTGAATGCCGATGCCGATCGCGAGGTTCCTGGAACAAGAACGAAAAAACCATGTTGGAGGAAAAGGACCGACGACACAGAGAAACGGTCGAACACTTTAATTGGAAGAAAGGTGGTGATCGCTGTAGAATAAGGACAATGCAGTAGAACTGCCGCGGTATCGATCAGACCATCCCCTCCCATAGAAATTTCGTAAATCGTCCGATAGCCGTGACAGTTTTTACTAAACATTCCGTACAGCTTCAAAGTATAACGAGCCAATGGTATGACGAAAATAAACTCGATGCTGTAAGGTAAGTCGATTCGTGAAACAGGAAAGCAAGCGTGTAGCAACGATCCGAACGATAGGAATAAAACCTCGGAGACAAGGTGGCTGTGCACGAGCCAACTCCTCGCACACTCTCCGCTCCGGTCGCGGTGAGTTCTTGAAACTGGTCGACGGCTTCGACATTCTCTAGATTTTTCCATCTGCTACCGGAGTGTCGGGTGCCCGGATCCGCGAAGCTAGATAGCCGTTCCTAGTCTTTCGTGCTTACCAGTCAAACATTCATAGTTCTCTCCTGCAGCCCCATCAACCCCTCGCAATCCGAACGCGGGTTTGTACCACTTTAAATATTTTGCTACCGAGTCGATGCGAATAACGAACAGAATTACAAAGAAATCCAGTCTTCCTTATCGAAGGATAACGCCGACAGAAAATTCGTTTCCAGGCAAAAAGACGTTCGCTTTAAGGCAAAACAAAAGAACCGTTTCCGTACGTATTTCCATGGAGATTAATAGAGTTTATCGCGAATGAATTCGACAACCTCGAATTCGTGCATTCCGGATGATTTCACGGCAACCGCGACCTCCCTTCGTTGCTGTCCTTTCATCGCGACCTCGTGGATCGACAACCGCGATCTACGCTCGATGCAATAGCACGGTAAAATCTCAGCAAGGTGGGAGAGAGACGGACGAAAAGAGGTCGAGAGAGGAGAGAGGAGAGAGGAGACGCGAGCTACGAAGCAGGTGAATGAACGATGGTCGTGTACGTTATACGTAATACTCGAGCACAATCATACACGTATACGTATTGGGCTGTACTTTGTGATCCTGCGAGTGTCTTTAAATTGTTGCCACGTCCCGTTCCCTTCTGACTAGTCTACCCCTCTCTCTTTTTCTCTTTCCGATGCGTTCCACGCGATCTAAGAATCGCTGGCCAAGAATCGCGAAGCGAAGCGAATGAATGAACGGACACTGGAATCCACGCTGGAATGACGGATTCATGCTAGCCTTTAAACGAGACGTTTCTATATGTAGATACGAGACTGTTTTAATCGCGGCACGCGTGGCGGACAGTGGTTCGACACACACAGCGTTCACGAGTAAAACGCGATGTCCGGAGGACCGTAAGAAGTGAAAAAACGGTACTAGGATTCATCGGGAAGACAGATTATCCGAATGAATGGCTCGACAAGCTATCGGTACCAGGTAAAACGGGGGGACTAGGAAAAATGTTCCGTTCAAAGTCGAAGAATGCGGTAACTAACATCTTCGACGACCTCAAATTAAAACAGTTTCTTGGTCGGCATTCGCTCAATTTTTGAGATAGCGGTCTGAAACTTGTACCATTGTTTTAGTTAGGAAATTCTACGACAGATCAACGTATAATAGTTGTACTTTTCGAAAATTTAATTTTTCGCAAAAATCTGAAGGGGGTAGGTCAGGATTTTTTGCGATTTTCGTAAATCCCTTGCCATTTCCACAATTTTTTAGATATCGATCTGATTCTTTTACTGGCTTATTCGGCTTCGGATTCCGCGTCCAAAACGTCCAGGATCACTTTAATAGCTCAAAAATTACGGAAATGGCAGGCAAATTACGAAAATCGCAAAAAATCCTGACCTACCCCCTTCAGATTTTTGCGAAAAATTAAATTTTCGAAAAGTACAACTATTATACATTGTTCTACCGTAGAATTTCCTAACTAAAACAATGGTACAAGTTTCAGGTCGCTATCTCAAAAATTGAGCGAATGCCGAACGAAAAACTGCTGAAATTTTACGATTTTTCACGATTCTCGTAATTCCTTCGTCATTTCCGCAATTTTTGAGATATCAAAACGATCCGGGACGCGTTGGAAGTGGATTCCGAAGCCGAAAAAGATAGCGGAAGATTCAGGTCGATATTTAAAAATTTACGGAAATGACGAAAGAATTACGAAAATCGTGAGAAATGGTCAAATTATGACAGTTTTTTGGTCGGCATTCGCTCAATTTTTGAGATAGCGGTCTGAAACTTGTACCATTGTTTTAGTTAGGAAATTCTACGGCAGATCAACGTATAATAGTTGTACTTTTCGAAAATTTAATTTTTCGCAAAAATCTGAAGGGGGTAGGTCAGGATTTTTTGCGATTTTCGTAAATCCCTTGCCATTTCCACAATTTTTTAGATATCGATCTGATTCTTTTACTGTCTTACTCGGCTTCGGATTCCGCGTCCAAAACGCCCTGGATCATTTTAATAGCTCAAAAATTGTGGAAATGGCGAGCGATTTACGAAAATCGCAAAAAATCCTGACCTACCCCCTTCAGATTTTTGCGAAAAATTAAATTTTCGAAAAGTACAACTATTATACATTGTTCTACCGTAGAATTTCCTAACTAAAACAATGGTACAAGTTTCAGGTCGCTATCTCTAAAATTGAGCGAATGCCGAACGAAAAACTGCTGAAATTTTACGATTTTTCACGATTCTCGTAATTCCTTCGTCATTTCCGCAATTTTTGAGATATCAAAACGATCCGGGACGCGTTGGAAGTGGATTCCGAAGCCGAAAAAGATAGCGGAAGATTCAGGTCGATATTTAAAAATTTACGGAAATGACGAAAGAATTACGAAAATCGTGAGAAATGGTCAAATTATGACAGTTTTTTGGTCGGCATTCGCTCAATTTTTGAGATAGCGGTCTGAAACTTGTACCATTGTTTTAGTTAGGAAATTCTACGGCAGATCAACGTATAATAGTTGTACTTTTCGAAAATTTAATTTTTCGCAAAAATCTGAAGGGGGTAGGTCAGGATTTTTTGCGATTTTCGTAAATCCCTTGCCATTTCCACAATTTTTTAGATATCGATCTGATTCTTTTACTGTCTTACTCGGCTTCGGATTCCGCGTCCAAAACGCCCTGGATCATTTTAATAGCTCAAAAATTGTGGAAATGGCGAGCGATTTACGAAAATCGCAAAAAATCCTGACCTACCCCCTTCAGATTTTTGCGAAAAATTAAATTTTCGAAAAGTACAACTATTATACATTGTTCTACCGTAGAATTTCCTAACTAAAACAATGGTACAAGTTTCAGGTCGCTATCTCTAAAATTGAGCGAATGCCGAACGAAAAACTGCTGAAATTTTACGATTTTTCACGATTCTCGTAATTCCTTCGTCATTTCCGCAATTTTTGAGATATCAAAACGATCCGGGACGCGTTGGAAGTGGATTCCGAAGCCGAAAAAGATAGCGGAAGATTCAGGTCGATATTTAAAAATTTACGGAAATGACGAAAGAATTACGAAAATCGTGAGAAATGGTCAAATTATGACAGTTTTTTGGTCGGCATTCGCTCAATTTTTGAGATAGCGGTCTGAAACTTGTACCATTGTTTTAGTTAGGAAATTCTACGGCAGATCAACGTATAATAGTTGTACTTTTCGAAAATTTAATTTTTCGCAAAAATCTGAAGGGGGTAGGTCAGGATTTTTTGCGATTTTCGTAAATCCCTTGCCATTTCCACAATTTTTTAGATATCGATCTGATTCTTTTACTGTCTTACTCGGCTTCGGATTCCGCGTCCAAAACGCCCTGGATCATTTTAATAGCTCAAAAATTGTGGAAATGGCGAGCGATTTACGAAAATCGCAAAAAATCCTGACCTACCCCCTTCAGATTTTTGCGAAAAATTAAATTTTCGAAAAGTACAACTATTATACGTTGATCTGCCGTAGAATTTCCTAACTAAAACAATGGTACAAGTTTCAGACCGCTATCTCAAAAATTGAGCGAATGCCGAACGAAAAACTGCTGAAATTTTACGATTTTTCACGATTCTCGTAATTCCTTCGTCATTTCCGCAATTTTTGAGATATCAAAACGATCCGGGACGCGTTGGAAGTGGATTCCGAAGCCGAAAAAGATAGCGAAAGATTCAGGTCGATATCTAAATATTTGCGTAAATGACGAGGGAATAACGAAAATCGCCAAAATCTATATCTACACCGTTCACATTTTGCCGAAATGTCTACAAATTTTGGCGCTATTATGCTGGTCGAAGGAAAACTAATTGAAATTTCATCATCTTACACCCTTTAACGAACCATTTGTCACGAAACTGCCGAAAACACGTCCCTATTAGTCGCCTCTTACGACAGGCAGGGAGTACCGTGGATCCATTCTTTCCCCGATCCACAGGGGCTATCTTCGACGACCTAGCTCGGCTACTACGCGACATTCAACGATTCACCAGGAGTTGATGTCAACGGAATTAACAGCCGGCGAAGTAACCGATATACTCGCCGTCAAGCTAGGGCTAGACACGATGCGATACGCGTCTACGGGAAACGGTAGTTAATGGACGGCATAAGAAAAAGTCGAATACACGAACACGCGGTAAACAGTGAAGGTGGCAAAAAGCAAAAAAATATAGAAGGGAAGTTGTCGGAGGGAGAGCGGTTCGATGGAAAGTAGAAAAAGCTTCGATTCAGGCTGCTAGAAAACAATACCCCGGGTCTTCCGCGATCCGACGCGGTGGATCGCCGATCGGTGGATCGACGGAACGGTTAGAATTTCCAAGGAACAATAGATCAGCGGTTGGGCTGATGGTGTAGAGAACGAGATGGCGAGGTGGCCGAGCAGGTGAATGAATGACGTGATCCAAGCTCCTCCTTCCGAAGCAAGGATCACCACAGCCAGGTATAGGCCGCGTTCACTCTAACAGCTCGAGCACATGGTAAGGTATGTCATGCTGCGGCGTGTGTCGTGCGTTATTTCATGGGACGGCATCGTCGTCGCATTCCTTAGGCATCGAGGTACATAAGTGGTTGTACAGTTAACCCGTCGGGTCCGGCTGTTCGCCAGTTGCACCAGGGGAGGTCACCCGAGTTCCAAGAATGATCCCCTCCCTACCCTCTCACCTTACCTCACCTTACTTTACTTCACCTCACTTCACCTCACTTCACCTCACCTCACCTCACCACACTTCACCTCACCTCGCCTCGCCGCGCCTCGCCTGGCCTCACCTCACCACACCTCGCCTCACTTCACCTCACCTCACTTCGCCTCCCTTGATCATCCTTCTCCGTTTATCCCCTTGTCTCTGCTATTGCTGCTACTCTTCCTACTCCGGCTACTTCTGCTACTCCTTCCACGAGTCTTTCTACACCGGCCGGTTTCTTTTCCTTCCTGAGTTCTTTTTTTCTGCTTTCCACGGTCAGGGCCGCTCCCGGCCGGGTTTACCAGACAGCTAGGCCGACATCGAGCCGACAGGGAACTCCGCGAGAGGTTACGTCCTTTAACCCGAAATTTTTCGACCGGGAATTTATCCCGATCTACCTTACCAAAAGCGCCAGACATCCGAATTATCCGGTAGCGCGAAATGCCAACGACCAATAATGACTGGCGCGTTCATGGTTACGGTCTCGTGCATGCACCGATCTATTCTCGCGGGGCTCGTGCACCGTCCGATGCAATGCGATAAGGTAGGAAGAGCCCGATACGAAGCCAGGTTGGTAAAAGTTAGTCGAGCATCCTTATCAGGATTCGTCATCATCGTCGGTAACACTTTCCTTGGGCGTTATTGTCGTACCATGCCCGGTTCAACGAAACGGACCTCCGGCTGTCGGAAGATTCATCGTCGTCTACGATAAACGAATATATTCGCCCATTCCTTCCCGTTCGTTCGACTCGTTCGTTTCTTTCGTCCCTCGAATCAAGCGAACGCGTATGCCGAGTGTTTGGAATCGTGTCCGAAACTTATTTTTTATGGAAAATAATAATCTAGCGTGCCGTAAAACGTGAATTCGACATCGACGCTTTGCATCTGACCGCAAGTTCGCGGATTCCCGGAGGGGAAAAAGTCGAGCTTCGGGACGCCTGAGCTACGAGCGGGTAGATAACCTTAGAAAGAGAGACAAGTCCGCGATGCCGCGGAGAATATTCGCTGCTCGATGTTCTCTGGATCCGGGAGAAAGTAGCGAGTACTTGACACGAGTACGAACCGAGAAACATGCTTTTGTTTCTCTCGAAATTAGAGTGCCCCTCGTTCGGGCAGGTCGATGGAAAATAGTTTCTCACGACGCGAAAGACGAGAGTATCATTTCACTGGCGTTTCATTTAATTTTTAGACAGGTCGATAATAAAATTAACAGAGTTCACGTATAATTATCTCGATCGACACGCACACACGTTTCCCGCGTGCGATGTTTGAAAAGGCCATTAGCCGTTATCTCTTTTTTTCTCCCTCGAGTGCCGCTTGTCTCTAGATTAGAAAGCGTTTATCGCGTTGACGCTTTACCCAGGGTCCACTTACACGAGGTTCGTGAAAGAGAGAGGGAAACCTTGGAACGACGACGTTCATTCATAAAATTTTTCTCTTCTTGCTTTCGAGCGACCTACGTCGCCACATAGCGAAACAGCCGACTCACGGTAATTTGAAAAGTTTAATCGAATCGGAGCGAGCAATTGTTTACCCCCGACCGAAAGACGTACCTATCACGTGGCCGTGCGAACGCGCTCGCCCGTGCAAACGATCCAAAAGAAAGATCTGTTTTTAATTCGAAAAGGATCGATCGTCCGCGCAACTCCACGCGAGGGCGTCGCGCTGTCTCGTGTCGAAAATCGACGATTTCTCCTGACGGAAAAAGGTCTTCTGAAACTGGTTGGTAGCTATAAAAAAAAGTAGCACGCGTGTGTTTTGATACACGGAGCTAGACTGGTATCACGGTTACACCGTTATATACGCAAATTCGACTCGAAGGATGAACTAGGTGGTTCATCGAGGCAAGCTATAAAAGTTTGCCTTCTTAATGAAAATAAGGAAATTAGGATCGCAGACATCGATGCCGTCGAACAGAACGGGCTATCGAACCTAACAGGGTACTTTGCCGGTGTGTACCAACATGGCGCCGGTGTAGCTTCGTTGAACGCACCGCAGTCGCCATTTTGCATTCCATAAGCCCGCGGTTGCCCTTACGTGGCAACACTTATCTTCGCCTTCCCGAGTAATGACCAAAAAGATCGCAAATTACTTTTTCTCCGGGTTACGTCGTTTCGGTATCGTCCCAACGAGGACTTTTCCGCTACAGTTTTCCGTGACGCAACTGAAAGTCTAACGTAACGAAATTTCGCGATCGTAGAATCGGTCGGCGCGGTAACACGATTCGCGCGAAAACGGAAGGAATTCTCGTCACGAAACGAAGTTGACCTACTGATCCGCGGTGAAAGAAAGGTGCGCTTTTGCGAGCTCGTTTCGTTAAAACCTCCATGTTCGTTCGACCCTCGATGATACCATAATCGAGTACACGGTACGGTTTAGGACATCGATGAAGAACACCCGTCACGCTTCACGCATTTTGCAAAGTTACGGACTTCTATCTCGTGCGAGACCGAACATCTCTCGGGATGAAAAATTCGATCGTTCGAAACACCATATCGAGGACTCCTACACCGTGTCGGGTTGACTTTCAAAGGAAGTGTATATCGAACCGAACGGTAGAGGGAAACCGAAGGGAAGAGGAAGAAGAGTAAAAGGACGAGTGGAGAAACGGTCCTGAAGGAAACACGAAGAATCTTTCGGTGAAACCAGCCTCTCGATTGGTGGATCTCGAAGATACGGATAGAACACTTTAGGCACACAACAGACGAAAAGAGTCAATACTAACAAGGCCGGAGTTAGAAAACACGACAAAGATGCCCACACGGACGGGTTACACGAAAGCTATGGTTCCAAAAGAAAGAGAAAGAAGCCTATTACGCGTGTGTCCATATACGTATGTATATGAACGAAGAGAGAAGCAACGCGAGAGACAAGCGTACACGCATAGCGCTTCTATGTGTGACGGAACGAAGGAGCTTGAACGAGAGAAAGAGAGCAAGAAGGGTAGAGACAGAGAGAGAGAGCGGGGGAGAGAGAAAAAGAGAGACGAGGGGCGAAGGGATGAGAGCCAGGAGAGACGGGAGAGGGAGTAAGGAATGCATGGGAACGAGGCGCAAGCGGGCCGACCGCGATTTGCCCGTCCCGCATTCCACCAACGCCAAGGCGAGCTGAGCTCTCCGCCGAGGCTCTTCTCAGCTCCGAGGCCACCAGCCACTAACGCCATAAAACCATAAGATCAACCCCGCTCTCTTCGTACGGCCACGGCTACCATGCCGTGTCTCGCTGACGTCGAGTCAAAATCCGAGAAGCTACTACCCCCTTGCGATCGGATCTCTTCGGATCGTTACGGATCAAGGACGAGTGCCGGACTACCGGCGGCTTAATTTCTAGCTCGCCAAGTTTACGCACAAGGTGGGTGACTTGCCGGTCGACGGTGCCGGTCGTAGATGCCGGTCGTTGGATCAACCTTACTTGCCAATGGTTGCGTAATACCGGTGGAATTCTTGGACCAAATGTTTCCCAATGCCACCTAGAGAATATAACGAAGCGTCCTTCTTCTTCTTCTACCTTCTCCGTGTAACGACAGACCTTGGTAAACGACGATTCGGAGAACGTTCTCCCAAAGATCTCTATCCGCCACGCGAACCGTTCGATTCTAATTAAGCTCGCGTTAAATCCTTTGGATCGTTTGCTATTCGAAGGTTGCTGGAAACGAGACTAATTGCATACGTTACTCCTCTCCGAAGCAGGTGTCCAACTCCTGTATACCTATACGGCGTCTACAGGAGAATCTGGTCGCGGGAGTAGTCGCTTCCACGATTGTTCGATTCGCGAGAAGTAAGACTACACGGGCTGGTTAGTCTCGAATAGTCTCCGCAGACGATCCTCTGAGGTCGTCGTCGAGGGACATAACGGATCCGGCTGTTCGTCTGTTCCGAGTAAGGTACGCGGCGCGCATGCGTAATGCCGCCGCATTCCAGGCATTGCGAAGTCCCTGCACTGTGCACGCCGGTGCATCGCCCGATGCAGGGGACAGAGAGGGCCAGAGAGAGAGAGAGAGAGAGATAGAGAGATAGAGAGAGAGAGAGAAAGAGAGAAGACCAGGGAGAGCGAGAGATGAGAGCCAGAGAGAGAGAGAGAGAGAGCCGCAATGACAAACGTAGCCATGTTTGATCGATTGTTCTTTTTTCAGAAATTTGTTTAACGGTCTGCGTTGTTTTGCAAGGAAAAATAGTGTCCAATGCTATCGACTTTTAAGAGCAAATCTCTTCAGTATATAGGTATATAGATGGATCGTAGAACGTGGAGGGAACGTCACCCGCGGAACATCTATTCCGGGAGTTTCGTGGTTCGTCACACATTCGCGTTCGTTTTGCAAAAACTCGATGCAGAAACAAGGAGAACGACGAAAACACAAATGAGAAGATAGGCCGGTAAAAAGAAGGCGGAGAAGAGAAGAGAG
The DNA here is from genome assembly GCA_917499265.3 of Mimumesa dahlbomi. Lineage (NCBI taxonomy): Eukaryota > Metazoa > Arthropoda > Insecta > Hymenoptera > Crabronidae > Mimumesa > Mimumesa dahlbomi. The sequence goes on from OU824117.1 coordinate 16,114,012, forward strand.
CGCGAACGCGAAATACGAGACGAGAAAAGTATCAACGTCGAGTGTCACTAGCTTAGAGAATGTCTCGCGAGTCCGGTTCTCAGAACCTTCCGCCTGTGAACGGCTGTGCCTGAATGATTATACGGTGAATCGGACGAGAGGAGAAGCCGTTTACCGAATGTAATAACGATTCGCGAAAATAACGAGACGATCAAACGAATCGCCGTCGACCGACAACGGGCTCGTCGTTATTACGAGAGATTTCGAAGCGCTTCCGCGGGGGTCGTTTCCCTACGAATTTGGGAGACCGAATTCCATGGAATACGTGTCCCGTCTCGTTAGCGCACGCTACTTCGGACAGGTTTGGAATGTAGAACGGTCGTAGTTTGATTTCGCGCTCCGTTCGTCGCTATTGCTAGTTAAGTCGCATTCCTGTACACATATGTATCTCTCTGGTAGCCTATATCTAGATTCGAGATCCTTGGTTCACTTCCACGCTTCGCTCGCGTCTATGAGTTAAAACTTACATACGTGGATCGTAAAACGCGTACCTATCGCCGATCCACGTATAATCGTATAATGGTGTAATCACTTTTATAGAAACGTTCTCCCCTCGGCACGTACCACGGGAAGCCGCACGGTAAATACTAATCGCGATCGTATTTAACTGTCTTCCAGTTCACGTAGAACCAAGGACGAATTTCAGGCGGCATACGAGATAGAGAATAGAAAGAAAAACAGGTTACACGGTGAAATTCATCGACAACGGAAGGCACTTTGTCGCGCAGGAGGTTCCGAGTTTTGCACCTAGCGTACCTAGCACGGGCGCACGTGCACTTACTATGCATCGAGCCTAAGCGGGAAGTACTATATCGTAACCGACTTCCGTCGCTATTAGCACACGTCAGAACTAGCTTTCCGCGTGCGATAAGCACCGGGTACAAAGTGCAACGATTAAGGGAACGGTGGAAGTCGCATGTTACCGATCGCGAACAACCGTACCCGTTCTTTTCATTGAAAATCGGACTGGCATTGATAATCATTAGCAATGACTTTGTCAACTCCGATTCGTTGAGAAAAGAAGAGAAAGAAATGTGTACTCTGCACATCGACGAGGATGAATTCCAGGCAATTCCAGGTGAGGAGTTACGAACTATCGCGTGGCTTTTTCGAGGCCTATAGTTGGTAGACGGCGCTACAACGCTTCGAAGGTAAACGAAAGGAGAAGGAGGATGATGGCAGAGATAGAGCTCAAGAGAAAGGGTAAAATGGTAGAGAAGAGAGAAGAGAGAAGAGAGAAAGAGGGAGGAGGGCTGGAAGAGAAGCGTAAAAAGAGAAGAGTAAAGACAAGAGGACAGAGAGGGGCCGCGGTGCGGTGAGCACTGGTCGGTCGGTCGGTATATAATAAGGCAGACAGGAGGATAGCACTGAAATGAGGTGGTTTCGTCGGCAGCTTTGTCCGGCGCCATGTTTAACATAGCACCACCTCATCTACGTGCCACGCCAACCCGGTACTCCGTAGTTCCTCTGTTTTTACGCACGCTATCGCCCCCCACCCTCCTGCCCTTCTCCTTCGGCTTCTCTTTCTCACTCTCAACATCGTCTTTATCCACCGTCCCCTTCGGCCTGCTAAGTATCGCCTTAAAAACAAAAAAAAAGGCGACCGAAAAAGAAATAACAGATGCAGAAGGAAGGGTTGCGAGAGTGTATACAAATCGAATCCTCCCGCCCTTTTCGATGGCACTGCGCTTACGGTGATTATCCTCGAAACGCCGGCACGAATTTCCGAGATGAAATCTTGCTCGTACGCGTTTCGCGATGTATAGAACCGTAGGAACCACGTACCGTTTCGAGTGCCGGTAATAGTCGTCAACAAAGAATGGTCCGCCGATAATGGATATTCGTCGTGCCATCGTTTCGATGTTTGGTTCGCGTCGGAAATCGATTCCCTGTAGGTATCTCTTTCGGTGTGCACGTAAGTGTAAGTACCTGCATCCATGTATGTAATAACACGCGATCGAATAAACGAGCGTTTCTCCGAATCGAAACAAATGTGCGAATCGTTCCAAACGATTGCGTTGCAATGCGAATGTAGGATAAACGATGACAACGACAGCTCGGAGTCCGTTGAATAGACAATGTTTTCAAGGCGTATGATTAAGAACGCGAGCCATGCGTGCATTCATCGAACACGGATTGACAAATTTCATATGCGAAAAGAAACGGAACAAGAAAAAGAACAGAAACGACGGACCCAGATTCCCTGAAAAATCCGCATAACTCGCGGTGTGAGTCAGTACCCGATCTCCTTGAGCGGTTTACAACGAGTGCAAATATCGCCGTTCCGTTTCTATCGGCTACCCACCTTTCCACCCTCTTCTACCTACAAACGTCTTTTTCTCACTCTACTTCTTAGCCGTTCTTTGTCGGCTGTTCTCTCCAAGAGGCCGAGGAGGAGAGGAACGGCCGTGGTAGAAACTACGAAACGTTTCATTCATGATTCTTTCGCACCGGAACTCGAGGGTTGTTCCACCTCCGTCTCTTAAGAATGAGTTACCTTTCCTTGGAAAGGACACCACGTAAGCGTGCTGTGCCTCGAACACGATCCAACGGCGTGAGTCGTTGCGTAAAAATTGATTTCCGTGACGGTGTTTTCCTTGACCGGGACAAACGCTTTACCAACGATCTCCTTCTCGGACATCGAGAATTACGTATCCAAGGATAGGTTAAAAATCTCCCAACGGATCTCTCCGTTTCATATATTAGAAATAACGATGCAAATAAAATCGACGTCCGGTTCTAGGGACAAGACAAATATTTTGAATCGAGAGTTCCATTGGTTGGTACTTCTGAAAATATGTCCGGGGACCAACGAGCTTAATCGCAATCATCGTGAGAATGGAATGCCGCTCGTTACGAACGAGTTGGGCTACAAAAGGGCATGCTGGGTCGATAAATGCTCAAGGCTGAGTGATTTTCCGTACGACGACGCACGGTCGTGCCTTGCTTCTCAAAACAGGCTATGCTAACTCCGAACGAATAAACTTTTTAATATCGCAGTTTCTCTATCGCGTATCGATCGATTCTCTCCTGCATAGTACATCTCGCAGCAACACCGCGGTTACAGGAAGCGACGCTCGCTTTGTCATGTTCATCGGTGAATTACTTATTAACGAGTCCGCCTTTTCCGATTCGTTTTCTCCGGGTTACGGAAACACGCTAATTGCGACACGAAGCGAAAGGTGCCAACATTCCCAGATCACGATACCGAACATACCGAGCCGCGGCAGTTTCTTTGTGCGATTTAATTGCTTACTTTCTCATTGACTACCTTAATCGACCCGTTGTCCATTATAACGAATTACGAAGAGAATAGCTTTTTATCTCGGAGCAAGCTAAATCCTTTCGTACCTATATTGTAGATGATTAAAAGAAAAAAAAACTGTAATCAATCTACACGTTTCAAAAGGGCTTGTTACCACGATAGATACGAGAGGGCGCAAGTGGGGACAGCAACTCGCGCGAATTAACGTTATATTTTCCTGTGTAAGTTTTCATTTGACGATAATACGCGGGCGAGGAAACACGCACGCTGATAACGATACACGCACAGGCACGAACTGTTCCCCGGCGATACGCACGACTCCGGTATCGGCCGGGGTCATCTTTCGGACCGAACCGACGATTCATTCATAACCGGGAAACTTCTGCGATACTGGCTTTACGTTGCCTCACTTATCGCCTCAAATACAAGACTAAATAAAATAACCCGAACGAAGCGAAACGTTCTACCTTAATACTCGTACGAGTATCATTATTCCAATTATCGCGGGCTATCTTTTTCAGAAATAAATGTGTAGCGTTATACACCGTAGGTGCATTCTATAAGATTAAAACTGTCTCTCCTCTGTAATGAACACGTAAAATGCTCTAAACGAGATGACTCGAGCCGGAGATTTAAATTCATCGTTCATATATTTCTTAATTATCGCGCGCCAGAAAAAAAGAAAGAACGCCCAACACGATCCATTCATTCCACGGATTCTTAATGGCCTTCCGACACTCGTAATCTTAACTTTGGCGTCCGACATCGTCGTTTGAATGCGTCGGAATGCAGGTTCGACGCGGGCCCGTACAAAGTCAAGTCGTACTCGTATCCTCCTACTACACGTCGGGATTCTATGTTTATAAACGTCGCGGGATTCGCGATCCGAGCTGAAAACAATGCCGTCTCGTTCCCGCAGAAAGTCATCGGTATAAATCAACGGTCGAAACGTATATCCATCAAACGATGATACTTGACTGACAGAATCGGAAACAACTATTGGCTGGCACGTGTAGGTACACGTGCGTGTCTTCGCTGAAGTACGATAATGATAAACGTGCTCTTCCCCACTATTTTCTAAATCTTAATGCAACGTTGCATTCTATTAGTGTCGCTGTAAAGTCCAACGTATTATTCTTAAAATTAATACAAAATAATTACGTCTCGGGAAATTTGATCGTATACAAGACTAATTAAGGTGAACGACGACAAGAGAGTATCTTCGAAAATAAGGAGAACCAAAAGGAAGCTCCATGATATGGGGAGCAGGTTGATTATCGACGGCATTTTCTATAAATAAATTTTACTCTGCCCGATCGACTTTCGCGGTGATGCGAAAATAATATCTTACGAGCCGAAATAGCTGACACGACGTAGGATGGAGAAGACTAACCAAAATATCGGACGCACGAGCAAGAATAAATGTATACTCGGTTCGATTTGTTGTATCGAAACATGAACCTTCGGCAATGGAGAGTACTGAAAATAATGTACTTTCGCTACGAGCTGTCCATATGGGTTTTTCGAAATGATTCGAGTAAGAAGAGTTCGGGAGAAGTCCAGGAGAGTACGAAGTGGAAGGAAACGATGGAGGCTGAAGGAGAAAGGAGAAGGGAGGGAAGCGGGAAGCTGGAATGGAATGCGCGGCGCCTAGGGCTCGTTGAATTCCACGGCCACACGTGCCCTGTCCCCACTCCCTCCGGCCCCAAGCACCCTCCACCATAAAACGAGCCTCCGGCCTCCACTCGCGACCGACCACCATACAACTCATTCATGAGGACCTCCTATCACGCGGTTAATTAGAACATTAACTGCACTTCATAATTTCTAGTTTTTGAACTTCCTACCCTTTGGAAAAGTCTGCGGTTTGATATATTCAAGCCTTATCGCTGCGATGTTTCTACGACGCGAAATTTGAAATTGAAATTCGAGGCAGTAAACTGGCCATAAAGTTGAACTTTTCAACATTCGTGGATACCACAAATTGTGCCGCAGTCGCAACAGACTACCATGGAACTCAATAATGAGGAGCTACCTGCCTTGGATTGTGTGTCAAGTCCCATGGTAATGTGTACTCATAATGTAAGTTAGAATAATTTGATTCCTGAACAACTAAGCAAAGCGTTAACATACTGCGAAGAGCACAACGTCGAGGAAAACTTATTTTTACCGTCGAATAATCGGACGATGGATAATCGGGATTCTACTATAACGACATATCTTAACTATTTCTGAATGGCAGCCGAAATATTAAAAATTTGTGTTTTTTTGCTTATTGGTGATTGAATTCTTCAGACGGCGATTTAGGATGCCGCGAAGACGCTTTACGTTTGACAACATTGATAACACATTGGTTTATATCAACTTCACAATTGGGCGGAGGGGGGTGATGCCTGCTTCTACAGCTTCAAAGAAACCCTTTCAGTTCTAAAAATTATCATCTTCGTAAAGGAAGCGGTGTAGATCTACTAAAGTTTCAACGTGTCGGTAATTTAGTTCCCGGGCACGAACTTCATTAAGTGCTACGTCTCTCCTATCCCCCATCTGTGCCTTTATCAATAACGTTTGTAATGTACAGCGCCGTGCTGCCACCTAACGAATTCTGTTGTACACTACGATATCTTGGAAAGGTTAAAACAACTTTCTAGCTTTTCAAATCCACGTCGCAATTCGCGGGCCAACGATCTCCCCGGATCCGGGTGTTTTCAACATGAGGCATGAAAAAAAGATTATCATAGTAGAAATTCACTGGCCTAACTTGTTTCGTTGAGCGTGAAAGTTGCTAGACCGGTGTCGCGACTCAAAATTCTTGAAAGGGTAATTCTAATTTTAGAGATAATCAAATTCAAAATCAATTCGTAGACAAAATGCAATTCATTCTTAATATTCGTGGTCCTGAGAACCGACCGATGCTTTCAACTATTTAATGATGGCTGAAATCCGTTATCCCGTTAACATCGTATTGAATCTATCTAGCTCACATCCCCCAGTCAGTATAATGAATTGAATAGGCACGATTGATCTGAGCGAGTAACATCAGTGCGTCTTTATTATAGCCTGATCGAGACATAACCGTGGCTTAATCATTTACGATCAATACCACGTATCGCGTATCGACGCAGAATTCATTACTTCCAGCCTCGTTCAAAAATATGTTTTCGTATAATATGGAAATGTTTTCCTTATGAGTTTCAGTGATGGCGTGTTATTTCAACACATTACTGAGAACGATCTCACTGAATTTTTTGTTAGATCAGACTCATGAATATGGACTGCCTACCTTGCTTTCTCAAAAGTTGCTGACGCACTGCTGCCTATTGCACCAAATCCAACACCAACAGCTAGCCCCTCTGGGATATTATGCACCTACAAAATTATATTATTAATTGTTATATATTTGTATTAAATATAATGTTGCACCTTGCACGTACCGTAATAGCAACCACAAGTAGTAATATTCTCCTCCACTGATTGTTTCTCAGCTCATTCTTTGGGTCTTCATAAATAGTTGTAATTTCTCCAGATTCTGTGGTTCTGTGTATATTTCCAATTTGGCGCCTTCTAGTATTTTGTTCATAGAAACCTGAAATATGTAATGTTAGCAGCAAAATAATAGTTTTTAGGCAGAACTGTATTTACTGGAGATTATGTTACCCAGGGAATTAGGTGCACTTCTTGCAAATACAATTGTACTGAGGCAAAGTACTTAGTGAAGCTCAGTAATCTAATATAGGTCAATTCCATAAAAAACATTAAACAGGTGAAATCCGCAGGCAGGATGAATAAGATCAGTTTTAGCTAGTGGAACTTGGAAAACATGAATTTAAGATTCGTACTCATTCTACAATTTATAGAACTTTATTACTCTATCTAAGACAACATAATAAAGTTAATATCTATAATTTTTTAAAAGGTTACGTTATTTATGCCTGAAACAGGGTCAGCTGTTTGATGGATTTGTATTTCTAAGTTCCACATATAATTCTACACAAATTTTCATGCATACATGAAACTTGTCCATGATACTCTGAATGTATATATCAAGCAGCTAATGTTAGCATACATTACTGACATTCTATCTGCATATTCACAACAGTTAAAGGGAAGCACAATTTGTTTCACAAAAGACAACACACTTTCCAGAGATAAGCAATACATTGTTCATTGTTGTGAATACTTAAATATAATTAAATGTTTAACCCGTCTAATTAGCAGTCTTTCAAGCTGCTTATACCTGAACAAGTGTGAACTTTGTTTTATATGACAAAGCAAAGAGGGGCGAGTGTATACCGACGTTTATACGTATATATAACAAATATATTGACAATATACATATGTAATTATCGTGAACTGATCCCATTTTCCAAGCCTACAGAGAGAATTGGATTGATACTGTGAGAAAAAAGTAAAAATACCATCGATAGTGGTCGACTCAATTTCACTGTACATCTTTCCACCGGAAATCTGTACGTCGTTAAACAGATCATAATCGTCTAAGTCCTCGTCACTCTTTTGTTTTGCAAGGATCTTGCGTGTTTGTTTCGTACCGACTGACTGCATGGCTAAAAGCACATTGGGGGACTGAATGCCGAGGGAAGATATCACCACGTCCGTCCCGTAAACGAATGCGGCGCCTACGAGAAATCCAACTGCGACCGGTAAGAATGCGTATTCGCCCTCTTCTCCGTAAAGCTTACTTTCTGTCGCCATTTCGATAGCGGGTGCGAGCAACGACCAGTAACTGGCCGCCACCATTACACCCGCCGCGAATCCCAGGCTGATGTCCAGGAGTTTGCGCTGAAACAGACGCGGTTTCATGCTATCTGAAAACGCTGCTCTATCGCACGGATTTCACACTTGGAGTATCGAGACCAATCGATTTGTTTTGCACGTTTGATTTTAGTAGATCAGACTTTAATGCTCTTTATAATGAAATCGGTTCAGGGCCATGACTATAGCATTCTTTTTCAACTTTTTGGTTCTTTAGTGCGTTTTTAAACGTACGATATCTCGTAAAATGATAGTCTCTAGAACTATTTGCATACTTTACAGAACATGTAATATCACTTAAGCTGTAACAGTACTTTTAGTTCGGATTAACATATATTGTAATCGCGATAGATAATTGCAGTCCCTTTCGCGATTAAATGAAATTTCGTTATCTTATCAGGTAATGCAACACGAGAGCTTATGTGAGTATTTTCATTGTAATATGATCATAGAGTTGTCGTCAATTCGACTACAATTTATGCTGGTATTGACTCTTGGTAAGTAATAAAGAATTTTTAACTATCCTTTTACTATCGTAGTTCGTAATATAATACATATTATTCTCATCATTGCCCTTATTTGAAATAAGTCGCTTGTATAATTACGAATGTGGCATTATAATTTCCGTTCTAGGATTTGAAATGATCCGACCATTTTGTAGAAAAATATATCGTTGTACGATTGATATAGGATATTTTGTAGCTGTTTCGTTCTGTTACAATAAGTGGAACAGTTTGAATTATAAATGAAATCAGTGTTTTATGAATGAAGTCACGGTTAATACAGGCATGATCATATCTCGCAAGTACCCTGATTAATTAAGTGGCAATTGCGATACGTCCGTTTTCAAATCGCGAACAGTTGCCGCCGAGGAAGCGGATCGAATCGGGTAAGGTTAGGATTTGCTTCAGTGGAAGGTTAGAACGATAAAGTAGTATGCACCAGAAAATACGTTAATCGTAGCAAAAGAATAGGATAGGAGCTATCGGGGAAATTATCACAGAAATTATTAATTTTAAAAACTCACCTGTGTCCCTCTAATGACGATAACAAGCGCGGCACCCGCTGCTGTGAGGGCCCACGTAAATAACGTTCCGAGTAAAGCCTGAACAATCGGCGAATACTCCTTTATCATGGTAATATTTATTAGAGATCGTCCTTGTCACGATGAACAATGTGTCATATCCTCAGCAACGTGAGAATCAAGAGAAACTGTTTCGCGGGCCGCAAAATCCCGCTGATGTGCACTCAGTCCCCCGCGCTTATCTTAACCACCACCACCGTTGACATCACCTCCACCACTACTACTCCACGGTACATTTGCCACCACTATGGCCCGTTTACACACCGCCAAACGTCGAATAATCACGCAGCAATTTTCGTCCCTATTCCTGACAACCGTGAATGCCAACCAGTTCGTGGTCTATCAATGTAAGAAAGCATATGTATGCGTGGGTGAGATAGGCCAAATACATCCGACATACATCAAGCTCCCTTGTCGTCCAAACGCGATTGGTGGTACGCAATAAAATGTTTGCGGTTTCGACCAATAGAGTTCTCGACCCAGTCCGCGAATCGTGGATGCTCCATGCGTACGCGAAATATATTTGAATCATCCCGCTTTCGCGTCGGAGTTAATCCTGGTTTCTTGTCTACGAAAATCGCGTACGGGATACATGAAAATTGAATACGGAATCGGAAGTGTCTGACTCGTGAATTCTCGTTATATCCATACTACGGGAAAGGTTTTGCTCGGAATTGTGATTCGGATCGTTCGCGCTCTGTTCAGGGTTAAATTTAACGCGGCGCTACCATCGTATGGTGCCTCCAGTAGAAGAGAGAATATATCGTCTGTCACTGTCCCGTCAACGTGATAACATGGCGTCTGCGTCGGTAGGTTTATGCCACATTTCAACCTATTCGATTCTTGTGAACTGACGTCAAGTGTTTGATTGCAATATATAAAATATCAGCTTGCTCATTAGAGCGGTACGCAAAGTCGTTTCAGTACCGTGGAATCGAACATTGCTCGTTAGATTGGTTGCTCCAATCGGTGGAAGAATTATTACTGACGTTTGATTGTCATTTGCCGTATGTATATCGGTGGAACCAGATTTATTGCTATATGAAATAATACTACTGTCCTGGGTTTTGGATCCACGTTTGAATTTCATTACCACCGAAGAGGAATATAAGTTCATCCAGTTGAATTTAGAGTTTTGGAAATAGATGCATGAGCTATAGTAGGTAGTTCTGGCTCCTATTTTAAAGTTTTCGTCATTCCATTGCTAGGTTCCATTGCTAATGGACGACGATACGATTGCTTTCGGGGAGGAGGATGAGGCAGGCCGAAATGGCAACAAGTTGAAGTATATAATTTATAAGATACTTATGTGGTAGCACAAACTAGCTTAGGTTTAATCAATCTTCACTATGGGCCTTGTTTATATTGTAGACATCCGTACGTTACCATGTTTCACTTGGCCTTCAGAATATCAGCGATAGTTGTTTATATGCTATGCGGTTGGTTCTCTAACAGCTTCATAGCGAGCTTTGTAACTGTCATATTACTTTTGTCTATGGACTTTTGGACAGTTAAAAACATTACTGGAAGATTAATGGTCGGTCTTAGGTGGTGGAATTATGTGGATGATAATGGAAAGAGCCATTGGGTATTTGAATCTAAAAAGGTTTGTTTGATTCTTAGATGTAAGGATTGTAATTGATTAACTGTTAAAGTTCCTCATTAGTCGATGTGTGTATTCGTTCTTGTGAAAGTGATTGCAATATCAATTGATTTTGCATGCTTCTTATTCATTATGTTTTATCAAGCAGCACTGGTTTAACTTGATCGAAAAGTTCAAGGTTCGTTACCTTCCATATTTTATGCCCTTGACATTTTCTGTTTAATTCTTTCTTGCTGTTTCTTATATTATGTTTTAACCCATTGAACATGTTGGAATGTGTGGTTTTATAATATATACCACACAAATGTGCGCAAGTATGAGACGTTTGTTTAAACATGTATTTGAATACCGATAATTGCATACCATTAAATGCAAAGCCTGCTATGTGCCCCGTGTTTCAGGGTGCTCAACAGAATCGCATTAACGCGACAGAGTCTCGCATTTTTTGGCTGGCCTTGATTCTCTGTCCACTCTTGTGGTCTGTGTTCTTCATAGTAGCGCTGTTCAGTTTAAAATTCAAATGGCTGTTACTAGTATGCATTGCTATTGTCTTGAACGGCGCGAATCTTTATGGATATGTAAAGTGTAACATGGGAAGTGATAAAAATATTTCGACCGCTACGGGTGATTTCCTGAGAAAACAAGTTATACAGAATGTTTGTAGAAATATTTATTTTACGAATTTTGATAATGCAATCGTTAGGAAATGTAAACATTCATGACAATTTTATCATAGGTTGCGTCAATGATGACTAGGAGTCCTCCAACAAATAATCCGAATGAACCACCTAATGTGATATAGATTGCCGAATTTGTATCCATAATGTCGTTTAAAGTGATCATTCATATGATGAGGTATATGATAAGTAATATAAATTTGTACATACGACCGAACCTTATCCCGTAACTTCCTGACGAACAAAAGAAAATGAAAATAAAACTGTTGTAAGGACAGCTGCGTAAGTTTTTCTTCGTGAGCGCCCTTGAGAAAACATACAACCACTATATACGTTAGTTATTAGTTTATTGATGCCACGGGGCAATACATAATGTACACGTTATTTCTCCTTGTCAACAGACTTCCTATTACACAATATTTAATTTGTATAGTTGTTAATTAGTAACATTGCATTTATCATATTTACCTCAGCCTGTTGTATTCTTTCTGGCAAGAAAGTATCACAAAATAATTTCCCATTCTTTCAACGATATTTAGTATTTGACTTATTCTTTGTCTTTTTAATTCACATTCTTCTCCGGATCAGTGACCGTAGTTACTTAACTGTTTCATCCGAGCGAATGAATTCAAGGTGATCTTACACGCAGTAACAAACTCGTCGTAATATTGCGCGGGCATTTAGTGGCCGATTACGTGCCGTTACATTATTAAGATTGCTCCGAAAAAACGCGAGTCATATGTTTGTCTTTTTTTCAAGAAGAAGAATACAACAAACCACATATTGCTATACATTTTGGGATATAAAAAAATTATAAACACTAACAATAGACACGCAGCTAAAGTACAACATACACAAAAAGGTTTTGGAATGATACAAAAAAACTTAATAATAATATTACAATCGATACCTTATAAATATACGAATATCGTGGACTTCTTTGTATTGGTAAATTCATCGAATACAGATTAACGCTACCAACTTATAACTAGTAATATGTTTTATACAATTATTTCATTTCGTTTTCTCGTAACGTATAGTATTTTAGCCTGGAACTTTAAACGCGAAGTCGTCGAGAATCTTGGCAGAAATCCACTTTGTAGTATAATTACAGTTTTACTTTAAAGGTCAAAAGGTTTCCCACGAAAGTGACTCCGTATGTTGTGTAATACATATGGTATTATGTCTCGGGTCTTAAGATATCTTCATTAAAAATTTTAACGATGGGAGAAGTAACATCGGAAGTAAACTTATGTTCGTTGAGTCTTTTTGAATGAATATGTATCGTATTCTGAAAATTATTTGTAGTAAAGTCTTTAATTTCTCTCTTATCTTTATGAACATTAGACGAATAATTATCGTGGGTATAGGGCGTTTGACTTTTAAGATTTATGAACTATCTTTTGTTCAGTTTCAACAAGAGCTTTAACGGTAGATAGACTGTTTGTGTTCCACGTAAACTTTTCAATCTTTAACTTATCGGCAACCGTTCGAGGCAAAAATTTATACACAAAGGATCTCCGTAGTGAAATTTGACTGCATAATTTCAATTGTATATTAAATCGATCTGTCGAGGGAATGTTTTGCGTCATATGAATACATTTGACAATGTCGTGCAGTTATAAATCATATGTAAGAGTACTTGTTAACATTTTAAACAAAACTATTCGAGCCAACTTTAGTGAGTTCCTTAATAAATACCAATTGTACTTTCTTGCAATAATAGAAATCTACGGAGGAAATCGTTTTCAGGATTTCTTAGTCAATGCATTTAATTCACGGGGAAAAACAGTAGTTTCGTGTTTGACCGATGCGTGACAATCATATCAACGTAGACGAAATTATTCTGCAATTTTTATACCTATCAGAAGCACGATATCGCTAATATAATTTTAACGCATACAACAAAAGAACGCTAATTCGAATGGCATTGACATTGTATCTGTCTCATAAAATAAATGTTTGAAACGTACCCTTTCGTAAAATAATGTTATCCTGTTTAGGCGGAAGGCCGGTTTACTTCCAAGAACGGTCGAGTATCGATACTTATAACATTTCGGAACTCGGTCACGCTTAGATTGCTATTATTAAGTAAAATACCGGAAAAAAGTCTAACAAGTCAAATAACTGAGCATCTGACAAAAAGGTGTCACGGTGTAAAAATCAGTCAGAAACGAAAAAATTAAGTATGTAGCTAATTCTGTTCTTTCCAACAATAATTGAGCAAGGTTACTCTTGCAAATGTTAAAAAATGTATCACTATATCCAAGAAATCGGTTTCAGGGGATTAGAATAAACGAATGTTTCGGAATATTAAAGTGCGTGTACTCAGTCTATGATGTAAATCTCATGTAAAAAGGATAATATGTAAGAGAACACTTAAAAAAAAGAAAACTACAAAAATATAATCGGAAAACAGTATCAAAAAATACGTTACAAACGTAAATAAGAGCTGCTAAAATGAAATCTCACGAATAAATTAGAACGTGCTTCCCGGATAAAATTAAACATCCTGATATTCTGGAAAATATCCATACCTTTTTCTAATGCGTACTCTCTTCATTTATGATATTTATAATATATATCTATGTATATATTATTCATCGTCTTATTTATATATATTTATATTTATATTTATATAATGTTGCTAATGACAGACGGTGCATTTCTGTACACTTAGTCACAATTCCTGACCCTCGAACCACTTTTAAACCAAAGTATAGTATTCATTCATTCGTGAGTATTACAACCGAAGATAACGATATTCAGAGATCGATCATGTAGCGAGAATAGGTTCGTTTTGTATTTCTTTGAGAAGAAATGACGCCAAGAAAAATGCCAAAAACTAGAAAGAATTGCGTGCATCTAGCGGTTCTTTGTACAGAAGGTTACATCTGCTACCGTGATAAGTATGTATGTATATGTATGTACGTACATGTTTTCTTTTTAATCGATAGAATTTTACGCCCTACTATAACAAACGGTGACAGAAATCGTTACTATTCCGAGAAGACGGTACGATGGAGACTTTGAAAGGCAGAAGATAGAGACGAGCACATGCTTATTGTCCTCATAGGCTACGAACTTTGTCACTTGTCAGAATTACCATTAATTAATGTATCATGAGAGATCTTCTTTCTACCGTTATCAAAAAGAGATATGACATCGCGTACAGAGACGTTTTTTGCTTTGTTTTTGGCATTCGTTTGGCATTCAAGTGGCGTCCAAGTGTCTCTGCGTGTGCGCTACAAGTTTGAAAATCTTTGATAGTTCGAAACGATGTTGTACGGTTATGGGGACGACGAATTCCATCGCGGGTCCCGTGTCTTCACCGTTCGAACGTTGTTCAACGATCGTTAAAGTATATAGAATACATATAGTGCAGCGAGTCAGGAACGATCGAAGTTGTGGCCGAACTGATCGGATATTCGGGAAAGCCGTAAAAGTAGTCGAGGTAGAAGCCTACAATGGAACTTTGTACAAGAGGGCATCGAGGGTTCGGGGAACAGTACGCAAATCCAACATACAGTGCTTCTAGTTAAATTAGTTTTTCATTAGAAACGTGCACAACTCGCTTGTGCATTTTAATTGAATATAGGCACCGTTTCTCTCTTTCATCCTTCCTTCATTCAATCCAATTTTTCTTTCTAATGGCGTCACTTAAAATCTAATCTTAGAACAATCGCTTATGATCTACTTAAAAATTACAGTAGGTAATGAGAAGATCCCTATCGTGCGAAATGGGTTTCAGCATGAATAATTGTCGATTTGGCAGTATGGCAATTTTCTTGTCAGTGAGCGGAAGTTTTCCTCCTTCTCTCTTCTTCCCCTTTTCTCTTTCCTCGACATCTATGCGGAATTTCTTTAGCACTGATCTTTGAAACCGTTTTATACATCGATGTTGCATTCGTATTTTTGGAACGTGCTACGGTACGTCCTTGATATTCCTCCATTTTTTAGCGCTTTGAGATTAGCTTTCCCACGTGTATGAAAGGAAGCACTTGTTTCCGTCAATTAGGAAAGCTCGATATTTGTTCTCCTCTTTGGTATTGTACGAAAAACGGCGTATCGAGTGACGTACAACACTGTATATGTTTATATTGAACTGCGAGGTACACGATCGCGATATTTCCGTAAATCTGTCGTTACACTATTTACATAGCGTAGATTTTCAAATAGTCTCGAAAGACAGAACCGCAAGGTGTATCGGTGTATCATTAGATATGTTCCAATTCGAATTCTCGATTGCGAGTTTTTCTTTATCGAGGGTTCATTACGAATTTATGTCGGCCTGGCTGATCTCGTATGAAATTTGAAGATTGACTCGTACGTTTTGTTGCTTTTTCTTTCTTGTAAACCCGTAAACGTTCCGCGCGATATGATCGTTTCTACTCTATTTGAGAACCGTACGTTCTAAACGACAGTCTCGTTCCGTCTTTCGGGAGGGAACTTTTTTTTTGTTAATAAAATTGCAAAGATTAGCACTTACGATGCTGTTAAAAAATGAAAATTTCCCGCATGCTTAAGATTGCTGCAACACCATTGACTAAAATACTTCGCTGCTACGTTTAACTGCTCAAGACGTTGGTAATTTAATCGCCTCTCTACTGTATTTGTCCTTGGAAGGTACGATTATAGTACGCTATGTCGGGAATCACGGTACAGGCTACTCCACTCTCACGCATTTTACATACTTCTCGAGTACTTCATTGTACTAGACACGACGAACTTTAGCTGCTCTCTCTCCTATATCCCTCTCGATTCTTTGTCTGTCTCTCCTGTCCCGCGTTGATTCTCTTTCCTCGCGAGTATCGGCTTGTCAGTTGGCATAATGATCAAACGAACCCAAGTATTCCAAACTGGCGCGATAACAGAACTGGTATTGGTCCTGGAAAGAAGGGGATCGATGATAGACATTATAATACGTGTACACATGAATGTATACGTATACACATACAATATTAATCAAGTATACGAACCTCGGTCTGAACCATGGCTGGACGTTGCGTGCGTAATATTCTGACAGTCTGGAAAATGTCGACTACCCCCTCGTACTGCATCCGCTCGAGCACGATACTAAGCGTTATAAAGACACCTGTTCTTCCGACACCGGCACTGCAATGCACAGTGATCGGTCCATCTTGGCCGAATTGTTCTTTCGTTTTGTGCACCTGCCCGATAAAGTCGATGAATCCGTCCCCGGATTTCGGTACTCCCTGTTCGGGCCAGTCGATAAACTGGAACTGCCTGACCGTGCGACTGGCTCCGTCTCTGGCGTCCGTCACTTTGAACTCCCGTAGAATGTACTGCGGCATGTTGTACTCCGCGATCGGATCTACGACGAAGCACTGATAGCGAATCGATCTGTCGGACGGCCAGTACTGATGGCACTTTTCTCTACCCATCTCCTTCAGCTTCGTTAGCATCACGACGATCGTGGAGTTGTGCTCCCAGAGCATACGCCAGAAGTCGTCCGTGGTGTCGCAGAGAGGTCCCTGAGTGGCAATGTAAGCACCCCGGTACCGATACCCGTCGATCAGGCTGGCGTTTATGTAATCGGATCCCTCGATGTTGCGCTGCGGCTGTAGGCACACTCTGGTACATTCGTACGGCAGAATGTGGACCAGACGATTCTTGTGCTTGTTGCAGGGTAGATTTGCCGATATGAACCGCGTCAAGTCGGCCTTTATGTTCGATAGTTTCTTAAATTCTAACTCCATGCCGGTGATGTTGTCGATTTCGGGCTGCATGAGTTTCTGAATGTGGGAATGTAAATTTCTGGCAGGCACTTCCGTATTACCGCAAATAACTGCCTCGTAGAGTGCGTCGTGAATGAATATGTATTGATCTTCGGTTTGAACCATGTAATTTCTTTGAGCGCGTAGACAGGTTACATGGCCGTATATGTCGATCATTTTCTCGTGTTTAATTCTCTCGAGCATCGAGTCTATGACGATGAAACAGCCGGTTCTTCCGACACCGGCGCTGCAGTGTACGACCAACGGTCCGCTGTCGGGTACGTTCAGAGATCTGACCCTGCGTAGGAATTGCAAAAACGGAGCGGGATGTTCAGGTACACCGTGATCCGGCCACGCCGTGAATTGTAGCTGCTTGATCTCGCGTCTCTCGGAGTATCCCGCGCGGCAAATTTGGAACGTTCGGATGCAATAGGTCGCCAGTTCCTGAACGTCGGTGATCGTCACCGTCATCAACCCGTACGTTTCCGATCCTCTCGACGGCCAATATTGATCGCACTTTATCCTGGTCCTTTCCTCGAGTTTCGTCATCATGACGATAGTGCTTGTCCTCAGTTCCCAGCACATTCGCCAAAAGTCACCGAACGTTTCCTGCAACGGGCCCTGCGTCGCGACGTACGCATTTTGTTTTCTATAGCCGTCGCAGTAGTTTGCATTTATATAGTCCGTGCCTGGCATCCCGTCGATCGTTTGAAGAATTACCCTCGAGTGGTCGTACGCGATCACGTTCGCGTAACGATTCTTCGCCGCGTTCACTTCCATATTCGAGTGGTCCCAAGTGAACTGTTGCCCGGGTTCGATCGATTCGTATTCCTGACTGAATTTTAGATTGTCGTTCGCTTTCAGCCTCTCGATGTGATTCCCCAGCTCGCTAATGGGAATCGGTGGGTGAGAAATCATGCCCGGCGTCTGGAAATTCAGACGTCGCATTTCCACGGGGTCGGACGGCGCGTGATTCGAGCTAATATCAGCTGCCATTAGCGGTCGGGTTACAGCTGCTTGATCCGGCGCCTTGCATGGTTGCCTTCGTCTGCGAACATTTGATTTTATGTCGATACGATACCTCGTGAAAGGTTCCCGAGTCGGATAAACGGCTAGATATATAATACTTACTTCTTGATGACGAACAGAAGCACGAGACAGACGCTGACCATCAGCGCTGCTATTATCGGGCCGACAACCCACACCATTCCTGGTTCTTGCCCGCTAGTCTTTACAGAAACTTCCGGATTTCCGTCCACTGGAGTATTGGGATTAGGACGTCGCGGTGGCTCGCCGGGTGGTACTTCTCTCATATCGAGCGAAAGATATTCGGAAAAGGGTGACGAGGTGTAGAGATGCTGCAATCAAACAAATTGTATTTAACGATACATCCGGAAGTACACGCGTATGCATGTACGAATACATTACGAAACTATCTAACGTGATTAAATCGAGTCTGACCTTTCTAGGCGTATCGACAACTGCGCGTACGAATATTCTGTAGCGATTATTCTTCTCCAGTTTACGATTTTCATATCCCTCGTATATGTCTCCGCTGCCCAAGTGGAACGTGTACGGAATATTCCTGTGCGGAAACTTTGCCGCGATATAAGGAGAGTTCTCTCTTTCTTGTTTGGTACCCTTGCCGGTGATCATGTCCTCGGTCAATTCGTCTGGTTGCTTGTCGGCCGTGGATTTGTCTTCAGGCACAACGATTAGATAATAATGCGAAATTGGTCCGTATTCTTCGGAGGCCTGAGGCAAAATCACCTGAATCTCCTCGCCGTTTACCACGCCGTAAAAGTCTGGTTTAACCATCGGTTTCGGTGCCGCCATTTGCGTGGTAACCGTAATCTTGGCCGGTGGTCTGTACTGTCCGTCTCGCGGTACCGCGCTGACGTTCACGTTATACGTGGTGAACGGTTGCAGTTCGTTTATCGTGGTGCTGGTCACCTGTGGATCCAACAAGATCTGACGTCGGGGAACGATCTGAGTCTGCGTCATACCCTGGGAGTCGACGAACTCCTTGACGGCGTCGAAAGAGACTTTGTAGTTCATGGGATTCAGTCTTATGGGTGGTGTCCAGGAGAGGGTCATCGAGT
Source organism: Mimumesa dahlbomi (assembly GCA_917499265.3). NCBI lineage: Eukaryota > Metazoa > Arthropoda > Insecta > Hymenoptera > Crabronidae > Mimumesa > Mimumesa dahlbomi. Next base: position 16,133,290 of record OU824117.1, read on the forward strand.
GGGTGGACGAGTCCGGTGCCCTAAGATTCAACGGCACATCTTCCGGCTTTACTTTGACCGTCACCGTCTCGCTAAGCCTCCCCAGACCAGTCTTGTATCTTGCGGCCACCGTGATCGCGTACTGCGTGAACTTTTCCAAATTGACCAGATCCACCGACTCCGTCAGACCGACAGTCTTCTGTTTCCATTCGTCCAAGTCCTCCACCGCCGTGGTCGTGTAGAAGATTTGATAACCGACGATCTTGCCACGATTCGGTACCGGCTCCCACCATACTTCGACGCTTGTTTCCGAAGTGGCCACCGCTTTCACCGACATAGGTGCTCTGCCGATGTCCTTCTCCGTTATTATCGTTATCTTCTCCGAGTAGGACCCGCTACCTCTCGACGTGTGCGCCCGTACGTGGAATACGTACTCTGTGTTCACCTCTAAATTCGTAAACACGGCCCTGGTCTTGGTGGTGTTGCGGTCGATGGTGGTCGAGTGATCGTTCTTCTTGTTGAACTGTACGTCGTACGCGATTATCTGTCCGTTACGGTGCTGTCGCAGAGGCTTGTCCCACGTAACGCATACCGTGTCGGGCGTTTGAAAAAAATACGACAGATTCGTTGGTGGACCGGTAGGCACCCCTTCGGGACTGTACCAATTCCGCACCGTTTCTTGCCCGAAGCCAATCTCGTTTTGCCCGGCAACTCGGAATTCGTAGTCCACTCCTCGCTCCTCTGCGATTCGAACGCGAATGGACGGATACGTGGAATAGCGGAAAAATCGTTATTTCGTTATTTCGGTGCGTGGAAATTGTCGAAATATTAGAAGTGGTTCTATATCGCTTACCAAGATCCGTGATTTTGTAAGTGTGCTGTCGGGTTCCTTGAATATATTCTTCCTTGAGCGTCTGATTTTTGATACCGTACCTAATTCTATAGCCTAACAAGTTGCCGTAGGTCTCGGTAGGTTGCGCCCACTCGAGCTCGAGCACGTCGGGGTCTCGAGAGAGAACTCTGCGAATGGAACGGATACGTATTCGTGTTATTAACGTTCCCAGGGAAGTTTCGGGATTTCCCGGTTCCCGTGATCGAACAGAGAAATCTAAACGTACTTTACGTCGACCTGGGGCCTGTTCGGCACACCGCCCGGTGTTCTCACGTGAACGGGCGTCGAACGATCACCGTCGCCTTTTCTCGTCAGAGCGGCTACCTGTACGGAATACCTCGTGTCTGGTTGCAGACCGGTAATATTCACTTCTAGGACGCCGTCTTCGTGTACGTCTCGCCGTATCGGATCGTTCAGCAGCTCTTTTCCCTACGCGATTCATAGAAAGAAATTTGCAAAGGTCCTCTCCGAATATCGTCTAACGATTTTTACCGATAGTTTTGATTATTCGACTGACCTCTTCCCTTACTTCTTGAACGTGTATATGATAGCCCCGTATAACACCGTTTTGTTCTTTTGATTTTGGTGGTTTCCACTCGACGTGGATCGTGGTGGAATTGATCGGTGACACTTTAACGTCTTGCGGGTCTCCCGGCACTGCAACGCAACGCACAGTTAATTCGTGCTCTTTTCGCTCATCGTGCATCACACTCGCAATCGCACGCTCACGTGTACCAACATTCTCGCATGGAGAGGGATTAAAATAATATCGTAAGAAATATAGAAAAACCAAGAAAATAGAAAAACTGGAACGAACAAACTGAAACTGAAACTGAAAGAAAACGTATATGTAGACTCATAACATAATGAACGTAACGATATGCTCCGGTAGTCATCCGGGACTGTCCGATTAGTCGACGAAACGTTCGCTGTCTGAAAGAATAATCGTCGATATCGATTACGTGAAAGGAAAATAAGACACGGTTCGATCGGAACAAGCGGACCGGTGATAGAGAGATATAAGAACACGTCCGTCGGTCAGCTGTCGTTAAAACCAATCTCAGAAGTAACGGCAAACAATGAGGCCAAAACCAAAAGCACAGTGGAAACGATCCCGGGAAAGTAACAAAGAACAGACGAAACAAAGTTTAAGTAATAGATGATGAAAAAGAAATAACGGAGTAAGATGTACATGCCATCAGTCACACACGGACAATACGACGTACAAACAATATTACGAGGTACGTCGTACCTCATGCTCTACATCCCTACGACGCGATAATCCTCCATTTGAATACCAATAATGTATGTTCTTTTTTATCTCTTTTGTTTTGTTTGAATTTTATTCTACGTTCGATTCGAAACCGTGAATATATTGTACATAGACGGACACGCGTGTACAAATGCGTCAACGAGTTGCAAACGCGTAGTTACGTTGGACGATAATGCTACGGCAATATTGGAGAGTCCATGACGAAACGAAGCGGTTATATGTGCGATCTACGGTTATTGTTTTGGTGCTAGGCGTGGATGAAAACTGTGCCGGCAGAATCGTGCATTCGTGTGTTTTCGATAAACGTGCAGGGGTAACAGAATGTACCTCGAACTATTTACAGTTACCCACATCGACGGAGCCGCTTCGATAATTTGCCGAAAATGTGAACGTCGCTTCTTGTTTTCATCGCCTCCCATATTTTTGTGTGTTTTTTTTTGTTCGTTTTCTTCTACAGTACACTAGGTATTCTATTATTCTCTAACAAGATTCGAACACGTTCGATGCTTTTACAATTTATATGTTATTCCGGAGACACGGCTATTCTCGTACAGATATTAGATCAAGGATAATATTTATCTCATGGACGGTCCAGTATCCGGCACCGGAAATGTTATCGGCATCACACAGATAAAACAAAACAGTCGTAGGAATAGAAATGGAAAAGAAAAGATAGCATGGCTTGTATATATATATATATATACCTAGGTTTGTACCAAAACAGTATCTGCAGCTTCTACAGAGTTTCGCAAAATAAAACTGATGCTTCGCAATGAATTTAGTAATAAGGAAAGCCTTGAACGTTCTTTGGACGCGAGATCGTGAATCGGTTTTAGCGATTCCGTTGCTCTATCTATGTACTAAACGTAATTTAATATATATATATATGTATATTAATTACACCCACAACTTCGCTATATAGCGCAAAAAACAAACTTGGCGAGCGCGCAGTCGCAGCGTTTTCGTATACGTAAATATATGAATCATATTGTAATCGTATTTGCTTGCCGACTGCAGCAAAAGAAAATGAAAAAACGACATCTCCAAAATGGTCCTTCGCAGAGAAAAAAGGGTATGCGAAAGAGTTACGGACGAAACGAACAAAAAAATAGAGAAAACGTTAAATAGGAAGAAAATTCATGGCACAACTCGAGACGAGCTAAGGGATACTCACTTTTTTCAGCTGCGCCCCAAAAGTCGCCAAAAAAGTGGGAAAAAAAACTCGTAAAAATTCGTGTTAACTTCGCAAACGTATATTGAGTATGAATTATATAAAATATTTAATTATGTTTAGGCATATCAGTGGGTAGCATACTACTGATTATTATCAACGTTTAATAACTTGCCCTCTTTTTACATCTATTCTCTTTATTTTACTTTGGCCTCGACGAAAAAAAATTCGTAATTTTTGTCCTCTCTTTATCTTTTGATAAACACGCACACGCGCACTCGCTCGTTCGTTCTCTCCCTCCCTCCCACGCGCTCGATTCCAATCGTACCCTCTGGTCTAACCGTAATATCTTTTATCGCTCTGCCGAGAAATGTCGCTGGACAAAATTCTCTTTCCAATCGATCGTTAAATAGAAAAATATCGCTTGGTCCTCGGTTGCAGTTGGTCGCAGAGAGGCGGGAGACGTGAGAATATCTTTTTTTTTTGGCATGCGCAATCACTACTCCAAATATGAAATAACTAAAGGCTCATGTCCACCTGCCCCTTGTCGCGGAGAGAAAGATCTTTTCGGTCGTTCTTTCGTTCCGAAAGATAGTTTTTAGCCTTTTTCTTTTATACATACACGGCCGGTACCGTAAGAAGCGGTATCCGATAGCTCCGCTTTCCCACGCGACACGAGGCATCGAGAGGGAAGACCTATGATAAAATGCCTACGAAAAGAAAGCTAGGAAGGAATAAACCATAAGAAGTAAGAATATAAAGGGTCGAGGGGTAATTCGGGATGTACAAACCGAAAGGATATATCGTAGTAGTAATATTTCGCTACGTGTAATATCTAAATAGATGGACAGTCGTGAGAAAAACTCGCGCTTCGTCTCGTTTTTAACGTACGTAAAAAATTCACGGTACAAGATGAGGATATATGTCGGTGAGGTGGAGTGTTTTCGAGGAAAAATTGTTCTTTTCGCAACTCCAAAAAGTCACCCGCAAAAAACGTCAGCTCGATCAAAAAGTTGTCATTTTGAGAGAAAGAGAAGATTCTGCGAGACACAGAGAGATAGAGAGATAGAGAGTTGGAGAGATAGAAAAAGAGAGACGGGTTGCCGAGTGCGGTAAAAAAATGTTCTCCGTCCCTCCTTTGTTCTGTATCTTTTTAGCAGAGCAGCATCCATCCGCGCATTCACCCACGCAAAAATCACAAAATTCTTGGTAAAACACGCACGTAGATGTGACCGAACGTGAATCGTGTGTCGTTTATAATCGACCGAATCAAGAGCGCACGCTGGCCGGAATAATCGAATTGTCGACAAGTTTCGAGGCTGCTGGTTTTATCGATATAGCGTGTAGTGGGTCGAATTAAAAGGAAACCGGGAAGTAAAAACCATGCATTCGTTTCAGGGAATTGGAAACAGTAATTTAGTTTTCCCTTTTTGTTTCGTTTCGTTTTCAAAGAAAGAAACGGAAGCGTTCGTTAATCGATAATAATCCAAGTGACCGAGACTCTGATGTATTACGACTACTTAAGGAAACGAACAGAAATACTGACGTGTCGTTTCGTACCGTACGACATTAGGACAAATTAAGATACGAACGAAAAAGAAACATAGACATACGGTGTAATATATGTACTTTCTCTAGATACCTATGTATTGCAAATATATGTGTAACAAATATCAATGCAAGATATATAAAGACGTAATATACGTATAGACAAAATGTAATATGACCATATGGTAATATATAGTATATAAAGAACGTATCGTATGTACATACCGAGTAGAAATATATTTCAATAGTAAAGATATGATTGCCAACTTACATAGATAGAAGATGGAAAGAGGTCGATGTTCTTGCATGCAGAGAGCGAAGGTGAACGAATAGACAATATATAGAGAGAGAAGGGCTGGTGTGGTGATATCATTCCAACGAGCTCGACGAGTAGTGTCACAAATTAACGAAACTCCGTATTAATGATCGATTACTGTCCTGACCTCGCATCGACCCAAGAGTGACTCGCTTTTTGCGCCGCGAGTTTCAGTCACACCGAAGTTCATCGTTTTCATAATGCGAACGAAAGGTCCTGCGTTCACCCTGGAACGAACAGTTTCGCACGACGCGTAGCCAAACGATAGATTGCTTCTGGCATTGTCAAAATTAATGAATATTTATTCGGTTTAAATGAAACTCGTCGGCTACGAGTCGAGATCGAGATATGTTTGATTTCTGCCACGGACTCGTGACACACAACAGATATTTACATATGTAAACATGATGAAAGAAATCGCATGGATATTGGTATTCAAATGTTTTTAAAGTAAGCGCCTTGCGGCTTACTCCTGCCATCGCGACGGTAACTTATCTTTATGTACTTATTTCTTTTTTGCCGCCTGTATTTGCTCGCGTTACGAAATGGATTTCGCGCGACATGTATATTAATCGATTTTCTGCGACGTTTTTCTTTCCCGATCGCCGATATTTTGTTTACGTGTCCTAATGATCATCGTCCTCGTTGTTATTCCGCGTTTTCCGACGCGTTGTCCTTGCATCCGGTACTCTTTTACGCAATTGCTCACACATTCATTCGCGCACCGATCTGTGCCGATCACGAAACAACGACAGTTTTCAAACGTAGACGTTCAATCGATGAAATATTACGCTATGGGAAAATGTCCTTGGTACGCGTAGAGATTTGTCGCCGGTAGAATCTCTGTCGGTACGTGAATAAGACGCAACCGATCTGTTCACGGTTCGCGATCGGAAGATTTTCACGGCGGTTTCGTGGTCGGTACAGAAAAGTACGTCGGATCGCACAACAGTCGATAGTGGGGGTGCTTTTCGAGGGTGCTTTCAGTGCTGGTGCTCGGCACGATATCGCATTGTCTATAACAATATATATTTAGACACGTGTATATAGATGTATGTATGCTGCGAATTACGGTGCTCTTACGGGTGTCAGGTGAATATACCGGGTGCGCATATATGTATATCGTCGCCCACGCGCGTACGCATCGGTAGTTATTCGCAAATACGCGCTCACACACATTCACATCCACGCACACGTACTACGTGCATGTGCGCTCTTAGCTCTTTACATCGGTGGTCGTTACACGAAGCGGTGCTCGTTAAGAAAGTTGTGCAAAAATTCTACGTTAGAACAGATATTGCAGAGGCGTGCGTCTGCGTGGCTGGGTGCGTAGGTGCGTAATTACGCCAGTTTTCCCCTCTAAATAGATTAGAGGCTTCTCATACGTGACACGCGAGTGCGACTTTAAAATGCGTGCGTGATGGGTGCGAGATAAAGATGGTGCCCGCGTGACTGATATTCAAAAAAAATAATACAAAAAATTGTAGTAATACTTTTACCGGTGCCCGTGCACACACTCATATATATAACAGTGATGGTAATATCGATAATACGTTTAGAATAAGAATAATCATTCTATAGTAGAAGTAGTAGTTTAGTAATAGTGGTAGTAGTAGTAGTAGTAGTGGCAGTAGTAGTAGTAGTAGTAGTAGTAGTAGTAGTAGTAGTAGTAAGAGTGGTAATACTAGCGGCGACAATAACAATAACGAACGAGTATATATACGTATATACGGCGGTGAACTTTTGTGCTTGACAATGTGCGAGCTTACACGGCAGGGTGCTTTCAGCAGTGCTTTTTATCGTTCCGCGTCGCTTTGCCGAGTCTGCTCTTAGAGGGAACGGACTGTGTACCGGATCGGTCGGTGTCCGTGAACGGGACAATGCGTGGGAGGAAGTGGGTTGGAACCCGGGAGGGTGAAACGAAAGAGGATCCTGATTCCGTGGTGTGGCGAGTGCAAAAGGTTCGGGAAGGGAACGTCGTTAGAGACGCGTTCGTACGACTTTTCCCCCTGCGACAATCCTGCTTCCACAATGCTCTCTCCCTCTCTCTCTCTGTCTCTCTCGCGCGCAACAAATGACGACGATTCCCAGCTCGATAAAGCGACCGACCAAGGTCTTTGATTATTTTTACTAGACAAAAGGTGTTTACGTTGCCCGTGTATCAACGCGATCCTGCTACCACCGTTTTTACTTTCGTCGTACGACGCGTCGGGACCATATCGAGAGAAGCCCGCGTATGTCTTTTCGTAACAGACGCGTAATTTTTCGTTGCACCCGGGGATTTGAAACGCGATCGATTTTCTCGAGATGGTCCGCACGATTTTCCTTCTTGCATTGGGAAGTGATTCGAGATCGGTAGTGGCGATCCGGATTAAAAACGTTCGACATGCAGGCTGAGAGCGATACCATTCGGGTACCGAACGGGAATAGGATGGGATCGGAGTTTCAAACGAAAAGCAAAATTTTCTCATGCATCGGCATGCCATTCATAGGACGTATGGGTGGTAAACTTGTCTCGGAGAATGAAAACAGACTCGGCGTAGCTCGACGGTTTATCGAGGGGTGGTTTGGGAAAGAGTTGTGTCGGAATCGGGGTTCGAGGGGTTCAGTCGTGGGGGAGAGTTCGAGATAATGAGTATCCGGGAAAGAAATCGGTAAAGTCGAGGAATCTTTAAACAAACGAAGGCATGCTCTAAACATGTGCAAACAATAGGTAGAACTAAATTTTAACTAAAGACAGAAGAGCCTTATATATCAGAGATATAGAAATATATATATATGATGTGTTAATATATATACATATTATATATATACATATATACATGTATATATAGTGAACAATTTTGTCGTATATATACATGTATATATATGTATATATGTATATGTATATACGTATAGATATTTTTTTGTGTGTGAGATACATTCGCTATAGTCTTTATATATATATATACGTAAGCGTTTCACTTGCAAGCTGCCGGCCTTGTTCGTAGCCATTATTTTCGTCCGATAAATTTTCGCTTGTTCTCCTTCTTTTTTGCTCGTTGCTTCCCTTTATCGTCGTTCGAGAATCGATATTAATTTTGAGGCATGCAACACCCGATATTTTTCTATTTGCGCGAAACGGCGAAAATAATGCTCTCGAGATATTTGGACGGACAGCTTGGTTTCTATCTTCATAACACGTGGCAAGAGTGAGTCAATGAACTAAAGAGAGAAACGAAACATCTTTACTGACGTAACCACGGTAACCACCAGAAAGAACATTGAGTGTAATGAGTACATATCATTAGGCAGTCGATATATTACGTTAGTGCGAATAAATCTTAAAAACTAGCTGTTCAAAACCTGGATCATCCTCCTGCAAATGCTTTAAGGAAAGACAAAAACACGTGAATGAGTATAATTAAGTATTAATTAGCGTGTCAAAATTGGGTATCCAAGTTTCAAAAGTGGGACTGGGGGGTAAAAAAACCAACGGCAACGAACAAAGAGAGAGTTGCAATTAGGCCCTGTAAAAAATGGTAAGAAAATACGTTTCTCTTTCTTTTGAGGATATTTCTTTTTTAAACATAGCTGAGCTCAAAAATTGGTTATCAGCTTCTGAAAAATCCGTGGCTGCGTGCACCTGGAAAAAATCTCTGGGGCACACTAAAAGGGGAGATTCGGGGCCTTTGGGAGAATAGAGTACTCCGTGGAGGTTTTGTTGCCGCAAAAATTCCAAAAATATAAAATCTCGCCAGCCAAAAAAGTAGGGCCAACATGATTTCGCGTTTCGTCGCGTTAGGTGCCGCGTTCCGTCAAAAAATTGGGATATCGATGGGTGCCAGAAGAACGACAGGAGGGCGATGGACCGGCTTCAAGGGAGAGACACGAAAAATGCAAAAAGTTTGGTGCGCGTTCAAAAGTTGCGTTCGCGCAAAAAAATTGTAATCGTTAATCGAAAAGAAGGGCCGCGGTTCGTTGTATTCAGTTTTACTATTCTTTTCCTCTCTCGTCGCGACGAGTGTGATTTGACAGTTCGTTTCTCAAAAGCATAACTGAAACACAAATGTGGCCTGAGAGGGAAAGCTCGTACGTATTATACAATATAATATAAATTCAATGAAATTCAAATAGAATACAAATGTAATGCAATATAACGGGAATACAGAGAGACATTTTCGAAGAGATAAAACAGACGATAGAGAAAAGAGAAAAGAGAGAACGGAAAATCGTGAGTAAGGGATAGAGTGCTTGATCGTGTGAGTCGAGGAAATATATAGGCGGGTTGAAGAGACGTTAGCGGAATCTGAAATCGAAAATATTTATATATATATATATATATTTATATATTTAATTGAATAACAGACCGAATATGTCACCGGGTCGATATTATAACATTAACGTGTCGTCGCAACCCGCACTGGATTCGCGCGAATGTCTTCGGACTGATTTTTGGCGGGCTTTTATATTTTTGGCTCTTGCGTGACGGACTTTGTAAATCGCGTTACGTCACCTTCGCAAGAGTGTCATTTCTTCGCGAAGCGTGGCGCTTGAATATTTGATACGATTTTCAAACCTTCGATCTATCGTTCGCGAATCATCTATTCCACGGTAGAAACAAGTCTCGAACTGTGAACGAGCGTCAGCTTTCCCTGAGGGTATAACAAATTTCTTGTCGTTGATAATGCGACGGTACGCATAATCGTGGCACGAGAATGTACGGCCGACTCGCGAAAAGAGCGTCTCGTTTCAAAGTTCATCGCGCCACTCTCCGGTCAGCCTGGAGTAAACGTAGGAAATAAACGGTTAGAATGATTCGTTTCAATGATACATACCGTCCTCGTGAGTTCTGACCGAGATAGGATAACTCGGGGGCCCGTCACCTACGCTGGTCCCGGCCAGCACCCAGATCCGGTACTCGGTCCACTTTTTCAGTTCGTCCAACACGAATCGCGTGTCGTTCTGGTCGTTCAGTTTGATAACCTTCGCCTCCGAGTCGGAGCGTCCGCTCTCGACGACTTGCAGCTTGTAGTAAGCGATCCTCCCGTTCGATCGATCCGCCGGCGGGGGCTCCCACGTTACCAATATGGAAGTCGGGCTGATCGCACGTCCGGTTACATTGCGAGGCGGAGCCCCGGGGACTGTATAACACTCAGTTATAGGGGGGAAAACGAAAAAAAAACAGGGCGGATTTTCTCGGGTAGGAAGGGGATACGTCGACGGTTACCGGACGATCGTGTGTCGAACTTCGGCTTCGCGTCGCGAATCGAAGGCTCTAGGTATCTGGGAATTTGATGAGAGTTACGTGGAAACCTACCACCTCGCGGATAAAAGAGCAACGGAACTTTGTGTATCCGGCATGGTTTTCCAACGAAAACCAACGTGCACGTGATCGTCGGGGTTTAGATGTGTGTCGTAAAATATGAAACATCATTTTTCTTTCGGGTCCGGTTCCCGGCAGTTGGCAGGGTTCCCCGTAAAGCCGTCAAATTATCTAGCAACTGACGAGTATTCGTTCGATACGTTATTTCCGCGGTTACCCGAACAACCAGAGTCTCGAGTACGAGATAACGTGCCTTCCGTTCGATCGACTCGACAGGCTTCGAAGTCCAAAGACACGCTCGACGGTAACCGGCGCGAGGAGTAAACGAAAAGATTTCACCAGGTTGCGTGATCAAGGTACAGAGAGGTGTAAAAATCACTCAAGGAAAAACTCATGAGTCGATCCTTGAACAGTCGAAAAAAAGTTGTGATTAGAGAAGTTTCCGTCTGGACGATCCGTGTTAACTCGTGCTGTATCGACGCGGCGAGTTAACATCGTTACTTATTTAATTGCAAGGAAACGAGACAACGAAAAACTGAAGAACGGACGTAAATCATACGTTATCGAGAATGAAAAGAGGTGCCCAAAATGCACACATATATCAATGCAGTGCTTTAGTGCAATTTATATGTATGATATGTACGTATATATATAGATATATATATAAAGTGGCATCCAAAAACGGCTTTCTTATTTGCAACGCATGCAGTCATTCTCACTCTCCCACACTTCACGGTTTCAACGATATATACTCTCTATATACTTGTCATTTTTCCCTTATTAACATCATTATCATCATCATCATCATCATCATTATCCTCCTCCTCCTCCTCCTCCTCCTTCTCCTCATCATCATCATCATCCTCATCCTCATCCTCCTCCTCCTCATCATCATCTGTCTTTTGCAGCCTCCTCGTCAATGAGGAATGTATCCCCGGTAACAAAAAATCAGTTTACTTGAATGATCGTCACCGACTGGCTCTCTTCAATGAAAAAGGTGTCGCGCATCGATAGCTTACGCTACTTGCGGGAGCGTCTATAGCGCTACAGCACCTCCTACCTGTCTGTGCCCGTCGCCGATTCGCGATTACGACAGTACGAATTCAAAGACGAATTCCCGTCTGTCGGTGAATCGCGAATCGACACGTGTGCGGCACTCCTCGCTGCGTGAATTCGCTCCTTTCTCTCCGGCTCTCTTTCGCTCTTTGTTCGTTTTTGCTTACCGTACTGTTTGGTGCGAACCGGATACGGTATCGTTGTGGCTCCCTCGCCTCTTGTACTCCTTGCCGCCAGCCACACGTAGTACAAGGTGTTCGGGTAGAGACCGGTGAGGGTGTAGTTGCCCGTGACGGGTATTCGTCGATGATGCTTCTCCTGGAATCAGAAAGAAGCTCGTACGGTTCGAACGAGACGAAGCGATCGGCCGGATCGATCGGATGGTAGAGGATGAGCGTGCCGGTTTCCGAGGATGGATCGGGATTACGTGTTATCGGCCGATTTACCTTGGCATAGGTATCGTTCCAGTATAGCTCATAGCTGAGTATATTCTCAGCGCTATGAGCGGGCTTACTCCATTGGAGCGTTACTTTGGTCTCCCCGATATCTACGGCCGTCAACATTTCCGGTTGACTCGGCACCCCTTGTTGCGTCTTTATCTGGACGGGCATACTCAACGGACCCGGGCCAACGCTCGTTAAAGCTTGCACTCTGATCGTGTAGATCGTGTGCGGCGTCAGATCGGAAACCGTGGTCAGCTGATTGTTGTCCACCATCTGATACTGCCAAGATGCCATCTGCAGATTCGAGTCCGTCGTGTAGTACACCTTGTAGCCCTGCGGAGAGAAACGATTCGACGGTTGGTACGGTGATGCTTACGGCATCGTGGAAAACTCTGCGATGGATGGTGAAACACTAACCGTTACTTGACCGTTCGGTGTTTCCGGCTCGTCCCATTGTATGACCATCGTGCTAGAGCTCAATGGTCGCGCCTGAACCTTACGTGGCGCAGTACCGGGTTCTAGAAAATGGAGAAATAACTTTGAGCGTACTCCAAGATGCGTTTTCGAGGGGAGGCAAGCCACTCTAGTTAGTCACGGGACAAAACAAGTACCCCGAAAAAGAACACCATAAGAACCAACAACTCGCGTTCCAAGTAGAAGAGAGAACAAGGAAAATAGAGAGGAAATTGTACTCTACGTTGTTCATGGATATCGTGATATTCGGTGATCTACAGGTGTCGAACGGTTTCGAAAGGGGGGAAAAAACACCCAACACAGGACGATCGCATTGCGGATTAGCTACGAAAACACGCTCGCTCGAAATACGCAGGTGTTCTAAACGTGTGTGCGTGTGCGTATAAACGGACGGACGTGTGCATGTGTTATACGAAGTACATCGTATTACGAAAAGTGAACGATAGGAAACGAAACAAACATAAAAATAAAACAGATGGACACGAACGAGAGTTACGATAGATGAGGGTATCTGTATATGTATATTACTACGGCACACTTAGTATATAATTTGACTTACTGGCACCTCCATTCGTAGATTCCGCTATTGAAAAAAAGGTTAAACGATTATTTTCAATCATCATCGATAACGCGTGAATGTTTGCGTAGTGAAAATACGAATCGCAGATACGGTTAACGCGACCGCTTCGTATTTTCACTAGGTGTGAAGAGCTGTCTGTGCTACTATATCGAGGAAAAGGTGCAATTTCGCGTGCTGTCTCTCCGCGTACTGGTTTTTTTCTCTTTTTTCCTTTCGAAAAAGAGACGGAGAGACGTCGAGACAGATGGCTAGGGGAGAGACAGAGACGAAAAAATACATAGCGATACGAGACGTCGAAGCGCGACGCGCCGAACGGGTCCGACAAAAACACTAACACATGGTGCAACACAGAGAAAGGGGATTGGTGATAGGTGAAAAAATTGTCTTGTCACTTACATGAATCAAATCGTGCGTCCACGGCGGACAGCATGGAAAAAAAGTATAGAGTTTCCCTCAAAAAACGTGTCAAAACTCGTTCCTCCTTCGTGGTGCAAAAATTCTATCTACGTGCAAAAATTCGTGTACGCGCGTTCCGCGCGCGGACTAACAAATCTTTCTTTTCGCTTCTTCTTTTCACGAACAAAACTGACGCGCGGAAAAAATCCCTCGTGGAACGAATCGCGCCTGCCTTTTATTACCCATCAGTATTACATTTACCGAGCGCCCCATGATATTTTGCGTGGTGCGTGAATGAAATATGAAATCATTTTTATCCCTGAACATTTACCCTTAATACCAACGAAATTCTACGTTGGTACGTTACATGATATACATACATGTACATGTATTATACGTATACGTACACGTATACCTACACGTATACGTGCACGTATATGAGAAAAAAGGAACCACTAGAAAAGAGCATTCGCCAGAGATATTCATGAATCTTTTTCAATGATGAACATCCACGTAATACAGATTATCTCCATAATATCCATGATGTATCTCGGGCGAACGTATCGGCGGAGTGTACCCATGAGGGAGATACTTGGCTACACTCCGTCGAAGCAAACAGTCGAATCGACGAAGCGTCCGGTACTTTGACTCGACTTTGGAAGCGTATCCGAGGATAAAAGAAGGAAAGAGCCGCGTTTGTATACTGACTTGTCTCGCCAGTGGTGACTATCACCGGGGCACTCGGGGGACCACGCCCAATGCTGTTCACAGCTATCACGTAGAGCTCGTACTCGGTGTAGGGGCTGAGACTCCTGACGTGGTAGTACATCGTCGTGATGCCCGATATCTCGGCGAACGCCTGATTGACGTGCTTCGGCTTGTGCTGAATCACGTAGTACTGCACCACGTCCGAGCCCTTGTACGACCAGCTGAGTTTCACCGAGGTCGCGGTGATGTCCGACACTTGCGGATTCTCCGGCGGGTTGGGCAGAGCTGTAACGGAAAACGTCGTAGCTTACGGTGGATTCGTAGGCGCGAAACGCAGCGTCGGGGGACACGCGGTGAGAAAGGAAAGACGCGCGATACTTGGATCTGCGAGATAGCAGCGGCGTAACGTAAGCGTAAGCCGATCGATTAGTCATCGAAGCTGTGCCGGGACGGCTCGCAGAATGCGGAACGCAACGACCGTGATTGATCGGTTTACATTACGTAATCCGTAATGCGTTAACGCGATCTTGGGAGTATTTACGGTGGTGAACTCGATCGATCTCGGATACGAACATTGAACTTTCACCACCGACGTGGTTTCTATGACGCCGAGGTCACTGGCGGCCGTGCAGGTGTAGTTGGCCGACTCCTGGATATCGGTGAGGATCAGAACGTTCTTGCCGACCGGTATGTTGTCGTCCGGCGTCAGATCGTTGGTCGGATCTTTCCTCCACTTGACGAAAGGCATCGGCGAACCCACGGCGACGCAGGTTAAGTTCAAAGACGAACCCAGCATCACCTCGCTCACCGCCGGCGGAGAAATGGAGAAACTTGGTGTCACGCGGCGAACTATGTGGAGAAAATTATTCGATCTTAATTTTCATCGAACGATGTCGCGTCGTATCAAGTTATTTTCGATGCAAACAGGCACGCGATCTTATTACGCGACACGGATTAACAAAGTATTCTCGATCATGTTCTAGTCGGCTACGAGACGTGCGACGTGCCGAGACCCTGCCGCATGAAACGGCCGTGTCTCCGCATAATATTTGCTGCAGCGATTCCAAGCGCGCGAATCCTTTGTGATGCCAGTTTAGTTTAATTACGCTTTAATTACGTCGCATTAATTTTAATTACGAACAGGAAAACGACCAGGTTTACGACATCGAGCGTGACTCCGCGCAACGTTTTTCTAATGAATTTGTTAAGGTACCCGACGACGCCGGAACATTTCCTTCCTTGAGATTTCGTATCACCCGTTACCATTACGGTTACGTTATTTTAGGAGCTGATAAATTAGCATTTATCCCGGCGAGAGAATACCGTATTAATTGAACCGTTTAAAATCTCCACCCATCCCATCCCTTGCCGTGGCACTACATCATTCCAGTTTTCTTCGTTCGTTGTACCTTTCACGTATAACAGCACCGACTTGGAATACTCCGTGCCAGCGGAATTATTCGCGACGCACTCGTACTTTCCCTGGTCCGTCGACTCGGATTCGGTAATGTGCAACGCTCCTGAAACAGACAAAGCGAAAACAGATTTATTAATCATCGCCCTGCGAACGTGAAATAATACGTATCACGGGGCGCGCTAGTCTCGGGTCTTCGCGGATAGACGCCGTCCTCCTAAACTTTAATCCCTTTCGTTAACAATATTCAAAGGTGACTGGGAGGCGCGGACCGATTCATTCTAATACGGCGCACCAGTCTGACATCAAAGCCGTACGATTTCAAAAGACTTTGTAGAACACACGCGCTCGTGTCAAAGCGATTCGTTTTCTACCTTCGCGTATGCACGTGTGTACCGTAGCCGTGCTGTCCTCGACGACATCGTCTACCATCGACGCCGTTCCATTTTTATTCAACATTTTAGTCCGTTTCTCGGACCCGACCCCCTCCCTCCCGGCCCCTCCATGCGCTCCTTTCCGTGTACCCGAGTTTCCTCCTTTTCGCCGAGGCTTTTTCCTCGGCAAATCTCTCTCCTCGGTGGGGAACACGCGCGTACACGTATGTATGTGCGCGCCTGCGAGTTTTTGTACGCGCGCGAGTCGACTCGTATAAACCTGCATACAGCGCTGCTGGAGAAGGTCGAACGGACGTCTGTATTTTACCGACCTCGTCGGTCGCGCGATACCGGGCTCTTTTACATCGTTTTTCCACCGCTAATAGAGTCGGTAGCACGTCGAGCTACGCGAGGGCTCGCGGGGCTTTCTATGCCCGGCGGGAGGGCGAAGGGGTTGCTGTAGTCGCGAACTACACCTCGCGCCACCCCCGCCCTCCCCCTCCGCCCCTCTCGCCCTTTACATAGGGGCCGTCTATTCGAGTTTCTGTTCGGGCAGGCCGGTTCGTGCGCGGTTTCCACGATGCATCAACCCCCTTAGCACGATACCACGATGATGAACTGGCTGTTACGAGGCGTGTGATTATCTTCGTCGACGTCACTCCTTCGGTATAATTCAACCCCTCCTTGGGATCTGTTCGCCCCTCCGTTTCTCTCCGTTCTTCTTCCGACTCTCGACTCCCGACTCCCGACTCCCGACTCCCGACTCCCGGCCACCCCATCCCGTTAAAGTAAACACGACGGATCAACGGGCTTGTTTTCCATCCTTTTGACGTTGACGTTTTATCGAACGGCGATGATAATTAACGGTGGTAATTAATGACCGACTCGACGGCTGGATGTCGGGGGGAAAATACCGAACGGAGAAACACGCGGAGGGACGAAATACACACGATTATGTCGTAGTCGCGTGGAGCGAAAGCGTGTCTCGTTCGCTACGCGACAATCGATAAATCGCTCCGTTAGATTTTCCTGGGATCTGGGGGAAACCTCTGTCAGCGATCGAGGGGGGCGATCGAATCGTCGCGACCGGCAGGCTGGAACTAATTTTCAGGTCGTCGTTAAAATATTTTCTTTCGGTTCGAGGTACGGAGCATGGATTTATAGGGTCTCGTTGTGGACGTGACTTTAGCAACCGGAGGGAGGGAGGGCGGGAGGGAAGGAAGGAAAGAGGGGGCGGAAGGGAGGCAGAGTAGGGTCGAGGGCAGAAAACACTCCATCACGAGCGAGAAGCGAGGCGGCTTGATATCGCGTACGATCGGAATACATAATCGAGCCTCATCTACAATTTCCCGTAAGCCGACCAGGAAGGAACGCGTGGCCATATTGTTATCCCATCCAGTCACGTGCACATTGTTAGCGCGGCTGCGAAAAACTTACGTTCTTCGCGAACGGAAACCGTTGCTCACCGTACCTTCTACACCGTCGCTCCAGAGAAACCCCGCCCCCACTCTTGCCCTCCCTTTCCGAGCTTTCCGTAACTCTAATTATTTCCAACGGGTTTTTTCGCACCTGCTCTTAAAAGCGATTATAAGTTTTCAAGACGTAGGTCGCGTCATGCACGTACGTATGCACGACGACGTTCACGCTGTGCGTTCAACGTACCGCCGTTTAATGTATCGATAAAGAGAGGAAAAACGAGGGGGCTGGTTACGAGGCAATAAGAGCAATTAGAGGTTCTAGGAGAGACAAGATCGGACCGATTAGACGGTTCTTTATGAATTTTAAATAATCGGCACACGCGATCCGCTTCACACGTACGTGTGTGTGAGTGTGCGTCGGAGACCGAGAGACCTACGTGACGAGCACGTGCACGTAAACGAATTGGAGCGTCATTGCGTTAACACGTTGATGTAACGTTCTTTCCTTCTGTTTCTAGCGCGCGATAGAACTCGATGACGTTCAACCGGTGTACACGATCTATCTAGGTCCCGACGTCGAGATAACGTCGACGCGCACGAAAGGGCTTTCGTTCGTGTAAAGAAGGTGAAATTGAATAAAGATGAAAATCTATCGCATACGACCGCCGCGCACGAATTTTCTTGCTCCTCGCGTTCTCCGTTCGACGAGAGACCTCGCGGTGTCTCTCTCCCGCTGGGTTTTCCTCGTTTCGAGACCGCGGCCGATACCGCGATCGTTTATCCCGCCGTTTCAAGTTGGACGGAAACGTCGGCGCATCGGCGTCGACAATCGAAACTCGGGCGAAAATCGTGGCACGCTTAGCCGATCCGCCGAAACGACCCGTGAAACGTACGGTTTCGACGAAGGAACTCGCGAGATCGTTCCGACAGTTGGCAAATTTCCGCGGCAAACTGTTCGGTAAGTCGTGTGGTGGGCTTCCTCGGGACGTCAGGAAGCGAGAAAGTTGCCGTAGCATCCGGTGGCACGTTTCAGCTGTCAGTAGGCGGGGGAAAAATATTTTTCTCGGGCTCTACTTCCCCGCGAGGAGCAGACTACTACCACGGCATAAATATGTATACATACGGCTCTCTGCCGGCGAGTCTGTATCGCGTACGTCTAGACGTAGACGTCGGAACTGCTATTCGTGTGTTTACCAACCAATATTGAAATATCTTTTCTTATATTTAATATTACCAGGGCGAACACGAAACGTACGCACGACGACGGCGCGGCCGGGTGGTGCGCTTGCTTTATTCACCCTACCAGCCCGGTTTCCGAAGCCGCCGTTCTCCTTTGCATTTCCTTTCCGTTTCCTCTCTTTCGTTGTTGGCAGAAACTGCTTCGGAAGGGAAAACGAGCACAAGCGCACCGGGCTCGATGAATTCGGAAAGACGAAACCCTGGCCCTGCCTTGCTCTGCCTTGCCCAGCCTTGCCCGGCTCTCCGTTGCCGATCGTATGCAACGCCGTTCGCCGGATTCGATTCGGATAGAATGCAAACAGAAAATATGTTTACCTTCGGGCTACGTTTTCCTATCGGTCGCGTCAACTACTATTTTCATTTTACTTTTCTCCTATTTTCGATGGAATAAAAATGCGGCAGGACGGGGCTGCCTCGTTGCATCCTCGACGAGCGTTTTAATCGGTTTTATAATTATACGAGTACTCCGCCGCGTCGACGAGGTAAAAAGTCAATTATAATTATCGCGAGAGAAATATTCTGTGCGAGAAAGATCGAAAGCAAGTGCAGGCTAGGATAGAGGCGGAGGTGCCGACTCGTACACTGCGCGGATACCGCGCCAGTGGTGCGCGTTCGATTCACTCGAAATACAAACGAAAAATATGTTTACATTCGAGTCCGTAACCTTCGTACCTGCCGCAGCCCGTTCGATCGCTCGCCACTCGAGAACGTTTTTCCCGAATGAAAAATATTCGTTTTTACGTTTATTTTAATCGTTAGGCGACTTTACGAATCATCGAGTGCCATCGAGTCATGAAAATTAATTTTCCCTTTTTCCAACGGTATAAATGTGTACGCCTACACGCGCCTGGATACGTGTAGATCGTTTTTTTCTTTTTTACAATAACACGAAGGAATCTCGTGATACGCAGGTACCGCTATAAGCGTTTCCCTTTCGTCTCGTCGAAAGCTCTCTCGGTACGGAACGTCTGGCATTAACGTCAAGAACATCCCCGACCTTCTTCGCTAATATATAAGAGAGCATGACGGACAGGCGGGATTATGCGGGCGTGCGAACATCTTTCGAGAGAGGCTTTTATGTTTCCCGAAACCGCGAAGAGTTTCGTCTATTCGCGAATTGAACAGGGTCCGTGCCTCTCCGCCGCGTCGACCGGAAATCGAACGGCGCGTCGTGTCCTTTCGACGCTTCGTTTAACCGACGATCGAATGACGTCGCAATAATTTTCCTTCTTCGAAAGAGGATTCGATCGAACGTTTCATTCGTGAGTTCGAAAAACGTTGGCTCGCTAAGATCGTGGTTACGCCAGGGTCTTTCTCGTTATTCCACTATGTTGGCGCGAGTACAGTCGACTGCAGGCGGGTGTGGAGGGTGAGTTACTCGATCCTCCGTACAGCCGGCGTCATAAGTCAACCCCCCTCCGGGCGAAGGGCGGTCTAACGGCCTCAGGGAGTATCTCGAGGGGCAGGGTGGAAGAGGAGGTGGAAAAGGAGAGACCGGGTAGTCTGTCTAGATGGAAAAGGGGTGAAGCAGAGAACCGGACGGCCGTCGAGAATTCCAGCACAGGTGTTAAGACGAGCTCGTTTCACCTCGGGCTTGTTTCGAACTTTGTCCTTCTTCTTCTTCTTCTGCTTCTAGTTCTCGATGACTCGCGAAAACTTTACCGTGGCAGAATATTTTACGAATGTCGACGGAAACGAGTTAACCTTTTCTCTCTCGTTCGGCCTCTCTGGTTAAAAAGCATCGGGAGCCGGTGGATGATGAAATTTGCAAGACTGTCGCTTGGTTTTTACGACGAGAACGTTGCAGATCGTTGGACCGTTATCGGGAATCGTCGGCGAAAGTTGGCCCGTTAACGGGAAATCATAAGTAACACGATTCCCCGGCCCCGTGCGGCCATAGTTTTCCTTCGTTTACTCGATTCGTGTCGGCGAGTCGGTTATTACGATACGCTACCGGTCCCTCTTCCCTCTTCCCTCTTGCCCTCCCCCTGCCTCCCCCCGTATGCATTCCTACATTATCGTTACGGACAATTAGAGAAGTTTGAAAACGATCGGGGATATTACGGGGGAATTAAGAGGAGAATAGGCGAGCGTCGGAGAACGCACGGGGCGAAGAAACGCAGCGATAAGAGGAGAACAGGCCGGGCTAAAAGAACGGTCGTGGAGAGCGCGAGAATCCCAGTTGCAGGTGTTAAGCACCGCCCAGTACCTCGGGGCTTGTTACGAAGTTCAAGCTCTGCTCATCAAGCCTCGGAGCTTTAACGCTCGAAATTTTACGAGTGTTGACGAAGCGTTAACTGCCCTCCCTCGCGCTTTTACTTCTCGCTGCTTTTCTTGCCCGCGACTTTACGACCGAGCTACTGCAAAATATTTAACTTAACGATGGGTTAAGTTTTGACTACGTTTCTCTTTCTCGCCGGCGTTTGTCGGTTCGTTTCTTTACGAAATGCCTTTTGTGGGACGGCCTGCCGCACCGTGCGAACGGCGAAGAAACAATTTCCAGCTTCGGAATGTTTCGCTCCACGACGAGTCGTCGCTTTCATACGCATTGCCAAAGGTTAAATGAAACGTTAAATTGGTTTATCTCGCGTGCTCGAGAATCTGCGCGAGTTTAATTCTCTCCAATTATCGTAAAGTGCTCGCGAGTTGACCAAAGCGGCCGTTATTTTAATACGCTGCCGACACTGCTAGCTGCCGTGTCTGACTTTAATTAATTTGTCTCGTTTGCGCGATAAACGGAAATAGAGAGGTGGAACCGCGTTACCCTTCCGTTTACATTTAGAGTCTATAACGTCGCGAGGTATCCGACTATCACCGGCGTAGTATCGCTGGAAAACGATCGGCAAGTAGAAACCGCGGCAATGAACGCTCGACTGAATTTTTTCTCCATTTTATCGGGGAATTTTGACCCGTCGAGTGTAACAACGGTTGCCCCGAGTCGAACGATCCTTGAAAGTTTTCTTCGGTTGTTCTCCCTTACTCTCGAACCAGGTAGGATTTCGTAAAATTTCACAACAACGCCGGCAATGCCGAAATACTTTCGAGTTCCGAGCACTATTCTATAATAACCAAGGATGCTTTGATATTATTAACGTAAATTACGAATGTACCTACTCTCGTAAATGAATGCAAACAATGGGTGCGCCAGACTTCTAACAATACAGCTACTCCAGAAACGTACCGTTAAAATTTTAACACTGACTTAATTTACGCCGACAATGAGAGCGAAGTACCCGACGAATTTAATTTGTAGAGAATTTGAATAACGCGTACGCGGCCGCAGTTTTTATACGGAATTCTAATTTCGAAATTTTGTCGAAAACCTTAGAGGAGAAAAGTAGCCTCGTTAAAGGTTAACATAGCTTACGACAAGTTTCGTTTAGCAGCTATGCAGCAACCAGCTTCCATGACCATCCGAGGATCCACGTCGCTCGTCTCTCGTCTCTCGTCTCTCTCCCTCTCTCCCTCTCGCTCGCTCTTCCTCTCTTCCGCTTTTATGTTACCCAATTCCCTCTTCGCGTTATTTCTCCTACATCCATTTTCTTATCGTGGAAGTTAGTACGCGGATACACGCGGGAAAGTACGTTGCCCTCGACGTGTACTTTTTGCAATACATTAAGGCATATATTTTATGGGATGTGTGTAGCGGCTCTGCCGTATGGCGGCACCTTCCGAGGCTATTGACGGCAGGGGGCGAGGCCGCCCCGCGAAGACACGCGAATAATGTTAAGGCCACCCTCACACCGACAGTCCCGATACGCGCTCATCGCGGCGCCACGAGCCTTTCCGGCTTAGAAATTTCGATCGACGAAAGGGTCCAGGATGAAATCTTTAAATGGCCCGCACCTCGAGGCACGCAGAAATTAGTCCCGACTGCCCTCGACACGACTCGGCTCGATCCGACGCGACTCCCTGTTGGTGTGCGGGCGGCCTAAGGGTGCGAGCGAGTGACTGATGCGACTACACGGTGGGATGCTTTCCGTTTTAGCCTCGTCATCCTCCACTCTTCTCTTCGCTATTTTCTCTCTTACGAACTAAGCTTCCTACCGATCCCGCATCGACGTACTTTTACGCCACGTTCCCGTCTTACTGTTCTTTTCTTTTCTTTTCTTTTCCCGCTCCTCTTTTTTTCTTCCTGCGGAGCCGTTATCCTTATCGTTTGCCGATTCTCGGATCTTCGGAGCTTCCATCTCGAGCTCGATCTTATCGCGGCTAAAAGGGAGGCCGACAGCCGTATCCGATCGAGTTTCCGCTCGAGAGAGTTTTCTTCCAACGGCTTTCTTCCCCTCCCCCCGAATCTTTGGTAAGATCGGCAGGCAGGAACGCCTGTACAGGCTGTATCTGTAGGAGCGAGACGACAACGAGGAGAGAAAAGGAAAGAATTTTGGGTAAGCTAGGTCCCGCGGCAACTAGGATCCACGTGCACGCGTTTCCGAGTGAATACGGCGCGCGGTGCATAGTTGATAGTGCTTAGTGCATAGTACATAGTGCATAGGGCATAGGGCATAATGCACGGAGCACAGATCACGCACGCGGGATCTGTCTATACGTGGAACGCATATGGAAGCTACGCGATCGACGTGTGCGCGAATATACTCGAGTATACCGCGTCTATGTGAGGCGCAGCGAACGTATGCATAACGCATGCACGTACATACACACGACGGGGTAGCTAAGTAAGAGCATGTATGCAGCCGGCTTTCCTGCATCTAATGTACACTTTTCACGTCGCGGCAAACTGCGCCGGCCGCCGTAAAGATAGTCGGCCAACTGCACCCGCCCGCTGTATTACGTGACGTGCCGCTCGATAATGATACCGCCATTGCGATAAAGACAAAGTGAACTTTATACGTACGTATACATAGCTACGTGTGTACACCGTATACGTTGCTTACCCGGCCGCGTACAAAGGAAAAATAATGATAATAGGTTACGTCGCGCTTCTGCGACGAAACTACGAGAGTCACGCCGCGGCGGTGAAATTGTTCCGTCGACTTGTTCGCGGTTCGACTTGTTTCGAGCCGCTATCGTGAATTTATTGCTCGTGAATTACGTACGGCTCATTAACAATCCGGTATTCACCGCCGTTATGTTTTATTGACGCTATCACTAAAAACCCGGGCATTTATTTTTATCGAGGCTACGCTATAGCTACGCGCGACCCCATTTTTACCCCGGCGATTTCCCATTTATTTCGCTTATATATTTTTTTTGTTTTCGTTTTTTCCCCCTTTTTTGTTGAAAATCCTCGATAAATAATATAACGTGGTTCTGGCCGCGTAGGCTCGCGTAAAATTTTTATCGAGAGCCCTTTGACGTTTCACAGGAATGGAAAGATCACTCGACGCTTCATCGAGTTCGTTAACCGTATCGAGAGGAATCTGGAGTGGGCGCCGGTAGTATAGGCCACGCTTTATGCGGCCAGTAAGTTGTAACAGACCCCGTTCGTTAACAGGTTCGAGGTACAGTGTCACTCGAGAGAATAACGAGTACCCGAATACGACCAAATCCTGACCGTACTCCCGCCGAACAAATAAATCTGAATGCGGCCCGTTCGATGTTCACGTCCCCGAAACTTCCAAAAGTACTTTGCCCGGGCGAAAAATACGTAGATCTCGCGGAAATTCGACCGTGATTCGTGGCGAAAAATCGTTATCCCAGAATACGGTAAATCTGTATCGACCCTCGACCACCTACGTATACAGACCGCGGTGGTTCGTGCGTTTAGGTCGATCTCACACCGAAATCACGGAAGAGAGATGGCACATTCGATACCGCGTCTGTGCCGAAATCATCGTACGTCCGTTGACTCGTCGATAAAGTAGAGTTTTTGAGAAAATGCAGCCGGACCTCGACGGACGTAGAGGAATTTCCGTGGCGCGGCCACTCGAACGAGTGCTTGTCCGCTGGGTCGGATGTCACGATCACAACGGACCGGGGCGGACGGGCCGAAAAATGTGAAAGCGGCTTTATGCGACCGGGTAGAGTCGTGACGTTATAAGCGCGCGTACGACCAGACACGAAGTGTACTTCTACCGCGAGTAGAGCAGGTGCGCTCTCCGGCAAACGAGATGGATGTGCTGGATGTTCCCATATCGCGTGACCACTCGATCAACGCTACCGCGAGTTGACAGTGACTTACGCACTCTGGCACTCAACGAGATATGACATGCGCCACCGGCGTACACCCTATTGTTGCCTACCTGTATACACCGACCAAACACCTTTAATATCTATCCACCATCCATATTTTTTCTTTCCACCCCTCGATCTTTTACGCAGCTTATCCGGGCTGCCTCCATTCTTCTCCGGCATTCTCCAATCTTTTATCTTCGTTAGCAGACTTTATCGTCTCGATGATTTACGTGACTGTTTATATCGTTTTTTCTCACCCTCTGGCGGTTCTACGTAACGATACGTATCCACGGACGTTAAGAAGCTGGCACACCCGCATCCGTTACGTTTCACGGTATATGTAGTTCGCGGAAGCGTATCGAGAAATTGCTACGTATTCAAAGCGACGGCGCTATCGAACGGTGTCCTCGCCTCCGTAGGTACGTTTTACAAAGATCAAACGACTTACCGCTATCCTGAACGGTGTACCGTGGATTCGAAGTGTTAATGGGCAGCATGTCTCGCACCCAGGAGATGATGGGCGTCGGTGAGCCCACCGCCGTGCAGAACAGGACCGCGTTGTGACCCCTCTCCACCACCTTCGTCGCCGGCGACTGGGTGATCATTGGGAATCCCATCGGTAGATTATCCGCTGAAACAGAGAATATAGAGCATAAGTCAGACACGTCGACGTTTGGTCTGTCCGAAAGAAATCGGACTGAAAACGCGCTCCGTTTGCCCCTCGTCGGGAATGTTCGCCGCGTAAGCGTGCCTCTCGTATCGAGATGCATCTCGATTCGCGTCGATTACGGTTCCAACGTGCGACAGACCGGTCCGACGATTCGAAAGTGGTTCTGTTGCGTGGATGGCACGTAGAATCGGCTTGGGATGGCGAACCTCTGCATCCCGTACGGCCAGTCCCACGGGATCGAAAGTTAGGAAAAGCCATTGGAACTGCACGGATATCCTATTCCCATTCCCATTCCCATCCCCATTCCCATTTCCACGGACCGAGAACACAGAGACTCCGTCTTCGGGAAGACGGGAAGACGGGAAGACGGTGTCACTGATACGGATAGATGCGACCGGATACCGCTGTCCGAGTGTCGTGGAATGGAATCAGAATTCAATATACCGGAAAAAGTTCGTAAAACGGTTTATAGAAACAGAGGGAAGCCGAGGGCGACGGCGCAGATCCCGCGGTCGACGAGGTAGACCGTGGAATTCTTTTTGTTGAAAACGGGACTCAACCAAGTCGAACGATTCAATCGTTTTTCTTGTTTCCCCTCCGGCTGACGGGGCACGATACCGCGATTCACTTCGATGGTGTACTTTGAATTTCAAATTACGATCTTTCTTGCAATAATTTCAATGATAGTCCTCTTGTTGCTTCGATTAATTTACCATGCGAATTAGATGCGTTAATGAAAAACCGATAAATGGAACGAAAGCGGATAGTTGCTAATCGTTTTCCCGATACGCCGACGGTACGATTCGACAGTAGTTCGGACATATTCGGCAGACTTGTCGACGTTGATTCCTAAGCATGGCGAGCAACGTTTGCACGGTGACCGAGGCGAGGATCCTTTTTCAGCGACGCGAGATTCGCGGAAAAGTCGTTACACCGAGACGAGATTAATTCGACTTGTTTTGAGCTAGGCGCGATACAACCCACATTGCCCTCGTTCTTCACGTAATTACGACGATACAGCGTTAATCCTTAGGGTGAACTCGTAGTTACATTTAAGTTAGAGGATGTTGCACTCCAAGTTTCGAACTACTCCACGGTGGTAGTCCTGGTTCCGTTTCAATGAGACTTTACACGCTTCGAATGCCAAGTCCTCGACCATTTTTTTTCTTTGCTATTTAATTAATTTTCCCTATAATTGCGCGAACGTGAGATTAATTAAAAATCCAGTTCTACTTAATACCAGAAGCGGAACTTAATATCCTCGTTATACATGTAATATGTATGTCGGTCGAACCACTTTGATTACGGTAATGTAACGAACCCAGTCGTCTCGCGTTACGTCGCGATAATACGTCGGTCAATCATTGTCGCACCTTTCGGCTGGCACCGCGTACGTTAGCTATCGCAAAAAGATGGAACCTAGAGAACGTGCTGTGACACCGATAGAACGCTGACGAAGAAATTAGCTCGAAGTCGAGGAATTATTCCAAGGGCCGGGCAAACTAGGTGAAAGTTACAAAGGGACGATCAAACCGCAATTATCATCGGTGCCCGACGGCGGTTCTCGGTAAGTCGGTCTTTCACGGCCCTGCCGATTAAAAGAGCAATCGGAACTCGCTGCGGAAGTTGGTCGCCGTAGGACTTTCGCCAACTTTGATCCGCCCGTCTCTTCCGTCTCACCCGTAAATACATTTTAAGTCGGCTAGGAACCTGTTGGATCGCGAACAATCCATCGCGTGTCAGAGGGGACGAAAACGTCAAACTTTCCGTATAAAGGCGGTGGTTCGAGTGCACCGTCTACACCTTTCTGATTTTTATCGAGATCCGCGCGCCGTTCCCGTTCCACGGAGAAACTCGGCGGTCTTGTCCTCATTTCGACTCGGTTGAATATCCTATTTTCTCCGGCGCGGCGGGTTCTTCTTCGGTTCTTCTCCAGTTCTTCTCCGGTTCTTCTCCGGTTCTTCTCCGGTTCTTCTCCGGTTCTTGCCGAGACCTCGCGGCACGCCGAAGAGGAGTTTTCAATCTTTCTCGCGCTGTATATTTTATACCATCGATTCGTTTCAATTAAGGCCGTGTTTTACGACTTGCTCCAATTCGATAAGATAATCCACTTTAAAGAATAAAGTTTTGAAGCTTATCCGAGAACGTGCGGAGGAACGGTTTTAATTAAATAATATTTCCGACTTATAAAAATACTCGAGCCGGTATGGAGCGATTGAAAGAAATGAAAAAGATCTTTGTCTCCGCGGGCCGAGTCAGACTACCGGAAGAAGCTGACCCATTTAAATTCTTAAAAATACGACGGGAATACCTTGTAAAGAGGAAACGGGCCTAGGGCCTTTACATAATTTTACGAGTTGCAGAAAAAGATGCTCGCGTTTCTTTCGGTTCGTCAGTCGGACAGCGGAAGCGTATGAATCTTTTTGTACGTTTCGAAACATTCTACGGAAAACGAAGTGTAAGGCAGTCCGATGGTTTTCCTATGCATACAGCCAGTAGTACGAAATCGTAATATCTCCGGCGGAAAGAAAGATCGTTTCTCGTTTCACGGGGTAACAGAAAACTAACGCCTCGTTGCTCGTACGTACGTTACAACCCTGTTAAAAGACCTCTGGAGTACGGCGTTGACATTTTAATACCTTGAAAGCAAAAAATACGAAAAAAAGAAGGGTTCGTTGCACTCTGCGGCTACGCCGGGTAAATGTGCGCCGTTTACCAGAGGTTCGACTTTTTCTCGTGGCGTACTAATGAGCACGATTAACCCGAGTCTCTCGTAGAAAGGACCAGGATCCAGAAACCGCTGGCATTTCGGTTCGAAGGGCACTCGCCCGCGTTCGAAGAAGATCTCGCTGAATTCTGTCAGATTCAGTTGCCTGGCGTGTCACGCTGCGGTACCAAGAGAACGTCGTTCTTCGTTCCACGGGTGCTTCCACCGGATCTTCTTCCATTGTTTTCTTCGCCAGCGCGGCTTCTTTTGTCCTCGTTATCGTTCGAGTTATCCGGCAGGGCGGCGCCAATTATATCGGCGACCGTGAGCGTTTACGCTCGACAATAGAAATCGCCCGCAGACTTTCCCGCCCCAATCTCACTCTCTCCCTCTCTCTAGACAAACAATCCCTTCTCCACCGGCGCTTTTACCGGCGACTAACAATACAAACACGGACGTCGGGCGACAACGGGAGCCTCCTCGGGAAAGCTATTGTCCCAGATCCGTCGACCTCTTCTTACCTCGCCTTAAACTCGCCGACACTCGTCGCTATCCGCGGGCCCGAACGATTCGCCCGATTCGCACGATTCGCACGATTCGCGATTGTAAGGTCGTGCTTTCGCGGCGGAGCTTCGCAGAAAGGGAGAGAAAGAGAGAGAGGCGCGAGTTCGGAACGTCTACGCATTCCGACACGAGGTGCAAACGAGTAATCGCGCGGGTTATCGCCTTTCCGAACGCCCCCCCCCCCCCCCTCCTATCTCTTGGTTCTTTTCCACGTATTCCCACTCGGTTTCCTCTTTCCTCGATACGAGAAACATAGGGGGCAGGTAGTCTTTTATCGTTACTGCCGGCTTTACGTTTGCCGCGCTGCGTACGCGAGAGCAACAGTGGAGCCAAAGAAACTATCGGTTCGTTAGTTACCTCGAAGATTGTCGGGTATTAACTATCGCGCATTGCCGCGACGTAGCTGTTCGCCATTGGAAATATCTCATGAAAATGTCGTTTCTCCTTCTCTTATGTTTCCTTCGTCAGATCGTTTCCCTTTATCACGGGCGCGCGTGTTTATCGAGTACCTTTACAGTTGCTTCTCATGTTTTACGCCCTTTGTATCGTCCTCGTAAGATTTCTACGACGCGTCGATCGAACGACACGGAATACGGTGGGGATTTTCTTTTTTCCGACCTCCCTTACGACTAGGGAGCATCCGAAGGTCGTGAAAGCATCCGAGGATCCTCTCGACTCCCTTTCGTTTTACGAGAAGTCACTTAGGTATCGGTGATAAAACAATTGTTTTCCGACAAAGAGCCACGTATTCAGGGTTTAGGGCGACAGAGAGGGAGGCGCCGGAGGAAATTCCCGGGGAAAATCAATTTCTGCTCGCTTTGTTTTACTTTACTCCACGACAGACTTAACGGACGCGAATAAATCGTAATCTTAGCGAGACTGTGTCGCATTATTAAGCAACAGGTGATCGCTTTACGTCGCTTTTAGTCGGGGAAGGCGTACAGATATTTTTCGTCGTTCTCTCTCTCTTCCTTTCTCCGACGGAGAGAGAGAGAGAGAGAGACACGTAGGATCGTCGGGCGAACGTAGGACGTTCCCTGCGTGACACCTCGAGAAAAAATGTCCTGCCATCCAGACGGATCGAATTCCGTTCCGATCAAGGTAAATGTAAAACGATTTGGAGTCGTCGATCTTCCGAATCCGTCGGATTTCACGAAATCAAAAGCGGCGCCGTGTTAGACTCGTTGAAATATCGACGCGTTACGCGAACGAATCAGAAACGCGTTCGACGTGCGTAAGGGGTGCGTGCGAATCCACGCATAAATCCCACTCGGCCGACGTGATACGGAAATAATAACGATCCAAACATATTTCCGAAAAGGCATGGGAATTTTAAAACCACCCCGGGGGAAAATCAAAGCGACGCGCATAAATAACGTTTAGGTTCGGCAGAGAGAAAAGATAATACATTTTCTCCTCGGTTTCTCCGACACCCGTGCACGCCCATATATCTGCATTTTGATGGAAGAACGTGACTGGCGGAACAGGGCAGAAAACCATGCCGCGATCGTTGAGACGTACCCGGCTGATCCGATGCTAGGAATTTCCAGCGGAGTCGATCAGAAAATTCGGAAAGTCGAAACGTAGCTCGTCGTAGGAGGCGAGTTTCGATCGTGTTCCGACGAGAAACAAGAAAGGTTTACGCGGTTGCTGGCCCACTTATCCCCGAGATGGAACTTAGCCGGAAGGGAGCGGGAGCGCTTCGTTGCCCGAGATATTTCTCTGCGATGAAAATCTTTCGGAAGCTTTCAACGACGAAACATTGAGAGACTCGGTGCTACCGACCGGCCGACCGATCGACAAGTACGCACTTTGATAAGTCGCAATTTTCTCTGTTGGTCCGCTAAAGCTTCGTCGACGAACAAAGCCGTCTTACCGTCCCCTATGGCCGAGCGAAAAAGAAAGTGGAGAAAGAGAAAGTTCGACGAGCCGTTCGTCGGGCCATTCTGCCAATTTCCTTCAGAGTCCTCTGTGTTCACCTTAACCGACCTCCTCCGTCGTTTCTATCGTCTGCTGCCGTCGACTGGTTTTCAACTTTCAATCCCTACGGAGACGCGCGGAGTGGGCGACCCGGGGGCACTTGGGTGTCCCGAAACACTTGAAAAGTTTCATTCGGAAACGATGGGCCTGGGGCGGAACGACGAACGGATTTTCTATAACTCCGGCAGAGACGCGACTCGAAAATTTGCGTGCGACACGTCGGCGAATCGAGGTTTTATTCGACCTTTTCCCCGGCGAAGCCGCGCCAGGAGCCAAGCACAGAAACGTCTTAGCGTAATTACGCTCGATATGTGCGAGCTACGGTGCGTCGTCCTACGCTCCGGACTTGGACGAACGTGATTCCCTAGTACCAACTCTTTTTTACGACAACCTCGTAAAAATATTATCACCGCGACGAGAGAAAAAAAATCTTTGCGAGATCCTCGGGAGATGTTCGATCTCTCCTCGACGCGGAATTTCAAAGCTCTTTGCCCCTGCATCACCGTTGTCGTTTACGCCCGTGAGAAACATATGATACCGGGGCGTTTGATTTTTGGCTCGGGGTACAAAAGAAATTTCACGTAGAACACGAGGGTGACGGTCCCGATTTCATATACCGAATATTGGCTAAACGGCGCGCAAAGCAGCGGCGAGCGGCATCTCATCGGAGAATATTTCCGTTCGACGAAATGAATTCGTTGCCGTTGGTATCGAGGCGAAAAGGAGGCCCGGTAAGAAACGATCCAATAAACTAGACTGGTTAAAATTTCCCGTAAACGTCTGGTGCAAACGCGCTTTCATAATTCAAGCGCATGCGGCGATGCAGCTGCAGCCACACTTCCGTTCCGAGTATATGTACGTACGTATATGCATCTATACGTCTATACATCTATATCAAATATATGTGCGGATATAGGTACGTACGTATGTAGGGAACTTACGTCGTTTTCAGGGAAATCGATCTGGGCGAAATTTGCTCGATTCGCGGAACGAGAGAATCCCGAAAAAATGGAACCGAACGACGATTCGCGTGAGGCGTTCGAACAACGAAGTCAGGCGAAACATACGCGTACGCAGCCGCGGACTGAAAACGTGGAATTAAATTCTAAAGGGGGACGCGCGATAAGAAAAGAGACGTAAGAAATTTCATATTCCCCCGTACGGTGCACGAGGCTCGGTGGGTATAACGTTACGTTAGAACGTAATGGAGAATCGTTGCTTCGGTGATGGAAAAATATTTTCCATCGTCAAGATGATAAAAGTCGAATTATTAACGCAGACAGGGTGTTCCGGTAATCGGATTAGGTGCGATGCAATTTTGTACGTGTGTGCACCGTGGTTCATCATCGTTTCGCGTTGATCTTCGTAAACTTCCGTCGACTACTCTAGCAACGAGATTTTCCCCGGCTGTTCGGCTCGTGGAAAGTGTAAATCGTTCCAAGGAAAAACGTCGACGACGACTAGGCGGGGGAGTGGGCGAGCTATACGGCGCAGCCCGAGAAATCGTGGAATTAAATTCTTAAAAGATCGAAAGAAAGAATCCCTCGAATCTCGTACGTTGGGAAAAATTTCTGCTTCTTTTGAAGTTTAGAAGTACCAGCGGGAATCTCGCGAAGACGGCGAAACTCGGAACCTTCGCGAGTTGCCGTGGAAAATGATGATCAAACTTGTATCTACGATCTCTCGTTGCGGCCTTTTACGATTGCCCGACCTGTTATCGGGATAGAATTTAATTAACAAACAGATTTGCGAGCAACTTCTTAATATCGCGAATCTCATTAATATCACGTTTGTCTTACGATGAAATATCCAGCCCCGAATTACTCGGATCTCAGCAACGAAATTTCCCTCTCCTTTGTCGTAAGAATTTCTTATCTTAATTCGTAAAATCTCGGAGATGGTACTTTATGAAAATGATCGCGTACCATTTGGATGCGGAATTCGAAGCCGAAGAAGATGGGGCAAGCATAGACGACCTATAGGAATAGACAGGACATCCAATGGAGTTTCGTGTGTCAGGTATCCGAGGCCGAAATTGCTTCATCGAACAATTGCATGCTAACAATTTGTGGAAACGGCGAGCAAATTACGAAAATCGCGAAAAATCGTCAAATTCTGACAGTTTTTTGGTCGGCATTCGCTCAATTTTTGAGATAGCGGTCTGAAACTTGTACCATTGTTTTAGTTAGGAAATTCTACGGCAGATCAACATATAATAGTTGTACTTTTCGAAAATTTAATTTTTCGCAAAAATCTGAAGGGGGTAGGTCAGGATTTTTTGCGATTTTCGTAATTTGCCCAGCATTCTCCCAATTTTTTAGATATCAAAATGATTCTTTGACTGGCTTATTCTGCTTCGGATTCCGCGTCCAAAACGTCCAGGATCACTTTAATAGCTCAAAAATTACGGAAATGGCAGGCAAATTACGAAAATCGCAAAAAATCCTGACCTACCCCCTTCAGATTTTTGCGAAAAATTAAATTTTCGAAAAATACGACTATTATATGTTGATCTGTCGTAGAATTTCCTAACTAAAACAATGGTACAAGTCTCAGGTCGCTATCTTTAAAATTGAGGGAATGCCGACCAAAAAACTGGTTGAATTTGACGATTTTTCGTGATTTTCGTAATTCGGCCGCCATTGCCGTAATTGTTGAGCTATTAAAATGATCCAGGGCTCTTTGGACGCGAAATCCGAAGCCGAGTAAGATGCAAAAAGAATCAGATCGATATCTCGAAAATTGTGGAAATGACGAGCGAAAAACGAAAATGGTGAAAAATCCCTGACCTATCCCATTGTGCAGGTCAGGGATTCACCCACATTTTCGTTTTTCCCTCGCCATTTCCATAATTTTTGAGCTATTTTAGTGATCGAGGTCATTTTGGATGTGTAATTCAAAGCCGAATAAGACAGTGAAAGAATCAGATCGATGTCTAAAAAATTGTGGAAATGCCGAGGGAATTACGAAAATCACGAAAAATCGTCAAATTCAACCAGTTTTTTAGTCGGCATTCGCTCAATTTTTGTGATAGCGATCTGAAACTGGTACCATTGTTTTAGTTGGGAAATTCTACGCCAGATCTATGTATAATAGTTGTACTTTTCGAAATTTTGATTTTTCGCAAAAATCTGAAGGGGGTAGGTCAGGATTTTTTGCGATTTTCGTAAATCGCTCGTCATTTCCGTAATTTTTGAGCTATTTAAATGATCCCGGACGTTTTGGACGCGGAATCCGAAGCCGAATAAGACAGTAAAAGAATCAGATCGATATCTAAAAAATTGTGGAAATGACGAGCGATTTACGAAAATCGCAAAAAATCCTGACCTACCCCCTTCAGATTTTTGCGAAAAATTAAATTTTCGAAAAGTACAACTATTATATGTTGATCTGCCGTAGAATTTCCTAACTAAAACAATGGTACAAGTCCCAGGTCCCTATCTCAAAAATTGAGCGAATGCCGACCAAAAAACTGGTTGAATTGGACGATTTTTCGTGATTTTCGTAATTCCCTCGGCATTTCCACAATTTTTTAGACATCGATCTGATTCTTTCACTGTCTTATTCGGCTTTGAATTACACATCCAAAATGACCTCGATCACTAAAATAGCTCAAAAATTATGGAAATGGCGAGGGAAAAACGAAAATGTGGGTGAATCCCTGACCTGCACAATGGGATAGGTCAGGGATTTTTCACCATTTTCGTTTTTCGCTCGTCATTTCCACAATTTTCGAGATATCGATCTGATTCTTTTTG
Source organism: Mimumesa dahlbomi (assembly GCA_917499265.3). Classification (NCBI taxonomy): domain Eukaryota; kingdom Metazoa; phylum Arthropoda; class Insecta; order Hymenoptera; family Crabronidae; genus Mimumesa; species Mimumesa dahlbomi. Next base: position 16,167,690 of record OU824117.1, read on the forward strand.
CATCTTACTCGGCTTCGGATTTCGCGTCCAAAGAGCCCTGGATCATTTTAATAGCTCAACAATTACGGCAATGGCGGCCGAATTACGAAAATCACGAAAAATCGTCAAATTCAACCAGTTTTTTGGTCGGCATTCCCTCAATTTTAAAGATAGCGACCTGAGACTTGTACCATTGTTTTAGTTAGGAAATTCTACGACAGATCAACATATAATAGTCGTACTTTTCGAAAATTTAATTTTTCGCAAAAATCTGAAGGGGGTAGGTCAGGATTTTTTGCGATTTTCGTAATTTGCCCGTCATTTCCGCAATTTTTGCGATATTAAAATGATCTGGGGCGTTTTGGACGCGGAATCCCAAGCCGAATAAGCCAGTGAAAGAATCATTTTGATATCTCAAAAATTGTGGAAATGGCAAGGGATTTACGAAAATCGCAAAAAATCCTGACCTACCCCCTTCAGATTTTTGCGAAAAATTAAATTTTCGAAAAGTACAACTATTATATGTTGATCTGCCGTAGAATTTCCTAACTAAAACAATGGTACAAGTTTCAGACCGCTATCTCAAAAATTGAGCAAATGCTAGCCAAAAAACTGTCATAATATGACGATTTTTCGTGATTGTTGTAAATTGCTCGCCGTTTCCGCAAGTTTTTCGACATCAATCCCGTCGACTTCGAGCCAGATAGTTCCCAGAAATCCGCGTATTTGCCGACTACGAATGCGTGTAAAGCGCGGAACGAGTTGTAAGTTAGAACAACGTTAGAATGGCAGCAGCAGGTGGTGTAATACCACGCGAAGAGGGTCTCATAATATTCAAGCCACCCTTCGTGAAGAACGATTCGAGCCGACTCGTGTTAACGAGGCCTTGCATCAAGTGGCTCGGTTTCGAGTACCGGTTCTAGAGGATTAGGCTTTAAAGACCAAACTCGCCTCGAACGCGAGCCCGAGGCTGGAGGTATAATAAGGTCGGAAGAAGAAACCCACCCCAAATCGTCGTTTGATCTTGCAATTAATTTCGCGGGCATCGCGAGCCCTAAGGAACGAAAGGAGACAACGAGTAGCGGTAGTTTTATTCACCGGTATGGAGGGTCATTTAAAAAAAGAGCTGGCAATAATAGAACGCGAGGAAACGAAGTTGATCGAGAGACGGAACGGGAACGGGCGAAAGGGAAAGAGCGGGGAGAGAGGAGCAGAGAAAAAGTTTGTCGGTGCTTTCCATTCGAGTCAAGATTCAGAACGCAGCTTTGTCTTGTTCTTATCAATTAGTCGAGGCCGCGCTCCATTTAGCTTTATGCTCGATACGTTCGATGGGGAACGGATTTATACCCCGAGCGCATATTTATTCATCCGATTACAATACCGTGAATTTAGAGTGCACGCTGTAAAAATTTCTCAAGAGAGAAACGAACCACCGGCCAATCGGCGGACCTCTGTGGAACTGATATTCATGATAGAGAAGGAGGTAAAGGAAGGGAGAGTAAAAAGACAAAAAAAAAACGAAAAAGAACGTTGCGGGAGATGGAAGAGAAAGTAGTTGGCCGATCGAAAACTCGAAAGTTTATCGATGCTTCTCCATTTGAATCGCGTTTGTTTTTCAGGGACGAACGGGCACGGGTATCTTGGTACGGAGCATTTCCATCGATTAATTAAGAGTGCCTCTGTAAACATTTCGTCGGGCCTTGTGTGCGGGTCTGCTCTGTCGGGCTCCATAGTCGAGGTACGCCAGTTCAATGGCTGGAGGGCGAACGTTTGCCGTCAGCTTGGCAACGCAGGGCTCTCAAGGATGCGATTATTATTTACGTCACGTTACATTACGATCGACATATTTTTCCGAATAGAAAACGAAGTTACGGAGAGGATAAATCCCTGTTCCACTCCATGAGAAGTGGCGGTCTTTCATCAGTCGGTAATCGATATAGGTGTACGTACGAACGTATAGTTTAATGAAAAAAAAAATGAAAAACCATTTCAATTCGCTAGATTGAAAAGAATCGGTTGAACGCTCTAGTGGTGGGAAAGGAAGGACGTCCGGAAAATATGTACGTTACGCTTAAACCCAAAGAATCGTAAGCCAGGGTAAAAAAGGACGAAAAAGAGGGAGAAAAAGATACTTGACCTCGAGCATTTCGCCTCCGCCAACTTGCTCGTTTACTTTCCGCTTCGCTCCCATCGAGTTTCCTGCATCACATATGCCTCACTGCTCTCTCCCCAAACGGCTTCGTTCATGGTATGGTTTCGTAGTCGGGGCCGTCCACCGACCGAAACTTTTCCCCACCCAGGAAATCATCGTCATTTTATTTGTCGTGCTCCCGGAAACCCAACGACGTCGAAAATCCGCCAAGATTTTTCTTTCCCGTATCTTAGGTACCGTTCGTATCCCGAGGGAACGAGAACAATCCCACGAAAACTGGTCGAAAAGGTGACCGGTAACGATTTGCAAACAAACTGAAAGTCGGATCTGCGTGGCTGTGGGAAGACGAACCTTTTCCGCCTCGGTAATCGCGGCAAATTTAAGCTTCCATTCCGAGCCGTGGTTTACACCGGACACCAATTCCGTTCGAACGTGACAGACGCCGAACGTAGCCGCGACTCCGTTCGACGGCCGATCCGCTAAGCAATTCTATGCGATCGAGTTTCCGACGAATCGGCGGAGCAAGTGGTAAAAGTATGCACCGTGCACAGCCGCGAAAGCATGAAAAAGCCCGGGATATTTCAGCTTTGCGACAAACACGGGGCAAAATTAGCTGATCGCGCTGGCCGGGGAAACGGCACCGATTCGTTTCACGCGCAAAGTGTTAACGCTCGTTGGCAAAAACGTTTTCGCTCAGCGCGACGAAACGATTCGCAGATTTATAACCGCACGCCGTTTCGGCTCCTTTCGGAAATACATTTGCCGTATGAAAAGGGAAAGTGACGGCGAATCCGCGTTATCGACGGCAAAGTGAACGGGGAGGCAACGGCGGAACACCGATGATTAAAGTGCAAAACCTCGTACGTCGATATCAGATAATTTTATGGGTTTCGAAGATTGGGAGAAAAATCGTTCGTTACGGGAGCGTTTCGAAACGGCAGGAACATCAGCCTTCGGCGAAAACCCATTGAAACGAGGCGTCTCGATTGGCAATATTCGCCGCTAGTCGTCGTTCGATCGGTCTGTCCTGCCGGCGTGGTTCGTTCGAGGTACGCAGCATATGTATACGGCTGGTTTTCCTTGGTCCGGTTTGTCGATTCCGGGCGAAGATGCTTGGCTACGCAACCCAACCGAAAGCAAAGCTCGCGCGCGCGTTTCCAGTTGCCTCGAGAGAGGAGGAGAGGATGCATTTAGCCGCAATAATTTCATCAACAGCCAAAGGGACTAGACCGGCACTTGGTTGACGTAACTTGCCGTCCTCTTGTGTCTACACATCCGGCTTTCGGCCTGTCAATGTGGAATCTATTGGCGCCGGCTGTTAGTCGATACCCAGCCCTCCGGTAGATCGCTCGAATCTCATGGTAAATTCTATCCTCTTAATGTGCTTATCGAACGACCGTCGCAGCCAATTACGACGAAACTGATAGTGGGAGCAACTATTTGGTTAGTCGAGTACAGGATTTCAATGTTTTCATCGACCATCCCGGCTGTATTTGGCCCGTTTCTCTGCTCGAATACAACCACTGAAATAGTTGTATTTCGGATCGATAGTGTTTGAAATGGAACCGAACAACGTGATAAACAAATTTGACTTACAACCGATCGATGCCCGTACATATGATTTACGTTACGGTCACGAACAATATTGTATATTAGCGTTACCGGAAAATTTCACGGTGCGGATACGAGGTGTTTGCGAAATAAATGTAAATATCAAAAGCACGATATCAAATATTCGTTGGTCCATTAGCTAATTAATCCGGTGCATTAGAGCAAACGCCGGACGGGTTAGTCATATCGAGGTTCGCGGCGAATTTGCGGATCGTTGGGAACCTGGGCTGGTGTGCGTGTCCGTGGGTGTACGTGGATGTACGTCGACGAGCGTGTAGACAAGCGGGAGGTTCAGTTTTGGCGATCGCGGTTGAAACAGGCTCGCCGGCTAATGGACATCCGGTATTTCTCGGTGAATTAAACTTCGAATGGCCGTGAGGTACGCGAACGTTCGCTGTGTGCGCTCTCGTGCCTGCGATTTAGTTTCATCTACAATTTTTCATCCGCCGCTTCGAAACGTAGCTACGATCAACCCCGAAGACGGTGTAGCCTCGTCGGTGCTTCCCGCTACAAATATTTACGCAATTTCCCGGCTCTGCATCGTCGCTTGGTTCGACCAATAATAATTAACGGAAACCGTTTCCTCTTTGTTACCGATGCAGCAATTTCCATTCCGTGCTTTCCGTCGTTGGTAGGTAAGCTGCTTGCCTCTGTCACTTTCTCGATGGGTTATTAATTAACGAGCGACGGTGAAGCCGGTATTAAAAAAATAGTCGACGATGCAACGACGTCCTATCTTGCGTCTCTGAACCGTACACGTGCTGGCGTATATTTAACGCGCGCGGTCTCTGCAATTGGGCCCGTGAGTTATGGACACGATGCCTGTCTCGGATGGGGGGTGTTAATGAAATTTGCGGGTCATAGCTTTTCCGTCCCCAAGAGGCGGCTGGACTCTGGCCTCTGTCAGCCTCGTACCTTGATAACGTAGTTCCCGTTTCGGTTTAGCAACAACCCCCGTAGACCAACTTCGTTCTCATCGACGAGCCAGCTGCCGCCTCGGACCGCCGTTGCCCTTTCAATTTTTGAACGTTCACCAATATTTTGTACACCCCATTGGTCGGGGAACGAGAGAGAGAGAAAGAGAGAGAGAGCCGGTTAATAGAGTCTGATAAAAAATTCAGTGGACAGCAAGTCCAAGACTACCTCGGTTACCTCGGCTGATTCGGTCATCGCACAATAGACTGTCGCGTTGTTTCCTTCTCTTCCGAAGCCGCTACCACTGATATTCGTCGCTGGCTAAGCTCGTCTTATACCGTGTGTTTTGTTTTTTTTTAGTTTTTTGTGGAAAAAGCTGGCGAGCAGCCGGCAGGAAGGCTTTCGATCGTGAGAAATTGGGGCCAGAACGTCGCCGGCGGTGCCGCCACAGGGAAAGAAGAGGAGGCGAGCTAAGGAAAAACAAGGAAGCAAGAAGGGAAGGAAGCAAGAAAGAAAGAAAGAAAGAAAGAAGGAGGAAGCTCCAGACAAGCGTGGCAAAGCGCGGAATCTCTCCATCAAAAGCTCAACAAAAGCTTGCTCAGGGCTTCGAGGGGGCTGGCAGTGGGGAGGAAAAGAGGATGAGAAGGCGAAAGAAGGGAATGTGCCGGAGAATGCGAGCTAATGTCTGAGACGCGTCAGCGAATGGGTGGCAAAGGGAGCGATGGTGGGTTGTAAGCAGGAGGGTAGCCCGGAAAAAAGGCACCAACAACGGGGGAAAAAACGCGAGAGAAGGTGAAAACCGAGGGAAAATGGACGTCAAATACTTAAAAACATTTCGCGAAGAAGCTTTGCGCGAAGCAAATAAAAAGTGGCGGAAAAGGAGGGATGGTTAAGAATGGACTTGTTAGCTAGTCAGGCCTCGTTAACCACGTGGCTTAATAACCTTTCTTCTTCCTCCCGATTGCTTCTAAACTACGGTGAGATCACGGAAATCTCGAGTCATCTCGAGTCATCTCGAGATATCTAGGAAATAATTTTGAGAAGCTGGTAGGAAAAAACCGTTCAAGATCGCGGAAAGAAAACTGACGGAAGAAAGCGAGCGCGTGTTACGCGCAAGAGAGAAATGGCGCCATTGTTGCGGTCAATCAGGGATCGTTAAGCTCCAAGCGTAATAAGCTCGTTCGTTTTCGAAGGTTATGAAGCGAGAGCACAGGATAGGGATAGACGGAAAGGAGGTAACGGATCTTTGGGATCTTTTTCTCCTTCGAATCGCCGTGAAGGAATAGAAAAAGCGCGCGCGCGCGCCCGGGAGGGACAGAGCCAGGGAGAGAGAGAGATTTAGATGGAGATAAAAGACAGAGAGAAAAGTCGCAAGGACGGAAAATACTTGGAAAGCTCTTTAATGGCCCGTTAATTTTTGACGGAAGAGATCGATTGAAACGCTATCGGTAGGTTAGACGAGGTTGGACGATAAGGGAAGGTAAGATTCCGTGAAGCGGCTTCCGCCGAGGCGCGCTTATTGCAAACTTCCATTTCCCCGTGTGGGAAATTGTTTCTCCTTCTTACGACAGGATGGTGAAATTAGCTGGAAATCGAGCTACAAACCACGTTTCAACTTGTGAATTGGCAATTCGCGTAATCTCTTGTTAAAAAAGTAATTCGAATCCGACGGTTTCATATTCTTTCGTTCGTTTCAAGCATCGCGATCGGTCGCCGGACTTGTCGCAAATACTTTCGATAAAAAGGAAGAAGAGAGGAAGAGAGGAAACTCGATAAAATCGTTCTTCTCCCGACGATAGAATCGCGTAGATCGATCCGGGTATCGAAGACGACCGTCGGGATCCAACGACGTCGAGGGCCTGAGGCCAGCATATTTTGAGGAGAATGAAAAAACATTGCTCCCTCCGAGGGAGAAAGGATAGATAGATCGGTAGAACGGGCGAAAGAGAAGGGATCGGTCTGGAGCACTTGGTCCTTTTTATTATTCATGAAAATCGTGCTGTCGCTGCTGCTTTCTACTCGGCTGTATACCGACCAAAGCCTAGAAAAGACTCTCTCCGCGAATTAAACCGTGGCCGTGTATCGGGAGAGCTATTTTACAGGGACACGCGAGGGCATGTTTGTTCGTGCCGGGGCTACCAACGAAAACCAGCCAACCCCTCGTATCGCTAGACATTTTCGCATTGTTTTTACACCCGGCATTATTATTCTTGCAAAGCATCAGCAGCAGTTTTTTTTATCGCATGAAAACATTTTGATCTCTGTCTATCGGCTATCTATTTCCAACCGCAACGGTGAAATAAGATGCACGATGGGGCTGATCCTGTATTCCGCGAGACTCTCTCTCTCTCTCTCTCTCCCCTCCCCCCTCTGGCCCTCCTCTGTCGCGCAATTTCACCCTCGATTCGATGGAATCCGCGTGCGTGGTTTCCAAACTCGCGGAACCCCTTAACGAGCTGGTAAGAACGCGGCTCGAGGGACGACACGCTCCCACGGAGAGACTGCGGTAGAAAAGCCGAACGAACCGAGAAACGGGGAAGGGGATTTACGAGCTGGAAGAGATCGAAAGACGGGAGAGAAAGAACCGGGAGGAGAATCATGTAAGCCTCCGTGTTGCCGGGCAAGTGGTTCTGTAGGGCAAAACGAGTAACGTCGGGACTGCTCGACAGTGGTTGTAGGTTGCTGCGAAGGGAAAAGGATGTTTATTTGTACTTCCTACGCCCGGATGTCCGTCCTCACGGATCGTAGAAACGGTCGGAGGATAGTACCGTCTGTCTTTCTCACCCTCGGTCTGCCCGCCTCGCTGGTTTTTCTCTTCTCGCTCTGTCTCTGCGCGTCTCCCTCCCTCTCTCTTATACGCTGGTTCTTGTTGCTGCCGCGAAGTCGAGCTTCTCGCCGCCAGCTCGTTTTGTTCGAACTGACATATTTTTCGAAGGCTTTTGTGTTTGCCGTAAGGACGGCACAGGGACGCAGGAGGGTCGCAGAGGAGGGTGGTATACAGACGAGAGTAAAAAAGGGTGGGAAAAAACTAGAGCGAGCAGAAAGACCGTGAAAAGGGCAACGCGCGTCCATACCGACAACGATGACAATGGAGGAATTTGGGCTCGGCGGGATGATTTGTTCCTTCGTTAGAACCAAAACACCGAATGGCCTCGCGATCGGTTCTTCCAAAGTTTTCCGTTCCCTCGTGCCTTCCGGGGTTTCTTTTTGTGTTTTCAGCATTTGTAAAACAACCCCCGAAAAATAAAGGCAAACGTTGCACGACGATATTTTGGTGTATTTCGGGGGAAGGTTGCGACGATGCCGGTTCCGCTGGAAAACTGGCAAATTATTCCTTGTCGCCGTTTCGGCAGGAATACGTCCAGCGGCCAGCCGGTTAAAAGCGAATCGCCGTTGATTTTCGTTTTACCGGTCGCAACGATCGTTACGCGGCGGGTCCGCAGCGCGAAACGGCGATCACTTTTAAAGTGATTGGCGGAACCAGTAGCCGCGGCAACCTCTCTCGTTTAATTCGCTTTTTGCCGGTCTCTTCCGGCCTCGTCGAGTCCCTCCGACTTGCCCTTCCTTCCGAGTTGCCTGGAAATTACTCCTTGATACGTCTACTCGCCCGATCGGGCACGAAGGCTGAAAAGCATTGCACCAATCCCGTCTGTTTCCGCGTCGGCTCGAGGAAAAAAAGACTCGAGGTTATCACGGAATCGCCGTATGGTATTTCCTATCTATTAACGATATTTCGCACGTTACGTTCCGCCATTTCCACCATTTCCGATACCGCGTCTATTCTGCCACCGATCGATTTCGACCGCTTCGGTTATCGGGTACATCTCACCCGATACAGATAACCATGGGAATAAGCTTTTTCTTTATCCGGTCATTATCGAGAACCTTTTCTTCGATCGGAAGAAGCGTCGAGGATAATTTCGACCGAATTCGATTCGACTAATTTTCCAAACTGTATCTCTCGGCCGAGTTTAATTAAAGTATGCGCCGTACTCACCGATCGTTCGCATAAATGTATTAAATTTGGTCGCTGGAGGAGGAGGTGTGCGCGGAGGGGGGAGAGAGAGCGCGCGCGAGAGAGAGAGAGAGAGAGGGGGGGCCTAGGTAATGGGAGAAAGTAGCACGAAGCCTCTTTTAAATCGTTTTTTCCACTCGTTTTTATCGAGCGGCAGAACGCAGCCCGATCATGCCTGGAGATTACTACTTAATACCTTGGGCAGCTCGGCACTACGGCGAGTGGAACAACCCGCGTGCGGGTCAGACACGGCGACTGAAACCCGTTAGCGCAGGTTACCGGTTTAATGGACTTTAATATCGATCGCGGTCCGATGTTGAAATTGTGCCACGAACGAATTTTAGATTATATCCCCGTACGGAAGAGGTACGATGCGTTATATTGGCTCGAATACCAGCCCGTCCATAAACACTGTTTTACTGCCACTGTCGTGTTTTAAGAGACCGCGCGCGGCCGCCAGATCGATAAATCGAAAAATTTCCAAACAACCGTCGGATTCTGATTTGCATCCGTCCCTGCGAGGTTTTTCTTCGGGTGTCGCGCGGATTCGAGGTCTAATAACGCGAACGAATAGTTATCGTATTTCGCGTAAACGACGCGAAACGGTTCAAACGGACGGTTTAAAGGAAGGGAAAGGTCGGCTCGTTAAAGTTGTTGCTCATTACAAATTCCATTTTGCCTCCCTCGGGTTTCGGCTGGTAAACATCGTTTTGTCACGAGTCGATAAACGTGTGTGTTTCCATTGGAGCGCGGGACAGCATCACGGTAAATATACCCATCTAACGGGGAACGCGATGCACGTCGGTTTTTCTGCGTACGATTCAAGTCGAGTTTACACAGGGTTTATGCACGATCACCGGGCGGGGTAGACGTCGGAGAACCAGCGACGCGTGTTGCGAACGACCGAAGGCCAAAACTAAAAGGAATTATCGATTCCATCTTTACCAAGGGGTCGGTTATAATTTTAGTAGGGTGATATCGTAAAAAAAGATGTTTGGTTTGGCAACGAAACGAACGAACGAACGAGCTATAGATTCCGCAGTAGACTGTCAGCAGAAACCGGGAACGAAGGCAGGAAGAATGACGTGTAGACCGTCATAAATTTAGTGAAGCGTTCTCTCGAAAACGCTCCGGTTACCCGAGCAATTTTCCAACGTACATACGTCTGTCGTACGTGTTTGCGTCATTAGTCTAAAACCAGCGGTAAAATTCGACTTGCCATAGTGGCTGACGTGCCGACGGTAGTAAGACATTACAAGCAGCCAACCAACCAGCCGAACCAGTCATCCAGTCAGCCAGCCAGCCAGCCAGCCAGCCAGCCGGTATAATTTCCATCCCTTCCAACCCGGCACTTCTCATCGCGATGCTTCTCCCTGTACCGCCTTCCTTTCCGCACCCACTGCTGCCGCGTTATCTGCGTTCCCTTACCCGTTCCCTTACCCGTTCCCTTACCCGTTCCCTTACCCATTCCCACCGTTCTCATCGTTGTCGCCGCCGCCGCTGCCGCCGTCATCCCCACCCGTTCCACCCTATGGAGGTGGTAGCGTCTTCGCGGCACCTTGATAATTAATTTTACGTATCCAGTTTACAAGCGGGCGAAGCAGCGTGTAATCAGATTTCGTACCGAAATTGGTAGAGATTGTTCCTGAAAATTCTCCCCCCCGCCCTGCCTTTAGCTCTCGCTCTCGCTCGTACTCGGCATCTTCGTCCCTCCATCCTCGTTTACCACCACGCTTGGCACGAGACACACGTTGCTCGACGACTTATCGAGATAACTTCGATGCTGAGCGCTGAATGTTATTTAAGAGTCGTTATTAAACGTACCTTCGGTAGAACGATTCTTTCCGATCGCGTTAGTCGTTCGGCTTGGCAAGAAATCCGGGGCTCGTAGTAATTAAGAATGACCGTTACCTACCAGACGAATGTAATTAATGTACCGGTAACTGCCTCGAATCTTGATAGTGGTCGAAGTTCTTAAGTGACAAAGTTTTCGGTACTTAGGGCAGAAATAACGCGCTTACTTTTCTCGTCCTCGTCTACTACAGGCGGTAGAAGCTTAATTACTAAATTTCCTAATCTCGGACCATTCGTCCTGGACTTTTTAACGTACCGGAGAAACGTAATAGGGCGAGTTAGTAGAACTGGCACGAGGCGAACCGATAATTCTTTTTCGATGTACACACGGATATGCTCTCGCAGGCAGACTCTCGCGGTTTTTATGGAGTGGAAAAATTGCCGAGGACAGTCACCTCGAAGGATCGAGATGGCGAGACCGGATCCTTGTTCGTTCTCTCCACGCGACGAGGGCCGTCAGACTCCCTATTTGCGTTTCATTTCTACTTTCGGCTATCGCTCGTGGAACTGTTGCCGGCCATCCGCACGAGTAGAAGCGGAATTCCTTTGTAGGACCGGTGAAAGCGTTTCTCCGAAAAGAGAAAGAGAAATTGGAAGGTGAACGCGATTGGGGAGGAAGAGTGTTTGCAAATGTTTTCGATGGAATCGGTGGCAGAATGGCAGAATGGCATGGTAGGAGGGTGGCAAGGTGGTCAGGAAAGAGAAGCTCGTCGTTGGGTGACCGATCAATCCTAGCTATCCGCGAGAACTAACCCGCTGGAGGAGGCGTCGTTACGAGCAAGGTTCCGTAAGGCAAGAGTAGAGTAGAGAGGGAGAGAGAGAGAGAGAGAGGGAGGAAGTGGGAGAGCAGACGGGACAGAAGGAGCGCTTTGCGAAGGGTAACTGCGTTACCGTGCACTTTGCCGCGATAACTTCGTTCCAGCGGCGGTTGCTTCCCACGGCGGTCGGGCCGAATGGTCGCGTTTCGAGGCTGCTTCGAGGCTGGTTCGAGGCTGCTTCGAGGCTGCTTCGAGGCTGCTTCGAGACTACCGTTCGACCACTTTGCGACCTCCAAGATATCGTTCCAGCTATACCGAGCAACGTGCTGCCCCTTCGGTCGGACCACTCGTACAACACTCGTCGTACCATCTTGCACTTTCGACCATAACGCACACGCTCGGACCTTCGAGTTATGAGTTTCTAGCAAAGTTCCAGTCGTAAACGAATCTCGATGATACGCAGGATCTATCCTACCGCGACCCCAAAAGGATCACGATAACGACGACCATGAACTCCAGACGCGGAGCCATGCCAGAAACACGTACCTATAGAATATAAGAGGAATTTACCAATTCTCCAAGATATTTAGGAATAACGCGCGGTGCCGTCGATCCATCCCGATTCGATTTGCCATCCCCGTTCAGCCCCGAAGGCTTAAATCATCCCGATGGACCAGTTCTATAGATCATATCGTTTCGTTTCCTGATTCCGAACCGGTATATCCCGGAATCCCTGTTGGTGGCAGCCGACGAACCGTAGATATCGCCGAACCGAGAATCTCTTCTCTCCTCTCCTCTCTTAGCGAGCGGACAAACGAGAGAGGTCCGGGATTGGCTCCCTTTCCTCTTCGACATCGTACCAAACGCTGGTTCGCCGGACAGGGTCTTCGGGTCTGGCAAGCAGCTCGGTCCGGTAGTTGCTTACATTACCATACGAATGGTCGATCGATCCAAGACCTCGACTACCTACCCACCCGTGGCCAGGCCACGTGCACATACCATCACCCCCCGACACACACACGTACACGCCCTCGTCCACCCTCGCACACACTCGCACCCATAGAAACACGCGCGCGCACGCAGAAACTTTGGATTCGCGCGCTTTAGAGCAACGTATGCGCGGTCAGACAGCCTCGAACCAGCTCGAACCAGCTCTGACCCTCGAACTCTCGTTCGCGCGCCCTACGGTGTGTGTGTGTGTGTGTGTGTGTGTGTGTGAGTATGTGCGCGCGGATACGTATACACAGAGCCAGAGAGGCGTGCGTGGCCGTTCCAGAGACTCGGGTTAGTCGAGTCATCGTCGGCAAACCGTACTTAGGAGACTTCGAACTCGCGCCGTGGCCGTTAATCATTATTATTGGCACTCTTCCCCAGCGTCCGGGCTGAACCGTGCAGCCGGTTCCGCGGGATATTAGCTCGGATCGTCGGTAAATAATCCTCGAATCTGGATCCGTGGATTTAGCCAGTACGGAAGGAAGGTCGAAGACGAGGAGCGGCAAAGAGACGAACGTGCAATAATCGGTATCGAGGGTGTAGACCTCGAATGGCCGTGTCGCGGGAAAGTTTGCGCGTATCGGTTAAAACGCTATTTCAAACGAATCTTTCCAACGCAACGAAAGTCCCGCATCAAGATTCTATTCAAAAGAACTACCCTCGCGTTTTATCCATCCATCAGCCCCTCGAGCCAGTCACGAACAAAGAATCGAGGCCGAGAAACCGTCCGTGGATTCCGTATACTTGAGCGCAACGGGTAGCCTCCTTTCGCAGTCTCATTTTAATCTGGTTCAAAGGTCGAGTCCTTCAACCTCCGTGAAAACGTGTGCTCGCAATATCATTCGTCCGTGTTTCTCCGCTCCGAGAGGGGACACGGCTCGATTGAAAACCGGCCTCGTCTCGCTGTGAACGAGACCGGAAAGAAAGAGGCGGGAAAGAGAGGAAAGACGAACGGATAGATACGGAGAAAGAACGAATGAAAAGACGAGGTACGAGTGGTCAAGTCAAGAAGAAAAGGGAAAACGAGAGGGAGACGGGCTACGGGAAGATCTCGACGAGCAAATATAAAGAGAATCCGGCTGATGTGCAGTCGTCCAAAGCAGATACTCGACAGAGAATAATACGGACCGACACACGGACGGACCGTGTTCGTTTGAATCTGGAATCGCGTCGCGTTACGCGACCGTAAGAGGATGACCGAACTGTCTTGAGCCGGTCTACACCGACGATTCCCTTTTGCGACACGGGAAACCGCGATATTCCAAGATTTAACGACGAGACCGGCGATAAATTAAAACGTCGCTGTCCCGCTTTAAAGCGTCCAAGTTACTCGGAGACACGACAGAAATTAAATTACTTCGGGCGAAACGCGGCTGTGATTTTTAATTAAGTCTAACCGGTGCGCGGCGCCGAGGTTCAGCGAATTATCGAAAAATCTTTGAAACACAAATAAGCCTTGGACACCGAAGCCCGGGAAACGTGTCTCTCTGCGCTCCGTCAAAGGCACTCGAGTTTATCGGGCCTGCCCGGAGTCGGTGATCCTCCGGGTTTTGAACGTTGTAACTCGCGATGCAGGAAGTGCATTAGGCAGCGTTTCGCCTAAGAGATCCATCCCCACTCCCCCTTCGTCTCTCTGTCTCACTCTGTCTCTCTCTGTTTCTCTCTGTTTCTCTCGAAGAGTTTGATATATCCCGGCAGGACGTCGGGGCTCGTAAGCATATAGTCTTTGCCGCTCGTATACGAGCGAGGAAAGTGCACGTAAGAGATGCGGATGCACGAAATACCTCTCGAGGCTTGAATGCACATTCGGGACGTTCCATTGAATGCTCGCGGTATAAACTCTTTCTCTGTTCGTACGGTGGGCTCGGGCGCGCGCGCGGCCGGGCAATCTGCTCCGATTCCCGGGGTTAGGAGCAGCATCAATGCAGAAAAAACTGCAACGCATCGAGATTCCCGTCTTGTCCGTTTCCAGGGGGCGGTCGGTGCAACTCGTTTCGCCGGTAGGGAGAAGAACAGCGCTCGATCCGCTAGGGTATCCGCGAAAATCCCATATTAATCGGGCCGCGACGCGTCTAATAATGACCGCAGCGATGGCGTGAAAATTTCTAATTAGTTAACGTCCATAAAAGCGGATATAGACGCGGGTAGATACACGGATAACAAGGTAATCGATGGTGCGGCATCGGCGGGGCAGCTTAAAACGCTTTATCGATTTTTGGTGTATATCGAACTGTCAAATTATACGCTCGGTAATGTAGTATACGTCTAGGTACAGGCACACACGAGGCCCAGCCCGTGTTCTCTATTTATAGGCGTGTTTTCGAATTATCCCGTCGTGGAGGATGTTCCGGTTGTTCTCGGAAATGGGGCATCTTGAAAGCACTTACGTCCCACGGGAATTCAGGGGAGTTTACCGCCGTCCCAGGGCATAGCACTACAATCTCCATTAGCGATTTCTCAGGACGCGCATAGTCATTTCCCGTACGTGTCCTCCACGTGGCACATACCGTCGACGGCATTACCCGCGAAAGATCGTCTCGTTGCGATCGTTATCCGAAGGATTGCCGTTACGTCGACGAAATACTCTGGTACGTACGTGTGCTCGTCGCGAGCGCGCTATCTAACCCGAAGCTTAGCGTTTCGCGGTGCAGGAGGCAACCCGAGCTTGGAGCGGAACCTCAAACATTTTCGCGACGATTCGACGGAAGATCGACTATTGCCCGGAACACGGGCCCCGATCGTTCGCGCCCGCAGAATCAATTTGCTAATGCGTCCGCGGCAAAAAATATTCGGTGCACACACAACCCCGCTATACCCGCTGGACTTTCATTAACGGACTCGGCTTAATTACTTCGGTTTAGCCTTCCCTTCCTCTCTCGGTCTACCTCCGGAGCTCACGCTCCTTTTTATCTCTCCTATCCTTCTACGATCTATCCCGAGTTCTGCGCTTTGCCCTTCGCGTTCGTATATTTTGCCCAAGTACAGTTTCGATTATATCCGTGGAAGAGAAGTTGGAAAGACGGCTATGGCCGAATGAGAATCGGCCCCGGTGTTTCGCGGTTGGTCGATATCAATGGGAAATAATACGACAGCGAAAGAGATATCCACGGTTTCGGATAACTTTCACAATAAACTTCATAATCCGACGTTGGATATCCCTCTCCTTCGCCGATAATGCACTTACGCCGCGCGATACCTAGATAGACGCGTTCTCCCATGTACGTACATAGATATTTATGCTTACGCACGGGTATGCGTGTATACGGGTACGTATGTACGTGCTCCCGTATATATTTACCAAAGTACTGGCAACTAGAGCGGGGTGGGGATATCGACGACGCGCTAGCAGTAAATGCACGGGAATATGAGAAAAGTTAAGTAAAAATATGAATTTACGGGGCCGCAGCGATGCAGACCGTGGAAACACGGGAAAATCATGGACCCGTCTGTATCGCCGCCGCAGAAAAACCAGCCCCGTCGTTATCGTCTTACCGTTTTCGATCGGCGAAACGGAAAAGAAAAGCAAACCGTTCGATTCGGACAGCTTTCTCTTACCATCGGCATTTCGTTCTCTCTCCGTCTCGCACCTTTTTCCCACAACCCGCCACTTCTTGTTCGACCGAGGAAGTATTTGTTCGGCGATCGTTCCGCGAACGATTTAATTAATCCGCGAAAAGCGTAGTTCTTCGGCGCTGTTGGCTCGTGGGTCGAGCAGTTACGTCTGAGAAAGGAAAATAATTACCGTTGCCGCCCTTTTCTGCCTCTTTCCGACCGGTTCCCTCCACTTCTCTACGTTTGCGGAAACCTCTATCTCTCGGCTTCCTCCACCTCGTTTTCCTTCTCTTTTGCTATTCCGTCGACTACCCCTCTTTTTGGACAGTTCCTAACCGACGTCGGCACTTTCGCAGATTACGCGACCAAATAACCGTCTCGAAATCGTGAAAATTCCGGGGCCGGCTGTAATCTCGGAACGGTATCGCAGGGATGTAACGAGAAATCCATGATGGTTACACTCATTTCGCGTGTTTTTTCCCGGGATTTCTTTTTTTTTGTTCGTTTTTGCTCACGCTAGATTTCCCGTTATATCGAATTTCAACGGTGTCGGGAAATGGCTTTATTACGTAGCGGGGGTTAATTCGACTAAAATCGTAATCGCATCGATTCGAAACCGGATTGAAACGCGTTAAATTCGTTTCGGTTTTAGTTTAATACGTTAACTCGGACTAGTTTATCCTACGCGTTAATTAGATTCGCGTTATTACCAAGGGTATAAATCATTTATCGGCGTTCCAGTGAAACGCCGTTAATTTTCTCCGGCGGCTCGCGGGATTAGATTTCGCGAAAGGTTCGCTCTCTGTACGATCTGTTGGAGAGCGAAGAGCTAAACAATCGTTCCGCAAGAATCGTTCGGCGAAACGTTCTAGGTGGTTGGCGTTAACGCGAACCCTGTAAAACCTATCCGGGTTCGGTCGAATGGGCGGTCGGTTCGGAGAAGCAAACGACAAGGGCCGCGTAAAATGACGAGTCGGATAGGATTGATTCTCGCAGGGCGTATCATCGCGGATAACAAGGAACAACAGCGGCAGACACGTTTCCCCCGGTGATGGTCGCGATTTTAGGCAAAGAACAGCAGCCGGAAATGTAATCGTTAAGCCACGTAATTTCAGGATGAGTAACACGGGCGCGCACACGCCGGTGATAGACGCGTTCGCATTCAGAGACGTCGAGCACACGTACTGCCACAACGACGCGACCGAAATAACAGTTTTCCTTGGAGGCAGTCGCTCCGCAATGCCGCGAAATGGTTGCCGGCAGGCGATACGCCGGTAATGGATTACTTTTAATTAAGTAAACACCCGGATTACGTATCGTCGGTGTATCTCTAGCCTCGCACCGCTCCATTACCGCGGAGTTTCCACGGTGCCGCTTTGTTCGCATAGCTAGGAGAGATCGCTTCTCCTTCGCCACCCCGTTTCTACTCCCGTCACGTATTAAGCGAAAATCACCGCCGACTCTTTGATCGGACACCGTTCGGATCGACTCTCTCGATTGATCGTTTGTTTCTTCGGAAAACGTTTCCCCCAGCGGGGAAGCTTCCCCTTGTTATCCAATAACGACACTCGACGCGACACCTTTCCGCGAGTTATGCTTAATTAATCGATCAGGAATGTTCGCGAGATGTTTGGAGGCTGCCGGATTATCCAAAGATTCGCCGGAGACATAGGAGTCGGATCGGATTTCTATTTTCGTTAGCATCATTAAAATGAAACGACGACTGTAACGCGATCGAACGAGAATTATGCATTGTGACACGTCCGGAGACAGTCGTCAGACAATGAAATTCGAGCGGCAGCGGAGGGAGAACGTCTGTAAAATTTACATTCGTTCGTAGCCACGTACATTCCCAATGCATCTATCTTCGTTCGAGAACGTCAGCCGGAAAATAGCACATCCTTCGACGACGACGAGGACGACGACTACGACGATGAGAATACGCGTTTGGTAGAAGCACTGTCTCGCCGCGTAGACTACGTTCGTTCGGTGTTTGGACGGAAAAATTCCTCGCCTCTGCTCGCGATGTTTCGCGCTACGAGGAAAATGATTTTCTCCCCGTCACTTTTGGTGCGCGCGTCTGGAAATCCTAGTGCCCGTTTCGCGACACGTTACGTTTGTCGTTCGACCGGGCTGGAACGTGAACAGCCGGCAAACGAAAACTTATCCGTTTTGGCAAATCCCGAAGCGCCAGGCTTTGTCGTATCCCGTCGACCTTAATATTGGGTTACAAACGAGGCTCTGCCTCGAGAGGACGTAATAACGTAAGATCAAAGTTTTTCTCCGGTCTACATCCTCGAATGGTAGTTTTTCCTTTCCCCTTTCTCTCCACGCCCGCGGTCCCCCTTCCTCCTCTCTGGCCGTTCCTCGGCACGTTAAATTTTTTTTAGCTAGTCGCGGGCTTGGCAGCGACGCGATGCAAAACTTTTCGCAAAACTCGTTTGAATTTTTATTCGATCCTCGAAACAAATAATTATCACGGCAATAAGCGTCCTGAATCGTGTTTTTGAAAGTTGAGAACGCACGAGAGCACTTTTACGAACCCCAGCTATTCTCACGGAGAAACGGTTCGCTTCCGATTCTCTTTCGTACTCTCTTTTCTTCCATTCCCCCGTTCTCGTCCCATCCCACTTCCGTTTCCTACAATTCAGCAGAGAAAGGGCTTTCCGTTCAACCTGTACGCTCCTGAAACGTTCGAGTAATTATTCTTTTCCCTTTCTCCCTTTCCCAGTGGCGGCACCATCAAACGATCAAACGACACGAATGAGATTTTCTTTGATTCGCGGTGTGTAACCGTCTACGATGGAATATCGAGGTACGTCATCCTGGCGGATCCTTTAATAATGTAGATCGTGCCAGCGGTTGCCCTAATTACCAAGCTAGTTATTATTCTTTATTTTCCTTTTTTTTCTTTAATTCTACTCCCGCAGAGTCAAGAGAGCAACTTTCGTTTTACCGTACTTACCGCGGCTTTTCGCTCGAGGTACTTTATAATTAATAATTGTATCGGATTTTAATTAAAACCGCGTAGCATTCACCCGGACGAGCAGGGGAGAAAATTGTTTTAGTCATTTCTTTTCGCGATGCAGACGTACCGGGCCGTGTAGAGAGCCGAAGCTCGGTTACCGTGCTTTCAAGGCACCACAGAGCAAACTTGTAATCATAAATAATGCGTAGTCTAGCGGCGTCGCGTCATAAAACCAGCCAGAATATATCCTGCGCAAAAACCTCGGGGCCAGTCCTCCTCCTACGTTTCGCATTAGTCAAGGTAAATCTGACCGTAGTTAATTGGACCTACGGACAAACGTTTTTTTAACGCCATGTTAATGCTACGCTACACAGGAAAGAACGTGTGCTTTCACGCGTTCGTTTCCGCTGAGCAAATCCCTCGATTCTCGCTCTCATCGTTTCTAACGTTAACCGTTAGCGGCTCGTTCAAACTACTTCTCGCCGCGCGGTACCTTTCAATTTATTACTCGATCCAGAGCGGTAAGGCAGTCGTCGTTTTTATGAATACCCGATTCATCGCTACCATTCCGTACGTCCTATCCTTTCTTCCCCGTTCCTTCCTCTTTACTCCTCTTTCTCCTTTTTTTTTGTTTTATTCCTCTCTAGTTTTTCATTTTTTAATTCCCCGCTACAGCTTCGTCGCCTCTTTTTGTTCGTAGCTCTACAGCCCTCCCCAACGGTTTCGCGATTTCCGCCGCTCGACGAGAATCCGATTTACTGACCTTTCTTTTGCGTTTGCTTTCCCCGAACGTTCGCCGAGTTGTACGCTCGGCCCGGAGATATTGCCCGTCGGCGTATCGGTTACCGAGAGCGTACATTGTTCCAGCGTTGCATCGATATCGAATCATTTAATGGCCGGACGTCTCTGTTCGCGTCGACCGGCAGCCGGCGAGTAATCCCACGAGATCGGCTCGATTCCGGTCTGAATTCTCGTGTGCGGAAGGCACCGGCTTCTACCCCCGTTCTACGAAACTTCCGATTATACAGACGATTACCGTGGTCGGTAATGCCAGTCGAAACGAACGGGCGTCAAGTGGTAAGTGCGTACCGTTGTGTCGACTTTAAATAGAAGTCTGATTAAAAGGAAGAAACGCGTATCCGGAATCTCATTGTCGATGTTTGCCGTACTCGGTTCGTTCCCTCGGCGCTGCGTCTCCCGAGGATTGCTCCAGCCGAATCTTTTATTCTTCTTTACCCCGTGTATCGATCGGAACGTTTCGAATTCACATTATTTTTAAAACTCTGCGACAGAAAGGGGCAAAGAGAGAGAGAGAGAGAGCGCGCCCACCCATCAGCCGCCTTTCGAGTTCGACTCGATTACATTGAAGGCAAATTGATATTTATTTATAACTTTATAAACGGTGAAATAATTATACTCTGTTAACTCTGTACCCCGACGCGCATCAAAGAGATTGCATTACATCGGATTGTTTGCGGACCAAAGGACGCAAACGGAGGTGGGGGAATTTCGCTCACGGCTTCTCCCTTGTATCGGGGATGATTTTTCCATTACAATAATGGGTCGGCCAGTGGGATTATACAGCGGGAGAGAAATGCAATTTTTAATCGCGAACGAACGCGCGCGAGAGGAGTGCGTGAAAATAATTTGAACGGATCCACACTTCGCCGGGGATTCGTGTTTGTTTAAGGAAATTACCAAGAGATTAAATACAGAATGCATATCGACGCCCGCCCGTGGAAATCGATGCCTTCCCCCTGCTAGGAAGTTTAACAATTGTCAGCGTGCTGCAAGTCGTTTTCTCTTCCATAGTTTTTCCTCCGATTCAAAAATGTTGTAAAGCGCGAACAAATATTGACCGTGCCGAATCGAGTTCACCGCGTTGGTAGCCAAACATTTCGTGCCGCGCACCAGGCATTTCCATGGTTTTTATAAAAGTGTTCCACCGGCAACTGGAATAATTGCCTCGTCCGGCTAGCCGGAGATGCGAACGATTCCCAATGAAATTATAGCACGGTGCCAATATGATCGTCGGCAGCGAATGCTCGACTTCCTCTTGGCGCTGCGTTTCAAACGCGTTCGTAAAACACTGACGATAAATTCGAATTACACAGCGGAGAGGGAGCAGCCGCTCCAAGGGAAAGGCGGCTGCGACGAATATCCGTGGCATCTTTCGCGAACGTTATTGCTCGATAGGACGTCGACGAGGTACTTAAGTTTTTCCCTTACGGTACGCGAAAAAACTGTCACCTACACGGGGACGACGATAAAAGGTGGCGAGCTTACTTGAAAAACTTCTAGCCTCCGTTCGCTTCGCCAACGCGAAACCCGTCGGTAGAAAGGGCGCTTTTCTTTTTTCCCCCTTTCTTTTTCTTTTTCTTTTTCTTTTTCTTTTTCTTTTTCTTTCGCTTTCTCTCTCCGTCCAGCTCCCGTCGACTCCGAGGTTCGGTGGGAGAGTCCCTCTCGAAGACTAGCCGCGTCGAATTAAACGAACGAGCGAACGCGTATCGGTGGACGTACGTAGGTATATTCTACAAATTGTTATCTTAATCTGGCGTGAAGCACGCCATTTTTCGCGTGCAATGCTCAGCGTCGCGATTAAAGTTTGCACGATAATACCGTTTAAACGAGATTCTGAAATTTTTCTCCACCGAAACCGTTCGCGTTTCCCGTGAGCAGCGTCGAGGATTATTTCCAGCGGTTTGTTTCGGCCTCTCTTCCCGCTGTATTTCCATGTTAATTATCCGGGCGAACGTAGGTGCAAAGTAGATAAAAAAATTATGGAAATTTTACGGAAATAAAGTTGCATTATTCTTCGAACATTATATATTAATGATAAGCCATACTATCGTGATATAATTGATTAAAGATTTACGGAGGGGGTGGGCAGGGACTCCGAAATTATTACAACCAAACCCTCTTCACCCTTTGATTGCATTATAATGCATCGTTGCTCGCGGGATAATTAAATTACACCGTATTTTGTATAATTTGAATCAACGAAAATGGAGGCCCGGGGAAAATTTTATCGAACCTCATTCCGCATTCTCTACATAATACAAATGTAATTTATTGATTTACCATTTATTCGACATACGGGAAAAACCGATACAACGATGAAACAATACGCCTCGTGATTTTAACCATGATTCACGGTACGCGCGGCGTTGCATCCCGCCATTCGTCATCGTGTATTCCTTTCCCGTCCCACCTTGGGTATAGTACGTATATCGTGCTCAACAAACTCCGATATTACCTGATCACCTTCTACTTAGCCGATACGTCTTAGTTTCTTGGCCGCGCGATAAATCATGCTCCCTCTTCTCCCGACCGTCTTCCTTTTTCCCCGATGCTCGAAATTCGAAAGAGACCGAACCCAGGGGCTGAAACTTTCTACCTACTTCTCTCTGCCTACTTCGCGGCGAACGCCGGACGTTAAGAGTTCTCCACGGAGGCCAAGAAAAAGACCGTAGGAAATCAGAGAAGAAGTAAGAGAACGGCCCGGCGGGAGAAACCTGGAAAACCTCCAGGATGGAAGATTTTCCTCGACGAAAAGCTTCGGCGACGTCCGCCGTCGTTTCTATTTATACCGACGGGCCGACCCATCTCCCCGCCGTATCTTCGAGAGTCGAGATATCGAAAATAATATCGTGGGGGGCTTCTGGGCGGGAAACTGAATTACGGTATAAGCCCGATATCGGTGAGATGCGATTCGCTACGACTCGACCGACGACGACCACGACGATCGCTTTTTCTCATTCTCTTTTCTCTTCCCTGTCTTTCTCGGGGAACGCCTGCCGTTCTTTTTCCGCGTGTACGCTTCCGTATAAGTTCCAAGTGAAACGGATAAACCAATAATACCGCCATTTCTGCGCCAGTTGCTCGAAAATAAAGGGACACAAAGTGGGGAGAACGAGACCGATAGCGGGGACACCGAGTTCCGAGCTGGAACGAGAAAAGAGCTGGGAAAAAATCAGTTTTTCATGATTCCCTTTCGGTTCGTGAATCGTCGTGTCATTGCCCTCCGCAATCGGGACGAACAATTGAATTTCCGTTTCTGTTTAAAAGCTGTGTCCCTCCCGGGGAGATTGTAGCAGCGTAGCGTACCTTTTTTATCGTCTCGCAACAAAATCAAAACTTGTCGTGTATCGTTTGTTTTCCCGTTTTGCTTTTTAATTGTTTGCAAAACACCATTGATACGTTGTCGTTTGGAACGGTCGCGCATCGATTAAAGCCTTCCGTCGAATCTACGCCGCAACGTATCGGGAAACAACGGAGCAACGTTTGAAAATCTTTCAGCCTCGCGCGGGGTCCTGATAATCGAATCATTTAGGACGAGAACACGTAAATGTACGCTCCTCCATTGTATTCGGTAATTATACCGGGACCGTAGGTAGAATTCTGAAACCCGACTCTCCAGCGATTCGTAATTACATTTTCTTCGGTGGACATTACGAGCTTGTACGCGCGGCTAATCTTTTTACGCCGGCATTCGGCTTTGTCTCCGGGATCCGTTTTCCACCGTATAAAACGTAGATGATACCCGAGCGTCTCACGGTCGAAACGTAGCCAGTTGAATGTTACGCGATTTACAGAGGAAACCGTCGGACAAAGAATTCGCGATTATAATTATCGGTTCCTCTCGATGGACGGACAACGCCGACAGTTTCCCGCTTCCGTTCGAACGTTTCGCCTCTGAACAGAGAACTACAAAGGGAAGAACAACGGACCGGGTTCTATACATATTACGTAAATACCATTCGAGACGTTGCCCGGAGACTTGGTACCTCGCCTGCTATCGGCAACGATGTTTTTATACGCGCTGGTTCGACGATATTTAAAACGAGTTTTCGATCTACTTGCAGACTAATTACTGGGCCGACTAATCAAATTTCGCCGTGGGACGTGGTAACCCAGCGTTGATCCGACGGCTATGAAAAAGTCAATTCAGTCGTGTGACGTGTTTTTCGGGTCGAATTGCCGTTAAATTGTATACGATGGTATTCTATGGTAATCGTTAAACGTCGGTGGAAGCGGCTAGCCGATTTTCAGGACGGACAAACGATAGAGCATCGCGACGAGCGTGCTCTTCGCGAACTCGAATACGAGGCTGCTGGAAAAGCCAGCCAGAACTGTTCACGGTCGTGAATTTCCGGGCGAGTTGAAGACGTTTGCAAGAATTTCCGAACGTGGAACGTTCGAACCTCGGATGTACCGCCGCGTTGAAATTACGACGCTGTGAAATTCCATTCGAAAATTCATGAGAACGATAACGTTACTCGTGTTGCGAGTGCCCGGGAACATGTCCACCTTTTTAACATCCCTGAATACAGAGAATTCGAAAGACCCGAGTAGAGGGGGGAAACCGCGAAACCCTCCTATCCACTTCGCCACCGACACCGGCGAGAAACGAGGAAAGGGAGGAAGTGTGCCGTGAAACTTTTCTATCGACGTCGTATTAGTGCGGCGTAAGATGGAAGGAAGCAAGGCGATGATCGTGTGTAAGCAGGGAAAATATTCAGTGGAGTTTTCCGCCGAAGTTTCTTTCTCCCCGAAGAGGAAAAGCTTCGCCGCGGCGAGGGGCGAGGGGTGAGGGGCGACAGCGGAGGGCTGAGGAGTGACGGGGCCGTGGATACGGTTGACTAAGGTATCAGGGGGGAGGGGCGCGAAGGGAGACGACAAGGTACACGGGGAGGTGGAACCAAAGTCCATTGGACCGAGGGGAAAGTTTACAGGAAGATGGAACTATTTCTTGGGTGGTAGGGATCGGATGGAGTTGGCATACTTCGAGGACGAAACGCCATACATAAAATTCTCAAGTTCCGGCACGTAGATTCACGCCGTGCGAGAGAACGTCGCGGACGTACTTCCGCAATCGTATAACTTGTTAGCTCTCCCACACCCTTCTTTCTTCCGCTTGGCTGGCATACGGTATTTCTCTCTGCGTTCGTTCGACTAGTTCGTGGAGGTAGCCGATTTGCAATCGCGTCGGCTATCGGTGATTTCTGGTCAGATGGAAAGGGTGGTATACAAGAGTGGTATCGCGAGGACGAGGATCTTTAATTCGGGCGAGGGCGACGACGCTCGGCAGAACGGACGGATAATCGAAATGGTATCGGTTGTACGACACAGAAAAGAGTCGCCTTATCGGCGGTTTTACGGCTCATCGATCAGCCGGTACACAACGGGACCGGAGAGGTTTTTTCTTTGGCTGCCGGTGCTCTGTGCCAGCTCGACGTATGAAATTCGAGCGAACGGGGGCAACGATACGAACGCCCTCGAAAAAAGGACTCGTGACGACGTAGGCATTGTCCAGAGATAGCTGGTGCTCCGGTGGAAAAATAACAGCGAGCCAGGACAAATGGTGAAACGAGGAACACCGGCAAAGAAAAGAGGGTGTATAGAGGGGCACGCGCGTACACGTCTGCTAACGGCTTGCTTCGCGGTACAACAATGCCGAGGATTTTCTCCACCCTAGAATACATGGAAACATTCTAGTTTGCTCTCGGTTATTACCAGACTACTCCTTCGCGCACAATACGTTTCTGATATATGGAATTCAAGCTGTATCATACCTCTTGTTAATTCCGAGGCACGCTTCGCGGTGCACCGATCTCGCGTCCCGATTTCTAAGATATCGCCAGTTATCCCGTATCTGGCCGCCTCTCCGACGAGTCCGTTGTCCTTTCAGGAAATTTCGAGAGCGTCGCGCGACGTTCCCCCGGGGACAGGTACCGAGGACTTTATCAAATTTGAAACGCGACACCCCGACATGTTCGCTGGAAGCCTCTCGTTCCGCGGGACGCGAACAGCTCTCTACACCGCCCGAGTTTCTCTTGGCCGTTGCGTAACTCCCCCAGTTGTTCGATGGCGTTTTTACCGGCTTTCTTCTTGCGACTACGTATCTCGGGACGTGTCGGGCGGTTTTCTTCTTTGCTAATTCAAAGCTGAGAAACGTTACGTCGAGGTGTCTCGTACGGGTATCGTTAGGTAGAATTTCCAAGCGAAGTCGCGTGGGAGAATAAGGCAACAAGGCGGAGCACGGTGTTTCGTAGGGTAATTAGATGAACCGATGCGAAACTCTAGAGCTATCTGTAATTTTCATCCAACACCGGTTAATCGGATTAGTAAATTATTCAGGACTAAATCGGTTAACTGGCACAGGCGCGAGACGTAGAGCGAGCCTCGCGATAGGGCTACGATCACGGGCGTTGCCTATT
This sequence comes from Mimumesa dahlbomi, assembly GCA_917499265.3. Classification (NCBI taxonomy): domain Eukaryota; kingdom Metazoa; phylum Arthropoda; class Insecta; order Hymenoptera; family Crabronidae; genus Mimumesa; species Mimumesa dahlbomi. The sequence goes on from OU824117.1 coordinate 16,193,707, forward strand.
TCGGGCTTTCCATCCGCTATGTTTAGCCCGCGTTACGCGACGGACTGGCTAACGAGATCGAACCGGCGTTAATATTAAAAATCATGACAATTTCCCCCCCCCCCCTTTGTCTTACCGTCGACCCTCGTGACACGTTCCAAGTCCCTGGAAAATATAGCTACTCGGTGAAGCGGGGGAAGCGTTAAATTTGAAATTGACTTACCACCGGTTTTAATTTTAACGATACCGCGATACATCGTTCGCCGACTACTGTTACGGTTGATGAATATTTGCTTGGATTTTACGAGCATCGTACATATTCGAATTTTCTATATATAGACGTCTGATTCGCGCCAAGGGCTGGCAGGATGTCACGAAAACACGACAAGAAATATCCGCGCGCGCGAGAAAAGAACCGTCGCTCCGGAGACGGAACGGTTTCCCCGGGACGATTTCTTTGGGTTCGCGCGAACGTGGAAATCGATAGCCGGGTGGTTCGATAAATCGAATCACCGCGTCACGGATTTCGGGGTTGACGCCCGATGGCACGTCTAATTATTAATCGCAGTAGTGCAATTATGTCGAGTATACGCGCGTGATCTATACAGACGTTCGTACACGTGTGTACCTACGCGCGTATGCACGTACGTCTACATATATACCCTCGTACGCCATATACACGTGTATGTACGTAGATATATACGTAGATATAAACATATATATGTATACATATAGTTGTATACGTGGGAACTCTGTTTGATTCCGCGGCGCGTTGTTTCGCAAAGTTAGCTCCGTGTCACCGGTCTCTCTCTCTCTCTCTCTATATCTCTCCCCCGTTTCCGCGTTTCCCTTCCCGCCTGCGCGTATACGTATGTACCGGAGTGTAAATGTAGATGCGTTTGCCAACCGCCTGGATATATTTACACAAGTGCGTGTGCGCGAAAACATTCGCGCTGCGCATACGTGCCCCTTGAATAATACTTGCCGGTTACGCGGTGTACGGTACCGGCGTATGCTCGATGCTTGGATGCGTAGACACGCGAGACGCCTAAACACGCCATTCGGGGGCCACGAACCTTTCACGTTTTTGTTTCCCGACGCCTCGCGAGAACCGGTTCCATCGAAAAATCGATCGGAGAGTTTGGGAATCGTTTGGTTTTTTTCCTCGGCGGATCGAATTCTATTCGGGCGAATCTAGGCAAAGAAAGGTCAGAGACAGAGAGTTTCGAATCGGAGACTTCTAGTTAGGCGAGATTCGAGTAGCCGCCATCGGCAACAGTCACTCGAAACCTTAATAGCGTTCACCCGGGGATCGTGTTTCCTCGTCGGAGATGTATCATTAAGTCGAAACTGTCTTTGACCGAAGCCCATAGACTCGTGGAAGCCTAGGCGTGCACGGACGAGGGGCGCGCGCGTGCTGCGCTCGTGGTGTGCTCGTGGTGTGCTCGTGGTGTGCTCGTGGTGTGCTCGGAGTGTGCTGGTGGTGTGCGTGGACGCGCAAAGAGACGGCGTGGATAGACTCGGTTACTCGGGCTCCGGCAATGTTAACGAACCACGTCAGTAATGATTATTAAACAAGAGGATCTCGTGTGAGAGCGTCACTGTGAGCTTTAACCGACGCTTTAAGCGCTTTCATGGCCGCTCGTTGAAGCCCCTCCGCGGAACGCGGTTGCCATTACACCAGTGTGCATAATTTCGCGCGTCTGCCGTCGTAAAGGCAGACAGCCGGCGCACTGGCAACGCGTTTGTCCCGGGTTTTCCGAGAAAAACACCTCGATGGAGCATCGCCGAAGGATCTTTTATTACGACGCGTGCCCGTAGCTCTCGTACTCGTAGGTCTTGCGGTACGTCGCGTCCTTTGAAATTCCCCGTACGCGTGAAATGGAAAAGATGGAAACCGAGGAGACGAAAACGATCGAACAGAGATACTCGTCCGTACGCGGAAGCCACGCATGGTCGTAAGTACGTACGTCGGGTTAGGTATGCGTATGGAAAATAGATGCAGGAAAATAGAGCGAAAGACGCGTCGTAGCCCGAGAGAGAAAAGGGAACGAGATCCCCGAGTGGCAGCATAGAAGCTCGCAATTGGAAATGCAATTTTGATGGAGTACACGCGCGGAGGGCTGCTCGTAAGCCAAAGTAGCTGGCTCCGGCATCGGTGCCGGGCGTCGACGTTGGCGTCGGCGTCGTAGAAGACTCTCGCTGGTGGCCTTTAGTAACCGTGGAACGATAGGGGGCAGATAGGAGGAAGGGAGGTCGCCAGGAGGCCATTAGGTAAAGTAGGTTTTGACTTATGCCGTCGCGCTAGACGGCCGATATATCTCTATAAACTGCTGCATAAAATATAAGAGCTTCGCCCCGTGCACCGTGCCGCGCCGCGATACATACACGCCCCTCTGCCTACCGTGTAACCGTCAACTTATTGACCTAACTCCCATAGCCGGAAGAAGGTGTGTTCCCCTTCGAGAGGCTCTCCATCGAGATGGTAACACCCGTATTGTCTACCGATTTCGTTCGAGAGCCACTTTGGTTCTTCCGACGCGCTCGTTTCCGAACACTTTTTTTTCGATCTTTGAGCAACATCGCGGTTACCCGGTTTCGCTCGGCCCCAACGTTTTCGATTATCGAAACACCGCCGAGCGTTCGTTTCGACAGTTTTCCATTCCGACGAGGGTGGCGGCGGCGATGGTGGTGGTGGTCGTGGTGGTGGTGTCGCGATCGATCCGATTTTCATGGCAATAACAGCGACGAACGTTACCAGCGGACGTGGGTGTTATTCGAGTAATATCGGGCCGATTAGAGCGGCCCGGTACACCGTCGAATTACTTTCAACTCCGCATCGTTTGCTCACCGCACGAACAGCATTATTAATGATCCCTGCTTTCGGACCAAGTAGAACAAAGTCTGTACAGCGGACCGATACTTTCGCTATCGAAACAGAGAATACGAATTCCATGCAACCACCGCTGTATACCGTTGGATTTAATTGCGGGCCAGATGTTATTATTCTCGCAAGGCGACGCGACTCGTTCCCCTCGCGGTTATTTGCGCTGCACACCTGCGCAAACCTGCCCGACGACGTTGCGTACCCCATCCGGACCGTTTCGTCGGATATCTCTCAGATTTTTTCGCCCGTTCGATCGCGCCGCCCTTCTTCGTTTTCACCTTGGCGGTGTTGGATCGTCGCGGACGACCGAGACCGTTAAATGCTACTAGCGTTTTAATTCCACCGCGCGTAATTGCTCGCCGTAAAGCGAGGCGACGACGCGGAACTAAAGGCCAGGAAACGCGGGGATACCGAGGGCGAACGTTTCGAAGAAACAGTCGTCGCGATATCCGCGCGGATAGCCCGAGTGCCGCGGGAAATTCGCTGCGTCCGTTGGTGATACATATACATAGATATGTACGTATATGCGCATCGTCCCACGAGACTAACCAATTAACGGTTAATCCGGCGGTGGTTTTGGAGGAAGCCGGCTCTATCGGTATCTCGGTGCTGGAGGACCTTCCAGGCATCTCGCAGTTGAACCGGAAGCTTCTAATTAATAGATGGATGCGTGTACGGCGGGGGTTAATCGAGGAGCGGCAATACGATCGTTCCGGTTGGCGTGGAGCGTACGCAAAAAACGTCGAGCGAACTTTCGGCGAGTCTCGGCGAGTCTCGGCGAGCAGCCTTGGAATTTCGATCCGGATCGAAGGCGAGTGGTTGGGGCGCAGTCGACAGGATACAGGATGCCGGCGGTCCGGGGTGCGCGGGACATCGACGGGTCGCGTGTAAATCCTTCACGCGTGTATGCGTGCGCGCTAATGAGCCGGAACAAGCTACATGCCGTAGCTTCGACGTCGGCCCGAGAGCGTGTTTGCGCGTTAAGCCCGCTCCGCAGGGACATCCTGCACCGGTGGTCTGCCCGCGGTATATACGTCAATCGGACGTGCAAACTGTCCGACATGACGATCGAACGAGCCGCATTGTGTACCGCCCTTTACGCTCCGCTGCACCCAGCCCGTTTCGTTAACTATGGACGAATATCAAACTTTTCCCCCGCCGGTTTACGCCGGCGAAAACGTACAACGGCCGAAAGCCGAAACTTTTCTACCGGCCGAAATTCGATTTCGAAGGTACGCCTGGCTCGCAGCGGTCTGGCTGGGGATGCCGTTGATGACGATGACGACGCCCGCCCTCCTGTCGATACATCTCGTAACATCGTTAGGCAGAAACGATATTCGGTAAATTTCTAAACGTACACGCATCATGAAACATGACTGGCCGAAACGTTCCACCGCGCGGTTCAAAGCTAATATTCCGTTCTATCGATCGGAAAGGGACGATAGGCGAAATATATGTATTCTCGAATCGAGGAGGAAACGACGCTCGAGAATCATATTTCTTGGCGATCGCGTAACGAACCGGTCGGCGCGCCCCCGGATCCGCTGGCCAGAAGGGAAACGGAGGGAATTCGTGGTTTCGTCGCTGGCGTAGACGGTCGTTAAGTTAATCGCCGGCACGAAGAAGAGACGGCGTCGACGACGACGACGACGCCTGGCTACGTAGCCGGGAGAGCTTTATTAAATCATCGTGTTAATATTTTGCGAACAATGCAAGTGGCATGAAAGCACGATCCGGCCCCGGTGTGCGCAGTAACGACATTTCCATTATGATTTACCACAATCGAGTGTAACTGTTTAGCAGCCGGCTATGCTATATGCGGTCTGAATAGTTCAATTAGTGTTCAAATATTTACTCCAATTGTGGCCGGTATCGCGACGTTATAGTACAACAACGGGGAGGGCTCTCGTACCGTATAAAGCGGACTGCAATCATTTGCGCCGATTACAGAAATTTGGCACGGATACGAGCGATCAAATTCGCAGACGTCCCACGTATTATGCGATCGATGCCAACCTCGCGCTTAATAGTTTAACCGACCGTGCCTGTCGCGTTGTCGGCCGAACTTGAGCAGTCTCTTTCCGACCGTCCGCCTAATCCGACAGCCCTTCTACAACGCAAACAAATCGATTAGTCGATCGACCAAACGCCTCCGATTACCAGCCGTCCGCGGGCCGCGCCATTGCGTTTTACGCTCTCGCGTCTTCCCAGCGGCGGCTGGTCAGGGCATTCTTCTCACGGCAACGGGAAACGTCAAAGCCGACGGCAACAGCGGTGCCAGCGGTGCCAGCGGTGCCAGCGGTGCCAGCGGTAAGATATCAAGAGTTAAGGTCTTGACTCGGGCCAAGTACAAGAGTTCCCGACTGGTAGACCTGAACTACTCTTTTCCGGAAGAATTAGATCGAGGTTTTCGGGGTATTCAAACGGCATTAAATCCGCATATTTCCCCCAAACTATGGTGATATTCTTGCAGGGGACGTCCACCCGAGTAATTTAAGCCTAACTACGAGAAGATCCATCAAGCCAATCGCGAGATATTTTGATCTAAAAAGTCGAGGTTTTTGTAAGAAACGTCGTCTTCTTCCTCTCCTCCTTCTCCATCTCCATGTTCAGCCTGTCACGCAGCCCGGTGTAAAACCCTAACATATGTTTCATTCCATGCGAGATAATTTTTCTGCCGATAACGTAGATTTTATATATGTTAGTATATGAAATTTCCTCTCACACACATCCAGATTGTTAACATATTAAATTAGAAATGTTTGTTACGTTACGTTTTTGACATCAAGCTTCGTAAAATTAAGGTTCAGAATGCGCATTCGAAACATATTCGATCATTTTTATATCTTGAAAATTGCGCGAATGGCGAGCGATGTATGAAAATCGCGAAAAATCGTCAAATTCAACCAGTTTTTTGGTCGGCATTCGCTCAATTTTTGAGATAGCGATCTGAAACTTGTACCATTGTTTTAGTTAGGAAATTGTACGCCAGATCAACATATAATAGTTGTACTTTTCGAAAATTTAATTTTTCGCCAAAATCTGAAGGGGGTAGGTCAGGATTTTTTGCGATTTTCGTAATTTGCCTGTCATTTCCGTAATTTTCGAGCTATTAAAATGATCCAGGACGTTTTGGAAGCGGAATCCGAAGCCGAGTAAGGCAGTGAAAGAATCATTTTGATATCTAAAAAATTATGGAAATGGCGAGCGATTTACGAAAATCGCGAAAAATCCTGACCTACCCCCTTCAGATTTTTGCGAAAAATGAAATTTTCGAAAAGTACAACTATTATACATTGATCTGCCGTAGAATTTCCTAACTAAAACAATGGTACAAGTTTCAGGTGGCTATCTCAAAAATTGAGCGAGTGCCGAAGGAAAAACTGCTTAAATTTGATCATTATTCGCGATTTTCGTCATTCTTTCGGCATTTCCACAATTTTTTAGACATCGATCTGATTCTTTCACTGTCTTATTCGGCTTTGAATTACACATCCAAAATGACTTCGATCACTAAAATAGCTCAAAAATTATGGAAATGGCGAGGGAAAAACGAAAATGTGGGTGAATCCCTGACCTGCACAATGGGATAGGTCAGGGATTTTTCACCATTTTCGTTTTTCGCTCGTCATTTCCACAATTTTCGAGATATCGATCTGATTCTTTTTGCGTCTTACTCGGCTTCGGATTTCGCGTCCAAAGAGCTCTGGATCATTTTAATAGCTCAAAAATTACGGAAATGGCGGCCGAATTACGAAAATCGCGAAATATCGTCAAATTCAACCAGTTTTTTGGTCGGCATTCCCTCAATTTTAAAGATAGCGACCTGAGACTTGTACCATTGTTTTAGTTAGGAAATTCTACGGCAGATCAACATATAATAGTTGTACTTTTCGAAAATTTAATTTTTCGCAAAAATCTGAAGGGGGTAGGTCAGGATTTTTTGCGATTTTCGTAAATCGCTCGTCATTTCCGTAATTTTTGAGCTATTTAAATGATCCCGGACGTTTTGGACGCGGAATCCGAAGCCGAATAAGACAGTAAAAGAATCAGATCGATATCTAAAAAATTGTGGAAATGACGAGCGATTTACGAAAATCGCGAAAAATTCTGACCTACCCCCTTCAGATTTTTGCGAAAAATGAAATTTTCGAAAAGTACAACTATTATACATTGATCTGGCGTAGAATTTCCCAACTAAAACAATGGTACAAGTTTCAGACGGCTATCTCAAAAATTGAGCGAATGCCGACCAAAAAACTGGTTGAATTTGACGATTTTTCGCGATTTTCGTAATTTGCTCGCCATTTCCACAATGATTGAGATATTAAAACGATCCGGGACGTGTTGGACGCGGAATTCGAAGCCCAATAAGACAGTGAAAGATTCAGGTCGATATCTAAAAATTTGCGGAAATGACTAAAGAATCCACAAAAAGCATCGAAAATGCAAAGCTATGGGCCAAGTACAAGAGAATGTTACATTGGAATAGGTTGCTCATTAACATAAACTGACCAACCTATTCCAATGTAACATTCTCTTGTACTTGGCCCATAGCTTTGCATTTTCGATGCTTTTTGTGGATATGTACTTTTTCATTTGAATACGGTTCGCGCATAAAGCACTTTTCGCCAGTTTTCATTGGCTCTCCGGTGTTCCCGGTACGACTCTTGGAACTCTCCGTTCCGCTCTTCTCCTTATGTATACAGAGGCTGCAACGTCCTCTTCGTCGCTCTTCAGCCGGGGCTCATTCATTACTGCTTCTCTTATTTTCGACAGCGGAACCCACTACCATCTGCGTTCAGTTCGTCCATCCGTTCGTCCCGTCCCGTCCCGTCTCGTCCCGTCCCGTGCCGTCCTGTCCCGTCCCGTCTCGTCTCGTCTCGTCTCGTCTCGTCTCGTCTCATCTCGTCTCGCCTCGTCTTGTCTCGTCTGGTACGAGATATAGTCTGGCTATCCCTTTCCTTTCTCTCTAGATAACCAGAAGGTTTCCTCTTCAAATGCTGCTCACTTTTCACTCGACATACAGACCCCTTCTTCTTTGCTCTTTCAACTCTTCCGTCTTCTCTGCTACCGCTCCTTTTGGTACTTACTTACTTCTTCGTTCCGACCCGTTCCTTCCTTCGCGCCGTTGTCTTCGTTTCGTTGCCTCCTTTTCTTGTCTCCTCCCTTTCTCGCAAGCTTCTGCCAGACCCGGCGAATACCGCTCGTCTGTTCTTCGTACGGATACTCTTCCAGCCCGATCTCCATTAGTATAATTGCCAGAGAACTACCCGCATCCGAAAGATGCGGGCTACGAACGGTTTTCAAGGATGTTTCCGCCTCCGTTGCTTCGAACGGGAGCTACTTATTTAGCTGCCTCGATCCTCCGGTGATATATTTATCGGTGACCACGTTCGTTTAGTTTAACGTTTATCTCTCTTCCTTGTGTAGCGGTCTCTCTCGGTCGGTCTGTTTCTCTCCGGTTTGTTGCGCGCGCTTTTATCGCGACGTTTCGACGTCGTTGCCCGTCCGTGACTTTCGCTCGCGGCAGCTCGACCAGGGCGGGTTTCGGTTGTCGGTGAAATAACCGGTCTCCGATCGCGAGATCGATTTTCATGGCCAGCCAGATGGTGGTGGCTCGCCCGCGGAAATTATCCCAGAGGACGAAATCGAAATTTAAGACGCGGACGTGTTTCGATTTTACGCTACGGCTGCCGCCTCGAGTCTTTTTACGTCCTCGGCGTGCACGGTCCACCAAGTAATTTCCGTGGAACCGGCGGCGGCGAAGAAAACGCGAACGATTCTTTGTCTCATCAAAGTTAATCGGATCCCGCGGATAGGGAAATCAGACGGTTGACGAAGAAAGGAGATATCCGACAGATATCCGACAGAGAATAAACCGAGCGAAAGAGCGGACTTGGAACGAAGAGGTTTCGGTTGACAGAGGCAGAGACAGCGGCAGAGGCAGCGGCAGAGGCAGAGGCAGAGAAGGTGGGAGTTCGAAAGGCCAGTCGGCCGCAACTACGAGTACCGACGGAACTTTCACAATATTCCCGTCGGCCTGTTAGCCCTCCTATTCGATAAAAGTTGCAGGAATTTATCGCGTGGCCATTTCCAACGGTATTGTAGGAAGCCACGGGTCCGGGGGCCATTGTGCGACCACCGTGTAGCATTCAGTGCCCACGGACTGCGACCCGCCACTACCACCGTACACCCGGTGAATGCGCCATTCAACTTGTCTCTGTGTTTTCCGTACGTGCGGTAAGCAACCGTATCCATCGTCCGCGTACGCTTCCTTCGTCCATAGAAACCACGCGTCCTCTCTTTGCTTTTGCGCCAGAATCGTTTTCCCCTTTGCCTTCTCTCCTTTCTCCGTCCATTTTTTCCTCCACTTTTACTTTTACTTTTACTTTTACCTTTACCTCTACCTTTACCCTTCGTTTTTCCCTCGCCCCCCCCCCCCTGTCGGCCCGAGGAACGCTTTAGCTCTCTTTCGGGAGATTTTTTTTTCAACGGCCATCCACCGAGTAGCCCGGTTAACGAACCCACCTTACCAAACGGGACACCTTTTTGCATCTTTCGGTAGACGGCAGGAATCTCGACGACTAATATTACAGTCTATTCTCAATCATGGTAGTCGCTCCATGGAAGATAAAAAGTCGTTTCTCTCTTTCGTGCGATGGAGGGTGCAAGTGGCTCTGCTGAAAGACGCCGCGGAAAGCAGCGAAGGGTGGGAGAGAAGAGCCAATTAGAGGTCATAGACTTCTCCAATTAACGTCGCGGGACGCGACCGTCCAAACCCGCAAACCCTCGCCCTCCCCCTCTCTCTTTGCCCTTCCCGTTGCGTTCCTCGTTCTCCGCTTCTTTTTTTTCTCTTTTCTTTTTTTTTGGATTATAATTAGCCAATTTATAGCGGTTGGCTGGTCGCGTACAAGATTTGCGCGTGTCTCGTAACCGAAAACCGACGGAGAGAGAATCCCCGGTGGTCGTGATTTAGATTAAGAGGCGAGTTAGGGAAACCCTCGAATGGGAAGTTTGCCTCGTATAGGTACGCGTGTACCATGGGATGGAAGGAAACCGTGAGGAAGACCGAGAGGGAGAAGTAGCAGAGTGCCCGGAATGGAGGGTGCTCGAACTCATCCACCACCTCCGTCCGCCCTTCCGTTCCCCCTTTACCTTCGTTTTAACCTCAAGATCCACCCGGGACAAAGGATCCGACTATAGCGACCATTCTAATCGAATATGATTATCTGCCATCTTCATCAGTCAGACTATATTTTTCCTCCCTCCTGACCGTTCCTCGTCCCTCTCCTCTCCTTTCCTCTCCTCGCCACTCCACTCCGCCCCTCTCCTCTCCCCGGAGGTCTCCCTTCGTTTCCGCGATGCGTCGAATCGCGCGCCCGTTAATTCCCCATCGGCAACGCGCGGCGAGAAAATGGGAATCTTTCGATTCGATATCTCGCTCCGGAATGAAAGCTCGTTAACGCAACGTTTATCGAGGAACGACTGGTTTTTTCGATTCTCTTTTTTGCGGATCCTCGTCGAGGAAGTACGATCGAACGACGGGGGTGGTTCGGCCGTCTCTCCCTCTCTCTCTCTTCGTCCATCTTGAAGCTGGCGCTCTCCTCCTCCCTTCTTTTCGATTTTGTCGAGGCTCTTCAGCGAGGTGCTCCCGAGTTTTTCTGGGTCAAGCACATTTGCTTGGGACGCATTACATTTCCAAGTGGCAATACCTTTGTATCGATCCCACCCCCCGTTTCTGCCCAACCGTAGGTATACTTTCGCGGTTTCTTTGCATACGTAAAAGCTAGGGTCGTCAAAGAATATTTCCAGGGTTATGAGAGTCGGCTTGGAAAAAAAACGGTATTTTTGAGGAACTCGCCAAACAGTTTCCACGACTCGCGGATCGAATTTAAAGAACGATATATTCAAGGGAAGCCGAACGTACGGAGAACGTGGAAATTCGTCGTACGACGAAAAGATCGGGGAAACGGTGTAACTCGAAGCTTGACAAAGGTGGGTTCCCGGTGAAAATTTATGGTTTCGGGTAGTCGAAAACGTGCACGTACACATCTGATACCAGAATCACTTTTCCGTAGTTCCGATTAAATTCCCGTAGAACCGGGTGCAATAATTTTCCCGTCGGTAGAGGTGATCTCATACTTCTGGCGGTGTCGATAACGGGTGAAAGAAGAGCCGCGTGGTCGCGAGACAAATTCAGGGACGTATTCAGCGGTGATTCGGGCTTCCGGGGGAGCCGGCTCGAACACCGCTCTGTCGGGCAACAACTATTTATTGCCCTTCTCTCCGCGCGGTCCAACCTTCCCGATGCATATAAACATGAAGAACCGCCGATGCACCGCAACCGGCGCCACCGCTGCTGGATTTCCTCGCGAGATCCCGTATAACCTCCGGTATATTGGATTTACACGATAAATAAAACGGCCGGACGACGGATCCGGAATAATTTTCGATATCCTCTCTTACGTAGCGACGTACGAACGTCGGACGACGACGACGATGACGCAACGATTCGACGGTATCCCGCTCGGTTTCGAAAACGGTCGTAAAAATTCAATGGACTTTCCAGTCGATGGGATCGTCGTTGATTCCACCGTGATAAGTCTAACGTAGAAGTGGAGGTTATTTGCGTTTCTCCGTAACGATAACTAATATAGCTGAGCCAGCGTCCGGCCGGATACTTTGATAGGTTGCCGAGGCTTCTATCGGTCATATTAAGTAGCTCGACCGCCATTGGACCCGGCCGGGATGGACTTATATTCGCTGGCCAAGCCCGAGCCCTAAATCGTGCTGCCCCGGTTCCGCGTAGACTCGACATTTCGCCGCATCGGTATTATTACATTTACCAACGTTCGCTTTTCCGCGCAAAGAAAAAGTCTATCGTTTGATCGCAGCGGTCTACGGCTGAAAATTCTCGAGGTTGAAAGTCAAAGCTGACCGTGGCCCGCAGTCTTATATTCGCGACTACTATCCTGAATCTTCCACTCGGCGGTCTAGCATCCGACGGGATGGAAACTCGAGAAGTCCTCGTTGCTACTCGCCCCGGGCTACGCGGTTCCAACGAAACAAAAGACTGGCCGATCCTGCGGCGTAGCCATACCGCGGCACACCGACGCGGCCCATGATTAGAAACGTTGCGGGTGTGGATGACTCGCAGCGCGCGGATATCCTAGAGAAACGTCGATGAAGAGAAATTTCAAGCCGGCGAAACTCTGGCTAATGGTAACTCGAACGCGTGGAAACGTTCAAGTTTTCCTGCCGGACGAACCGGACGAAACTTTCTCTACGGACTGCTCGCCGGGGCATCGTTTAATACACGCGGAACACCGCGGCCGTTATCGCTCTCAGATTTCCTCCGCACATCGCGAGTTCCCGATTCGATTACCCCGGGATAAATAGAAGTCGGGGCGAGACAAGGACGGGGGATAATCTTCTTTTCCCCGAATTCTCGTATCGGCAATGTCGCCGGGAGCTCTATGAAGTTCGAAGAGGCGGGACGTCGTTACAGCGTGAAATTAAAGCCGTGCTCTTGGTCGGATAGTCGCGCCAAGTCTGAGAGAACCGTAACGAGCCACTTCAGTCTCGCCGACCCACCATTCCGGTGGAAACTTATCGAAGAGATACGACAGAACGGATTCCCGTATTTTTCCCATTTTCCCCATTTTCCCCATTTCCCCCATTTTCCCTATTTTCCCTGTTTCCTCGCGCGCATCGTCGGTCGATTTTCCACCCCGAAACCAAACCGATGTCTCGTCGTCTGCTCGTACAAGTTTTCCCTCGGCTTTTCTCGCGTTGCGGAATCCTCTTTTCCTAGCGTCGGTGCGCTTCTCCGCGTTTCACCTCCGTTTCTTTTTTCCGCTACCCTCGCAGCCGTTCCGTCTCTTTCATCGTTCGCCCATTATTCTAATGAAAATATGATGAGCGTCGTTTCACTGACTGATAGCCGTTATTACCGTGCAACGTCCGCCGGCTGCACAGTCGTTTTCGCTGGTGCGGCGCTCACCTTTGATTCAAAATTGCGAACGTTTTCCCGTCCAGCCGCAAGAGTTTTCCCGCTCCTCTCGGCCCCGTAGCCCCGCGAATCCGCCGTTCGTTTCTCGCGCGATTTTCACTCGCCGGAGCGTAATCACGTTTGCTCAGCTAGGCACCCGGGGTACTTGGGATTTCCCCCCGGTGCGAGAAAACGGATTCGCAGGGAGAATCGGCAGAGGGAATGCCGTTGGAAGGGAAAAGAAAACAGCGAAAATCACCCGGCCCTTGGTTTTTCTCTCGCTAACAAGCAGGGAATTTCGGGAGAAACGCCGGACACTCGGACCATTTGAATTTTCCAGGACGTTTTTACGAGAGGCCAACGAACGCGGGCTTTCTTCCCTTTCGCCCGGCTAATTCGGACGGGTTCTGTAAATTTCTTTTATTTACGGTTCCGAGCTGCCGATTTGCTTCATCGACGCAGAGATACATACGTACGCGATACGATTTGTGGCACGTGTTTGTTACGAAGTAACGCGATATCGCGCGATTTGCATTGACCGGAACATCCATTTTCCGTAAACTTCGGTTATAGTTGAGTTATACTTGGAATATTTTGAGCGTTATCCGGCGATGCTCTTGATTTACGGTCGATCGTTTTCCAGTTTTGAAATATCTTGCATGACGGTACATGGCGCCGATGCGGAGTTTCACGCAGGGTACGATGGCGGAGCTCCCAGATCGATATCTTTAAAAGTTTTTAAATTATGGAATCGAGAATCGATTCCGCGCTATGCCCACCTCGTAATCGGTAAATATTTCACGGTGCGTTTTATGAAAACATCGCTCGAGGCCGCGTATATTTCCTGCCACTCGTCGATATTCTCCCGAGTGCCGAGCGGAAAACGCGAAACGATAGGATTCGAAACGCGGTCGCGGAACAAGCGTCGGAACACGGAGATAAAAATGAAAAACCTCGAGTCCGTTGAAACTTTCCCTCTCCCTCCACACCCCCAGCCCCTCTGCCTGCCTCTCTCCCTCTTCCTGTCACTCTCGCACCCACTCTTTCCGTCGTCCGTGTCGTGGTGACTCGAAAGAGCCGGGACTGCCGGACGATTCTATATTCTTCGACGAGTCTCAGGAGGGAGAAAAAGATTTTCGTCTGGCTTCCCGTAAGAGAGTAAGACCGACGCGAGAAACGGGGCACGACGACGACGACGACGACGGTTTCCATTTGTAGAAACTTTCCGTCTATTTAATGTAATATATCTCGCTTTGTCCGAGCAGATATTGGCTCCGGCGACTGCCGAACAAACACATTTCGTAATTTCTATGTACACACGTACGGAAAAGGATCTTTCGAGTATTAGCCACCCAGCCGCGTTCGTCGACCGGTCGTTCCCCTATTTTTCTCTTTTTATCAAAGTCCGGACAAATTACACCGGATGAGCCATAGAAATGGTGACGTTTAAAAATCGTACACGTCGCTTATTTCAGAACGATTAACGCTCCGGGGACAAATTCGACAAAAACGGTGCGCCTCCGTGTGCGGGAGACCACACTCGCGCGATCGTTAAGTCGATGGTTACACCGCAATTTCAACCTCAAAGCGAAAGCGTTTCCTGCCTTTTATCGCGCTGTAACAATCGTTTCTACGCGGAAACGGAGCGAAATAACTCGAGAGAAAGGAGAAACGTGAGAGTGCGAAGAATTTCGTGGCGTGCCGTTGGCAAGCGTGCGACGCCGCGACGCCGCGACGCCTCGGAACGAATCGAATCGGATCGGTTTAATATCGAAAAGATATTTTCTTTCGCCTCCCGTTGGAAATCCAGTTTACGCTACCCCTCCTCGGACGACGGATGTCGTTGGCTTCGATAAGACGAAAACGGAAAACGCTTATTTCCAATTAATAGATCGTGATTAGTGTACGGGATCGTTATTTGTTTGCGAGTATCCGGTATATTTGTTTGAAAAGGCAAAAGTTCCTTAACGAGTGTCTACAAAGGTAGTACACTCCTTATAAGTTTCCTCCGTTCTGTTTTTTTTCGAAGAAAAAGGGAGAGAAAAACTCGAGTACCGTTGCCGGTAATTGTACGGGAGAAGAAACAATTTCGACCCTTAGCCTCGGGCTTATGGTTAGACGGAAAGGGAGAGTCGTGGAAAAGAGCGAACGAGAGAAAGTGAGACGCGGAGATCGAAAGGGAAGCGAGAAGAAGGACTTGCTCGCGAGGTACTTCCGTAGGGTCGTAGAAACGATTCGGAAGGGATGGGAAAAGGGTAGGCAAAGGAAACGAAGGGAAACGGAACGCTAGGAAAAGCGGTCGTTCGAAAAGAGCCGGGAGATGGACGAAACGGGGAAAGCGCGGGGCGGGGGCGGTTTCTTGACGAATCTCTCGACTCTCCGACTCTCCGACTCTCCGACTCTAAAGAAATTAGAATTCGTTCTTTTCGGGCCGGCGTGATTCAATCTAGGGAAGCAAATCGAGTTGCCGGGCATGAGGAGACACGCGCCTAGCGAATTAGCTCCGCTCTCGAATCTCGTTTCTCTTCTTCCTGTATTTTTTAGATCTGATTCTCCTTTTTTCTGTTGTTCCACGTCGTCTGGCCTGGCCGCAATCTCCCGTCGCCCGCACCGTTTCCCTCCCTCCATCTCTTCTCCGAGCGTTTCCTTTTATTTGTCGTTTTAATGGAATTGTCCGTGGGCGTGCGTGTGTACCTCGATGTTTATAAATCGCTTATTATCGCTTGGACAAATTGCGATATTATCCGGCAGCCGTGTTGCCGTCCCGCGAGAGTTTTCAACGGAGAGCCGGAGAGTGCCGGGATCGAAACATCGAAAGCATCCGCGGACAAAAATTCTCGCGGCATTGTCGCTCCCGCTCCCCCCCCTCCCCCCGTCCCTCGCACATGGAATATTTACCATCGCGATATCAGGCTATGAAGCTTTCGCGATACTTGCTGTCGACCGGCCGCCCGCCCGCATTCGGACGTTTTGCCCGAAATGCCGTTGATTCGCAAACGGCCGCGATATCCGTTATAACTCGTCGGCAAACGTTCCGTGAAAAACTCCATCTGTACACGGAGAACGGTTCGATTTAATTAATTTTGAAATTACCCTGTCCCCGGCGAGGGCTCGTCGAGCATATCGAGGCCTCATCGATTGCCATACCGACGAAATCTATTTACCCGCAAGCTCGCTCTCTTTCCGTCTCTCTGTATGCGCGGCAAGTATTTCACAAAATGTACATGTATATGTACATATAATATAAAGGGTATATAATACCGCGGACGAAATTAGAAACGGTATTCGACGCAGCGAGCCGCGTCGCCCGATTCGAAAACCTCGACACGCGATAGCGCGTCGCCATTAATTTACATCGGGCCGCAAATAATATTCGCGGTTACCAGACCTACCGGGAAAGAGACCGAGGCGGAGGGACAGAGACAGTGGAACAGTGGAAACACATGGTCGGAGACTAAATAACATGTGCGAAATATTAATTATCCGTCGCATCGGTACTCGGCGGCATCGTAGCCCACGTCCGAATCTAAACGTTTCGTTTTTCCCGGACTCGATTCGAATAATATCCGGGCGCGCCAGTGTTTCGACGTGACTCGTACCTAACCCGGAATATCGTTAAAGTTTTTGCGAAAGGTGCGCGGTTCACCGTGCACGTATCGCAAAGTGGAAAGTCCATACCCGGGGAGCGGCACGGCCAGCCTAAGTTAAGAGTATCTACGAGTTTTCGACTCGAGCGTAACTTTTCGTCGGTCCGTCTTTCTCTCCCGTCGCCGTACTTGCGAGGTTAATTCTCGGGAAAACTGGATTTTCCGGTCGATCGGAGCCCGCCTCGGCGTACATACGAGGATGCATAGCCCCGAGCTTTTGTCCAGCAAAGTTTCATATTTCTTACGGGCTCTGTCGAAGGTACACGCGTGCGACGGAACAGGGTCGAGAGAGGCAGCCTCTCGATAAAGGGGATGGCGGAACGAAGAGGAAGCGAGCCGCTTTTGTCTCGGGATTTCCTTCGAGAGACGCGAACCCGTCGCTCTGCTACGCGAGAGATTAGAACGAGAACGGAGAGATACGCTGTCGCGTCTCTCCGTGCGGCGAAGACGAATCGCCTTTGTTCCGAGACAAACTTCCTTACGGCCGACTTGTCGCCGTTCGTTATCTTATCGAAAACCTCTCGCCTTATCTCGATGTATCCACCTACGTACGTACATACATACATCCACCGTGATCGCGAGAATTCGTTACGCGCCGAGGGGGTCGCGTTCCTCCGGCAGCGTGCCACCACCGCCACCATTCATACCAACGACGTAATATTACTTTGAATCTTTGCAGAGTCCGCTAGAGACTGTTTTTGGGAGCGCCGTTAATATCGGGAATAACGATCAACCCGGCGGATCGCGATTACGTGCTTTTCATAACGGGGAAATAAGCAGGGTCGGCCGCGAGGAACGAAGTCGTCGAGAAGGAGAGCGCGAGAGAGAAAGAGAAAGAGAGAGTCATTAGAATTCCCCCGGGAGAGGCTCTTAGCCGTGGCACGGTTCGAAGGCACTTTAATCTTCGGACTCTCTCGACGACTTAACCTCGCGTTTAAGGAGTTTTCCGAAAGACGAAAAGATCGCTCGAGTACCGGCTACGAGAACAAGGCGTACTCGTCGGCAGTGATCATTCTCACTTGCAAAAGGTGGGAGGCATGTCGCGTGGCGATCGCGATCGTTAACGCGCCAGAGGAATCTAATGAAAGTCGTGGAGACAGGCGGTCGGGTGAAATATAACGAGCGACAACTTTCCCGCAGAGCCGCGCTTTCAGTTTCAATTCCCGCTTTATGTAAAGTATTAATTATTACCCCTCGATCCGTGAAACGTAGGTTTAACGGTTGAAAAGAACCCGTATCAAAGCAGTCGAATAAAGCGACCCAAATGAATGGCGAATGTTCGTAAAATGAATTTTGCCCTTTAAATATTCATCCGTAGGGGTTTTTGCTTTTCAAGCGAGCCGTTACATAACGACACCAGTTCCGGGAAAATGTTTGCCGAGTAAGTTAATAAACGGAGTGGTACTAACGACTAAATTGCAGCGGTTAACAGATTTACAAAGGGACGAACGATATAGTCGAGGAGGAAAAAATTGTTCGAATATTACTCGCGACGGTGGGGGCAGCGACCTTTTTTCCCCCTTGGTTCGAGGTACGCACCGTTGAGCGGTAATCCCGAAGAACATCCAATTAAGAGGATAGAGGAAGCGCGCCGTTTCGTTTCCGTCGATCGACACCACCTGGCACACGGTTCGTCCGCGGTTCGTGCGCGGTTCATGCGCGGTCGCGGGAGAAAATATCCGACCACGATCCGTGTTAGATCCGCGTGCGATCCATATTCGGCCGATTAGAAATTCCCGGCCGCTGAAACGTTCGACTCGAAAGGATGAAAGAAAGGTGGGCGAAACCCGGCTCGCCTACTTGCAGGTTAAGAAGTCCCATTCTCCGTTGCTGCTGTCCCCGCGATCGAAATCGAAAAGATCGGTCGAAATGGAGCATGAAATCATAAAACCACTTCGCGGAGGTTGCGGAAAATGGTCTGGTGGGGGTGGTTAGTACCCTGAATGGAGAGAATCGTGGCACACGAACCGAATATCATCGACTTCGATAAAGAGACGCGCGCGGTCCCTGAAAGGGGCTTCCAAACTACCCCTCGCATCCAGCTTCCTTTTCATTTCTACCTCTCCGCCGTCTCCCCCGTTTCAACCCCGTTTCAACCCCGTTTCAACCCCGGTTTCCTTCCTTTCCGCGTACATCCAACGATCCTCACGTTCGCCGGAGGGGACCGAACAGCCATTGTTAAGCGCGGCATTATTCCGCGATAACCATGAAAAGGTTCGATTTGTTTGACCCGAGACGTCCCTCGTCTTTTTCTACTCGTCGGAAGATTCCACGCTCCACCGACAGTTTTCTATTTACCGGCTATTTCGGGCATATTTTCCCCGAACGTGTCCACCTCGCGGACAAATCATTTTCCCTGAGAACCTTTCGGGAGAAGAAGCGTTCGCCGAGATACCGTCGGGGAACAGAAACGGCCGGACGAATTCTTTCGACAAATTCTTTCTCGAATATCGGGAAGCTACAGGTTGTCTCGAGGTCGAAGATACCGACGATGTCGTCGCGATGCCGACGCGATTCGAGGCGTCGAGCCGCGATTTCGCCGCTGGTCGCTTTATCACCGTAGCCAGCCCCAACCACTCGAGATCGAAAGGTGGAGAGGTTTCCCCGCCGAGGCTCGGCACCGAGCAAAAAGACAGAGCAAGGCCGCTCGTCCGCCCGGGGCTGGGGAAACTCTCTCCTACTCTCTCTCTCTCTCTCTCTGGAAGCGCCAGCGAGAAAGTTAGATTGCTGAAATAGTTGCCGTTCTTATCTCTGTGTCGCGCCGCCTCGGCTGCCAGGGCGAAAGAAGGTCAGACGTACGCTGGAAGGTTGCGGCGGTACCGCGGGCGAAAATTCGCAGCTAATTTATGTGCCAATTAATTGCTAATTAAGGTACCGCTTTTTCGGTCGAATTAAATTCTCTGCCACCGCTTCGATAGAGCTAGGGGAGCGAATCGAGACCACCACCCTTCTACGCTCCCTCGTTGTTCGAGCAGACTCGACTAGACTCCGCTCTCGTCCCGTCCCTTGCTTCCTTCTTTTTCCTCCCTGTCTCTTGCTTACCAGCGCTTGGAAACTTTCGGCCCTGGTTTTTTATCCCGGATCAACCTTTAATCGGGGGCTTCTTCTTCGCGACTATACGTAGAGCCCGCAGATCTTTGCGGCTGGTCGATGTTTCTTCTCCGGCACGTTTTCCCCTCGTTTCCTCGAGACCGCGGGTTCTACAGGGCTTTAGACCAGCCCGGGTACAACGTCCGCGCAGCTTTTTCAAACGTCCCCGGACGTATGCTTTTCACGGTTTCCAATCGAGTCGGAACAGCCGCACGATTTACCTCCGATGAAATTTTCCACCGTTGACGGAAGACAGCCCAACGACCGCCGGATTCCACGGGATAATGGAATCCACTCTCCCGTCGTATCGTCCCGAAAATGGATATCGACGGAATCCAGTGGGAAGTAAGATATCTTCGGTTCATTTCCATTCCACTATCTCGCCATCGATATTAATTTCTTCCAACGGCGCTGCCGATGCACCGACATTTTTCGAATTCTCTCCACTGTAGTTTAATACGCGCACCACGCGAGAAAGACTCTCGTCTCTGGGCGAACGACGAGCAGCTCTCGGAAAAGTACAGAGTGGCCGAGGGGACGAAGGCGAGAGAAAACACCGATCGAAACAAGAGTCGCGTAGCTCGGAACGGAAACCCTGTGGACTCTCTGTTCCGTCGGGGGAAGGGCGGCAAAGGGGTTGAAGGTGGAGAGAAAGAGAGGGAGGGAGAGGGGGGGGGGGGCAAATATTGACCGTTCCACGCCTCCGAGCCACGTCCCGGACTTTACCCGTAAGTGAGTTTACTTTTCAGTTACGATATCGGTGTCGACGATTCGCCTCCTCCAGGAATCACTTCTTTTCCTTCTTATCTTTTTTCTTTTCATTATTTTCCTTACATTTTATCCGTTGGTTCGATACTAAACGGCCGGAGGGAGCACGTTTCGAACGGTTCTGAAAAGATGGCCTTTAAAACTGATAGCTCGACGAAACGAAATCAAGTTCGTCCGCGTAAGTTTTGCCAGTTGGAGAGATTCGTTTTCTTCGACTCCCGAATTAAAACCTTCGACTACGAGGGAAAGTTTCGCCGTTCGATCCTTCTTCGATGGGAGCTGGAACAAGAAGGTGGAATCGAAGGAAGAGGAAAAAACAAGGAAACTAGGATCCAGCTGTTTTCTTCGGAATTTTTCTCCGGTGGTTCGAAAGAAAGTCGCTGATGGCGAATAGCCGGCCCCTCGGCCCCACCGGTGGCCTCTCTTTCCGCGAAAGCGGGAAACGAGGAAGCCCGAAAAACTAAGAGGCGCGGTCGAACCAGACGAAGAATCAGAAAGGAAGGACTTTTCGAGGCTTCCCCCGACGATGCCTCGTTAATTAAGCATTCGGCCGCGTCGCGGCCATGGATACGAAATCTTACGTTTCGCGTCCTTTTGCACGGAGCTGATCGAGTTTTCGAAAGTTTACGAAGCCGAAACAAGAAAGAGGAATCGCCGAATACTTGCTCGGGATTCCTGGTCCGTCCTCAAAGGTTTCTTCCGTGTATCCGAATACAGCCAAGTATCGGGGAAGACCTCGAGAGTGGCTCGCAGAAGTTTTTCAATAAAGAAACAGGATAGGGAACGACGAAACTCGAACTGCGAGGGCAGTTTATGTTCTCTTTTTAACCATTCGTTCCGGTCATTTGCGCGTCGAGAGGTCCCTTTCCCATTCCCTCGACCCGTTTGTCGGCACCGATCTCCGTCAAAGAATTATTTCGTGGGAGTTTCGCGACCCGGCAGAGACGTCGCAACAAACTTCTGCCGTTTTCCGGCAAGCTACCTAGCAGACAGACAGCTAGCTACGCTACGCCAAGAGAGGAACCGAAGATGCCACTTAGTCCTCGTGCAAATTTAATTTCTACCCTCCCACGCGACTCGAAATTAGGCTAATGTCGCCAGAGAACGAGGTCCTCGCGATATCTCGCTACACCGATACATACCTAGACGGAGTACAGGTGCGCGCTCCACTCTAACTCCGTCGAGATCCTACGTACGTCTCTTTCCGGCCAACGGGAAGAAAACGAGCGATTGATTAAAACGGAATTTTCAACGTCGCCAGCGATTAAAGGGAACCGGATCGAGAAACAAAATCGGATTTCCGAAAACGTTTCGTTAGTAAACCCGGAAACGTCAATTTTTTAAGACGTCTGACGAACTCCCGGCGGACAATTTTCCGAACAGACCGTCCCGGTTAAATATTGCACAGATCCACCTTTAGATCGGAAACGAGGAACCGTTTTACTTGGGCAAATTCTCAGGGAGGGGCAAAAGGGTGGGAGGCAAAAGAGGAGGAAAGAGGAAAAGTTTCCTCCCGCGGTATTCGCCGGGAGGTGAGAGGCAAGGGGAAACTCCGGAAATTTGCCCTCCTATTACCGATTCGCGTGGCAAGTGTCCTCGCGGACGGGCAAAATTAGTATTCCGACAAACGCGGTATCGTTATTCGATCGGGCTGGCGGGCGCCTTTTTCACGGCGAGAAGTCGGGCGAATATTTCCCTGCAATTATACGAAGCGATATTTGATAAAACGAAATTTCGAGAGGATTAATATCGACGAGGGCCAAAGCGCTCCTTACAAAGTAAGAGGCGGAAACTTGAATATCGCGATCTCGAGGTTGCACGGATTATCGATTCTACTCCCCTGCCCCGGCCGGTCTTCCGCGGCGATTTTACCAGCATTTACCGATGTTACGTCGTTACATTATTGTATCATTACGTGGTTCGATTAATCGCGTTAGCCGAATGCGGCTTTAATACGAGCACGCAGGCATTTATCGTATCGATGGATTCGATAACGAAGTACGTATGGCGGGCGTGGAAGCCGAAATATTCGGCGGGCGGGTCCATTTGCGCGCGCGATACATTGCGAAAGGCCGGCAGCACGGAAGAGACGCGGGACGTATTTCGCGAGTGCGTAAAATTAAATACCTCGTTTAACCGGTCGTCGAGGTAAATTTCCTCCAACTTCTAAACTCTCCGAGCCAGTCCGCCTCGCTCTTAAGCAGGCTTTATGAAAAAAATATGCATGGATCTTACGTAAGCGGAGGAATTAAAAGAGACCTATAAAAAGGCGGCCTCCTTCTCCTTTTTCTCTCTGCCGTTTCCCCCTAACCTCCGTCCCCCGTGCTACCGAGTCTCGGTGATTAATCGCCCCGAGTCCTTGGCGGAAAAAAAAACTGCTTAGTCCACGGCAAGTTCCACGATTTAGTTTGTCGCGTACAATTAGTAACCCCACGGCTTCGCGGCGATACTTTGGATCGTATCGGTGGGAATCGGTTCACCCGACCGAATCAACTTTATAACAAATAAATTGAAATCACGAGCGAATGTGAGAGATTCGAGTGAATATCCGTGATTTACGAGAAACTGGCTGGCGCCGGATGGAAACGGCATTGACACGAAATAGCCGGCAATCGAGGTTAAAAAAATTCCGATGAATTTAGAGGCTCGGACCGCGAGCGATATAAAAAGAGAACGGGAACGGCCGGGGAAACAGCGGGCTGGGGGGGATGAAGAAGAGGGGGAGGAAACCGAAGCGCGTTCGCGAACGAGAGGAAGAAAGGAGGGGTGAAACGGTTCCCCGGTACGAGCGAGCGCTTCTTCGTTCTCTTTTTCCATCCGGCCAAGAATGGGAGAAATTACGAGCAAAAATATCCCGCGAGGTGAAATTGGAATCGAATTAAAAAGCTGGCCAAGCCAATTAAGGCGTTTCGCAAAAGTTTAAGAGATTCTTCCCGGAAAAGGGTAAGCTTGCCGGATACGCGGGGAGCGCGTTCTCCCTCGGTCCTTTTTTTCTATTACGTCGCCTTCCGCCTGGTCGCCGAACTGGGCGCCATTAAGCTGCTCGTTCTTCCGTATAAATAGAAAGTGAGAAAGAGAGTACCGCCGAACCGGCAGAAAGAACGAGGAGAACCTTCGTTTAGTTTCAAAAAATTTACCTCGTTATCTCGCCGCGCCGCTGGGATCGGAGCGAATTTCAAGATTTACTATGACGAGCAATTTTTGCCCCCGACACAGAGAAGCAGGCGAGAGGGGGGCTTAGAGGGCCGAGCTCCTTCTATTTCCCGTTGTTTCGTTTCGCTCCGGTTCCCTTCTTTCCTTCTTTCCCTGCAGAATCGGTTTGTCTTGGTGAAATTACGAGAACCGACGTAAAATCGCGATCCGTATTTCTTTCCGCAAAGTAACGAGACGTGGAACCCGGCGGAGGGTCCGCGGGGAGGTGAAACGGACGCTAAAGACCGTTATCGAAAGCGCAGCGAGGTGAACTGCGTTTGTTCCCCGGCGGAACATCCCACCCCCGTAGCGTTTTGCCAAACCGGGTGGCAGCTGTTGCTACCGAACTTTTCGTTAAATATTAAATTCCGACTTTGCTGTTTGCTCTGATAACGTTAATAGCGATCGGATAGTGTCGCCGTGTACCGTAACTTAGTTTCCCCTTCGGAACGACTTAAGCTTTGGCTGGCTTCGAAAATTCCTATCGATGCCAAGTTTGCCGAAATTCCGGTTCGCCGGTTCTAGCCGTGCGATTCCGGTCTTATTAATTAATCGGAAAGATTCGAAAGACACTTACCTTCGTGGACTTTGAGCTGCGCCTCGGCTACCACGGCGTCGCCGACACCATTCTCGGCCAGGCACTCGTAGACGGTGTTGTCTCGCGTCGCTCTCACGGGTTCGATTCGTAAGAGGGCTCCGTTCTTGAAGTTTAGCACCAAGTACCGCGACTGAGACGCTGGAACGTTACCACGGGACTTGGTGAACATTTCGATAGCAGATTTTCACCGGGAAAAATTTCATTCCATCGCAAATCTCGCGACGGAAATTCTCGGATTTTCAACAACCGAGAATACGTGGACGTTGAATTACGCGCGGTTTGGATATCGGTTTACCGAATCGGGCGGTACTAATAGCGGCTAGCAAACACGCGACGCCAGAAGCTTTACACCCGGGGGAGTCAACGAGCAAGATAATCGAATCTCCCGAGAGAATTGCAACGTCTACTTTGCGAAAGTATCTCGTCGGGAACACGGGGAAAGTCTCGGGAAACTGGACCGACGTCCACGGTACCTGTACTCGCTCTCTACGTTCGAACGAGTAACAGCCGGTGCTTCCGGATCGGGCGAGCGCGAAATTTACTTCCTAAGAGAACGAACCGATTCGAACCAGAGTTCGATTCAAAGGGCGCGGAAGAAAAAGGAAAACTAACCCGACGGACCGGAGAGTTTGGCCAGTCGAGAAGCTAGACTCGTTAATTTCTTCTCGGCCGGACAATCTTTCGAGACCCCGTGAAAACTTTCGACTGGTGGGTCCGTCCTTTGCTTCCGGCCGAACGACGCTTCGAACGTTATCGCGCAACGGAGACTGCCAGGGATTACGAAATTTCGACAAATTTCTAGGCTTCCGATAACTTTTAGCCCTTACGTTTGGCATAACTGAACTTACAGGATATCTTCTTGCCGTTCTTCCGCCAGTAGATCTGCGGGGGTGGAGCGCCTTCCGCCGTGCAGTAAAAGCTCGCGATCCCGCCAGCCTTGACCTGCTGCGACTGTGGACGAACCACGATCGTCGGTGGACCTGGAAAAGAAAATCCTTTGATTAGCCGGGTTCCGTCCCATCGGACCGAAAGCAGACGTCCCGACACGTTTCCGCGTACGCGATATCGATATTCGCGCGTCGGAAATAAGCAAATTATAGAAGCCAAAGATATGGTGTATTCCCAGCCGGCAGTGCTTCGCGCGACCGACTTTTACGCCGGATAACTCGTCGAAGAAAAAGAGAAGGCATCGATCGTGCCCACGATATTTTCGATGGGCTCGTATCTGCGTTTTTTTTGTTCTATTTTTTTTAGCGGGGCAACGGCGAGACCACGTATTTTCTCGCGTTTTGTTCGGGCATCAAGTTTATAGAATAAAAACAAATACAGGGGAAAAGGGGACCCCGGCGGCCTCGTTCCTCGATTCGATACGGTCGAGCCGCGTGTAAACTCGATAAACGAGAACCCGGTATCGCGGGAAATCGAGCGGCGCCAGTCATCGACGTACATAGGCCTCGACGTCGATCGTATGTACGTACCTACGAGCGTAACATACGTATGTACGTACACCGTGTACCGGGAAGCGCGGAACATTTTGCCGGATTCCGCGACGAAATAAAGCTATAGAAGCGTTTAGCCTTGAACGCGCGAAACGAAACCTCGGAAAGATTTCGCGCACGTTCGCGTAAACGGGACGTAACGGAGGTAAAGTCGATGAGCGGGATCGGTGGATTTAGGGGCGGAAATTTTCGAACCAGGTCCGCACGCTTTTAGAATAAACGGCCGTTACAAGACGGATGGATGTGACGTGGTCCTCTGGCAGGTAGTTCCACAGGTGAAGCGGCAGCAGGAATCGTGCTATCTGGACCGAGACTACCGGTGAAGTAGTAAATTGGTCTCGAAACTTTGCGATCGTACGAACACCGGGAATCGATGCACCGTTTATAGCCACTTTTCCACCCATCGAGTCCGTTTAAATGAAAACGCTCGAAATACGCTTTCGATCGGGAATGAAAAAGGACAAGTGCGCACGATGTCCCGCCGGTCGACATTTCTCGCGAGCAATCGAAAGCGAATAGGTCCCTAGGTTCGCGTAATTATGGCATTATCGACGTAGTCAACGAAACGATGGATAATGACGTCGGGGGAACAAAGTGATATTGAAAGAGCACAAAACGTAGTAGCGGTGGTGGTGGTGCTGCTGCTGCTGCTACTGCTGCTGGTGGTGATGGTCGTGGTGGTGGTGGTGGTGACGGTGGAAAGCACGCACGTACGCGTGGCGTGGCTTTCACACGCGGGGGTGGGTCGTAGAAAATTCAAACCGCCGACAGATACGAACGCACTAATCTATCGGCCATGCATGAAAACTGCGATACACGCACACCCGCCGTGCAACGCAATTTAAGGTAAATATTATTCCATCGGTGGACCGTCGATAATTTTTGATCGAATCGCTCGTTCGAGATTATTGCTATCCGGTCGCATTGTGCCTCCGTCCGCACCGATTATCATACCGAAATTGTTCGTAACAGGTGCATCGATCGGACGAATCGCCATCGAATTTTTTGCGCTTCGAAATTTCTCCCCGTTGGTACGTCCCTCGCGTAGAAACTTTCCAGGCCTTGACATTCCTACGTGATGACATTTTTTATTCGCACGTGAGAGAACCGAGGCGGCGCCGACGTAGGGCGTCGTTACGTATTCCCGTTGCCGTCGCGTTCCCCGAGATTTATTCGTGGCCGATATTTAGCGGCCGCTTTACCGGACCGAACCAAGGCAACGGTACGCGGAATTTATATCTTCGAGTCGGCTGGATTTGTCCCACTCTTCGACCTCTTCCTCCTTCCATCCAGGACGGATAAAAATGTTATCGAGATCGCGTTCTTAATCAACGAAAGCTTCCGACGACGAAGCAGTTTCGGTACGCCCAGGGCGCCCAGTCGTTTAAATCATTTTGCTGCCTCGCGCGTCGTAAAGAAAAGTTGACCGACGGATTTTAAGGGATTTCACCGTTCCCCCATAGAATTCTTCGTTAGAAGACTCGAGTCCGAGATAGGAACTCTGATTCTCAGATTCTTACTCGCTCGTAAACTTTTGCAAATCCTCTTTAAAAATCATTTTCTTTTACGCGAGCGGTAAATCACGCCGGTGATAAAATTATCCATCTTTTTAACCCTGTATGCACGTACGTACGTACGTACGTACGTCGGAACGATCTCAAAGTCGGTGTTTCTACTCGAGGGAAAAATACGAATGCAATTAACCCGTTTTGCGAACGGATGCTATCGAACTTGGATTAATTACCTGTATATTCGCGATATACCTGTTAGCGAAATAACCATTAATTACGGACACATACAGGTGTAGCGTGCGCGGAAAACGTGAAACTATGTTCGAATGCCGATCGAAGAAGTATCCGGCCCGAGAATTTTCCCTTCGTGCAAACAGAAAGCGTGGCTCTGGGCCCGCGAGTACATATATGGGACATAGAATAGTTTTTGCGCTCCAACCGACCAGCGATGCCGAGGGGAAAAGAAATTTTTCCAAAGGATTTACCGCTCGATCGATTAACGTAGCATCTGACGAGGGCAATATCCCTACGATACACGCGGATGTCTGCGACGAGCCGTGTCGATCGTTGTCGAATGTTTTCGTTTGAATTACAAGACATGGATTTCGCGGAATACGATTTATATGTAAATTGCCGACGACCGTGGTGCGTGTTTCGTTGGAGGGGCTTCTAGCCGCGAGCTCGTTAAAGTACACGCGTTACAACGAACGACCCAACGAACGAACGAACCAACGAGAACCGTGAACGTGTGTTCGCAGCCGTGGATTAATTTTTCGACGTTGCCGACGTCGTGTCGCGATCGTCGAAAGCTAGCAGAGTTGGGTCGATTTCATTAAAACTCGGAAAGTGTCCGTAGATGCTCTCCGGGAACGTCGACTAAAGCCAAGTACTTTGGAAATTCGAAACCTCGCCCGAACCAAAGTACCGCGGGAACTCGCTGATAATTGTGTCTACCGGAGGGCGGAGTAGTCGGTCAGATATTTATTTGCGGTTTTGACGGGCAATCGTGGCAAAGTACCGCCGACAAAGCGATGAAATTTTGAAAGAAACCGTTTCCGTTGACGGGCGAACGAGTTGCTAGAATCCCTTAGCCATTTTCTCGTCCGTTTTGTCCGAATTTCTCGTCTTTGGCTGAACGCGGACCGACATTCATTTCGCGGGACGAGCAAACGCCGCACCGGCATGCCTCGCGTTTCGCAATCTAATTTTCGCCGGCGTTTAATCTTTGCGTAGACACCTCGGGGGAAGAAAGGCGAGCCGTCGCCGGCCGTGGCGGTAACGAAAGGGCGCGTTCTCGAGCCACGTATCTCGAGACGTTAAAAAGACGGTAAAAGGGGGCCGCGAATTCGCGTGGGATATCGGTTTTAAAGCCCAAGGATAACGATCGACACGGTATTTGTCGAAGAAGTTCATAATGACGAGAGATCGCGCGGCAAGCCGATCGCGATCCGCATAAAAACGATCCCTGGTCATATCTCATACTTAAAGTTTATACCTGGTTTGGCAGAAAGTTCGGGCGAGTTTCCGGGGAAAAAGTTTCGCTCGCGGCAGGGTGCATTACGCTTTATAGCCTGCCGCGACGTAATTGAAAAAGTAGCCGATAACGGAGCAATCTGCATGAGATTTGAATAAAATTACGCGTTACCTACTACCGAACCTATTATAAAATCGATCGGCAGTATCGGCTACGGATTTGATAAAAAATATGGCCCGATTAATTTCCCTCAAGGAACGTACCCGCGGACGTTAAAAGGCTCAGCGACTTTCCAACCAGAATTTCGTTCCGTACGATTTACAATCAGATTTTTGCCTCTCGAAATTATTGATAAATCTGGCCGTTCGAGCGACAACCGCGAACCCGGTCGTGGAGTCGACGGATTGTTATTTAAAGTCTGCGAGAGATATTCCAATGGAAAATCAGCTGGGCCGTACGATAACGTACGTTCGTTCGTTCGTTCGTTCGTTCGTACGTACGTCCGTCGTTCGTTAATTAATTTTCGACTTTGATACGGCCGTCGGTTGACCGTCGGCTGGCCTCGAAAGGATTTCTATGAAAGTCGTCGCATCAAAAGCCAAACGTGCAATAAATACGGGGACGCGTATTTTACTCGAGGGTGGAATCGTCGAACGGTAAAGCGAATAGGAGAGGACACGTTCAAATAGTTTCCGATACATCCTGCGAAACTCTAAACATTCCCCGTCGGTAAACGCGACGAGAGACCGGCTCATTTATGGAAACGAAACGAACGGTGATTACGAGTCGGCAATCATTTCGAACGAGGGCTGGATACGGGGGTAGAATTCGAAAGAGGCTGCCTCCCGCAAAAACTCGTTCCGAATTTTCGAGACTGGCACGTCTACTTTCTAGTATCGTTGCCCGGTAAATATGCTCGCGTACGGGACAGCCGGACTCGTGGATAAAAACGCCCCCATCGGTTTCAGCTCCGTTGTCCTTAGGTTCGGATAGACGATAGGCGGGCGGACCGATCGAACCCCGGGTGAGCGTAAATCGACCGGTCGCGGAGACGTTCGACCCTTTGGTTGACGCGGCTGGCTAACGAGGTGGTTACACGTTTGGACGAATAAATGGTATCGCGAGCGATGCTGGACACGGAGATGCAGTCACCTCGAACGGCGACGTTCGACAGAGAAGGAGAGACGCGACGCGATGGTGGCGCAAAGGGCGGTGCGGTCGAACGTCGAGTGTACATTGGGAGCAGAGGTTTATCATAAATAATTGCACGGACCTTATTCGCATTTTAGCGAAATCGAAATCCAACGGGTACCGGTCGATCCGTGCTTTTCGCGCAGTTAGTACCTCTCGACTGGGGGGAGGAGAGGCGGCGGCGCACACACGGCAAATATTAATTTAATTTAAATGGGTTTCCAACCGCCCTTCGTGCCGGGCGTTCCGCGTATCAGCATTGAAACGATGGAGCGATGTGGAATCAGGTCTGCAACTGCGCGTCTCTCGTTCGTCCGGCTCCGGTTTCCGAAAGGTGCGATTTCTATTCGGTTGTAGCGTGGCACAATGGGCCAACAACGAAGAATAGAATCCCCTATGGATTAAATAATGAAAATTTTCCGCCGTCGTCCACCGAACCGCGAAATTGAATTTATATGTTCCGTGGAACTCGGTTATTGCCGTTTAAGTATTATCGCTTGATATGCAGCTGCCGGTTTCGCGTCGCTACGGTAGAAATACGTTTGACGTATCGGATCGGCAAAGTTTTTCCTCGATGGCGATGGCCGCGTCGAGACGATTCGACGGCGAGCGGGGGAGGCACGGCGGGATTCGCGACGGGATTCGCGACGGGAAAATGAAAGAAATTAAGAGGGACGAGTGAATTGCCGCGAACGAAGATCAATCTCGAGAAATCGGAGCAGCGACTCTCCGGCTAGTTCCGCGTCGTTTTTCAAGCTCCGGCCGGATATAGGATATAGGATCGCGGCCGCGAGCGGACGCATCGAATGAAATTTTTCTGCAACGAGTAGGTTGGCACGTATCGTCTGGTTTCCGCGAAACACGGTGCCCCCTAAAACATGTCCAACGCCGGCGAGAGAGTCTCGGTACACGACTAAACCTGGTTCGAACATGTATAAAATATCAAATCCTTTTCACCGAGATTCCTTTCGTCGGCGACCGTAATCCTCGGGAATCGCGTCCCGCGAGCGAAATGGAACACGCGGAGAAAGAACCTGGCTCCTCAAAATTCATAACTCCGGGTTAAACTGTGCGCCGAGGAAAGTCGCGGGTGGTGGTAATCCGTTCGGCGTATTCGGCAGAGGACTGGTCGCGGGACTCGTCGAATATAAATAAAATTGCAAGATTTCAATTTCGGATCGCAGGGTCGCGCGCGTGTTTAATTAAATTCCGGGATTTCTACCGCGCCGGACCGTGTGCGGTTGGGATCGCGCGACCGCGACATCGTTGGGAAAAATTGCAATTTATTCTTCTTTGGAATTAAAGCGTCCATTACCGCGTAACTTTGTCTCCACTGTCCGCGCGGTGTGCCAGCCTTCTAGTCTTTCTCGTTTCCATCGCGCCCCGAGCTCGCCGCACGGTTTCTCCGTCCTGCCCGTTCCACCGTGTCGCACCTCCGTCTCGTCGCGGTTATCGTTGCGGTTATCGTCGCGGCTTCAGCCCCTCTCGGATGCTCTTTCTTTCGCGGAAACGTTCCGTCGCGTCGGTGAAAAGGTACGACGTCGCGGAGATGGTCGGCGATTCGTCGCTCGTGGATCGTCCGCGCCTCGCGTTTCTTTAATGAGATAAGCAACGCAATACCGACGAACGTCGCAACGGCAAACCGAGAGAAAGAACAATTCCCTCGACGCCGCGATGAGACTCGAAAGAGAACTCGTTATTTCTACACCGACCTGTGCACCCCTGTCGTCGTTTTATCCGCCCCTCCCCCCCGCCTCTCCCCTACCCGTCGTAGCCCCGGCGCGCCTGGAAATCCCTTGATTCTTCCGCGACAGCGACGGACCGGTAGCTCGACGTGTCGATACTTCGCTTTGAAATTTCCAATTACGGCTTCCGGGAAGACCGCCGTGCGGAAAATTGTAACGGTGGGAACGCGTCGGATTCGTTCGTCGGCAAAGAACACGTTGGTTGGTCGGTTGGATTTGCGAAAGACGTCGTCGGATTGGAGGGTAGCGGGTCGGGGTTCGGGTGCAGCTAGCTAGCTACTTATTTAGAATATTGCCGGCATACATCTGCATAAATTTAGCGCAGGCCCGGCGGCGTTGTTGGTCGCGTCGCGCCCCGGCATTATAGACCCGTGGAGACCCTCTTAAGGGGGAGAGGATAGAGAGGGACACCCACCACCAGCAAAGGCGTCCGCTCGTAAAGAAAAGCTCGCGACGCCGCCTAAAAGCTTCCCGACTTCCCACCGAGCGCATCGAGACGAGCCAGGAAACCATGGAAATTTTACACGCGGACGCGATACTTTCATCCCAAGGCGCGGACATCTTTGTCAAACCGTAATCGAGATTAACCAATCGTTTTCGTCGGCTTTATCGCACTGACGTCCACAGAGAGAAACTATGCACATTCGCGACTTTGAAATGCCATCGCGTATTTCGAAAGTAGCGTCGCCCTATACGGGTCGGTGCGACCGCATCGTTGGGCGTTAGCAGCTGCAGCTGCAGTCGAGCTGCCGAGCCTGGGGATCCGCGCCAGCTACATTCTCCACCAGGGAATGCGCTAATGCGCGCTTACGTGCAGTTATCCGGCAACGTTCGCACGATACTTCCGAGGATGGACCAACGGTCGCGCGGCCTCCGCGGGTCGTTGCGCGGATTTTCATTCTAATCGCCAGGAGAAAAACGATCGATGCCGAACGAGCCGTTTCCGGTTTCGATGCGTATATGCAAAACGATCGTATTTGGGCAACTTCTCGGCGGGAATTTTCATCGGTCGAGGACGTCGGCACGGATCGGACAACAATAGTTTGCTAGCTGTTTCGTCGAGATCCCGCCGTCGAATGATTTCGAATCAACGCGACTAGTAGCGCGGATAATTCAATTTGAATATGTATGCGTACCGCCGCCGAGCTCGTCCTGGAAAATCTACGAGCGAGTTTCGATCGATCTCCCGATAACGTTCCATGCCCTCCGGATCCTCTCGCGACGCGTCCTCCAGGCTGCGGTTCCGCCAGAGACCGGCAAACGTCTAGGTACCGTTTCAATTTTCCCACGTGGACGTAAGAACGTGTCGCGTGCTCGAGTCCCATCGCGAGCGAACCTTCCTCCGGTTTGCAACGCGGCCGCGACTCTGTCGCAAAAACACGGGCGGAACACCGCGAAATACGATCCGGTGGTGTCGTAGGAATTTCGCAACCGCGCCACCGTGTTTTACCGCAACGTAATTAACGTTTCTTCGATGGATTCTTCCAGCCAGGCATCGGTCTGGAATCTCACGTATTCGCTCTACAAGGTCGATAAGGGAGGTCAATTTCGAACGATGAGAGAGAGAGAGAAAGAGAGAGGGAGGGGGTATTAGCGGGGGCGTTTGAAAGTTTTATTCGTACGGGAAAGAAGGGTCGGAAAGCATTCGGGGACGCGATAACGCGGAGAGACATATCCGCGGAGGCACTTTCGTATCTCGTTTTTAGCTTCAGACTGTGGGGGTAAGTCCGGCCGAACGCCACCACCCCCGGTACTCGTGCCCGTAACTGGCTTTTAACGCTAATAGTGCTTTCAGAGCCATTTAAAGAGCATTTACGAAATAGAGAAGAACGCGAAAGTTTAGTACGCTTCTACACGCTCGCGATCTTTTAACTTCGCTCTCGTGATATCTGGGAAAATTAAATTCGCGTAGGGACCCAAGTTTGTTTTTTACCTTCTATCGAGCACTTCGCATTCCATTCACTCCGAGTTCCCGCGAACCACTAGACTCTTAATTTTTTCATTCCGGCATACATATATTTCTCGCGTAAAAAAGGAACGCACGGTCGGCGAAATAACGAGGAACGGATATTCGAATTTTAGGGTCGATGATCCTCGCGAAGAGTTCGTCGAAATACTCGAGGGAGATTCTTCGACTATACGCGACGGATAGGAACGAGGCGGGGGGATATTTAATAAGTAAAAGCTTTCAAGGCATAAAAATTTCAACGGTCAGAAATTTGCCGACTTTGAAAATTCGAATCGTGGCAAATTTCTCCCCGTTGAAATTTCAAAGCGGCGGAACTTCGTGGCAGGAATATTTAATTTCGACGGAAACGGTGGGAGAATCGAATTTTAGGTAAGCTCGACGTAACGGCGCCGGCCGTCGCGCGAGCCGAGTATCACGACCGTTGCGTTGGTTAAAGCAACGACGGTTGTCACGTACGAGCATAGATTAGAAGCCCTCTCCCGCCCCCCCCCCCCCCCCCCCTTCCCCGAGCACCGCGACACGCCAGCCCTAATCAGCACTCAGGGTTTTAACGCGGTTAATTGCGCTTCAATTAGCCGCTCCCACCCCAGCCCGCGAGACTTTCTTGCCGACGGTACGCGGAACTTTCGCAATCGCCGCGGCGTGCAATTAGGTACGAAGTCCCGTACATTAAGAACACCCGTAAAAACTACGCGAAGATGTGCCGCGAGGAAAATTACGCAAAGATAAAGTCGGAAGTTACACCGTCGTTAGAAAGTGACGGACTCTGCGCACAGACGCGATTCCCTTTCTCTCGCTCCACGTGCGCCCCGACTAGTCGAATATTTTCTCGTTATACAAATTATACACCGACCCCGACGGGCTCTCGTGACCTTAATGCGTTTCTCGCACGGTACAGCCGCGTTGGGAATAGCGTCGCGGGGCAAGTCGAAGGCCGTTGGACGTTTCGCCCCGTTCGTCAGCCACGGCCGCGAGACCGACAGAAAGAAGACGCGGAGAGACGTTAAACGCGGTCCAAACTCGAAATTCGGCGAACGGTCCATAGAGTCGCCGCGAGAACACGGTCCTCGAATAAATCAACGGAATCAATTCCGATACGTAGTCGCGGTGCCGTCATAAATAAAATGCAGGCTGGATATCGTCGATCGGTCGGTTGGCCGGGGACGGACGGAAAGTAGGGGGGAACGAATGACAGCGCCATAAGCGGGGCAGAAACATTCGAAAGTTGGTCCGTGCCGCACGCTTGGAATTTGAAATTCAAAGTGTGCGCCACGAGCCGACGATAAGAGTCTCGGACTTGGCGCAAAAATACACATTAGCGGATTTGAAATTTAGATCGGGCCACCGGTCATTCGGGCGAAATTGAGTAGCCGAGCCCCGAGAACGGGCCTATTTACTCTGGTTTCCCTCGACTCTAACGAGGGCCCCGCGGTAACGCCGTGGATCGATCGTATCAAAGAACCCTCGACGTTCACCCGGCGTCCTTCTCTTTTCCTTCTTAGATCTACCGACGAGTACCTCGGTACTCGCTGCACACGGGCGTTTGCCCCTGCGCAAAGTACGCGCACGTACGAACACACCGATTTATCTCGCGTACATGCCGCGTACTTGGCGCGTACTTTGTACTTACTTGTCATGTATGTGATGTACTGCGAGTCGCTGATGTTTCCTGAAAGAAGGTCGGTGAGTCTCGTCGTTCTAGGTCGTCGAGACAAACGCGTCGTGGGCCATCGCTTTCGAAACGCGTTCGAGTACCGTACATAACGTATACGTATCAATGTATATCGTAGAATAACGTGTCTATCGCTTTTGCTTTCGATTCGTCGAGTGTACGCGACGTGTACCCGGCGGGCGCGCCAGCCCGCGTTGCGTCGCGTTGCTCTCGACTGGCCGAAGTACACGTCCGATGCGATCGCTTCGAAAGAGGAGACACGTTCCCGTTCACGTTCGCGTGTGTAAAAGCAACCTCGGATCGGGAACGAGGACGAGAACGGCACGAACGTTTGGCAACACGAAACGGACGGTCGTCGTTTCGCGAGCGGCTCGGTCGAGCGTCTCGAAAGCTCTCGGGGAAAGCGTGAAACTGCGAGGAATTGCCCGCGCACACCCCCCGCTATCTCGACTCGCGTTTTTAACTTTCCTATCCGTAATTCGTAACGTACGAATCGCAAATTACGCGATCTCGAATTCAAAGCGTTCTCTTCTGGTTGCGCTTCCGAGGGGAAAAACGATAGGCGCCGTGTACGTTTATAAATACATACATACATACATACATACCCGCGGCGATATCCAGCAGCGTTTTAAAATAATTCCCGTAGGAGATACCGGGAACGGATATGATTTTTAAATTATAAACGTGGCCGTATCGCGCGGGCGATTCCGACTCGGCGCGCAAAGGGCGCTACCCTCGATTTATTTTATCCATGATTTTCCCCGCAGAGGCTCGAGTCGTCGAGTGGAACTCGACGCTTTTAATTCTCCGCAGAAGGTGTGCGTGTCGAACGACGATCGGTCTACGCTGCCGCGCAACGACGCATCTCGCCGAGATTTTCGAAATAAGACGCCACGTTATAGAATATTAAACTCGTCCGTGTACGTGCCTGCAGATTCATCGCGCAGGGCGGCAACGCACCGCAGAGAGTAGATGTAAATTAACTTTGAGAAACAATCTTGCCGTTAACTCGGCGTATAATAACGCAGCGGTATCGGCGTTCCTGCTCTATCTCCAGCTCCGCTGCCAGCGTGCTTTTCATCCCCTTTAGACCGGCGTACGGGCTATACGCCAAGTACCTCGAGTACGTGGGAACACACCCCCTCCCTCCTTTAACCGCCCACGATCCTTCTACGCTGACATCGACGTATTAGTTTAATGTTTTACCGATTTTTTTTCTACGCTGGAGATAGGGCAGCTACTCTCGATAACTCTTCCCCTGGATCCCGGGCGTTTTTCTTCGCCGCTACGTAACGTCCCTGTCCCGTAGAAATTTTTTCACGCTATTATTCTACAAAACTACCCTCGACGGACTCGCCAAAGCCCACGGAATCGACGTACGACCGGATACCTCCGTTCCAGTAACGTTAATTCTTGAGAAAACGGAACGAATCGATACGGGGACGGCTGTTTTATTTCACGCCGTCGCGAATAGAAGTGCCGAGGCGAGTCGTGACACAATATCGGCAGGGCTTTTTTTATACCCATGTCCCGCGAATACCCCGCGGTTCCACGTTACGTCGTTGTTCATAAAAGGAACCGCGGATCGAACGGCTCGACGACGCGGAAAGACGTCGCCTCGACGGCTCGCGTCATCCGCGGTATAATCAGATTTCTATCCGATCGGCGAAGCTGCGAGTGAAATGGAAAACGTCTGGGTAATTCTTTTTTCCGGGGTTTTCAAACCCCGGAGATGATTTTCAAATCCTCCGCGGGGATCGCGCACATTTCTAACCGAAAATTTCCTCTTTGATCGTCCCGCGCAGATTTCGCTGTAAACGATTCCCTGGTTCGATCGAACGTCGTTTCAACCGCGAAAGCAGATACGCGGATTATCGCCTGAAAGATTCATGAGCGGGGCAAGATCGGAGGGATCGGATCGACGTTCCTACCAGTCGCGGCTTATAAAACCGGAAATGAGAAAACATATTTATACGTTCGGCGAAAGAGAAAGAGAGAGGGGGCAGGGGGGGAGAGAGAGAGAGAGAGCGGCGGAGGAAAATGAGAATCGACGTATTTTAGAGGCGACGGGCAGGTGTTGCGTCTCTTAATGCATTTCAATATCACCGAGCCTCATTTTTTTTCCTACTTCGACGTACAGGCCGGTGTCGCATGGAAATAGATGACCTCGTGTCTTTGAACCGCAAAGGAGTTTATAGGTGGTGGTAATTTTAAAACGCGGGTTCGCAGGCCAATGAAAGACTAAAGAGAGACTTCTGGCCTACGATACGATTCTTGCTCGCCATTTCCGCAATCTTTAGGATATCGAGCCGAATCTTGCGCCATCTCGTTCGGCTTCGAATTACGCGTCTAAAACGTCCTCGATCGTTTTAAACTCTCAGCTTGCGTTCACGTTGATTAATGTCGTCGTTTTCCCGGTCGATATACGTCGTTCCCCTGCGCGGCGGAGCTCGAAAACGACGGAGTTACAGCCGTCTTATAATTAGTCCCCCGATGTAGGCTGGCATTAAATTAATGCCGGTTCGCGGCTGTACGAGAGCGTTACTACGTCGGATGATTCGTGAGCGCGTCACGGCAGACGAAAGACAACGGCTGGCATAACGCGAATCTATCGTTCGCTCTGTACGTCTGGACCAGGATCACGCGTGTCGCGAATCTTTCCGGCAACCCTTGTCCCTCCGTTTCTCGGAAGATTGTTCCGTGTCCAACTGTAGCCGGAGAAACGGAAAGAACGATACAAAGTCGAAAAGACTGGCGGATGAAACGGCGAAGGCACCCCTCGACTCGATATTTAAATGGGACCGTATCTCCGCCATTACCGCGAACGCACGTCGACGTCGTTGTCGACGTTCCGCACATAGTCGACCTATATACCAAAGGCAGAGATTCGTATCGCGATCACGGCTGCGCAGCCGAGCGCGCTATTCTGCGACCGACTCGGGTGACTCGGGTATCGAAACTGGTTTTCGCAGCAACCTCGTCGCAGCGGCATCCAGTCGTCTTGGATGCTTCCGGATTCGTCTAAAGGACCACGTACGTGTCAGGAAACGCTAAAAAGCTGGCCGATTTCAATTTTGATCGGCTCCCGGTGATCCATCGACCAAGACGTTTTCTATGGTCAAAAACGTCATCGCGATATCCCTTGGTAGTCCGTGGTGCGCATGACACGACGCGGGAGAACGACGATTAAAAGCATACTTTCAAGTGTAGTGCAAATAACAATTTCGAAAATCTATAATCGATCGACGCGACAGGGGGTCGAGGGCTATTTTTGTCATCGGTCAGACCGTGGAATTCGCTCTTTACCGGCGCGACGGTCTATCGGGTCGCGGACTCGTGTACGCGAATTCCTTCGAGATTACCACCCCTCCACGGATGGAACACGTGAGACATCGATTCGCTACAGAATCGAACATTTTCAGGAAAATGCCACTTTGGGAAGAGCATCCGTCGCGGTCAAGCAAATTCTTCCATAATCCGATGAATCGATATACATACAGCCCGGAATAAATGGTCCGGCCAGGAGGACGTTCGGTCGAGTTTACCCTTAGGGCGCGCGTGTCGCAGCCGGGATATGTACGATCCAGGGAAACGAGTGATAGCACCGCAAACAATTAGATATAAAACCGGGGGTGGCTTACCCCGCGCCCGGAACCGTCGAGAAGGGCCGTTAAAACGACCAGGGCTACGAATTCGTGCCTTCGTGGCCACGACGCCGTACATCACGTACTCCGTGAGAAACGTACGAACGTTCGCCGTGATTTCGAACCCATGGTTCCGTCGAATTAATCCGGCGTGAATCGATTCTTCTTTGGTAAACCCGACTCGGTATTCTCCTTGTTGCCCGGCTGTTTATTCTTGTCCTAGGTTGTTCTACGTGTCGCGAACGCGATGAATATCGCTTCGATAATATCCAGTCGGGAGTGATTTAGTCGAACGGCGCTCCGTGATATTCCGGAATATAAATGCGGTTCCGTACGGCGTGGCGCGGCGCGGCGGAGTGAAATACGTCGAGCCAGGAGAAATCGATCGGAGAAATTTTCGCAAAAGTTTTGCCGACGACTGCAACTCTCGTTCCAGCTCCGATTGTTTCGTCGACGAGTCCGATCGAGTTTTCGTGAATTCGCGGTACGCGTGATGGAAAACGGAGGCCTCAATTAGTAAGCGGCAGTCGTTTTGATCGCATGCTACCTATCATCGAGTCCGAATCGAGTTCCTCGGGAACGGGATATCACGCGAACCCTTCCCGCCGAGGGCTTTAACGCGTTGGGACCGTTAACGCCTCGCTGACCGAATCCTTGCCTGTGTACGCGTGTGTATGTTTTTTTTTCCCCGCTAGCTAAATAAAATTATGGGCTCGAGTTACCAGGTCGCGGATTTCCTATCCGCCGCACGGATCGAGATTCAGCTTTCCAGGCCCGTGCTACGCGCGGTTTCGTCCCGATAACGGCGTTAAAACGAGCGTCGTGGCTGCGCGTCGCTTATTTAATTCGAGCCTGGCTCGTCGCCACTAAAAAAGACCGTTGCCTTTGAAACGTGTCGCGCTAACGTCGCTGTAACGTCGCTGTAACGCCGTTGTAAACGCGCGCGATGAAATATCAACGAGTCCGAGTTCTCGATGCAGATGTTTTACGACGCTAGGCTGCTGGTCGGGCACACCCGCATAAAGGTAGGTTAATTATCGCGGACCGCGGCGAAACGGGGAGACACGTTCGATGACGTGCCATCGGCAGGGAAAAATACGAGCCTGCGGGAAAAAATGTTAATTTCCCAGGTCACGTTGGTAATATCCCGACTCCGGGGGACACGATACTCGTCGCGACAAGCAGATTTCCCACCGCCTGGTCAAAGCCTCCATCGGCCGATGGACACCGTCAAAGAATGCTGAATAAAAATGAGTTGATTAACCTAGCCGCTATCGCGAGCGACGCTCCCTTGATGTTTAAATGTAAGAGCCCTTTTAAAATACGGATCCTCTGGATCCGAGCCCCGGTCGGTCGTTGCTA
The DNA here is from genome assembly GCA_917499265.3 of Mimumesa dahlbomi. Taxonomy (NCBI): domain Eukaryota; kingdom Metazoa; phylum Arthropoda; class Insecta; order Hymenoptera; family Crabronidae; genus Mimumesa; species Mimumesa dahlbomi. The sequence continues at coordinate 16,233,929 of OU824117.1, forward strand.
AGCCCGATACTTTCTCCGCTCGGTATTTTATTGCTACTTTTAATAAATGTTGACGAGTTAGCAAACACCCTCCGTACACCGGTGTTCCCGTGGTCGCGGTACTTGCTGCAAAGGAGCGGTTTTCAACCCCTTTCTACTCTGCCTTTCTTCCCACCCTCGTTCCGCCCCGACAGCTCGAACGAGCCTTGGCTTCGAGCCAGCGTATTCATTCCAGAAACTAGCCCCCGATCTAAGGGGCCAATTATTTAATCAATTCCACCCTCTTAGTGGTCCGGTATAGAGAAGATAGGCTATTCGAGCCGTGGAACTGCCGACGACGACAGTGGCGGCGTCGACAATTGAAATCGTCGAGGAACGCTCCCCCCTTCGTCTCCTCTCCGCCCGTTTCTGAGCGTCTGCAGAGTTCATCCGTCTACAGTCTACACGGTTCGACCAGCTATGCGTGCTATTTTTCTGGAACTATTCTTCGCTCAACGGCCAGCGACACCAATTACGACGGCAGCGTCGAAATTCCGGCGGCGCTACCGCCACGCTCGAAGACTCCGCGGGGTACACGTATACGCTTCGCAAGTTTTTCTAATAGAACGCCGTGAAAGTGGCTTATTAATTATTCACTCCGAACTCGATCGAGCACGTCCCAAAGGGAACGTCCGTTAGATACACCTTGTTCCGAGAGCGAGTTAATCGATTCCGTAAGTGGTTTTCCTGTAATATCTCGAAAAAGTGGTGGGGTAATCCGGATCCAGCCGTATTTCTGGCGTAACCACGAATACGTTTTGGAAAGCGTAGATCGTAGCGGTTTCGGAGCGGCCTTCAGATAATAGACATAAATATTCCCCGGGCTTTTTTTTCGGATTTATATTTCGCGCGTATCAGTGATCTCATTTGCATCGGAGAATTTACAGTGCGCGACGCGCGCCCTTTCCATCCTTCCCTATTTCTCTTCCACCTTCTCTCTACACACATGCGCCGCCGCACTTCTGATCGCGCTAGCTGGCTAAAGTCGACGCGAAAAAGAAAGGAGACGAATAAAAAGCGAGAGAGAGAGAGAGAGAGAGAGAGTGGGAAGGGGGGGAGTAGGGCAGACGGAATGAGAAATGGAGGAAAAACGAAGGTTAACGTTTCCGAAGATATAGCCGGTCGATATAACTCCCGGGCTAAGCTGAACTATTGAAAAATGATATTCTAGTCCACGCGAATGAAATATTATCGCTTGCCTGTTCCGTCGCACGATTCCCGCGCCAGTGAATAACCTTTCGCTCGCCGTCTCCGCGGATACTTGGACTGCTTATGAACGATCGGATCGAGTACGGATCTCGGGTTTCTCCGTGCCTTCCGGAAATGCTAGACAATTAATGACGCCTCGCGGCACGATTAATTCTTCTTCGTGGAAACCGACCGAAAGTCTCGCCAACAAAGGCGAATCGTTCTTCCTCGTTCAACGATTCCCCGCGAAAAGCCTCATCCAGGCGGATAATATGAAAAACAGAGAAGAAATTTACCCTCTTCGAGTAAAGATTACGATAGCACAAATAAGAAGCAAACACGCCCGGGCAGTCCGCCGTAGAGGAGAGGGTACGTCGTAGCTGGAACGCCGGAAACCGTTCCCCTCCGACTCCGTGTTACGGGGCTTTTCGGGCCATTATATCCGGCCAAGAAGGTCGGAAGAAAGGGAGTAAAATATATAGGGTAGCAGGAATTCCCCGATGCTCGGGCAAAGTGACTCTCGTGGCACGAAGGTCCCGTAAGTAAAAAAGGATAATTGATAAGCTCGACCGCTGGGGCTCCGTCTCCGCACAGACGAGGTATTGGATAGACCTATCACCTTACGCCGTAATTTTTGAGATATTAAAATGATACTTTCACTGGCTTATGCGGCTTCGGATTCCGCGTCCAAAACGCTCCGGATCGTTTTAATATCTCAATTATTGTGGAAATGGCGACCAAATTACGAAAATTGTGAAAAATCCCCAAATTCTGGCGGTTTTTTGCACGGCATTCGCACAATTTTTGAGATAGCGACCTGAAACTGGTACCATTGTTTTAGTTAGGAAATTCTACGGCAGATCAATATATAATAGTTGTACTTTCCGAAAATTTAATTTTTCGCAAAAATCTGAAGGGGGTAGGTCAGGATTTTTTGCGATTTTCGTAAATCGCTTGCCATTTCCGTAATTTTTGAGCTATTAAAACGATCCGGGGCGTTTTGGACGCGGAATCCGAAGCCGAATAAGACACTGAAAGAATCAGTTTGATATCTCAAAAATTATGGAAATGGCAAAGGATTTACGAAAATCGCAAAAAATCCTGACCTACCCCCTTCAGATTTTTGCGAAAAATTAAATTTTCGAAAAGTACAACTATTATATATTGATCTGGCGTAGAATTTCCCAACTAAAACAATGGCGCATGTTTCAGATCCCTATCTCAAAAATTGAGCGAATGCCGACCAAAAAACTGGTTGAATTTGACGATTTTTCGCGATTTTCGTAATTCCTTTGTCATTTCTGCAAATCTTTAGATATCGAGCTGAATCTTTCACTGTCTTATTCGGCATCGGATTCCGCTTCCAAAACGTCCCGGGTCATTTTGATATCTCAAAAATTGCGGAAATGACGAAGGAATTACGAATATTGCGAAAAATCGTCAAATTTAAGCAGTTTTTCCTTCGGCACTCGCTCAATTTTTGAGATAGCGGTCTGAAACTTGTACCATTGTTTTAGTTAGGAAATTCTACGGTAGAACAATGTATAATAGTTGTACTTTTCGAAAATTTCATTTTTCGCAAAAATCTGAAGGGGGTAGGTCAGGATTTTTTGCGATTTTCGTAAATCGCTTGCCATTTCCACAATTTTCGAGCTATTAAAATGATTCTTTCACTGGCTTATTCGGCTTCGGATTCCGCGTGCAAAACGCCCCAGATCATTTTAATATCGCAAAAATTGCGGAAATGACGGGCAAATTACGAAAATCGCAAAAAATCCTGACCTACCCCCTTCAGATTTTGGCGAAAAATTAAATTTTCGAAAAGTACGACTATTATATGTTGATCTGCCGTAGAATTTCCTAACTAAAACAATGGTACAAGTCTCAGGTCGCTATCTTTAAAATTGAGGGAATGCCGACCAAAAAACTGGTTGAATTTGACGATATTTCGCGATTTTCGTAATTCGGCCGCCATTTCCGTAATTTTTGAGCTATTAAAATGATCCAGGGCTATTTGGACGCGAAATCCGAAGCCGAGTAAGATGCAAAAAGAATCAGATCGATATCTCGAAAATTGTGGAAATGACGAGCGAAAAACGAAAATGGTGAAAAATCCCTGACCTATCCCATTGTGCAGGTCAGGGATTCACCCACATTTTCGTTTTTCCCTCGCCATTTCCATAATTTTTGAGCTATTTTAGTGATCGAGGTCATTTTGGATGTGTAATTCAAAGCCGAATAAGACAGTGAAAGAATCAGATCGATGTCTAAAAAATTGTGGAAATGCCGAGGGAATTACGAAAATCACGAAAAATCGTCAAATTCAACCAGTTTTTTGGTCGGCATTCGCTCAATTTTTGAGATAGCGACCTGGGACTTGTACCATTGTTTAAGTTAGGAAATTCTACGGCAGATCAATGTATAATAGTCGTACTTTTCGAAAATTTCATTTTTCGCAAAAATCTGAAGGGGGTAGGTCAGGATTTTTTGCGATTTTCGTAATTCCCTCGCCATTTCCACAATTTTTTAGATATCAAAATGATTCTTCGCTGTCTTATTCGACTTCGGATTCTGCGTCCAAAACGCCCTGGATCATTTTAATAGCTCAAGAATTACGGAAATGGCGATAGAATTACGAAAATCGCAAAAAATCCTGACCTACCCCCTTCAGATTTTTGCGAAAAATTAAATTTTCGAAAAGTACAACTATTATACATTGTTCTACCGTAGAATTTCCTAACTAAAACAATGGTACAAGTTTCAGACCGCTATCTCAAAAATTGAGCGAGTGCCGAAGGAAAAACTGCTTAAATTTGACGATTTTTCGCAATATTCGTAATTCCTTCGTCATTTCCGCAATTTTTGAGATATCAAAATGACCTGGGACGTTTTGGAAGCGGAATCCGATGCCGAATAAGACAGTGAAAGATTCAGCTCGATATCTAAAGATTTGCGGAAATGACAAAGGAATTACGAAAATCGCGAAAAATTGTCAAATTCAACCAGTTTTTTTAATACGCATTCATACGCATAAACTATAACTTCTATATCGTATTCTTACTAATAATCGACGGACATCCTAGATTCGAACCGAAAATGGTAACGTAGCGAGTGACACTAAAATGGTAAGAGGGCTCTAGAGCCCTCCAAAGCAGTGACATCGAAAAGCATGGGATTGATTGGTCTATCCAATACCTCGTCTGTGGTCTCCGTAACTGGGAAGGAATCCTTTCCGTCGCGACAAAGCCTGCCTCTAGTTATCGAGCAACGGTAACATCGCTGGCAAACGAGCCGGACGCGAAACACGGGGCATACTTCGATTCGGCTTCGAAACGTACGGCGGGAACGTAGAACAGCCCGGAATCGCCCAAGTAATTCCCCTTTACGAGCCTCACGGCCCTTTCCACGACTAGGTAACGTTCCAGGGGTACGGCCAAAGAGAAACATAAGCGGGAAGAGAGGAGAGGCAAACGAGCTGAATCGAGAGAAAAGAAATCCGTGAAGTTCGCAAGAGAGCAGGAAAGGAGGAAGGCGGTAGGCATTTCCTTTTCCGAGACTTCCGCTCTCCCCCGCGCGGCTGCAGCTGCAGCTGCAAAAACTGTTCGGGGATTTTTATTCGAGTTTTATGATTTAAATCGCACACTCCGCAATATTCTCTCTCGTCGCATAGCGGTAGGAGGCGCAATCGAGTCAGCAGTTGATTTTATGCTTTATTTTTATGGTTCTACGTGCGGCGTGTGTCGCGTCCTCTGATCTTTCTCCGGAAAAGTGGTCGGGATTTCTATCCGTCTAGATATTCCGCTCGTTCCGTGTAACGTTCTTGTATCTCGATCGCAACGAGAGCACAGTTCTCGGAACGGCCGAGGTATTATTTATTTCTCAAGGACGCGAACGACCAAGCGTATCCGTATCGCGCCGATAAAAGGACAGTCGAGGGGCCGCCCGCCCCTTTCCTCGCCGCCGCACCTTTCTTACTCGTGTTTCTAACGAGTTGGTCCGTCTCGAAGTGTCACAGCGATAAGACGAACGGACGTTCCGAGAATTATTGTCCGGGTAATTTCCGTCGAAACTTTGCTATCGCGCGAACAACAGGATTATTCGGCATCTTTTCGTCGACGGCGCAAAGCTGCGCGTCCACGAATGTTAAACAGCTGTCCAACTTTGGAATATTACGCTTCGAAGTTTCCGCGCGAGAAAATTGTTTGGAAACGTTCCCGTCGGAACCGATGGTAACGCGTACATTTAAAAACGAAAGGAAAGATCCCAGGGGTCCGGCAACCACGACGAGGATGGTGATCGTCGGTCCCTTTCCGCGTACGTGTATCGTGAAATGCAGTCGATGACGATGCGTGTGCATTCGGGGTTGGCTTCGCGGTGACCCGCGTACTATGATCAGCAGGCGTAATAACGAGAAAGCATAAATTGACAATTTGTCCCGGAGTATTGGTTCGGCTGGCCACGAGCCGGGTCGAACGCAATAATTGGTATTCGCTGTCAAGTAGCGTGCTCTCTCTCCCTCCCTCCGTTTCGCCGCCACTCCTCGCCACTCCTCGCCCTCCCGTCCCTTTGCCCTTCTATTTCATCCTTCGTCTCAGTGAATTCACTGGCTCGCCCGCGCGCGGCTTCGACGCACGTTTGCAACGGTTCCCCAGCTACGCTGCCGTAATTTCGCGAGCGAATCGCGCCTCCGTACTTTTCAGGCGAACCGACCGAGGAGGCCGAACGCACTTTGGATTTGGCACGCGCAGCTTCGCGAGTCTTCGACGTTCCTATTTATATAGCACTCAACCTGGAAGAACGGCCGGCGGTAGTTATACGCTCGATTCGGTACGAACGAGCCCCAACGGAGAAATAGTCATAAACCTTTCGGTGGAGATTCAAACGCGACCTGGCTTTCCGAACAATTTACTTGGGGGGCACGCGATGCGATCTCTGCGGCTGATTCACGAGCTGGCAACGGCCTCCGTTGCTTGCATCTGCGCCCGATACCCCTGCCTCGGCTGTCCCGTCCTCGCTTCCGTTCCTCCTCCCTTCTCGTCGCGCAGCCAACCCCGAGGACACGAGGGAACGGACTCCTCGGGGAAAGTATTGTATTCGAAATGTACGCGTCGAAGGTGTCGCCGACGAATTGAAATCTCGAGAGAATCTACGAGAAACGTCAAATAAATATGGCATATTTTCTTTCTACGAGCTGCCGTGCCGGTCAGATTACAAAGATTCGCCCGAGAATCAAAGGGAGAGACGCGAGAAGAGAAAACCCGGGTCAAAGCGATAGAGCCGCATAAATGGAAAGCACCATTTACTCGAGTCCCATGATCCGGGAAGCTAGATAACCGTGCCCGAATAGTTTCGCGTATTCGTAAATGCCACCGTGATAGGAATCTCGAAAAGACTCGGAGCCGTGTTTGTCCTCCGTCCAGAACGGACGATAATTTTGCTTCGCCCAGCTCGAAACAGTCCTGGATCGAAAACCGTCCCAACGTGTCGCGTATTTTTGGCCGGCAGTGTACGATGCAACGAAGAAAGTAGAAAGAAGCCGCGCATGGCCGACATTATTAGCTTAATAATTCGCGTGCCGCGTTCGCGGCTCGATTCGAATCAAGCGCTAATCTAAAGCAGGCAAGGTGGACACAGCCTGAGAACCGAATACACGCAAACCACGCGAGACTCGCATTTTTCAACCTCGCTGCCCGCGATGAAAAAAAGAAAGGAGAAGGAGTCGCGCATCGAAGGGACCCGCGCGACAAATTACTCGCTCACCGATCGAGCCGGGACGCAGCCGCTTTCGTAGCGGATGGAGGTACGCGGGTATAGGCATAAGTGTATTTACGTTTGCACGCCCTAGTATTTGTAGGGATGAAAAAAGAAGACGGTCGGATATCGCGGGGCGTGAACCGAGCTCTAGACTCGTCGAGCAGCCGATTGCCGCCGGTACCTTCCGTCAAAAGAGAAATAAAGAGAAATATTCCTGCCGCCCGCGCCTCTTGCAAACACGAGAACCGGATGTAACGGTCGAGCTGTTACGCCAAAGGGCTTTTCGCTCGCGAAAGCTTGAACGTTAACGTTTATGAAATGCAGGTAATAACGCGAGAGGTTGATTTTTCACAGTGGGTTCTTAGAGTTTACCACGCGAAGGAGAGGGCTTATATTTGCATTCTCTTTCCACCCCTCCGCCGCGCCGTCCGGATATGCGACACAAAACTACCTCGCCGGCTACGTTCGTCCGGAGAACATGGTCGTTTTTATAATCGTCCGCCGCTGGGAAACGGCCGGGATGAAAATTAAAAAAGAAATAAACGGGCCGGGTCTCGATTATACCGTACGACGAACCTCTGCTCCAGACTCGACCCAACGACAAAGTCTCGTGACTCTCGATTACTCGCTCGGACGGTAGGGACTTTTGCATCGATCGGCCCGCCCCGAGACTTTCCGCAAACGTCGAAACGCTGAAAAGTCCGGCGATCGTACCCTTGCAAGTCCAGGCTGGCGTGGAAAGAAGAGGGTATCGGTCGGCATCGTTCGGCATCGTTCGGCATCGTTCGGCATCGTTCGCTTTGTTCAAAGGTAAACTCGAAACGATTAGGAGTTCTCTTCTCGCTCTCGATACCAAGGGAAACGAATGGTTGGCCCCTCGAGGGCTGGAGTGGCCCTCGAGTGTCATCGTAGCTTTTAATTAAGCTTTACTTGCCCGTGCAAAGTTTGTTGTTGGACGCCCGGCGTAGACTCCTCCGGGACAGGGTCAGGTAATTCAGTCTGAACGGACGGACAGGAACGAGAAGTTTATATTGGTAGACAACCGAGAGACACGTCGGCTCTATTATTATGTCCCCTATTTCTCTATCCTGGGCTGCCGCGTGCCAGACAGACGTCGACTTCCCTCAACTTACTTTGCCACCGTTGGTTAACGTGGGGAAAAAATCACGTCGTTGGCCGAGAGTCGTTTGCATCGCGTCGCGAGTGAAATTCGAATGGACGAACGTTGAAACGCAGATATCTCGGGATCGAACAGCGTCGGCGGATCGCTCGCGCCAGGGGCACGAGGTAGCGATAGGAGAGAATAGGCAGGGGTTCTCCCCGGGTCGAAGCTACGGGGGGGCTTATCTCGTTAAGCAAGTGTTTCGCCGCGTTAACGGGTAATCCTTTTAAAATAATTATCCGGCCCACTAAACGCGTTCCGGCGGCGGGCGACGGCTAAATTTTCTCACGTTCGTTTTCGCGGCAACGTCTGAACGGTGGGTTACGAAAGGGAATTACGACGGGCACCTGGAGATTCCTCCGAGTAACCGCAGGGCAACGGTGGATACCTTTAAATCGTGTAAACGATCGTTATCGGTCGATTAACCGAGCCACGCAGTAGATTCCGGTTAGTCGATTACGCTACGTCTAACCAGTCTAACCAGCCGAGGCAGTTTCACGTGCCAAACTGGATACCATGTGATCCGACGAACGATCCTTCGGGCAGATCTCGCGTAGATTCGATCCCATCCTAAACGCAGATACACAGAAAATTGATGGGCACCGTCGAGCGAGCTAAGCGGATTCCACGTACGTACGAGCATAACGATAAGCACGAATTCTGCCGCGCTACTCCTTACCCGCCACCTCGCTCGCCTTCCTTCCTTCCTTCCTTTCTTTCTTTCTTTCTAATCGAGCAGGACATTTTTTTCCGGCGGCCTGCTACTCGTCGGTGGAAACGGCGCGAACCGGGCCGATGAACGGTATCCGGGTGAAACGGAGTATATTTTTATTACGTGGAAAGTTTGGCGCAGAGTTCGCGGAATAAGTCGGTGCGGTGGTCCCGCGGGTTTGCCCGGTGCGTCTCGAAGGAATCGCAACGTACCATCGGTAGAACGTAAATGTAGGGAAAAGCGGCCGACTAGGATGCCGGTGGGATGGTTAAAACTTTTCTCCGGTCTAACGATCTGCTCGTTTGAACGCGGAACTCGAGAGACTCTCTCTCTCCTGCTCTCGCTTTGCCTCTCTCGCGTTTTCTCTTTATCTTTCTCTGTCCACCCGGGTTCCGAAAGCCGCGCTTCCACCAGCCCTACGTATTTCCTCTTTTCGGTTGGCTCGCCGCTACCTCTCACCGTGCATCCTCGTTTGCCGCCGATGTAACGGATACCGCGGTGTAGACTGCACGATTCCTAACAAGACTCGCGTTTCCTGCAGGCGCTCTTTAAAGCACAACGCCGAGGAAACTGGCCTTATCGCGAATCTACGGCTATCTCTCGTCGACGATGCTATCGTCTGCAGTGTCGGACGTTCTTCCTCTCTTCTTCGAGGCCGTTAGCGCGATCGTGACTAGCGATATCTCGAGCAACGTCCGTACCCTCTACACCGGAGCGCAAGACGGCGTTTCCGCGGATCGTATTTACCTGCGTTACCCGACGCATCGACGGCCCGGGGAGCAACGGAGAGACAGACAGACGAGAGGGAGGGAGGGGGAGGCAGAGAGAGAGAGAGAGAGAGAGAGTAGTCTACGAGTACTCGAGGTAATTCCCAAAGAGATTATCGAAGACGCATCACTGCGATTCCACGTCCGGATACAAATTGGTCCCCAGCAACCGCGAGTAGGAGGATGGCGGGCTCGAATATCGAGGGTTCGTCGCGTGTGCGTGCATACGGGCGTCGGTATTGGTAGTGTACAGGTGTGACGGTACAGGGTCGGGCGACGAGGAAATTGCAGGCTCCCCGGGTCCCCCAGGTGCTCTTCGTCATCATAAAGCCTACGCTACTGGCATTGTACCTGTATTAAAGCCAGCCTCGAACACGACCCCCGGTCTCGCCCTTCCCGTCCACCCTTCCTCCCTGTATTCCCACCATTCCCATTTGCTCTTTCCTCCACCGTCCGACCGTCGAGCACACACGCAAACACGCGCCGCTCGACGCCGTGTATCGTGGACCGTTCCTGGAGACCGCAGCCGGGGCTCTGGAAGCCAGCCCTGCCCACCGCGGCCAGTCACCGGCTATTTAATAATCGGTATTTATGGCAAAAACTTGCCAGACGCTCTCCGCCAGACGATACTACCCCGTTGTCGCTTTGGAATCTACGAGCCAACCCTGTTTTTATCCATCCTCTCGGCGCAGGGTGTCGCCTACTCTCGAGGAATAACGACTCGGAATCCGAAACCGTTCTCAAAAATCGTTGCTGCCGTGTCGCGCGTCCGCGAGTTGCCTTCCTTTTCGAGAATCGAAATTTAAACGGCATCGGGAGGATATTAAGCTCGTAAATTTGAACAAACACCGAACCCCTTAACGGTACGGTCGTTGGCTGTTGTCGTTCGGATTTTACGAAGCCAGAATTTACGAATACCGGGGATCGTTTGCGTTAATCTTACGCAGCTGGGGCCGATCCGGTCGGACGGCGGCGCACGCGCCACTCCGATCCCGATACGGTACGTTCGCTCGATTGCCGCCGGTTTGTCGGCGACTCGACGAAGAGGAAGCGTCTCTTTCCCCGTTCGAAATTGCCAAAAGGCTCCGAGGAAGCGAAGCAACAGAGCCGAGAGAGCGGATGGCGGTAGCAAGATTTCCCGATCGTCCGCGCGCGGCTCCGTACCTATACGTCCGAGGACGTATTTGAAAAGAGGAACGATCCGTTTCCCTTTGCCACACGCCCTTCCGATAGAGAACACGCCGAGAAGGCAGAGAGGCCGAGAAGAAAGCGGTGACGGTGCGAAAAACGTGGTCGCGCGCGCGAATTTCTAGAAAAGCCGGAAAAGTTGGTAATTAAAGCCCGGGCAAGAAGGACGAAAGTGATGCGGCCGACGGCAAACGATAAAGAACGAAGACGAGGTAGAGGCGGGAGAGAAGCCCAGGAAAATGCATGGAAATGTATTCCCGGGAGCAAAGGCTGAAACCGTGAGAGAAAGAGACAGCGGAAAGAGGGACGCGACTAGGGCGTCGAGGATATTATAAGGGTTGAAAAGCCGGCACCACGCTGTCACCAAGAAATTATGCTCGATTCTTCCGAGCATCCCGGTGTTCTTGCTCCCCGTCCGACCCCCGCGTCGTCCACCCGTGTCGGAATACCGCGATTCTTATTCCTATTCCGAGCAGTTTATTCGAATCGTGGATCACCTTCCCTTTCCGCCTTTGCTTCCACCGGGTTTTCGCTACACCACTGCCTGTATCCGACACCGAATTACGTTTCTGCCATGCATATTCTACCGGCAGGGACGAACCTTTATTAAGCCCACGAACGTTGGCCCGCGGACGTAGCAGCCTCGGGGTGTCCCCGAATGGTTTAAGGCCGAAACTGTTTCGCTCGCGAAGAAAGAAACGTCCGCTCGTGACGGGCGTATGCGATCGAATCGCCGCGCGGATTCTTCCTCGTCCGTACGGCGAATCAAAACAGGGGTCGCGGATGAAAAATTCATTACCGGCTGGGTTTGCCGACTATCGTCCGCTCTTTCGAAAAGCGACAAACGAAATTCAAGCGCGGTCCGCGAATACCGATTTCGAATGGACCGCGCGTGTCGCCGAGTGCATTCGAATTCGCATGAAAATCGAGGCTGCCGAACGTCCGTACACGGCCCGAGAATAGAATGAAATTAAACGATTCATAACGCGTTGCCACGAGCGCGCGTGCCGTTAACAGTTCGGTAGTTAGAACGCTATTCATTGGCTGATTCGAGCCGGCCTACGGCCAGCCAACTTTCCTCCGAACCTCGGAGCCGCGATTAAGCGCGGCCCACCGGCGACCCACCGGCGACCCACCGGTGAACCACGGGATCACCGGGGAATCGAGCTGAACCGTCAGCGAACGAAAAACCTACCGCTTCGGCCGGGGCTTTCGTTCGGCCGGAAGGTTCTTCGCGCGTAGTCATCGTTTCGGCTTTGAAAACTAACGAAAAAGCACCGAGGAAATTGGCAGAGTACCAGAGGCGCTGTATCGGGACGAAGCATTGTTCGCCGTCGGATCGAACCGTTCGGACTACAAAAGGAAAGAACCCGGGCAAAGACATCGCGCGGCGAAATATCACGCGGACTTGGCAGCGTACTTTTCCGCTCGCGAGTGCCGCCGGTCTTTCGAAGAATTCGCTCGGCCCGCTGCAAATCCGGCGACGATCGATGCCGCGGGGTACGAGTCCGGACCCCCTGCTTCGACGTCGAGGTTACAGGGAACCGCACGGCAGTGCGGTCTCTCTTTGTGTGTACCAGCCAGCGGTACAGCGTACAGGGTATAGCCGGGCACGCTCTATACTCGGCGAACTTAATTTCCCCAATTTCGACCGCGCTTCGTCGACCGCACGATGCAATTTATACCCCGAGCAGCAACCCCCTGCCGGCCACGGTGTGCCACGGTGTGCCACGGTGCGCCACGGCAATATCTCGGAAGGTTGTACGCCCCCATTTGGGACCCTCGGACCGTCCATCCTATGGATGTCGTTTCGCTGCAGCCGCACCGCAACGCGACTTTTCATCGACGAGTCGACGAAGCTAGCGGAGCTTACGCGATCGTGTTTGGATCGGGAGTCTCTCGGAACGTTCGCGGAAACGAGAAATCGTGGAAAGTCGCGGCAAGTTCGGCCTTGCTCGCGTAGATATTCCAAGTAGAAAATTAACGGTTGCGAGTTCCGCGAAGAGAAGACCGGGCTCGATTTTCGTGGAAACTGCGAGATCGGTCTCGGCGACAAGCTTTTATCGGGCCAGACCGAGTTACGAAGCTCGTCGGTAAACAAGGGCCGTCGGTTCGTTCGGATCTGATTAAGGGTTTACGGGGAAAGTAATATACTTAACGAGCCGAAGTACGTAATTACGCAATGGCGTGCTGGTAAAGTATACCCCTCTGTCTCGTGTGGTCGTTCGGTCCGCTTGGTTTGTTACGTGACGCTTTCTTTCCATCGGCATCGCGTCGATTCTTCTGCTCCACTCGTACCGTTGAGCCTCGCGAAATTGAAAGGGAAGTTTCAGGAAATCCGTGGTCGTTGGTCGTTCGCGCGACCAGATCTGCGACCGCGTTCCTCGAAAGGGTAAGAAAAACTTTGTATCGTCGGTGGCGTTCGCGACCTCCCAAACAGGAAAGCTCCGAGGGATAGGAAAAGAAGAGAAACCCGTGGCGAGAGATCGCTAAGCCTCTTAGCATATTTCGTCCAAGTTCGCCATTGTCATTGCGGCGTATATTTTTATTGTATTAATTATCCCATGATCCTCTTACGGGAGTTCGAATTAATTGGTTATTTTATAATGAGAGGGCAAAGGCTGGCGGAGGAACAAAGGGTACGAACGGGATGCGGGAGACTGTTTGGCTTAGCACCAACTTCCATGGTTCTTGGGTTCTTGGGTGCTTGGGTTCTCGGGTTCTCGGGTTCTCGGGACGTTGCGTGGGCTCCTCGAGTCGATTCCAGCCGTAACCTGTTCGCGTTCGGCCCGACCGATAGCGACCGCTCGGCGTTCCCAAGGTTGTTTTACCGGAGGATCGCGAACGGTCGGGAAAAACGATCTCTCGAAATTGTCGCGGGGCGAGGGAAAAGGTGAAAAGGTATCGAGCGCGACGCGCGTGAGCCGGCCGCGTTACGGCCTATCAGATTGTACGCAGCACGCTAATTAGATTATAACTAACGAACGTGGAATGCCTCGCGTGCGTGCGCCAGACAGAAACGACGTGGAAATCGGCTTTTTTCTTCGCTGGAAGGCTCCTAACGATCACGCCGTCGGATAACGCGTACCATTTTTTTCTCTTTCCTCTAGGGGAGCCCGGGAGTACTTAAAAACACCGGTGGCATAACTTTGGCCCGTATCGGAGTTACGTGATTCGCGAACCGTTCGCGTTCCGAGGGAATTTCGAAGGTCGCGCGACTTCTACGAGCTGGAAATTGAAAAGCAACGGATGCGAGCAGTTTTTGCCGCGCTCTAGCCAATTGGGGGCGACACGCCGGCAGGCTCGGGGCTCGGGGTGTGTTCCGAGGAACAGTCGGAGGGAGAGCGGAGAATTCGCCTGGTCTCTTGGCTCGGTCCGCGAGAGATCCTGGCCCGTGGTATATATACGCGTAGTTGCTATCAGATGGTAAGATAATGTAAACTTATGCGAGGCACGCCCGAAACCCCCCGCGCACCCCTCGTACGGCCAAGCACCAAAGTTTCCCGGGTTTAAATATATCACCTCTACCATTACGGTTTAACCATATGCTCCTGCGTCCCATCCTACTATCCCACTATCCCACTATCCCACTAGCATCCCCGTCCTATTCGGGCGTACGTCGCCCCTAGGCCACCCCCAACCTCCCTATCCCCCTCCCGCGCGACCCCACGCGACCCCGAACGACCCCTCAAGACCAACTTGCATCCGTTGCGGACCCGAGCGGATTTAGATACAGCTACCTCCTAGGTGGAAAAACTCGAGGACCAAGGGGTGGCTTTTCGTGCTTGGAAATTTCGACACCGCAAACTTTCTACGGCCCGATATTTCCACGTCCAGCCGAAAGAACGGCTCCTTTTCGCGCGAACGTGGCTAAACTTACGTTTTACGTTGCGCACTTTACGCGAACGAAAGTAAATCCGTTGCCGCGCAGCCCCGGGCGACCGAGCGGGAACCGGTACGAGCCGATGCTCACGTTTCCGTCCGCAAAAATATCTACGTGCCGGCAATACAAGTGTGTGATAACTCGACGAACGGTGGACGTTACGTTAGGTTGCCGGTGTTACGCGATCGTCGCGCAAAATTACACCCGGCTACGTTTACGTGACTAGCCCACACACGGCCGCGCTATCTCTCACACACGGATCACACGTAGGAGGGTTTCCGGAGCTAAGGCATTCCCTACGACGATTATCGTTCGCCCCGAATTGATCGTAATACAAAGATAAACGTTAATAACTCAATTCCCGCAGCGAGACGTGCTAATGGTACGTTCGCTCGGGTCGTATCATTCCGTATCGCTAACGCTGCCAGCTTCGTATTAACGAGTGCATCGCTGGAACGTTCGCGTTTCTCCGAGAAACGTTAACGACCTTTGATTTCACCCTAGCACCGAGAAACAAAGCGACACCGATCACACCGAGACCGAGCGACCTCTCGTCGCGTGTATGTAGCAACGCCTATCTCTCAACCCGCGTGTACCTGGAGGCCAGAGGCAGGGATCGTAAAGAACTCGCCGAAGCATCGAAGGGGCGAACGTAGGGAAACGAGGGACAAGCACGCTGTGGAGCCCGACGAGTCCGCGCGATAAAAAATAAATTAGACCGCAAAGGGAGAAGGGCAGCCGTGTTCCCTGGAAGAGATGAAATTAAGTCGTATCCTCGGCCCGTTCCGTCCCTCCGGTTCCGAAATGTTGCTCTCCCGCGTACGTGGTATTCCGAGTGGTAAATTAACCTCGAGGCTTCCACCTCGAGGCTTCCGCCTCCCGCCTCCCGCGGCGGTTTACGCGTACGTAAGCTTTCCACGGGTATATCTCTGCGGATCGGGGCGGTCCGGATCGCCTTCGCCTCCGAGACGACCTATCGTTTTTCCGGGTCATTAATCGGCTCTGGCACCGTCCGCGTCTCGAGAACGAGATACCTCCGACGGCCCTCGCTGCCGAGTCCTGATCGAATTTAATGGCAAACACGAACCGTCCGGGGGTATTCCCGCGATGTTTACACCGCGGTAATGGATTAACCACGCTCGAGCACCGCGAGATCGGCTCCGCTCGAGTCGAATCGAGTCGAATCGAGTCGAATCGAATCGAACACGGAATACGCGAGACAGTTTTCGGGAAATTCGAGAACCGGGTCACGGACGGCGGCGACTAGCAGCCGACGAGAATACGCAATTTAACCGTTAAATTGCCGCGGTAAATAACGGCCGACTTAAAAGTCTGGATCGCGGTTGGCCAACGCAAAGCACCGACGACTCAAAGGTAAAGGCGGACCGCCGGAGCGGACGCTACCGGCGAAATAATCGCGTCTTTTCTGTTTGCCGTCTCTGATCGTGCGCGGCAAGAATCCGCCCGAAATTGGCTTCGCCGGTCCACGGAATCCGCGACGTAGGCGTCGACCGCGCGTATACGTTCGTACACGGCCACGGTGTGTACATAGAGCGCCGCAGCTATCGCTCTTTAAGCGAAATACCGACGGTGAAACGCACCCGGAAATGCCCCGGATCGTTGCTATAAAAGACCGTACGTCGGATCGAATCGAATCGTGCCGGAATCGGAGCGAAAGATATTTTATTTTCCATCGATGCCAGAGAAAACCGAGGCATTTCGGGTATCGAAAATTTGCCTTTCGCGCCTCGCCGTCGTCGTTTAATTCCCAATTTGAACGAGCTGCCAGCACCACGAGCGATCGCTTTCGCCTCCATCCACCGTTTCTCTCGAACGAGTCCACCCCCTATCCACCCTCCGCCCGACGAACTTTGTGAGCGCAGATTGACGTAATCCCAGTTCAATGACGCACCGCCGGAGCACCGTATAACGTCGAAACCGCCGATCGCTCTGTTGCGGGTTGCGGTCGCTCGTTAAAATAAAACCACGATTTGTCGAGGCACCGCGTGATTGCTGCCGGGCCACTCGCCGTTAACTTGCATCGGCAAGGCTGCCTTCGCGCGACAAACTCCGACTCGAATCGAGTTCCGATCGAGTTGCCCGCTATCGACTCGCCCCGCGCAACCTGCCGCGACAAATTATCATGCGCGAACCGAACGGTGCCGCGTTTCGCCTTCGATCTTTTCCCGTATTTCGCTCGGCTCGACGTTCAATCGTCCCGCCGAACCGGCCTCCATTAAAAGATCGTAAAGCTAGGCCGCCGGTGAGACGGAAGGTGAGATGGAAGGCGAGACGGAAGGCGACGCGAAAGAAATCGCGATACCGCCAGGAGGTAAAAAGCGGCCCGTTTCCTCCGCGACCAGAGATTGCGAAACGGGGGAAACGAGAAATATGCTTGGCTCGCGTTTCTTCGCCGAGGCGCGAAGCCCCGCTGATGACCGTCTAACGACCAGTCGATAATAACTTGTTTTGGCTGGCTCGCAACCGGGTCGCTCGTTTTTCTCGACTAACGACCCCCGAAACAATCTAGCGAATTCTTGCGAATTTACGAGGCTTTTACGATCTTACGGTGATTGGAATACGCGTGCGTAGCAGTCCGGCCGAGTGGCAGCGAGGATTAACGTGCGATCGTCCGGTTGGACCGAAACCCAACGATACCGGAAAGTTTTGTCACCCTTTACGACAGGCTGGGTATATTTCTTGCGCGGCGAGTTCGCCAGACTCGGGCGGCACGTACGAGGGCGTGCTACGCCTGCGACCCATTCGGAATCCACCGTCCCGGGGAAATCCTTTAATTTAACGCTCGAAATTAGACATCTAGTCTTGGCAGGTTTTGCGCCAAGGGTACACGCGATGTGCCCGAATTTGGACACGAGTCAATTCCACCGTCTATCCTCCGCGCGTCCCGGAACGTGTCGCGTCTCGCCTCGTTTCTCCGGGCTCTCCCAAGTTTCTAGGCCTTTGCGTTCACTCGATCGGCGGTCTCGCGGCCTTCTTCGCGCCAGGGTTAACTTTGGTCCGGGTTTCGGCGGTGACCGTCGGTACCGCGGGTAGATCGCGAAACAGAATGGTGCGGGAAAAAGTGCCGCTGCGTCTTGGCAAATCGTTAATCCGAGAGAATGTAATTTCGCGGGGACGAGCAAGTGAATCGTACGCGACGAAAGCGGGCTGTAAAACTGCCGTATAAACCCGAAACGACGTTCCGTGAACCGTCACCGGACGTTTCCACGTGCCGGACAACAAAGGTCCGAACGACGCTTCGTCGAACAATGTTTTCACGTGTCCGGGCTTGATTGCATTACGTTTTACGACGTCACGGTCAAGCACGGACGACACGGCCCGAATCCTTGCGAAAGGTGAATTTTCAAAGTTCCTTGGCTTTCCATCGGCCATATACGTTCGTCGATACACGCCAGAAATTTCGCCGTTCGGAGATCGCGTCCAGCCCGAACGTTTCCGCTTCTCGCCGTCTCGGCTTCCGGTGTTGTTTTCGATTTCGAATCGCGAGAACTCGGACGCGTAGAAAACAAACCCTGATTAGATCTTCTCGTAGGAAAGTTGGAAAGTTTATTTAACAAGAGCTTCTTAAAGTTCCGCAGCCCGTTTTCCAAAGCAGCGGCTTCCAATTTCCGAGCGTGCGACGCGGCTCGGGCGAAATAATAAAAATAACTCGGGGTTCCACCCTGTGTTCCAGGGTTCATCGTTCTCGATCGAAGGGCAAACTTTCGTCGTACGTTACGGACGTGCGATGGCCCAGGCGAGGGACTCCGGGACGCGCATATGGCGGAGCGTCCGAGCGCGCCTGGTGAATGGGAATTGCGCGAAATCAGGAACAGGTTGTTAAAATCGCGCGCGTTTAAGTGCCGCGGCCGTGCTCGGGCGAGCGACACCCCGGGCGACGCGTCCCGCCCGTCCCCGTGGAACGGATATTTCCCTAAATTAAATTTTCCCGAATCGTCCTATTTTTCTCCGCTCGGAGCGGCAACGGTTCGGTCTCGCTCGCCGCGGTAGCCTGCCGGCAGGAGCGTTCTTTCGATTTTACGTTTACGTTTCTCGAGTCGAACGGCATCTCTCGGAGTCTCCCATAGTCGATCCGCGGTCTACCGAAATTCTCTCCCACCGACCGTGTACCCCAGAATCCCGAATATTCGATGCGTCACCGGAAACGGCGAGCGAAGGGAGGCGGGTGTTCGAGGGTAGGGGCTTGAAATTCTACGCAAGGCGGTCTAATTCCTCGGCATTCGACGCGTCTCAAGAATTCTCCGATGCCGAAGATCGCTTCGTTCGCGCCCGTTTTCACGACGGGCCAAGTCCGACGAAAAGTGCCCGACCGTTTGCGCGACTTTCACGAATATACCTCCGCAACGTCTGACACGCGGACCTTGAAAAGGGCGGTGGTATCGGCGAATCTCGCCTCGACTAGACGTTTCGCGCTTCTGCTCCTTCGCAATATACGTACACTTTACGAGGACGGTCGCGCGGGGGAGGGCCTCGACCGAGAGAAGGTCCGCCGAAATTTTGCATGGCCATAATCTCGAGCAATTATTCATATTTTATGACGGTGTATAATTGACGCCGTAAAACGTCCATTAGTTACCCTTCCAATTCTACGCCCGCCCCCGCTCTCCACCCTTCTCGTTCTCGACGCACTCTCCTCCTCCGGTATATCCCAGACGATTTTCCAACCTCCCAGGCCAGCTCTATCGATTCGGCTCGATTCCGGTTTTCCCTTCGCCAAAGGGAAACGGCAAAACTCTCGGAGGCTCGCGTTTCCGCGGCGAAAATTACGCTGCGAGATTAGCCGAATCTCCCGCGGGATACCGCTCCGAGACGACCGAGTCGTATTTAACGCGAACGAAATTCAGATTTCGCGCCGGTCAAGTTCGCGCCGGCTACGCGACTTTCGCGAACGAACGGTTCTACTCGACGGACCCTCGATTAATATCCTCTTCTGCCAACCGACTTTCCCCCCTCCGTCCCTACTAATCTCCTTGCTTGCCTCGTCTCTCTCCTTCTACCTGTCTTTCTCCTTCTCTTCCTCTTCCGCTTCCTCGCCTCCGCTCCTGCTCTTCGCGTCGCAGGAAAGCTATTAATCATGCTGCAGCCAACGGCAAGTTGCCGCACCTACCGATAACGTTTTTACCGTCCAAGTATTACCGGCCTTTGGTCCTGGCATACTTACGATACGTACGGCTCGCCTCCCTTCCCGCCCGCTTTAGAGCAAAAGAACGCGTTCCGTAAACCAGCCAGCTAGCCAGCCAGCTAGCCAGCCAGCTAGCACGGGAACGCTTCAAAGTACAGAAATATCCAATTTCAAAACTTTCCGCCGCGGCTATTCGAAGCTGCACGATGCGTCGGAGCGCGGAGATTTCGACGAGGAGGAATTCCCCTTGATAAACGTAAAGGGAGGAACGAACGGCGAGAGAAAACAGGTACATCTCGAGAAACCAGACCGATACCGAGCGGTAACGACGACACGGTAGATCGAATCGGTTCTCGGGGCAGATAGCGAGCCGTTTCTGCGGCTGACATCGGTATCATTAGCTCTCATTAATCACGCGCGAGCCCCCGAAGAAGAGGAAGCCAAGATCTTGGCTCGCCATTAGTCAAGAACTTGATTGGTAATCGACGAAACTTCTGATCCGTAACCAACAACGAACCATTAATTAACTTGTAAATTGCCGGATCCGTTATTGTCTCGCGACGGTTATCGATCAACGTGTCCATCCGCCGGACCACGGCTCGACACGAATCGGATCCAGCCTGGAAGCTTGCCACGGCGCATCCTCCAACGAGAGTTCTCGGGAGAAGGCGTCCCCGCGGACAGACGGAAATTTTCCTTTCCTTCCGTCGCCAGAACTCCGGTCAGCCAGGACAATATTAATCGGCATCGAATGCAGTCCCTTCCGGCTGTTATACCCGTAGCGTGACTCACGGTGCCACGAGGATACCCCATTCATATTTAATCTCTTCGTGTTCGTACGCGTTTTGACCGGTGATTACCGTCGGGGCTCAGCCGTCTCTCTCGCTCTCGCTCGGCCGTTATCATATATCTCGTTATCGTATTTGTTCAGGTAGCAGTTTGCCTGCACGCGGAATGTGACGCGCGAGCCCGATGCGACCGGACTTTAAATTACGAACGTCAGAAACGCGAGGAGGTCTGGGTTAGGTCTATGCGCCCGTGTGTGTGTGTGTGTGTGTGTGTGTGTATCCGTGGGTGAGCGCGCGGGCGTCCAGCTTAATCCTGAAATACAGCGGAGTCGACGTGCCGGTCCACGCTCGGATACGTCCAGGTTGATACGTCCCCGGATCGTAAATTACATTAATCCGTATCGAATTTCGGTTCTACGTTTCTGCAGGGTGGAAGAAAACGTGATCGAAAGTTCGACGTGGTCTTTTCTTTCTTTCCCATTGGTCTGCAGCTCGGTTAAAGGGACGGGGCAGGAGCTGCCGGTCCGGTTTCGATTATCGGTTTGACGGTGAAAAATGAGTCTTGCTAATCAAACGATAACGATAACCCGACCCCGGATAAGGAAAGTTTGTTTTAAAATTCATTAAACCGCATACCGCGTCAACGGGTTTTTCTTATCCCCTCTGCCCCCCTCCCCCTCCCGGTGGAAGGTCGTAAATCGTAACGAGGCCAGGAGGGACGAGATAATTACGTGGAAAAATCTTGACGGGAATTACCACCTCTGCCTCCGGAGCGAAGACTTCCCGTTGGAAGGGGTGTGGAAACAGAAATTGGTGGAGTAAGAGGAATCTAAAAAAGAAACCGAGAGAGGGAGAGAGAAAAAAAGAAATCGAGTTCGTTATCGTAGCCCCGTGAATATCGGAATTATTAAAATCTCTTTCTCTTCCTCTCCCGGTCTTCCTTTCTTCTTTTTCCGCGATCCACTTTAATTTACGAGCACGGAAGCGAAACGGGTCCAGGCATTAACGTTACTCATTCTGTATTCTCAACATCGACGTCATAATTCACGATGATAAATTCGCGTTAGCATCGAACGTGCGCTTTAACACACCGCGTCCTCGCTTTTTCCGGACAACGAAGGAGAAACTTGAGAACGGCTCGTCGTCTCCGAGGGGAATTCCAGAAGCGTATTTTCTTACAAATGGAAAACTCGGCGCGCCTTTAATCCCGCGTGATGCGGGATGAACGATTCTTCTCCACGCTCCCCCCCGCCCCCGCCCCCGACCGCTCCCCTACCCGCGCGGGGTCTCTTGCCTCCAAGGATCGTTTCGCGATTCCCTTCTCTTAGCTGAATCTTCCGGCCGTCGAGCAACGCGGAAGAAAAACAGTTCTGGAGAGAGCGCGGAGAAATGATGAAACGAAAGGGACCAAGATTACGCTCCGGTTACACCGCCGAACCATCAGCCAAGCCGCGACCGTTCCCACCGCCGAAACTTACGCCACGTCGTATCCCGCGACCGAAAAGAAAACGTCCACGGGACTGTAAATCGTCGAAACGCTACGTTATCCGAGACGTATCCGATGTTTCGATTTAGATTATCCTGACCCGCGTGAATTATCGCAAAAAGATCTCGTCTCTCCCGATGGGGGGAAAAGTTGTCCCATCGAAGGACGAAAGTTAATCGGCGTTTCAACCAGGAGGGTTTACGAGTCTCGCGACGAGAATAAAAAAAAAAGGAGGAGAGAAAGAGCGAAAAAAGAACAGCAGGAAACAGGGAAGATACGAGAAAGGAGGAGAAAAAACGACGGGAAAACGAGTAGCCGGTTCGTCGACCCAAGGCGAGTAAACAGAATTTCGAAAGAACGCGAATTTCCATTTCTATCTACCCGGACGTAAGATCTCTGGCAGCGTCAAGTACACGAATAGACACCGTAACAGGATCACCGTCGTCGCGATATAAATGTAAATGGTAGACGGAAGCGTCGCGGAAGGATCGGCAGAGAGTATACCCTGTATAGATCGAAGGAAAGCGGGAAAGCGGGAAAGCGGGAAAGCAGGAAAGCAAGGGGGACAGGAAAGGGTTGCCGTTCGTGGAAGATGCAGGGCGAGGGATCCAGTTTCCCTGCTGTTCCCTCTTATTAAAATATCTAACGTGATTACTGCAGACTTGGCAACTATAATAGACTGACTCGAAGTCGAGTTTACGGAGGTTCGGTTCGCCTCGGCATCTGCCGTTGTTGCTACAGGGCTGCCGTCCCTTCCTTCCTTCCTTCCTGCCGTCCTTCCTGAACGCCCACGCCCGCCTTCCAAGCCCTGTCCGTCAATTTCCATCCCCGCCGATCGAGCCGATCCCGATAACACGGCTGAAAAGCAGCCTGCTTCCATGCGCGAGATTTCCCTTACGGAAACGCGTGTGCTCGACGACCTAAGCGATTAGCAGCGCGGCCGCGGTCACTTTTGCGCGATCGAAACGATTTCTACGCTACGAAATTGCATCTGTTCGCGGACGAGACGCGAGCGAAACGCCCTTAGCCTTATCCCAGGTTTAAAAGGCGCAAAGTCCTCGATACCGGCTCGAAATCGTCCGGAAGTTTCGTAGTCGCGAGGGACGCCGTCGAGCATTGAATATTTATGAAAGCGGTCCCGATAAGAGAAGCGGCACCGGCACCGGCACCGGCACCGGCTCCGGAGTAGCGGAGAGAAAAACCGGAGCGAAAGAGAGAGAATAATTGTCGGTCGGGTTTTCGATTCACGATTAGCGGAAGAGATAGGATAAAAAGGGAAAAGGGAAGAAATTCGTTTGTACGGACGTGGGGTACGGAGGGAAAGAGAGGACGGAGGAAAAGAGAGAATCAGTGGGTGTATCGCGAGTAAAATTAGCTGGTATTCAATTTCTCCGTCGGGGGTGCGTCGGCGGGGTCCAAACCAGGCAGCAGCCAGGCACTTGAGCCGACACCGGGTACATCGTTCGGCGCCACCCCAAGGCGTCTCATAATTAAATTCGCCCGAATTTACCCCACTCCGACCATTGTCCCGTAACAAGCTATTGTGTCGGTCGACGCTACTGTCACACCGTGCTAAACTTTCCGCTTGAATTTTCGCGAGCGGATTCCCTGTCGCCTTCCCGAGTTTCCTTTACCGTTCGCCGCCGTCTCTCTCGCGAGCGTTCGACCCTTCTCTTTCGCGGCATCCTGCTCGGCCCGCGTTCCTTCCGAGAGGCTCGCGCGACCGCCCGCGACACGCAAACTTGAAATCTTTCGGGTAAACTTGGCCGCGGTAGGAATTTCCAAATCCAAAAAGACTATTGCGCGGAGAGAAATCGATAACGATACCGGCAAATAGAAGCCCGAGTGTCCGCAGTCTCGGGATTGGCGCGTGATCAACGAAACAAAGGGTTTCCACGGCGGTACCGCCGCCGAGAGAATTTAAGAGTACCGTCTCTCTACACGTGCGGATGCGGAGGGGTGGCTGGGTCAGATTTATACCCGATAGGCAATTGTTTTCTCGGAACGCGGCAGACTCGTCGGACGGTGGAGCCGAGCACGACACATCCACGTACCCACACGGATGCGAGCCGGATCGCGCCCACCTTACCGGGACTCGGCTAAATTATGTCCGTCTAATCGAATCGACGCCGACGCCAAAGATTTATATCCGAGCGTATTGCCGCCGCGCCACGCCACCGGCCTACCGGTTCTCACCCTCTCTACCGTTCGTCGCGTCCCAACCCGCAGCGGACGTTCTCGTCGAAACACGATTCGTCCGGCGAAAACTTTTTGAAAAATCGTCCGGGCCGCGCTCCTCCGGTTTAATATCGGATATCGGCCTCGTCCTGGCCCGCTCCTCCGCTCCAGCCCCAACGTTTAAGCTCGATCGCCAGACAAACTTTGATCCTTGCCGGGTGTGCTCCCGCCTATGCATGTATATCGGACGAACGTGAGAACCATGCTTCGGACTTTCACGAGACTCCAGCGCTGTTTGTTCGTTTTACCATACGGTCTGCGATCGCATCGCCACGGAGGTTGGAAAGTAATATCCTAAATACCGAAGAGTTGGCAGACGTTTGGGGGTGGGGGGTCGTTCGAACGTTATCGTTCGGCCGGTTGATAGCGAGAGATATACTTGCGAGCAGGAATGGGAAGGAACGGGGAAGCTGCCGGACCGGCCCAAGATATGCGTTAGGGTGTTCCATTGTCCTGAGAAACTCGGGATTGCGACGCTTACAATACGACGATTGTTTCTACCCTTGGCGTGCCGAACGGGCTGCCACCTCCGCCACCTTTTACCCCCGTCGCTGCCCCACCCATTCTTCAGTCGCGAAAACTATGACGTTTCAAGGTGAAATTTTGCTATAAGCCTCGGACGGCGGAAAGTATCTTCCAACAGCGGTCTGGCTCGAAATCGAAGGCTACGGCGGACAGCTGGGAAAAAGCAAAGACACGCGCGCGCGCTACGGAGAGGGAGAGGGGAGTAGCTTTGATAGGAAAATAATATTTCGCAGCACGCGTGGAAAGCAGCCGGGCCAAAGTCGGAGATAAACGGAGCCGCGATTTAAATGGGAAACGAAGCGAACGCGCCGAAGGAAATCGTTGTAAAATTTTCCTTAACCGAGCAGAAGTTTTTATCTCTGGAAAGCGGAGCGTGAGACTCGAAATACGGAGTTAACCGTGCCAGGCGGTGCTCGGTGGCGGCCGACGCGGAGGATCCGACGAGGATCCGACGAGGATCCGACGAGGATTCGTGAAGGATCCGAGGAGAGCGGGCACGCGTCGGGGTTGATTTTATCGAAACTCCGCGAACCGCGAACCGCGAACCGCGCCACCAGCCTTCTAGGCTGCTCGATTTTAATTTCATTAATCGCCGGACACCGTTCGAGCGTTTCCACGACGTCCTTGAGGCGCGTTATCAATCGAAACGGCGGCGGCGAGGTCAAAGGCGATTAGGCCGAGTAGAATCGAAGCGAAAAGGTGGGAAGGCGGAATCTACGAAGAGAAGGCACGAGGTCGACGGCGCGGCGGCTCCCCCCTTTTGACAGTTTCGTCTGTGACGGATGGTATCGCACGCGAGAGCGTACCTTGAAAACATCGTCGAGTGACAGGCCACCGTTCGTCGTCCCTCCCCGCTGTTACGCTCCGCTTGCGGGCTACACCCATGGCGCGTGCTTGTTCGTGGTTGTGTGTGCGCGCGACCAGTAGCCATTAGTAAGATTGCTACCCCACCGATGAAGCTACATTATATAATAGAGCTGGCCCCTCGATCGCGCTTAATGAAATTGCTTAGAAAACAAGCCTGCTTTGGGACGAATTAAACACGGGCGAACCTCGCGTACGTTAACTGGAAACGGATCGCCGATGCTCTCTCTTTCGAATATTTCCACGACGAATCTAGGCGAATCTGCGGGTAATGCGAGATACGAGAAGAGCTACAAGTTTCCTTAAAGAAAACGACGTCGTAAAGTCTCGTCGAACCAGCAGCGAACTCTGCAACGGAATCCCCGCTTTCATCGTTGCTCTGTATTTCTCGCAGTTTCCGTGGGTCGCGGAACCCCGGTATTTCGCTAGGTCGATGTTTCGCAAAGAGAAGAAGAATCCTTAAGTGTCTGGTTTTAGTAGCTCGTCTCGCTGCCGCGGCTGCGCCTCGTTTCGCAGGGTTATGAGTTTGCTCCGAGGGTCCCGGGGCAAAGGGTAAGCTTAATTCGAGCCAAGTGCGGTGAAAATATCGAACCGAACCGAACGCGTAACCGTTCCGAGAAGGAGCGCGCGATAAAACTGCGCGTTAACGTCCGATTCCATGGGTTGCGTACTTTTCGAATTAATTTCGCCGCGAAAAGTGGAAAGCGGTACGTTTTCTCGCACGTTTCCGCCGACATCGGGGAATCGCGACACGTTCGACGGTAAATCTGGCGACATCCCGGCAACGATTTCATAGGTAGAATCTAAACATGATTCACGAGAGGGGCAGATTTAGACGAAGCTTTTCGCAAAGCGCCCTCCGCGCCGGACGGAGCGCGGGGTCTTAGCACGGTCTTTCCTCTGCCTCTCTCTTCGTCTCTCATAACTATCCGGAGGATAAGTTTGGCCTGTGGCCAGCCTCGGCGTACCACCACGGGGGACTGCTCTAGATCTTTCCGCCGGCGGGAACCAACGGGAACCACCGGGAACCAACGGAACAGGTAACACAGACTCGAGTATTTACGGTCATTTTTACGGCCAACTCTGCCCCTCCATATAATTGCCGCGGTCTAGCAGGGCTTTAAGAGGTCCATGCTTCGCGCTGGGATTGCGAGTCCGGATGCACGGGATGCCCCGTTCCTACGGCGTCGAATCGGCAAACGCGTCCGTTCTTTCGCGACGACCGTTATCGATCGGAAGTATGTACTCACGCGTCGAAACGCAGGAAAAGCCGTCCGTTCGACAGGTAAGTCGAGAGCCAACCGACGCGTCGCGACGGCGGATTCTCGGGGTGGATTTAAGAGAGAAACGGAAAATATCGCCTTCCCTCGCCAATAATCTCCCACGGCCAGTCCCAGGGATATAAATGTGAATTAACCCTTTAGCAAACCGAGACCAATGGAGAGAGGACACCGGAGATTTTTCCCGAGAGATACCGAACGAACGATGGAGGGCTCGAAAACTCGCCTTCCTTTCCAGCTAAGTGATACGAATGCTTCCGAGGATTCCGTGCTCTCCTTTAAACTATATTTAATGCGAGGACGCCACCGCCGTCCGTGGGTGTACGTACCCCGGCGCAGCTTTCCCGACGACCGCGCGACTCGTCTTCAAAGCTGACAAATCTCCAAGGCCGTCCGGAAGAAAGTAAACGACTCGCGGCTTCGAGACGCGCTAGAACGCTCGACGGAAAAGTTGGCAACGGCGTTTCTTCCTTGCGCTACGTTTCGCGAACGGGCCACCGACAGCCTCGAGTAGTAAAGGCCTTGTCGTCGAAACGCCGAGTGGCTGCGAGCAGCCGCGTTACAGGCTAGCGAACCAACCTGGCTTTGCATTCTGCCCCGTAATGTACTCTGATGTGGTCTGCTGGGACCGGGTAGAGACGTAGATGCCCGGGATCCAGAGGATCCAGGATCTCGGTCTCTGTTCTAACGGAGTACCTTATCTGCGGATGCATGTTGCTAGGTAGGTAGATACTCTCTGTGAAATGCATCCACGCGTTCTCCTCTCCGTCCGTACAATGGAAACGAAGACCGTACACGTGTGTGGCCTACAGTCCGTCTCACTCGCGCGCTCCGGTACACCGTACATCTCTGTCAGGCTGCTGCGTAAATACCACAGTAGTATAATACCGAGCTGCACGGTAGAGCTTGCGGTACCCGGAGTCTATTATGGTCGTTCTCATCAACGCTCTATCCCATGATCCACGCGACCTCACGCGACCTCTCGCGATCAATCGGCACGCTCGAAAATCAAGCCCCGATTCGAGCAACCAACGGCTCTAAAACAGCAACGAAATGGCTGATCCAAGACCAGCGAATGGACTTTCGAGCGATCTCCGCCCGAGTCGCCTTCATTCTCATTCGCTCCGTTCGTTATTTTAATCGATCGCACGATCCTTTGAGAGGAATTCGATCGGTCGTTTATCCGGTGCCGTTCGATCGATCTGGAAGATTCGGTCGTTCGTTTGGAAGAAAGGCGGAGGGAAAAATGTAATTTAAAAGCCGATTCCGTGTTCCCGGAGCGTTATCGAGCCGCTATCGAGACGGAAGAGGCGCGTAAGAATAGGAAATCTGGCGAACGCGGCTGGATCGCGATCGAATTCCATCGGCGGACGATCACGAAGGAATTCGTTGTCATAAACTCCGACTCTGGCACTCGCGTCGAAGAGGGGTGGTGTCGCGTCGCTAAAACGGTAGATCGACGTTTTTGAAAACCGGCACTGACGTAAGACGAGCTAGTGGCATTCGGGTGACGAGCACTTCTCCCCGGCTCTCGTTGCGGCGTCCGGATATTTTCCTGGTCTTCCATCTCGAGCAAGAGGAGCAGAGGAAATCAGACGGCGTATCGCGAACGATCGATACGAGACACCGAATATCCCGGATGTCTCGTAATACAATTTTCCGAGTGAATTTTTCGTGGATACTCGTTCGTTTGATACGCGTCTCATCGTCAGCATTGTCGGGTCCCGGACAGAAAATTCTGATTCGGTCGTGAACTCGTACGTTATACGGCTTCCCCGTCGAGCTATTTCCAGGTCGGCATACCGTGGACCGATAACGAAGTGCTCTCTCTCCGTACGCCAGTCTCAGCCGGACGAATAGCACCAAGGAACCACCTTGGTCAGCGCTCGGGCGAAAATGCTCCAAGACGTTCCCGCAGATTTCAAGTCTCTGCTTTTTTCCCCTTGGGGTTTTTTTTTTAACGGCCGCATCGTCGTCAGCAGTTGTCGGACGACGTGTCGAAGACCCGGAGAAAACAATTTAAAGTACAATACGCTCCGGGCAGAGTTATACGGCTTCGTTACGTTTTACGATTTCGCCCGGGTAGGGGCAGCGAGCGGTGGCTGGCTGGCCGGCTGATATCGCTCTCGCTATTGGCTATTTATTAAAAGCGAGAAATACCTATAGAGGAGCGTCGTATCTACTCCGTGGAGAGCTTTAAGGACACACGGTGCGGTTTCGCAAACACCGGCAGATATCGTCGTTTACGCTTGCCGTTCCCTCGAGCCATATTCCGGCCACGTTTAAGGACCCCGAGTCTAATAACGAAGTTACGTTTCGGGATTTAAGACGCTCTTAGCCGGTCGGGCGACCCACGCCGGATAAAACCTATCGAAATAATGCAAATATCTTCCGCGCGTCCCTCGTTTACGGACGTCCGACTCGCTCGAGCATCCCCCCACCCCCCAATCTTCCTCCTCCTCCTCCTGCTTCTCCTGCCCAACGGTCTTTGGAATCGGATAGCGGGGCATCGATACGATCCCTGGCATCGGGCGTAACGAACCAGGTGATAATCACTGGATATCCACCGCTTTGGTCGGACGACGGCGAGAACAAACGATTCCCCGACACAAGGATTAGCCGGTCGAAACGTCCACGGGTCTTGGAATCGATTCGACCAGAGATAATCGTCGATAATTATCGTAGCCTCGAGCGCGCAGCCAATTACATAAAAATAAAACGCGATGTAAAGAAACACCGAATACCCGATACGATTCGTTTGTCGGTGTGTCGCGCGTATACCGTCCCGCTATTCAATTAATTCGCGTATATGTAACGTTCGATCCTTTTACCCCGTGTCCAGCGATCGATGAACCATTCTTTTTCTTTCGCGTTCTCTGCGATACGGTTAATTCCCGTTGGACCAATGGAAAAATTCTTCGATACCGAAATCCTTTAATCGCGGATAACACGCTGCAGAACGTTTTTCCATATTATCGCCGGATATAATTGCGAGCGCGCCGGGGGAGCCCGTTTCACGGCGACCCTAAAATTCTGTACAAAACCGGGCGCAGCCGTTGCGCGATAGACATTGGAATAATTTGACTGGAAAACTAACGGCATTTACGTGGAACAGGGAAGATGAGTCAGCAGCTGCCTAGTCGGTCGAAGCTGCCTCGCGTGAGCTTCGAGGCCCGAACAAAAAGACGAACACGGAATAAGGGGACAAGATGAAACGAACCCGTGAGAAGTGACTGGCATATCGTCGAGGAACTTTTAATATCTTCCACGCCGTTTCCGATACGGTACGTCCGTTCGCTATGACTGACTTATATCGCATTTCCACCCATCTTTTTTTTCCGTCACGACTTATCTCTTATCTCTTATCTCTCTTTGTCGCGTCTATCGCACCTTCCCTCTACTTTTCAGCCCCTCGCAGACTCTGGTTTTCGATCGAATTCAGCTGCACCTCGCGAGGCGGCCTCGTGTCATCAAGATAATTCGCGTGACTCAAAGTAGCCGCGTATCGATACGTCCATGCGACGTGCTTCCCGGTTTGTTGATCGACGGTGCGGCTAATTAATGGCTCGATGGTTCTATTCGTCGGCGGAACAGTCGGTCCAACAGCGATCGATAGGATTGCTCGGCCGCGACGGTAGATCCGCTTCACCGATAGTTGATAATTTGACGATCGGCGGAAGAAATATTTGTTTCGACGTCGGGCGGAACAATCTGGAACGATACCACGTTCTCGGTCCGTCTCCCAGTCCAGAAAATACGTATTCGCGGAAAGTTCAAGTAGCGACTACTCTCTTCGATTCCCCGCGTACTTTAATTTTCGTATAAACGGTGGCGATACGCCCCGGCCGGCACGGCCCATCGGACGACCCCATCAGCCCTCCCCGGGCAGCCAGGTGGTCGGGCTTCCGGTTTCAATATTTCAACCACTTATCGTTCACGTTTCTGCGAATGCGAGTGCGCCACTGCAGAGAGGGGGAGAGAGAACAAGGAAGATGTCAAAGGTCGGAGTCACGTGTGGCCACTGGTTTCGAAACGATACGATCGTACATATCGAAAGATTTTCAACGTCGTTAAATCAGAAACTAGTTTCATTGAAATTCGAATTATCTGACAAGTTCAATGTCCGATGACTTATGGACGGCATTCGAGTGCGGCTCTCTCCGGAGCCACGAGAGAGGAGAGCGGCACGGAGGAGGAGGAGGAGGAGGAGGAGGAGGAGGAGGAGGAGGAGGAGGAGGAGGAGGAGGAGGAGGAGGAGGAGGAGGAGGAGGAGGAGGAAGAGGTTGCAGTTCGCCGGAGGTAAGGGGGATCGACCGCGCCCGCGTTCCCAAGCCCGCTCGGTATAATAGTCGCATTTATATCATCTCCGCCCGACGGTTTTGACTTTATAATTTAATGTGGAAACCCTCGACCGCGCCCCTCCCAACCTCCGCACTCGAAAGGGTTGCGAGGAGTAGCGAGCACCTCCAGAGCTACCGGTACGATGAATTATGTGAAAAGTATCTGATTTTCCGGACCCGCCTCCGGCCCTGAACCGTTAAAGTGACACGTTCTACTTAACGTGTCGCGCGATTGCGAATTTTCACTCGGGATAACGAAACTCGATGTACTTTCGAGGCGAACCCTGGGCAATCAACGAGAGAAAGTCGAGTCCACGATGGCAAACGGGAGCGTGGCAAACAGTCGAGAATTCGCCAAAGCTATCGTCTTAAAGCGATTAATGGAAAACAGGTCGCGCGTGTCCATACGTACGTACATATATGTCGAGCATATTTGTCGATCGTACATACGAGTGTCTATAGCCCGCGTCGATGACGTTCACCGGGTGGATGCATACCCCCGTTCGTCGCGGGCGTCGCATTGACATGTAACTGCAAATGGTTAATCATCGTTTTCGCAGACGGCTATCGAGCCCTGCGGGTCCGTTCTTTAAAGTGACCGACACCAACGATAAATCGGCCGCGGCTGCATAAACGCGTGGTGGCTCGATTTTTCGAAAATCGTTTCCACGTTTATCATGGTCGGAGCTTGTGAAACGGCCCACAGCGGCCGACGTTCGGTTTCGTCGTCGACGGGCCGCGTAACGTGGCTGCAACGCTCGCGGTAACTGTAACTGTAACCGTAACTGTAACTGTAACTGTGACTGTGACTGTAACTGCACCGGTAACGTAACGAACGCGCGTGTACCACCGGAGGACTTATAATTCTCCTATGACAACACCGAATAAACGGTGCATCCGGATTCTCTCCCTCGACGACCACAAAACACTCGCGCGGTTGAGAGCTACTAAATTGCGGCTGTCGCGCGAAATGCGCGATGCGCGAACAAACCCCGTCGGGGGCGAGACAAAGAAAAACAACCGAGACAGTGGTTTCTTTCGCGTCGGCGTTATCGTTACCCAAGAATCTCGCGTGTTTCCCACCCCGTGGATAGTTTCGTCGCCCTGCATTGCTCTCTTTCTTTCACCGTCATTTCTCACGCGCCGTCCCACGCTCGATCTGGCACCGATCGAACCGTTCTATCCGCTTGGAAGCGATCGGTTCGCCAACAACGTCCCGTACGTCGAATCGGTCGCACCGACGATCGTTCCGCGTCTCCGCGAGGGGAGTCGAGGCTGTCCCGGGACGCTCGGACGTTCCTTCGACGCGTGAAAAGGCATCTATTAACCTTGAGGACCCTCTCGAGAGGGGCACCCCTTCGTTCGTATCGCCGTCCCTTTTTTTCGATCGCGAGCCGGCGTGGCGTGGCCTCGGTCGTGCCTCGGTCGTGCCTCGATCGTGCCTCGGTCGGCGAGCAACCGTGGTTCGACCTCATCAAGATATTAATTTCTTAGTCACTTAACTGCACGCGACGTACAAACGCGTCTATTGATTTTCCCCAGACACCCCTCCTTAAACGACCCTCCGCGCCAAACCTCGGCCCTCTGGCTGCACCCTTCTCACCCCACCGCGCTTGCCCCCCTCGCTGCCTCTTCTGTTTGAACCCCCCCGCGTGACAGGGACCCGCCCCGTTTCGCCGGATGCCATCTCCTTCCCCGTCCACGGAGAAAGAGCGCTTTCTTTCGTTCTCTCTCCCTCTGTCCGTCTATTTTCTTGCATTCTTTGAGAGGCGGGAAGACCCGCGCGTGTCCTATGCAATTCAATTACTGTAATGTGACTCCGCGAGACGACACCGTCTTCCAGCATTCCTCCGAGGGCCTGCCGGCTATGAAACTTCCTTGTCGCTCGCCCTCTGTTCTCCAACTCCCATCTCCGTCAATTTATAATAGATTTCAGCGAAATAAAGAAGCAAAACCTGCCGGGCAGGGCGGACCAGGGGAATCGAAGGAATGAGCAACGACGAGAACGTCAGCCGGCGAGTGTCCGAAACGGGGCCATGTCCTCGCGAATATTACAGGCCGCGTACACGCGTAATCTCTTGGAAATCCATATACGGCAGCCACGTACGTTCGTAATTCCGAGGCTAGGTGCCGACAATTTTAAACCGCTCGGTTTTCTTCGCAACGAATCTAACGCTGTTTCGTTTCTCGCGCAAACGATCGTTTTGATTTCACTGGTCGGAAGAAGATAGAATCGACTGCTATCGATTTCTCTAATTGCGTGCACCGTCCCTTTCCGTCTTGCCTCTACAGCGGAAACTACAAGTTCCACCAGGAGTTGAACGAATAAATCGCTTTATTTCCATCGTAATTGCTACCCTGGCGTTTAACTTTTCTTACACCGGCCGAGAATTTTCGTGCGGAACGCCGCCGTAACGTTTCGCGATGGAAAGTACCTGCCCCTCGAAGATTCCCCCGCGAATCTTCTCTCTCTCTCTCTCGACTTCCATTCCGACTACTCGAGGACTCGGTAACGTTTCTCGTCGAATACTTTGTTCCGCGATTACGGTCGAAGAATCGTTTCATCGATTAATCTCGCGCGTGAACCGCGACACGTCGGCAAATTACGATACAAGAATACCAGCGGAGGGAGAGTAAGACGGGACAGCGTTCGTTTGCCCGACAGAAACAACTTTCAAACGAGTTTCGACGTCGATATTCAAGCTCGAATAGCACCGAATTTCGGTAATATCGCGGGTTCGTCCGAAAGGTCTGCTCACTCGGCAGAGTGGCATTCGACGGTGAAACGGAGGCTCTGCGAAAACCGGCACGAAAAAAAGAGAGAGAAACCCGTTGATTCCGCCTGTTCGAAGTAGTAGACACGTCACGGTAAGAAATAGCGTGTCGGCTAAAACCACACCGTTTCTACGAAAGGGGCTCGTGATTGCGGGGAACGACTCTTGAATTTGATTGTGTAATACAAGCGAACTACGAGGCGAAGGGTTGCCCGTGCCGGTGGTGGGAAGGGCAAAATACAAGAGGTATTCGTAAGGGAGAAACAGAGACGGCGGGAGAAACGGGCAAGGGAGAAAGAGAGGTCGGAAAGAAGGAGCGAGGTGTGTCGCAAGCACGGAAAGGAATGGAAAAAGTGGAGATGTAATGGCATAGAATCTTGCAGGTGTCGACGATTCTTCTTCCCTTTTTATTGCGGCGCCGATTTGAGAAGTTTTAATACTTGATGGAGCGAACCGCTGCCGTGCCGGCGCGGCGTACTCGAGATTTTCGTGCCGCCGGGAGATCTCGCAAGGGTATTCGCACCCCGACATCCTCGCGAACCTAACCATTCTTCGCTGAACCACACCGACCCTGCTGTCTCGATTCTTTTCTTCCGCGTACGTTTCTTCGAGTCTCCTCTCCCGCCGCGGGCGCGCACATCCAAACCGGAGCAACGAGCAGCGAGAGCTTTGTTACGCGCCTCTGCGATTTTCCTGTCTCGCGAATTTTCCCCAGACTCTGCAAAAAATTCTCCTCAAGGCGCGCATCGACGAACGTTATTAACCCAGGTACGCCGAACGAACGTGTTCCTATTTCGCTTCGGTTCGCAAAAAGCTATAAATATTTGCCCGGTGGAAACTGGCTAAATTGCGCCGGCGGGTCGGAGCCCGATGCGCTACGTATGTTGCTCGATTAACGATGAACCAGTTAATTATCGCGATATCACGGGCCCGTCGTGAAAACAATAGCTCTGTGCTGCCGTCAGGCGTTACGCGACAATGGCCTCGAATATCCACAGAGCGGCGAACACGAAATAATTGAGACACACAATCCCGCCGGCCTGAGGGCTCGAACGTCCGGGTCAAGCATCAAGTTCATCCGCTGCCTTTGCAGCCCTTGCGTCCTTCCCAACGATCGATTTTCACCGATCGCGCATCGATCGTCCGATCGATCCTCGAAACCGTCCTACCGCTCTCAGGACTCTCTCGAAAACGACTGCCGGAGAATTCAACCTAGAATATCCTTCTGCCCGTTATTTCCTTCGAGTAGCCGCTCCTCCTAAAACCTACCTACCTACCTACCTACCTAGCCATGAATTTCTCGAAACGTTCGTCGGAAAAAAAAGGACCCGTGGAAGAAATAGCAGAAAATGTAGCGAGTCCGCGGTCGGAAAAGTATCTTTGCCTCTGGTACAGCGTTAAAAAGAACCTTTTCCTTCTCCGTCTCAACGTCTAAATCGAGCCGGAGATGTTCGCAAAGTGGCTTCCAGCAGCAAAAAAAAGTCTCGAGGTTCGAGGCGAGAGGGACGGGGCGTAGTCTTTGCTTTTGCAGAAAATTTCGAGTGCCCGGCAGATAGAACGCCGAGTCGAGTCGAGTCGAGTCCAGCCGTGGACAACGATCCTCCAGCTCGCCGCGCGATTTCCAGCCGAACTGAAGCTAGAGTCTGCACCGGACTCGAAGCTCCGGGGTGAAAGCAGCCCGAGTCACCGGGAAAACTAGGTCGCGTTAGACGGTACGCGATATCAATTAGCGTCCGGGCCAATCAAGTCGGAAAACAATTCGGTTCTTCTCCGTTTGCAGCAGCCGCCTCTTTTACCCCGCGAAAGGGTGAAACGAGACGAGAACGAAACGAGCGGAACGGTAGAAAACCGAACGGAATCGGTGCGAGAGAGGGGACGAGAGAGGCAGGGAGGGTGGAGGGTGGAAGACGGAGGTAGAGGTAAAGCAACGAAGCTACCGAGCTGTATCGGATATAGGATCTCTATTAAACAGACCGAAATTCCCTGGGAAAAATCACACCCTGCGCCATTGGACTGATACGACCTGACGGCCCATGAAATGAACATCGGTCCCCGTGCTCTCGTACCCCTATCCCTCTGCCATCCCTCTACCATCCCTTGAGCAACGAATGGGTATACCTATCTGCGCGAGGAGACACCCATACGCCATTCATTCGGGATGGCTACCTAAAAGCGAAATCTCGAACGGGAGGGAGGAAACGAGCCCGCGCAACGTTCGAAACAACTTCGTGAAAGTAACGTACGCCTCGAACAAATTGCCCGGGCCGGGTTGGCTCCGATGATAAATCGAAACGCCGAATTTATCTACCGCACGGTCTTCCTCTCTTTTGGCACGTAGCGGCATGTAATTCCGATCCGAACGATAGCCTCTGCGTTCCTACGGACCGTCGAGATTTCCGTTCGTTCGCCGAACGGAGAGCGTCCGTAGCGGCGGCAACGACCTTGCGCTGGAACGACCGACCCGCCGCCAGGTTTTCGCGATTTTATAACGTTCGTCGACAAGCAATTTCGCGTTACGGCGCGATAAACTTTCGCGGCCCGACGAGAACGCCGGCGAACGGATGCTTTTCGAAAGTCGCGCCTCTACTCGCCGAGAGCCGCGGTCAGAGAAGAACCGCCGCCTCCGCCTCCGCGTGACAAACGGACACGTCCGGGTTTACGAGCCTCGGAAATTGATTCGTGCGTTCGCGGATCGATAAGTGGGTCCGGTGATTCGCCCTAAATCGCGCGTCCACCGTTACAATTGCGCATCGCAGAGACGACAAACTGCTCGAATCGCCGCGCCGGCCCGCTAGACGGATAGCCTGACGCTGCACACGTACATCGATGTGTACCCGAACTTCCATCCGGCTTTGGTATTATTCAGCACTGTCTTGAGTCAACAAACATCGAGCCAGCACGAATCCGGAGCAAGCAATCTGTTAAATTGTTTATCCAAAGTTCCAGCGGAAACCGCCGGAATAAAATGCCTCCGAAGTAACCGCAAGAACATCGGACGCGCGCGTTATGTAATAGAAATTTCCAGCCGACTGCCGGATTCGGAGAAGAAGCTTCCGCGTCGTTTTTTCATCGCGTTCCGGACGAACCGGCAAATTTACCGACCGAGGAGGACACCTCGCGCGTACCTGGACGGCTAGGTTCGTAATACGGGCGATTCGGAAAAACGTTCCGTCAGGAATCAGCAGGACCTCGTCAGCCGGGAGACGGCACGTAGGCGGTTTCAACGAAACAGGAAACGATAGGGGAACGGGGACGTCCGGCTGGGCTGGGTCCGCTCACGGATTTCGTGGTTTTTCGCTAGACCCCGGACTCCGATACACAGGGGATTTGTACCACGTAACCGCGATATCAATTGCACCCCGTCCAGGCTGTATCTCTTCGGCCACTCGGTCTTCCCTCGGACAGCCTTTCCGTGCCTCGAAATCGTTACACGTTTCGATAAAGTATTCACGCGTTAACGAATATATTAAAAATATATTTCTCTGTTTGCCTCCCACGCTCGAAACGTTGCTCTTCCACCCTCTCGAATAAAACGAAGAGCGGCTTTTATAGCGCGCGTAAAACGGAGAAACGCGTGCTACGGATACAGCTCTCGGAACGCACCAGATATATTTGACTTTTTCTTTCATTTTCTCCCCCGTGCCGCGCAAGTTCATTAGGCATTTAAAGTTTCCGTTACGAATACGGGGGTGTAAAAAAAATTCTGCCAAGAAAAAATCCGAGTAGGT
This sequence comes from Mimumesa dahlbomi, assembly GCA_917499265.3. NCBI lineage: Eukaryota > Metazoa > Arthropoda > Insecta > Hymenoptera > Crabronidae > Mimumesa > Mimumesa dahlbomi. The sequence goes on from OU824117.1 coordinate 16,271,767, forward strand.
TCTTATTTTTTGTTTCGAAGAAACGCGTCCTTTGCGAACAGATTTCAGGCTTTGCCCTAGACGTCGCCACGTGGTCCGATCTCTTTTCGAGCGCACACGGTTTGCCTCGGGTTTGCAGTTTCAACCGAATCGCCGGCCGTGGCGATAGCCTGCCCGCGGTCTCTTAGCAAAACGCGGTTCGAATTGGCCTCGATGGATTTTGGAATGCACCTTTTGGTACGTTTCGAGTATTTACCGTGACAGTCGGACGCGGTGGTTTTGTCGGGAAGTAATGCGACCGAGCGGAGGAACGCGAATCGCGGCAAGAAGACGAGCACATTCGGTTCCCGTACAGCCGTCTGTCTCGCGTTTTGCCGATCCACTCGCGTTACCGAAACGGAACGGATGTTTTTTGTTCGGAAGCTGGTAGCGCGCGCGGGTTTTACCTCTGGCTAGATTGGTTGCCCGGCTATAGCATCTCGCGGTCTCTCGCTGCGACCCGTCCCGAGACCGCCTGCTTCGTCGAAATTAAATGCAAACCACCTTCAACGAGGGGCTGGCCCCGGCTTCGAATTTCCCCCGAAAGATGAAGCGATAAAAGACGCTCGAGCAATTTCTCCGACCATCCAAAAATATTCTTACGTCCAACGAAGTTTCCCTCTCGCCCTTTTCGTTTCTTTCTTCGAGTTACTCTCCGAGCGCAGAGTATCCGCGAAACTTGCCAAAGTCGTGTAAATCTAAAAGTTCCGCGAAAGTAAGTTATCGTCGGTAGTCCGTTCTAACATCCGGTACGGAGCTGTGTACAAGCGGCGCGGGGCGCTGCAGCTTCCGAGGGAAGTCGTTCGCGAGGGATAGAACGGCAACGACAACGGAGCACTCGGCGAGCGGGCTGGAATCGCCGATGAGCCGCTATTAAAAAAAAAAGCATCCCTGGCGACGGGAGGAGACGCCGGGCCGAGGAGATGATTGGAAAAAGGAGCGAGCTTGGCATCGGTCCCTCGTCTAAGAGAGTAGACTTTTGCAACGGCAGACGTACCGTTTCTGTCGGTCGGTAGAAACAAACGGTGCACAACGCGAAACGACGACAGCCCCGAGGGTAGGATTTCTCGAAGCTCACGAAACATTTTCTATATAATCATCCGGTCCGTTGTTGTCGGCTTTTCGCGTTTCACGTCTCGCGTTGCTCTCGCGTTCGTTTTCATCTTTGTCGCTCGATCCTTGTCCCTTTTTACCTCTTCTCCACCCATCTATGCCTAGTCATGCGCGCACACACGTTGCACACCCCTTTCTATTTCTTTCCCCTCTGCCGCTCACTCCGCCGCGTCGTCCCTCGCCACCCCTCGCCTCCCTTCGCCACCCATCGTCGGCGTTACTGAAACCTTTCTCGGCGCCCGTGCATCCTCTTCCTTCGTTCGCATTTCTCTTCCACGTTTTCATCCTTTTTTCCCTACACCTTTCTCTCCTTTCTCGTCATTCACGAAGGCAGAGTATCCGTGCCAGTCCCGCAACAATGTCCCAAGGGGTGGCATTATAAAGAGGAGCGGAGAGGAGACGGGTGGGAGGACGAGGCCGTGTAAAGTGTCTAATTTCGGAGATCACTACGGGAAAGGGAGAAAAGACACGGGCACGCGGAGAAAGGGAAGGTTTTTATGCGTGCGTCGGTTCGCAGCGCTTCGACAAAGCGTGTATTGTTCCACGGCGTATCTCGGCCGTCTATCGTGGAACGCACAGCCCGTCCGTCGCATTTCCTAGCGCATTTCCTAGCGCATTTCCTAGCGCATTTCCTATCCCGTCTAGCCAGCGAGCGATTCTAACGAACGTAAGCATGAAATCGACCTCGGGATACGAGATTATCGCTCGGTGTGCAATAGGCGCGGATACGACGGAAGAACTGTTTCCACGGCGTAGAAGTATCAAAGCGGGGTAATTCCAAGCCGGGGAGAGCTTTCAAATGCACAAGGAGACAAGTCAGGACGCCGTATTCCCGAGCGCGGCTCGACGATCACAGAAACGCAGAGACCGGACGCGCTCTATGGAATTATTCCGGACGTTTTCGCTCGTTTCGCGAGTCCTTTGTACTCTCGCCGTACGTCCTTTGTCTTTGCCGAATTTTATCCGTCGTTTACTTTTTACTCGGGCAACGATTGCCCGCGATCGATCGATTCTCGCGCATCGACGGAACCGATGCGATGCGGCGATCGCGTACTCTCGACCGGCGTAAAAATGTATAGAATATCGAGTTGTCTCTCCGCCCGTCTCCCGGGAACAATCTCGTTCGAACGCAGCGACCAGACGAAAGTAGAGGGAGCAACGGCGATCGCGAGCCAAAGTACCCCGAGTCGAGGAGTCACCGCCCGACCAGAAATTTCCGTAGATCCGACACCGCCGAAAGAATAGACGAGAAACACGTTTTTCCTGCTTTAAAGCAGGATACCGGCTACTTTTTTCCCGCGTTGCCATAATTTCTGATATTTCCGCCAAGGGACGATGAAAAATAAATGCCAGCTTTGTCGTTCGAAGCCGTCCCGCCGTCGCTGTTTTCAATCTACGCTTCTTCCCGGGCCCGAAGGAATTTCGTCGTAAAACGTAACCTCGGACGTAGCATCGAGCACCGTGGTGAACGATTGGCTCAACGTCGACGTAGCCCCCCGACCTTAACGTTTTCCTCGATATCCCCTCAAAGGCGATTTTTATCCGCGGTCCGTTTCCTGCGAGAGAACGACGGAATCGAATCAGGATGACGAGTACAAAGGCGACAGGAGGAAAGCGAGCCAGAGAGGCCCCGGGCTTCTTCTCTTCCCCCTCGCCGCGTCTTTTGTTCTCCTTCTTCCGATCCTCTTCGCGTATTAGGGACTCGATTTGCCTGCATAGACGGAACATGGACGAAAGAACGATCGCGCGGATCTCTTCGCCGTTCCGTTTCTGCTTTTCGAGGACGAACCTTTGCCGAAACGCTGCCAAACGCGACGCGAGCCAAACAACAGAAACGATTCTAATCGAACCTACGACGCGCCAACAAAGATTTTTAATCACGATTAGGAAAGTTTTCCAAGTGGCACGGGATCCACGACCAGTCGGCATTCGGGGAGCATCGATACGCGGAAGGCAGGACGTTTGATCGTATTGGCAGAAGAGTCTCGTTCGATCGAATCGAAGCAAAAGATCGAACGTTCTCGGGCTGGGTACTTAATATACCCTGGAGGTTTGGAGCACCGGTTTCTCGGGCGTCTCCGGCTCCCCTATCAGATACCGTGGCTCGCGCGTATATTTCGGGGCCCGTTATTATCGAGGGGTAGATTTCATCGTGAATATTTATGAGGGTGGTTCTCTTGGTTGCTCGCGCCCTCGTCTTCCCTTCCACCGGCGACGCCACCGCCGCCACCACCACCACCACCATCACCATCGCCACCACCACCGCCGCCGCCGCCGCCGTCGCCGCCGCCGCCACCACCACCACCACCACCACCACCACCACCACCAGCACTACCACCACCAGCACCGTCGACGACGTTCTTGCTATCGACTCCTGCTTCGCCATTGCCGACCCGCTCTACCGCTCCCTACCCACCCTTCGCCTTCCACCACTTTCCTTCGCCTCTCTGTCCTCATCTTCATCCTTCTCCCGTTACACACCGTCCTCTCTACCCTCAATTTCCAGGCCGTCGTCGTAGCTCGTCTGGTTCCGCGAGGAAAATCACGGATCGGCCGCGCCACAAAAATAAATAAGATAAGGAATGGGAATTAATTCCAGACTGAAATATTAAGAAGATAAGAGGGATTCGGGACTCCGAGCCACTGTATACGGAGGAAATAGAGGGGGGGGGGGGGGGAGAGGGGGAGAGCAAGAAGAGCGACTCGGCCAGCAGCCACCGGCTTATATTAAGTTAGACTTTCGTTAAGTGCGCGCTTTTCGCGCTTCCTGCAGAATTTAATCGCTTCCCTCGCACTCCACCCTCGGAGGAAAACGTATATACTTTCTCCCGCGTGTATATACGTAGTAAGATAGGTAGGAAGGAACCTGTGGAGCTCGGATAATCCACATAGTTATTATTACGATAAATAATGTCAGCCAGGCCCGCGGAAACCGGGGAATCTCGGTGCGGGCGATATCGACTTACGGGACCTCTTTTATTTTTCTTTCGCCAGAGTTATTTTACAGCGAGTTTCGCGAGAGCCCGAGTAGTTTACGGATTATGTCGCGAAAGTCTACGATTTCCTTTCGTCGGATTTTCCGGCACCCGCTATCGACACCTCGATAAAACGGAAGCTCGGGTCGTTTGGATCGCGAATCACGCGAGTAACGCTAGTAGCGCGAACATACGTACAAGGCAAACAACGACGCGAATTGGCAACGATTCTCCAAGCACGCCCGCTCCGTCGACGATCGAATTAACGTCGATCGGCGTTACGTACGTTAGCTTACTTTCGTACCTTGGGCGGAAAATACACCTCGATCGAATCGACGAAATTTTTACGAGTTTCCGCCGACGAAAATCCAAAGGTATTCCTCTCGCGTTAAGCGGGCCGTGTAAACGACAGGAAGAATGGATCGTGCGATAAATTATCGTCCGTGTCTCTGGCTTTTCCTTCTGCACAGAGACGGAATATCAAGATGTTCCGGCAGTTTTTTTTTGTCAGCAAATTAGAGGTGAGAGAAATTGTCGCAGTTTCATTCGTGGGCAAGAGGAAGGGAGAGAGCGAGAGAGCGAGAGAGGGAGGTCGCTCGAGGAAAATTACGGGCATTACGTTCCCCCCTGTACACGGCTGCGTGGAGCAGCGCCGTTCGGAAAGAGAGGAAGCGAGGGAGAAAGAGGGAAACGGAAAGCACTCGGAGACCGTGGTTCCCGTAGGCCCTTTGACGTCGAGCCGAGCAAACATTTTCGATGGCTTAATGAAAACAGGGTACACACGCGCATAACCCACAGGAAAGCCTGGCCACGCCGATGTAGCAGCGGCGAGTTACAGCTTACGGATTCGAACGGTGATTCGTCGAACCGCGCGCGCTGTACGCCACGATTTTCCAAGATTAACGGCGAGCCTAGCGAAACGGACCGAAAGAGACGTCCATCGACGAACGGCCGAATGAAATTAGGAACGTCGAGGGGTCGGGGGAGGCGGCGAACGTCCTCCCTTCTGCTCGAAAGCCCGTTCCAACCACCGACGCGTCGTCAGTTCTTGTACGTACGTGGCCGTTCCTCCTCTCCCCGATTAGAGTCGGCCGAGGACGAAAACGCTGCTCGGCAGACCACGAATGGCCGTTTGGTTGGCGAATGCAAACCAGCCGGTACATGGCCGGCAGTGCTATTGTCGCTGCCGCATAATCGGACTTTAACGTAGGCCAAGAACGCGGACAAGATATTCGCGGGCGTATTCGAAGCGAGCTGGAATCGCTGGGATGTAAGCTACGCCGTGCCACGGCGTACGCTTTCGTAGCTCGACAATCAGGCAAGTTTAGTCCTCTCGGGAATACACGTGGATTCGAGCGGGCGATCGATGCGTTCTCGAAACGGCAGCCCATCGGTTTGACTTTGACCTTTCGGAGCAACGAAGTCCGCACGCGTTTCAATTAAAACGCTGCGTTTCCCTGCCGTGGCGTCGAGATACGGGGCGCGGCGGCTCGGAAAACCGAAGAGTTCGCCGGGGCTGTTTACACGCGCGAATCTATCAGGCTCTTCTCGGGTCTTTTCCTCCCTCGCATCGGGCTGTTTGCGGTTACGTCTGCCGTGGGCTCTCGGGCAGGTACACGACTACGCACGTATCGGGTAGGTATGTATACGTAGCAGGTCCGGCGAGCCTCGCAAAGGCCGACGGTACGAGGGAAGGAGAGAAGGAGAGAAGGAGGGAAGCAGAGAAGGAGAGAAGGAGGAAGCTCGATCATTGCTGTATTGTAGCCGAGTCAAAGCGTTGACGTATTGTCGGCCGCAGCTTGGCCGACGAACACAATGCCCGGTATTAATGGACTAATATTCCACGCCACAAAAGCAGCCAACTTCCTCTTCGTGGGGGTCTGGCTAAGCGTGTGCACGCGTCAACCGTTTAGCGGGCTCGTTTGGTTCTCTCAAAGCCTTTGGCGGGTTTTCGCGTCAAGAGAATCCAGTCGAAAAATGCTGAAACTCGTCCGCCTAGGAATTTCCGTCTTTGGACGTTTCCCGGGCGTTGAAACGTTCACGAACCGATCCGTTTTCCTTCTTTCCGCCGTTATCGGAATCTCGTGATATCAGGATGGACACCGGGCTAACACCGGGCTAGATTTTAATTACGACGCGAAACGCTTCGGGTACTCCGAATGGCACGTTTCAGCGCGTAACGCGCGACGCTACAACGGCTACCGAAATCAGTAGGCATATAATTGTTATGGCGGAACGCGTTGCATTATTGCGCGGCGGTTTGGCCTCCGCTTCGTTCGAGCAATCTGCAGTTTCGGTAGCGAGCCAGGCGTATTGTCATGCCAGTTCGTTAGACGCACTCACTCCAGTCGCGCGTGTTACCGTGTAACGCGCTACCCGAGTGCACCTTTTCCAACCACGTGTTCTACTGAAAAACACGCCTTGCCGCCAAGGAAAAGCGTACAGATGGCTGCGAAAGAAACTCGACGTTTAAGCCAAACACAGAACCCAGATGCAATTAAGGAACGAGCTAGAAGAAATGTTTAATGCTCCGCGATGAAACTGAAAGCGCCGCCGCCGTAGTCGACGACCGCGAAGAAGACGACTACGACGACGACGACGACGACGACGAGGCCGAAGGGGAAGAAGAAGAAGAAGAAGAAGGCGAGGAGAAAGCGGAGAAGCGGAGAAGAGGAGAAGAGGAGAAGAGGAAGCGGGAACAGCGAGAATCGCAGTGAAATATTCTTCCGGGCATTAATCAACGGAAGTAATCGTGATCTTCTACCATTCTCCGAGTCGGTCGTTTCCGCGGTTGATAATTGCATTCGTGAGATTTCACCGCAGCGACCAATGCAGAGCGGCTGGATGGATGGATAAGGGTCGAAGTGGCGTGCCGGGGGATGGACGGAGGTGAACGGGGGTGGCAGAAAGGGTCGAAAAGGGATGGGCGACTGTACGAGGTACACGGTAGATGGCGGGCGAACTTAGTTCGCAGAAGCCGGATATGTGACGCCACTTCCGCTCGCAAGTTGAACTCGACCACGAACCGGTCGTGCACGGCAGATATACGGCTACACCCCGCGCCCCGCTAAACCCCCGTCCATCTACCGGATTAATTCGGGTTTTCGTTTTTACCCGATTATACGAGTTTCCAAGACCGAGAGTCGCGGTTTCGAGATTATCCCGGAGAGTTACTTCGAGAAGAATAGTTTTGAGCTGCTCTCGCAACTTCCAAGGCGAACAAGGCGAAAAAGCAATCTAGCTCTCCCCGGAAGCGGGGCAATATTCCTGCTTCCGACTGCCCGTACCCCTGCCGCCGGACAACACGGCGGAACGGTCGAATCTTTCGGAAAACCGCTCGATCGGATTACACTGGAGGAGCATTAATTTTCTTTTCACCTTGAGACCACCCGACGCGCGTATTTACGAGCAACTTTACGACTCGGGGTTCGATCGGAAGACGAAAGTTCGACGAGAGACCCGTCGTCCTGCGGCGTTGGATGGACAGCCCTCGCCTCGCTTTCCGTCGGGATCTATCCGGCGTATCTGTCGCGGGGCATACGTGGCCATTCCGATACAACTATCCCGCGAAGACGAACGTTGAAAGGAACCACTGGAACTCCATTACACACGGCCGAACGAGTTCCTTCGACTCGATCTCACGTCTGGCCGACCACCCACGTCCACTCAACCGCTCTCTGCGTATCTTTAACGACGAAGACTAGTCGGGGGACTAAAGCGACCGGATATTAGCGTACCTGCTGGCAAAACGCCTCTTCCTCTTCCACTTCCTCTTCCTCTTCCTCTTCCTCTTCCCTTTCCCTTTCCCTTTCCCTTTCCCTTTCCCTTTCCCCTTCCTTTTCCCTTTCCTTTTCCTTTTCCTTAACTCCAAGAGCGGTCCGTTTTACTCGCGGAATAGGTTTCTCGGTCTGTCATCGTCTTAGGAGTCGTTTGTAGCCGGATCGAGGTTAAATAGAACGGGACATAAATTTTACGTTTCTCCGTCGCGTTTACGATCGAGCGTCCGTTCGTTTCCGACTAACTCGCGAAATCTGCCTCGGGGAACGAATCCAGCAGCCCTTTCGATTTCCTCCCGACGTTATTACGTTGCGACGCTTATCGGTCGAAATCGGTCGCGTCCCATGGAAAATTGATACGTATATCGTTGGAGGCGGGGTCGGGACGGCGTAGATTCGGCGTAGAAGCAGGGGAACACGAGAGATCTTCGTCGCTGTACGCACAGATAGGTCGAGGAGAGAAAGGAAGAGAGAGAGAGAGAGACAAGGAGACTAGTATTTCAAGGCATTCTCGAGTGTCAGCGGTGGTTACCAAGTGGCAACGTCCTCTCACCCTGAAACCTCCGGTAAATTCCAACCACTCCTCTGCATCAACGTTCGCCTTTGCAAACAGAGTGCAAGACCCTCTTACGGCTCAAGTTCGGTGCAACGCGACTTCGACATCGTGGCAACCCCTCTAGCGCGTAACCGGAATTCAGCAAACAAGTTCCCTCGGCGGGGTCTAAACGCTTTCCCGGAAAAGCTACGATTCAACGTGGTAACCGAACCGTGAGTAAACGCGGGATAGAGATGTTTTAGCGGAAAGCTCTCCCACCTACCAGACAACCTCGTCTCTCTACCTCCCGTACCTTCGATTCGGTGTCAAACTTTATTCCGGAGCCCCCTCCTCTGTTTACCTCTTCGACTTTGACCCGTGCCTGTGGATGTTTCGGAACGCAGACGTTCGACGTCCTCGGGCTTTCGTCGATCGAGTCGGTGCGACGGAACCGTTCGCGATAAAATACAGCTCGACGAATAGCCTCGAAAAGAGCGGCGGATACGAGCGAAGACGAAAGTTCGAGGGGTCGAGGGCGCGGGTGCCGTAGCTCTCGTGACGTTAATAAGCGTTTCACGCGCGCACACGTGGCGGCCGCGACTCTATCCGATTGGACGCTCGCCAAATAGCGTGCGCGCGGTCGGCTTCTCGCTCGTTTTATCGCGCAAACGGAAACCGTGCTGCGTGCGAGCAACGATCAACGACCCACGACCCACGACCCACGACCCGCGAGGATGAGAACGCTGGAACGAATCCGGCGAGGCGACCGACGCGTCGGGAATCTACCCGAGATATCCAAGTATTTACGCCGGCGTCGATAAATCATGGGACGGCCCGTCCTTTCGGGCAAACGTATATCGCGACGGTCAACCCCCCTACCGCCGATAATCGTAAATAGTCGTCGCGTTTCGACTACGTAATCGTAGAGATATCCCGCCGAAAGATCTCCCAAGATTCCTTCCTTCGAGCCGGATTTACGCGGCAATTCTTTGATAACTCGAATTTACCGCTCGCCCAAATTTCCCGACAGTAATATATGTGCATACGAGATTTCCATACGGGGAGCGCCAGATTCCGGGACGTTTTTCACCTTTCCACTTCCACGCGACACGCGTGCTTTAATGCCCGACCACTTGACCCAACCCGCATACCTTGTCCTCGAAGGGTCGGCGCCTCCGCCCCGCAACGGAATGAGAAAAAATCCCTTGGAAAGATCCGGAGGGTTGGAAAGATGCGGGACTCGCGCGTGATGCCGACTTATCGAAATCGCGAATCGATACGATTTCCATGCGTGGACGTACACGTACCACGGCGACTGCGGTGACTGCGGTGACTGAGGCGACGTTCGATAGGGAAGCTCGTACGTTTCCGGATCGATGTCTCGACGGAAACAAGAATGAGAAAAGTTTTCCGCCCGGCGTTCGTGGCACGGACCGAAGAAGAAAATAGAACGGTTGCATTAGCGCGGGAAGAAGCTCGCAATTGCTTCGCACGCGGACCAAGGAAAAAGCACGAAGACTGCGATACGGTACGAGGTACAAGGTACGAGGGATAAGGGATAAGGGATAAGGGGAAAAAGGGAAAAAGGGAAAAAGGAACGCGGTGGTAGCGGCGGATATTTCGGAAGAGACTTACGGAAGCGTCAGTTATTTTCTCGTTGGTCAGACCGAGGGGCGGATTTCGTTGAATTCGTGCACGGGGCGAGCCGGACGGAAAGAAAAAGAAACAAGGACGAAGAGCAGACGCGGAAGGCGAGAGAGAAGAAAAGGGGCTGCATGGAAGTTTCGGCCGTTCCACCACGGTATTTCGTAGACGCTATCAAAAGCTAGTTTACAAACGCTACGGGCAACGACGCCGATACAAGCCTCGCCCTCGCACCGTTTCGCCAGAGTTGCGAACGCTACCGGACGTGGCACGTGCAACCCTCGCCTGGAATAATACCGTGACCATTTGCTTTCGTAACTTGCCTCACCGTTGCCCGAGGAGGGCTTTCCGTTTCGCGAGCCCGCTCGTCCAAAGACAGTTTTCCTCAATTTTCCACGAAGCGGGCGAATCTGCTCGTCGAGCGTCCGTAGAAACGAGACCGCGGACAACAAAGTCCGCGAGGTCGTTTATCGGCTGGCAATGGGGCGCCGTAAACGGGCTTTTAGGGACCGACGCGACGGAGAGAGACCCGGGCGCGTCGCTAAGTCGTATCCGTCTGTTCCGACATTTATCAGACGCCGCGCCGCGGGGAAACCGAGACTGGCTCCGATCCCCCGAAGTAGACAATAATTAATAACGGTTCTCTCGGTGAATCGAGGGGTGGAACGAGTCGTCGGGTTTTCGAGGTCGGCGTTGTTTCGCTCGGGGTAGTAGGATCTGGAGCGTGCTACGGCCTCTCTCATAGAGTGCTTTTCATAACAGACAATGCCACTCCCCGTTCAGATCTGGCAGAAAGTTCGCCGAAACGACGTTAACTTGGTTCGCGACAAAGGGAGCGTGAACGAAGGCGGAGAAAAATCTCGCGCGCGAGAAGGAAACCAAAGACGAGGCTGAAATAATAATAGCTCGGTAATGGTGTCGGTGGCCGCGGCGACGTCGTCGTCGACAGCAGCGGTGGTGGAGGTGGTGGAGGTGGTGGTGATCGATCGTCTGCACGACTTACCGGCCGGACGGACCATTAAAACACGGACGATCGGGGGTGAAAAAATGACGGAGGTTAGGGACGATTTAAGCCATGAAAGAGAATAGGAACTTCCGACTCGTTCCCGTACGGAACGAACGAGCATCGCGCATTCCGGGACGCGAATACGACCCCCTCGTTAAGAGACGAGCGAAGGAAGGAACACGGAAATCCGCTTAAAAGCGACAGAATTTGAAACGATCGCAAAGCCCGGTCGCGCGCGATAGTTCATCTCCGTCGTGAATTACGCAACCTAGCGTATAGGACGTACGTACGTCGCCGCAGTTCGGTACACAGATACCAGGCTGGCCACGAACGGGTAATCCTCTTAGGTTAATTGCTCGGGAAGACCGGTACGGTGGCACGGTGAAAAAGTTTTCGAATCCTACCGAATAGGAGAAAAATCGCGATCGTGCGGCAGTTTTCGACCGGGACCAACGGAACCGACTAATCCACTTTCGAGTCGCGGCGTTCGGTTCGCCGTGCTTCCGTGCGTCGACTTTTCTTTCTTCGGACCGTCGCGATGCGTCCCGACCAAACGACGAAAAACAGACGACGCGGGGGAAAAGCTGCAACGAGATTAGAAAGCTGTATCGTGCGAGACGGAACCAGAGGAAGACGCGACTCGTATAAAAGACGCTTTTGGAAGATTGCCGAAGGAAGTAATAGCCGGCAACCGTCTCCTGGAAGCCGGATCGCGCGCCGGGTCTTCTTCTTAATTCCAAAGCTTCGTTCCTGGCCACCGTTCTACGAGCGCATAAATTGCTGTAATTTCTCCTGCCGCTTTCAACCGGGCTTGCATCCTTTCTAATCGCGTCGGCAGCTAGAGCTGCTGCGGTTTCCGCTGTAATAACAGCCGGCAGGCACGTCCGCCAGCGAACCAGCCGTTCCCCAACGTTTTCTCGTAAAGCCTCGCGGCCGAGACGTCCGATAATGGACGGTGGGTCGAACGGTTAACCGTTTCTACCTTGCGCTTGCCGCGCCGATACGCTCTTACGTAGATAGTCGTATATCCTTTGAGAATCGTTGAAATACAAACCGCGTTCGGACCCGGTCGACCGACGGACTCGAGGGAAACGGTACCGCGAGAACGAGAAATCGAAAGTGGAAGAGAGGACGAGGCGGAGCCGAGTAGAGCGCAAAACGATAGAACGAACGGCGGGACGGGGAACGCACGGAGCGTGCTCGATGTAACCTTCGGCACGCGATCCGGCGTACTGGCTGCCGTGCCGCCCTCGCGTTACCCTAGTACGATGCCTACACACACACGCACGCACACAAGCTCGCGCGTACCCCTTTGGGTTCCAGGGAAACAGCAGAGCGGTGCGCCAATTCTACGAGAAACGCCAAGCGAAGAAAGGAAAAGCGTCGCGAGACGCAGCTGTGTCAATCGAACGACCCGTCGAGTTTCGAGCGAGCGCGTTTTTACCGTGGCTCATCGGCTGTACGCGCGCCGCGATAAACCTCGAAACGTTCGCGAGCCCTCCGCCCCTATCCCGATAACCGTTGATTCCGTTTTATCAACGGAGACAGCTATACGGGCTGGCAACGGGCCTGGAGAGGTATGCGTTCGGCTTACGATATCGTAAGTCGCGAGACAGTTGCTTAGGGAATCCGGATCAACGTTGAATTACCGTTATCCGATACACGGCTATCGAGCGCTATACCTCCGAGCTCGTTGAATTTCCATCGTAGGCGAACCTTTCGCTGAAAAATTACTTGTCCCGCGATATACGTCCCGCCCATACCGAAAGCTGCGTTTCTCGTCCGGAGACGGCAGATCGGATCGAGCCTGGGATCTAGTCGATACGGCCTGACCTACTTCTCGCGGCACTTGTTAATTGGCCACCAGGTTGCAGGTGGACGTAAACCCATTGCCTTATCGACGTCTACCACGGTGCACGATACAACTCGACGAGAACGCGCGGAAACGCTTGGTTTTCAAACTTTAGCGCCTGCGAACGGCATGGAGATCGAAACGATTCTTCTTCTTCTTCTTCTTCTTCTTTTTTCGTCTTTTTCGGGTAATCTCTCTCGAGCTCAAAAATTGAGCGCATGCCGACCAAAAAACTGTCAGAATTTGACGATTTTTCGCGATTTTCGTAATTCTCTCGTCATTTCCGCAATTTTTGAGATATCAAAATGATCCGGGACGTTTTGATTGCGGAATCGAAAGCTGAATAAGACCGTAAAAGATTCAGGTCGATATCTAAAAATTTGCGAAAATGACGAAGAAATTACGAAAGTCACGAAAAATCGTTAAATTCAACCAGTTTTTTGGTCGGCATTCACTCAATTTTTGAGATAGCGATCTGGGACTGGTACCATTGTTTTAGTTAGGAAATTCTACGCCAGATCAACATATAATAGTTGTACTTTTCGAAAATTTAATTTTTCGCAAAAATCTGAAGGGGGTAGGTCAGGATTTTTTGCGATTTTCGTAATTTGCCTGCCATTTCCGTAATTTTTGAGCTATTAAAGTGATCCTGGACGTTTTGGACGCGGAATCCGAAGCAGAATAAGCCAGTCAAAGAATCATTTTGATATCTAAAAAATTGGGAAAATGCCGGGCAAATTACGAAAATCGCAAAAAATCCTGACCTACCCCCTTCAGATTTTTGCGAAAAATTAAATTTTCGAAAAGTACAACTATTATACATTGTTCTACCGTAGAATTTCCTAACTAAAACAATGGTACAAGTTTCAGGTCGCTATCTCAAAAATTGAGCGAATGCCGACCAAAAAACTGATACAATTTGACCTTTTTTCGCGATTTTGTAATTCCTTCGTCATTTCCGCAATTTTTGAGCTATTAACCAGTTAAGTGTGTTATGAGCTAACTCATGAACAGTGCAGTAACACTGAATCTTTTCTTCTTCTTCTTCTTTTTTCGTCTTTCTCGGGTAATCTCGTCGCTCCGGACTAGTTGGAAATATGTAGGGCGATTACATCGCGAAGGAGAGAGTCAAGGGTTTGAAGGCGCCTGTGTCGGTGGAACTTTGCGTACAGAGACTGGTTACAGATACCTATACCTAGTATCTATCGAGAACATAATCGTTTTTAGCATAGACATTCTCCAAGCAAATTTACGATTTTCCTGTCATTGATACGTCCAGATTTCGCCCACTGCCCGATGCCGCTTGGAGAAGGAAGGATAGATAGATAGATAGATAGACGAGTGAAATCGAATCGAATCGAATCGACGGCCCGGTCGTCCGCGCAATTTGCTATCGATGTCGAAGTGGCGCATCTAATAGAAAATCTCATAAAACGCGCATCGGGGATGAATTATTATACATATGTGATTCAGAGAGGGGGAGAGGGGGGGAGGGGAGCGACTCGCGTGAGTAACGACCGTATAAATCGTAGGTGAGCCCGGGCGACACACCCGGAAAACAATAAAATCTATATTTTAATCTGCGCCTGGCCGTCCTCGCGACCCCCGTCAGGAGAATCCCTCCGCGAGATTGGCTCAGAAGGGACGAGAGATTCGGACCGATCGTTTATCATTCCACGGAGCAACGCGGCTCCCATAAACCACGTAAAGCCTACTCGCCTCCCTTCTGCGAAGCGTAAAGATTCGTTTCTTTTGTCGCAAAGGATCGGGGATAATCGGTCGATATTACGATCAGTTAACGATACAAAATTACACGAAATTAATCGGGTGTTCGTTAAGAGAAATTCCAGAGTCCTCGCGCCGTTAAAATCGTAATTGGCAAAAGAAATCGAAGACTCTCGCGGAAAACGTAACACGGACGGGTTCTTTCTTTGTCGACGACCGAGCGACGCTCCCGTCATTATCCACCGTCACGTTTCCCCAATTAAACGAGAGAGTTACATCTTCGTTCGTCGGAAGGAAGGAAGGAAGGAAGGAAGGAAGGAACGAATGAACGAACGAACGCAACTTTCGAGTGGCTACCGGGGATTCTATCCCTCGGTAGAGGAACGGTTACGGTAGAACTCGATCGTTAAACTCGATCGCTACGACACCTCGAGATTATAAAAAGCGAGCCTCGATCTAATTATCCGATTCTGTGCCGCGTGGCGAGAGCTGTTCCAGAAAACTGTTCGATACAGCGTACACTAGCCTTCCCCCCTGTTCTACAATAGTTTCGCGCGGTACTTGCTCCGGTAATTGCAGAGTTGGCCGCAACGGATCTTTGCGCGTCACCGGGTCGACCACACGCGTTCCGAGCGTACACAAGCAAGAAGGAGAACCGCGGTTTACCGTCTTAAAGGACTCGCGTCCGGGTGGTCTCGGCACGATTCCTTTCCAGACGAGGTTTCGCCCCTTGATCGCTCCTAAGTCGAGTCCCGATCGAATTGGATCCCCATACCAAACTTAAGGACTTGATTTTTTCCGCAACTCCCGCAGCTGATCTTTAAATTGGACGACGTTCCCGCTAAGCAAAGTAATTAAAGTTGCGAACGTCTCCCCCTTGGATATCCGAACGAGATCGCTCCCCGAACGAGTCGAGGTACACACTCGAAAACGAGAAGATCGGTTTCCTGGGAATTTAGTTACGAAAATAGGAGAAGAACCCTTACCCGTTTAATTTGGAACCGGCTAGTGTTCGGGGGATCCACCGACGAAGAAACGGGGTTCGCTCGTCCGCGTCCCGGTCGACGAGCCATCCCCGAGTCTGTCTAATATCTCCGACGCTCGCACGAGAATAATCGTATATATATATATATACATATATGTGTATGTATATATCGTACAAACTTTTGTCACACTTCGTGGCACGCTCCGTTGCGTTCAAAGGTGGTGTATCGACTATTTGCTCCGACGATCGGGAGGAAATCAATTCCCGAACTTATTCCGCGAGGCGGGAGGAAATCTCGGGTCTCGTTTACAAAACTGCAATTAGTTCGAGTACGTGACTCCGACGACGGGATCGCAGTTACCGTTCCCGTTGACGTTCCAGTCTTCGCCGGCGCCCACGGAAGCGTTGAACCCGTTCAAGTTTCGCGCGACGGAGAGTCGAGTTAGCACTTAATTCGCCCAGTTTCGAGTCTGCGAAACACCAACATCCGAGCCTGGAACGTGGCTTCGGAAAAGAGAGAAAGGCGCGCAAACGAAAGACGACGGGCTCGCAGGGGATTTGGAATTCCGTAGACGGAACCGCGTCGAGGTGTAACGTACACGCGGATGTTAAAAAGCTGACCAACTTCCAGCGCTGGAGTTTCACGGTGGTGAATTTCGATTCGAATTCGAGGAGTTGGCGCGGATTCCGAGCGGGAGCAATTTCAATCGGGGGAATAGCGATCCTGTTTCAAGGAGATTCAATTTACCAGAGTGGACGGACAGTCTTGGAAACAACTGGAAGTTGCTTCCTAATCGTTGAGACATCGGTAAGTTAGACTCGGCAAAAGGTCCCCCGGGGGAGTGTTAACGATCCGGCTTAAGCAAACCGTCGAGTGGGAGGTTCGCGGAGCGATTAAGAGGGATCTAATCAATGACAGAGGTGGAAATAAGAGGGCATATCCCGGCGCACCGGGGGATAAGCCGAGCGAGTTCTTTTATCGGCGACAAAGTGGAAACGGCACCGTACGATTTCCGGCCACGGTCGACTAGGAAACGCGTGGTTAAAGTCCACGATAAACTTTCCCTCCGAAGGAGAGAAGTGGAGTAAAGCCAGCCGGAAGAAAAGCGCAAAACGTACTCGAGACAACGTAGATGGGCTCTTAAGATAAGAACGCCAAGATTTCCCGGAAACGAGAGGAAAAAGTCGACGGGGAAGGGGAATCGGACCGTAAGGGTCAACCGCGCGTAATTTTAGCGGATAAGCCGATTTTACGGCCAACTTCCGCGAGAATTCACGAATAGAAAAAACGATATCTTTCCACCGCGATATTAAATCTTTTGCTACCTTTACTTTTCAAGGAACGCGAATGCGAGGATGAATACGAAAGATTCACGCATGACTTGTCGGAATTTCAAAGAAAATGGAAACGCGAGTCGCGGTTACGCCGCTGGGAGCAAACTTGCTAAAAATTTCGTTTGTTCTCGTAGCCGCGAAGAGAGATTGAAAAGCGAGCTATTCAAAGAAAAAAGAGAAAAAAAGGGGCAGAAAAACCAGGCTTTTTCGTAATATTTTTGCGGTTTCACGGTGAGACACTTAAAAAGAACGGTTCGTCCTACTCGTTATCCCGACAGGCAATTAGGATACAGCGGGGGTTTATTAAAGGCATTGAGCTCGCTTCCATCGTTGATCTTTTTACGGCTTGCGATCTTTCTAAGCCCGGCATCGGTCTTGTTTTCCGCGGCCCTGTTTCCTTTCCTTTTTCTTCGCAAAGATAGACGACGTAAACCTTTTTAAGTGGGCCGTGCGTGCTCCATTACCATTCGACCGACAGAAATTACAGGCTTTGCGTCGGTGTAGCGCGTTTTAATGCCCTTCGCGTCTACCTTTCGCATCCACGTGGAACGCGAAACGTAATTTCAATACGAGCTTATCGTATCGTACTCGCAGCGACGTTTCGCGTACCCGAAAACGCGCGCATCTATCGAGGCCGATAACCCCTCCCTCCGTTCGCCCAGCGAACGCGTGGAAATTTCACAAAAGGAGGCCAAGCGCTTCCGTCAAAGGGGAACGCGATGCCCATCGTAGGGTAATCGTTTGAAAATCTTTTGACGTTACGGAGCACGGGAACCGCGCCTCCCCCGCGAAACGGCCGCGTTTCTTTTAGTCGCGAGAAATTGAAAAAACAACCGACCGGAGCGATCGCGTGCCGCGGTTTCCAACGATCCCCTCCGTTCGTTCGACTCGTAGAAAGAACCGTCCGATCGATTTCCTCTTAGACGCCTAGACGCCGGACAGGAATCCCCCGACGAGCAGATACACCGGAACTAGATTTATTAAGCCGGGTGAAGAGAAAAAGCTTCTGAAAGCGTTATCGAGCCTTCGACGCGACGGGCACCGTGGAAATTCCGACACGTAGAAAAACCGTGGAAAAGCTGTAACGCGATCCCGCAGCCGGGCTGGCGAAACTCCGAGTCCGTAAGTGCAACGGTGTCTCGAGAAACGGAGAAGACCCGAGGAAAGAGGCAAAGAGGAACGGAAGAACCGACGGCGGGGCCAAGGGGACGGCGTGTCGTGCTAAGCGAAAAAAGTAGCGTGAAAAATAGACGTGACGTAAAATTGAAAATGTAGCCGGAACACGCACGAGTGCGCCTCGGGGCTTCGGAAACCCATTGCCGGCGAAAGTGTTGACCTCCGTACCGGAGGAGTGTCTCGAGTGGAAAAGCTGAAAGAAAGAAGGAAACGACGAAAGAGTAGGAGGGTGGCTGCCACCTCGAGAGTTTCATTTCATGCAAACGCGAACGAAATCCCCGCGGTCGAACTGCTCGATTTTTCAAAGACCATCTTGCCCGCTCGTAACCTAACCCCTGGATGCGTTGCGCTCGAGTTAACTACTCGCGATCCGTAGATAACTGGAAATCTCGTAAACGGCCTATCGGACAAACCTTTTCCTCGTTCAGATTTATTCGCACCTACGTAGACGCGCGAGCATCGCGTTCGCCCAAACGATCTTAAACTTGGCTGGATCTCGAGCCCACGACTCTTTCCGCGCGATTATCAATTCCGGTATCGGAAAGTACCCCTGCCCCCGAGCGGAGACCCATCGACCCGTGGAAAATTCTCTCGAGACATTCGCCGCGTTTACGCGTAGAATCCTGCCGACTCTCCCAGAGTCCGCGATAAGCAATTTTTGCCTTCGCGCCGCGAAACTCTGCGAGCTTTGCCGGAAGAAGAAAGCTAGAGCATTTTTATCGAGGGAATTACCGCGATATTATTCCGGCCTGTAAGGAGCTACGGTTATTACGGCAGTTATTGCGAATTATGGTGCTACTGTGTGGAATAGCGACACTCTGCCGCGAGCGGCCTCCATACCGTTACAGTGGCCCACCGTTCTACGTAGGTGCACCCATCGCCGGGAACCCCCCGTTATAATAGTAATCGATAAGTAATCTAGCGTAATCGTACGTGCGGTTAATGGGCCGATTTAAAATATACGAGGTGATATACGAAGTCGACCGGCAGAGGCACGGTTGCCACACGCCGCTGCCCCTCCCTCTATCTCTCTCCGTGGTCCGAGTCACTCTCTCTCTCTCACTCTCTCTCTCACTTCCCCCTTCGTTTGTACGGGGCGTTAATGGGAAGTTAACGGCGCACGGCCTTTGATGAAACGGCGCGGATGTTAACCAGTTAAGTGTGTTTCACGACTATATCTGTCATGGAGATGTGGCAGAATTTTGTGTCATGACGATTACATCCGTCGTGCGTAAAATTTTGTTACACTTTGGAGCTATTCACGTGATCGAGGACGTTTTGGCCGCGTACTTCGAAGCCGAATAAGACACCGAAAGGTTCAAGTCGATATCTAAAAATTTGCGGAAATGACGAAGAAATTACGAAGGTCACGAAAAATCGTTAAATTCAACCAGTTTTTTGGTCGGCATTCACTCAATTTTTGAGATAGCGATCTGGGACTGGTACCATTGTTTTAGTTGGGAAATTCTACGCCAGATCAACATATAATAGTTGTACTTTTCGAAAATTTAATTTTTCGCAAAAATCTGAAGGGGGTAGGTCAGGATTTTTTGCGATTTTCGTAAATCGCTTGGCATTTCCGTAATATTTGAACTATTAAAACGACCCGGGACGTTTTGGACGCGGAATCCGAAGCCGAATAAGACAGTGAAAGAATCAGGTTGATATCTAAAAAATTGTGGAAATGCCGAACGAATTACGAAAATCGCGAAAAATCCTGACCTACCCCCTTCAGATTTTTGCGAAAAATTAAATTTTCGAAAAGTACAACTATTATATGTTGATCTGGCGTAGAATTTCCTAACTAAAACAATGGTACAAGTCTCAGGTCGCTATCTCAAAAATTGAGTGAATGCCGACCAAAAAACTGTCATAATTTGAGGATTTTTCGCGATTTTCGTAATTCGTTCGTCATTTCCGCAATTTTTTAGCTATTAACCAGTTAAATGTGTTATGAGCTAACTCATGAACAGTGCAGTAACACTGAATCTGTGATTATTCCGATTAAAAATAAAATTGTTTTTTTGACCCAATATTTCAACAGCGACGCTTATTCTGTGTTTGACGACTATACCCATCATCGGTTGATTATCGCAACACACGCTGGTACGCGGTCTGCACAGAGATCGGCACACTTACAATTAACTGGTTAAAAAGTCGGCAAAGTTTGTCGCAGCCGGTTCACGGGCGTCACGTTAAATCCGACGACTTGGCAACAATTTGAAAGCGTGGAAATTTTTGTTGGCCGATTTGCGCCGAGTTAATAAACGAGTCGGTCTCTTCGCAGAAGAATGCTTCGGGGCACGGACGCGACGCGACGTCTCGAATCGGTGACGGTTCTTAAAATCGCATTTATAAAGCGGGGAAGTAGCGCCGCGACGAGACGTTAATCTTACGCGACGACAATGTTACTTTAGACTCTTTATTTTCACGACTTTCAGTCGGCGTCTCCCATGGGATAAGCTTCTCCTCTTTCAGTTTGCTACCCTCGAAAAATGGCATACCCTCCCGGAAAGGCGGCGATCCATCATAAATTTAATATTCGAAATTTCAGGAATGTTCCGCACGCTTTGGGGGCCATTCGTTTCGACCGGCGATATAAATCTGTCCGATAATGTACTAGGAAATGCAGTTAACAGAGCCGAAAGTCGCGTTACTTCCGCACACGGCCGCACACGCACGCACGCACAGCCGCACACACACACACACACACGCACGGCGGATAAAAGGGAAACTTACCCAAGTGCAAAACCATAGTGTAACACCAGAAACGCGGTCCATATATTTAGCAACATGGTGAAATTTAATTATTTAAGATAAATTTATTTTCCCGGAGAAATTGCGAGCCCGAAATATTTCCCGTCCCGTTTGTTTCGCTTTCCCTGATTTTTCACTCGTTAAAGCGTCTCTCGCCCCGCTGGGGAAAGTAGTAAAATAATTTAGAAATGCCACGGCCAAAACGAATAATTGCACCGTACGTTTAATAAATCAAAATGTCACAAGAGCTACGTGGAAATTCGTTCTCACGGATTAGTTGTAATTTCGAGAACGAAGCTTTGCATTTTCCACCCACCAGAACCTACGTAAGTAGATTATGAATTCGTTCTGTCAATATTATTATCCTTTGATTAGTCCGTCGCGGCTCTCGACATGTCGCAAACCAATTTCATAATTCACCTGAAAGACACCGACTGGTGCTTCGTAAAGCTGTCGGGGAGGATTATGTTTGCAAATACTGGGCAAAACCGTTCGCGTTCGCGTACGCGTTCGTTCGTTCGGTCGTCGCTTTCCAGGAACACGGGGACAAACTCTCGCAACACGATTTTACTGGAAACGCCAGAGTTGTAAACGTGTTTGCAGACAGATAGCGGCGACGACGACGACGACGGCAACAACAACGCGGAAGCTTAATCGAGACTTATCTAGAGTCGATCCTACGGATCATCGGAGGTTTACGGGTGTACGTTACGCACATTTTTTCCCCTTAATATGCCGGCAGGAAGAAGCAAAGCCAGACGATAGCTCGACGAACGTTCTCGCGTTCGGGCGAATATCGATCTCCACTGGCGAATTCGCCATTACGCGACAACACCGCGGCAACGGGAAGAACCCGCTTCGAAACCGCAGCCACGATTAAACTCGCGAGCAGACCCGAAGCCCGATCCTGTAGCTGGAACGTACCGGTGATCGGCCAGATACGCTAAATCGATCGTTCTTGACTTTTGACGCCGCGTCGCTTTTCCCCGACCAAACGAACAATCCCGCGCGTCCCGATGCTATTCCGCCTTCGTGCTTATGAAACGACCGAGGATCATGCATATGCAATGTAATGCATTTACGCCTCTCGTTTAATAGCCGGCACGCCGTAACGCGATAACGCACCGCTTTGTACACCGTGCGGAGACTTTTCGTCTTCCCTTTTCCTTCGCGGCTTCCTCGAGCGGACTCGACGGGCCGACGCAGCGAAATCAAACGCGGTATCATTCGCCGGGTCCATTTTCGTTCTTCGCTGGATAGAACAGCCCCATTATTCTTATTCCCCGTTCTTTTTTCACTTTGGCAAACGTACACGTCGATTAGGTGAGTTTCGCGTGTGCGAGCGCATGTCTGATGAGACTCGAAACTCGATGGATACAGCGAACTGCACTTTGGCTTCCCATAAATTGCTGTCCCGATGCCGAGAGCGCGAGAGAAATGGCCAGGAAAAAGAGAACCGTGTGTCGATACGCTCGCGATACCCAGGTCCCGAGATCCCGAGATCCCAACATATTGGGATATGACGGAGAGCCGCGGTAAACTCTGCCGCGGACGGATTTCGCGTTCGATGGCTTCCAGGTGGGAAAACAGGCCGCGATCGGAGTGTCGGGTGTCAGTCGACGGAAAAGATTTCAGGAACGCGATCCGCGCGAATCGCGGAAGAAGCCGCATAAATTGTCCGAGTCGCGGTTCCGCGTTCCGCGTTTCGCGCTCGCCGATACGGGGGAAAATCAGTTTAACTTCAGGAACGAACCTTTGCCACCTAGCACGGCTAATCCCAGATCCGCAGGGAAGTTCACGATGGGGGTGTAAACCCGAGAACGTTGCGGCTAAGCCACGCTCTATCCCTCTCTCTCTCTCTCTCTCTCTCTCTCTCTCTCTCTCTCTCTTTCGTTCTCTCTTTCGGTCTCTCTTTCGATCCCTCCTTCCCGCTGGTCTCCGTTTCCCACACCGTTGACGATACCTGCTGCGACTCTGGGCCAACGTCGAGCTTATCCCGACGACACTCGTTCGATACCGTAAAAGCCTGCGCGCGGGGGTGAACGGAGAGCAAGCACGAGAAGCTGGAGAAAGAGAAGCAAAGGGAGGGGAAGGGAAGGGAAGGGAAGGGAAGGGAAGGGAAGGAGGATTCTGGAGGATGCAACCCTATAGACTGCCACCCATCGCGAGAGACTCCCCGTCGAGGGATCCCATAAAATAGCTCGAGTAACTTTTTTACTTTATCACCTCGCCGGCCCTCCTGCGAGCCACTTTCTGGTATCCGTGCACGTTAGGCTAGCTCCACACCGAGTGCATCGGCTCGAGTCAGGTCAAGACGAATCGAGTAGAAAAAGTCCGAGGTTCGCCGGACTCTGGCCGTAGAAATTTTTTACGCAACCAGACGTCGGCGGTCCCACCTTTCCGGACAATGAAATTTCTACTTCCGATGTACGATAGCGGTGGTACGCGATACCCCGACGAGCTATCGGTGCCGGGGCGCCGGTTTCCTTTTTTCCTGCGTCGTCGACTCGTTTGTTTTCTCTATTGCCGAAGGATTAGCGGACGGAGAAAAGTTCATCGAGCAAATTAACGGAGGTAGAGAAAATTGAAAAAACGTTGGAAATAAAGTATCGGAATGCCGTGAAGGCTGTCATCCTTCGTTAGCCACGTTCGCCCTTTCGTTATCGGGATATGTCATATTTTTTAACGTTCCCTCTGTACGCTAGCCTTTGACCGAGCCGCCCCGTTGCCGTCCCTTTCATGGGTGTCTGCTCGTTTCGGTGGTGCGTCTACTCTGTCAATTACCGATAAAAACAACGACAGCCTGGTACGGGGCGCGAGTACGAGCGACAGCCCGGGACCAGCAACGCAGGCGGACGGAATGTAAATTATCACGTCTGCTGCGGCGATAAATAACGCGCGACCTCGCTCCGAACCCAGAAAACGAAGGGTCGCTGCCGCCGACTGTCACGTTGAAAAAAAGGTCAATGATTCTAAAACGGCCGCACCGCGTTCGCGTATCTCTAATCAGAGAAATGTTTTCTGGTAAATACTTTACACGAGTCTGCGAGTCGTGGGCGAGTCGGGTGCGTTGCGCGGGAATTTGTAAAAAGATAGGACAAGATACCGTGGAGCCGAGTTTTTCTTCGGGCCGACGTGCCGATGAAAAACGATCGGGCCTGACGGCAGCCGGCTCGGCACGGCTCGGCACGGCTCGGCACGGCTCGGCTCGGCTCTCCCGACGTAACCGCTATCTACCTACGCTTCCGAGCTATCTAGCGGGCGTGATAACTCGGCCAACGCGTATCGAATACATATACGTACAATAGATATATGTAGCTACTTCTCCTACGGTGCGGTAAGCTTCGATCCTAACGATCTTCCGTACGATCGATCGCCATAGAAGTTGCTGCTACGTGGTCTCGGTGGAAACGTCGTTGGACGATACCGCAGGAAACGCGGTGACCAACGTGCCAACGTTTGAGCGTGCGAGCGCGAAAAGTCTGCCTTTCTCTTGGCTGCCGCTCGTTAACCGGGACTCGTCTCGGCGAGAAACCATTTCCAGGCGTGACGTGGAAAAACGGAAAAACGGAAAAACGGAATAACCGGAAAAGCCAGTGTACACGCATCCGAGGGAGAAGGGAAAAGGGGGAAGAAGAGCGCGGGCCGGGGCGTATTATAAAAGCTAGTTCCGCGTACGTGGATGAAACGCGGCTCGCCGAGCTCGAAGTGACGTGTGATTTCGAAATATTCCCCTTCGGCAACGTCGTCGCGAATTACGCGAAATCTACGCGCAGCACAGCCGACTACTCCTGCGGCAGTTTTGAAAACGCGTGCGGCAGAGAGGCGCGGCAACCGTGAGTCGAAACGCGCGCGAGCCACGGAGAGCGAAATAGGGGACGACAACGAGTCGCTGGAGAAAAAGATAAATAGATGGATAGACAGGGAGTTGCGGTAGCAGCCAGCTTTCGTCCCCGCCGTTGCCTCGAGGACGATTTTTCGAGTTACTCGCGGCAGGAACCGAACCTCCGAGGAAATCTTGCTACTCTCGATCTCGGCCATTTCCCTTTCCACCGAGCGGACGGGACGGATCTGCATTAACTATGGATTCCCGACTCATCCTCTTTTCGAGATTCTTTCCGGGCTCTCTGTCTCTCGGCCGCCTCTCCCTGCAGTCCCCTCGGATCTACGGATCTCCCTGCTCGTTTCAGCTCTCTGACCGCGTAGAGTGGCAATTTTCCATGGGTGGACCCCGGGATGGATGCGCTGCCGAGTTCGGTTCGAGTGGACTAATTAAAATGGGGTAGGAAGTAACGGTAACGCCGCGGATTTCCCTTGCGTGTACGCCAATCGCGAAAAACGGACCTATTGAATTCAAATCGAAAAGTCCACTGGGAAAAATGATTCGTTCGACGTGCGCCGTGCGCCGTGCGCCGCGCGCCTGCCGGCCTCGCGTCCAAAGTCGCGTTCGACTCTCCGATAAAATCCAGTACGTTGTTCTTTTACCGCTCTTTCACTTACCTCTCTCTCTCTCGTCCGGATCCCGAGACGTATTATCGACGTCGCTTACCCAGCGAGATTCGCGGAGTTACCCAAATCCGTCGAGAGCTTTCCGACAACCGAATTTGGGATTACCTCGCGACGTAATTAATTGACTGAAATGCGGGGGATGTATCATCGTCATTACGGAGTCAGCGTAAAGCTCGTTGGATTACAGAGTATCGCGGCGACAGATTACCGCGCGACGATCGCTGGCTACGATTGGTCCGGAGTCGCTCGATCGACCGCGCGCGATTCGTCATCGAATCCGAGACAGGGGCCGTTGTCGTCGTTCCAAAGGAAAATACCCCACCGGGTGGGTGGTTTCAACGTTTCCCGAACACGATGTCGAAACGGTACTCGAACGCGGATCTAAACCTAGACCCTAGAGTCGGCAGATCGAACTCGGACGTGCCCACGAGGCATTTGCTCCGTTTGTTTCGTTCGTAAAATTCTAGGTCGCGTGTACGCAGGCTTAAGGTCCATAGGAACACCGGTCGCGGTTCCTTCCATCGGCGATTCTTCTTGTTCCACGAGGCGTACACGATTTCCATGGTTTTGACCGCAAGCGCAGAGCGCAAAGCGCAGAGCGCAAAGCGCAGAGCGCATCTCGCGTTACGCGGTAGCGTAGTCGCGCTTTGCTTCGGGGGACACCGGAGTGGCGAACGTTTTTAAGCGACATCGACTCCGGGGAGTTCCACCTATCCAGCCCGCGGTGTCCCCCCGCTACCTTCTACGTGTGTACCTATATCGCCATTCACGCCGCGTTAGTTTACAAATTTGCCCGTTCCATTAACGTGTCGTTGACGTTCGAGCTTTTAAACCTCGAACAAAAGCGCCCGCTACATACGCGCCCGCTTGGCTTTCAGTTATTTTTTCTCCTCCAGCGGCGTATGCGTGCGCTGTCCGTGTACGTCTCTTTTATTTTACGCCACTCGCGGCACGGTCTCTCGCGGAATTGATCGATAACTCGGTAGGTGCGATCCACGCGTATCGACCAGCCGAGTCGCGTTGCCTCTAAAGATACTATCGAACGACCGATGCGTCGGTCAAGAGCACTTGCAAACCAAGGAGGCGCGTCGCGAGGCAACCTGTAAAACGCGCGTCCTCGGAAAACATCCGCGGGCGACGCGACGCGACGCGACTCGTCTCGTCGAAACGCGCGGCGATCGCGAACATCCGTCGTAGATCACAACACAGAGGTTCGTGGGAAACGCACGCTCGGGCGTTTCATGCGCGTTTCGTGTCCGTGATAGCGGATCGGACGACAGTTCGGATAGTTCTGTGCACGAATCGAACGTGTCGCGGCACAAGCGTATCACACAAGATCGAGAGTTCGTGTACGGTCCGTTCGAGAAGAGTCTTTTACGCTAGGTAGATTTCTCTGGTCGATTACTCACCACTATTCTGCGCGAAAATCGGGTCGATCGCCACCAACAGGACGAGGAAGATAGGAGTCATATTGACCACCCTCTTTCCCGTTTTCCCTCGGTCACCCGTGATCACTGCACACTTAATACCACCGTCGCAGCGTGCCACCTATGAAAAAACAGATCACCCTCGTCATAACATACCACCTTTGCACGGCTGCTACCGGCTCGGCTGGATACGATCCTCGGGTTCGATCCACCGAGAATTATTATATTATATATCCTGGTGAACTTGCCGCCGGTCACCGAACACGTTCGGGGAAAAGACGTCGAGTCCAAGCGACCGCGGTTAGGCCGAGTTCTCGAGCAGTATGACAACAACGTGGTTCGTCCTCTTTAGACGGAACCGACTAAACCTTCCAAGAAAATACTTGCGTCCTACGTGTAAAACAATACTCGTCGCCTCGCACGCGCTGCCGCGCTTATGACTGTACAAACAGGATCGGGACAATGGAAAAGCTTATTCGCCGGACGTTTCGTCTGTCGGCACGCGCTAATTTAGCAGCGAACGGAGCTCGAATACCGTGGGAACGACCCGGCAGGTTGCTCCGAGACGGTCTATAGTTGCCACTGGAAAAAACTAAGATCGCAAGCACATCTCCTACGGTACAAACGACGCTATCGTCCTCCCGTTGTTTCGCCCGCGACTATTTACATCCTGTCTGCGTACGCGACGCGTTTCTCTTTGCTCGCCTCTTCTCTCGCCTCTTTTCTCGCCACCGCTGGAAGGATCAATTTTTGAGAACGACGTCGTCGAACTCGTTTCCGAAAAGTGGCCCTCCCGACGTATTTCCCCGGGGATCGACGCACTTCTCTTCCGTTTTCCGACACCGCTCCTCGAGACCTTCGCTTTATGGCACCTTTTCTTCCACCTTTACGGCCGACCGGACGACAAATACTAATAAGCCGTGTCGTAGGTACATGGAAAACAACGCCGATTCTTTCTTGCTGCCGTGCCTGCCCTCCTCTTCCCAGCTTTCTTCTTATCTCGGCATTCTACGCACCGTCGACCACACACGCGCGCACACACACACACACACACACACTGCCTCGATCTCCGAACGATTATCTCGACTCTTTCTTTCGATGATTCCACGACCATCCCATATTTTCCTCTATCTTCCGCTCAACTGCCAAGCTCCTTCGAGGAACTTTCCGGCAAGGTATGTCGCACACCCTGTACCCTCTCGACACGATTTTCGACGCGTTTCCCGTTCGCCCCAGCTCGCTAACGCCAGCTCCGAAATCCGTTCCGGTTACATCCTC
The DNA here is from genome assembly GCA_917499265.3 of Mimumesa dahlbomi. Taxonomy (NCBI): domain Eukaryota; kingdom Metazoa; phylum Arthropoda; class Insecta; order Hymenoptera; family Crabronidae; genus Mimumesa; species Mimumesa dahlbomi. The sequence continues at coordinate 16,299,878 of OU824117.1, forward strand.
GCATCGGCCAGCCTGGATCCTTCTTGCATTCTCTTTCCGTTGGCTTCTCGCTTCGGTAGATTTTTCATTTTATTCTCCCTTTTTCTCCGTTTCTCCGTCTCTCCCAGGGTCCCTTTTGCGCTTTCTTCCTTTTTACTTTCTTCCGCTCTACTTTGCCATTTTTCGGGTTACGCGGCTGATGGTTTCAGCCATATGACGCCCACCGAAACCACCGTTCTCTCTCGACCGTGTCGACGGGAGGACCAACGAAAACTGAGCTTCTCCCTTGTGTCGTGAAATTAAGGATTTTTTTGCCCAACTCGAGGGACCTGCCAGAACTCTGGACAACCCGGTGAAATGGAATTTTTTTCAAAGGGCACCAACAAAGCTTAGCCAGTTATCTTCTCTCATCGAAATTCACCTATCCCCCGTAGTCTAAGCTTTGAAAAATCGGGAACGGTTCGACGCGCGTCGGATGGATAACTTTTAAACGCTCGCAGCATCAAACTTCAGCGAGTTTCGAATTACTATGAATTTTCCCGCACATCCCCTCCCCCTCTCTCTCGCACACTCCCTCTCTTTCTTTCTTTCTCTCTCGCTTGCTCGCTCTCTCCCTTCTTTCTTTATCTCCGTCTTTCTTTCTTTCTCGCTCAGCCTACCAATAGCTGTCTCTGTGTCTCTCTCGAGTTTCCCTTTCCGCTTGTTCGAGGTACGCCAGCCGCTATAGATACGGCTCTTTCCCACTGTTTCTCCAGGTTTCCTATCTTCGCTGGCAAAGGAATCTTTTCATCGAGTTATCGCGTAAACGTTGCGCTCCGGCACGGCCGGGTCAATGCAATCCCGTCTATCGTTGGCCGGTGGTGCCGGTGGTGCCGGTGGTGCCGGCGGTCGTCTCCTCGTTCTCGTCCTTGGACGATGCTTTCCAGAACTCTGCGCCGCCGTTTCACCCCGTCGATCCTCTCGTCGACGAGCAAACAGAAGTTTAAACGAGCCTCACGGTGCGTTCCCGCGACGTCCGAGCAAACACCGCCGACCGGTCGGAGCACGTTTTCCTCTTTTGTTCGCGACACCAGCGATTCGGTCCGCCGCGAATCCACGTCTTCGGACACTCGGCGAGAAGAAGACGCGCGGAAAGAGACAGGGAGGAGGTGTGCGTACGGATCTTTTCGTCGGTCTCGCGATTAAATTGTAAAACAGACCGCGAGTCTGTGAGACCGCGTTAAGGGTAGTTTTCTGAACGCGCGCTGCGGCTTGACTGACTCACCCCCATACCCCGTGACGATACCCCCCGCAGCCTACAACGCCGATCGACGCGCAGGCGCGTCAACCCCTCTGTGACTTTCGGATCCCTGCACGAAACAGCATGGAATTCGCGCCATCTCGGTTATTTTATATACTTTTAAATAATACCGCTTCACCGATCATCCCATGCGGCTGACGTTATATCGAAACGAACGTAGCCTTTCAAAGATTCTCCGCTGTATCGTGCATTCGTTGCTTCGGTTACGGAGTTTCTGCTATAATTTATCTCTCCACGCTACTTTGTGATCCAATTCCCTCGTTTGTTTTGACAAACCTGACACGATCCCGGTTGAAAACGTGCTATCTCGAAATAAAAGAGACCGCGAAAATGGTCGACAACGAATACGATGCGACGTAGTAGAGGAAGAAGAACGAGAGCAGGGGCAAGAGCAAGAGCAAGAGCAGGAGCAAGAGCAAGAGCAAGAGCAAGAGCAAAGGCAAGAGGGTGGTTTCGGCGCTGGTTTAAACGCGACGCATGCGTCCAGAAACCGAGGGGATGTCCGGGGTGAGCCGCCGTGCTCTGGCCGACGTATCGCAGTTTCTAGCTCGATGTTTGTCCGCGTGGTACTCCCAGGGACGGCGGTGCTCGTGGCGACCACGAGGGTGCCCACGGGAGAACGGAATACGAAAGGATTTCAAATGGGCTTTCGTTTAAAAAGACTCGCGAGACCGTGATGAGAAAGAGAAAGAGAACGAGGCCGAGAAAGAGAGAGGGAAGGAAAGAGAAAGAGAAAGAGAAAGAGAAAGAGAAAGAGAAAGAGAAAGAGGAACGAAAGAGCGAGAGAGAGGAACGAAAGAGCGAGAGAGAGGGAAAGGGAGGATATGTAACGCGACGGCGATCTTGGACGCTGGCGCCCCTGTGACGATCCAAATCATCCAGACTCGGAGTTTTCTTTTCCCTTTTCCGAGGATTCGTTCGAAGCGACCCTTCGGCCAACCACGGAGACCCCTGGGAGTACGGCAGAAGCGTCCATCCGGCAGAGAAATTTCTTCGGCGGGAACGCGACAGATTCTCTTCGACTGGTAAGTAATAAGTGTGCTCAAGCGAGGGTGCAATTTGAAAGTACCTCCTCTTCTCTTTTGCCTTATAATCCGTCGCACGAGATACGCGCAATCGAAATGATAATAACCAACTGTAGCGCGGCTAGGGCAATTTCGAATTCGATGAAACGGGACGAGCGGGGCAAAGGTGTACGATAAATAGGAAGTTATTAACTCGATAGGAAGATGTTACCGATTAATTATTCATGCTAATCGATCGATATTTATGATATTACCGCGGAAGTAATCTACTTGATTCGCGTGGCGTACGTTTCGCGTTCGGGCAATTCAACCCCTTTAATTCCGGTCCTCGTCACTCGCGTCGCACTCGCGTCACACTCGCCTGCTCCGTCGGGCAAAGTACACCGACTTACTTCCGGAATATTGGATGCGCATTTGTGAAACGTGACGATTCGGACCGCGTAGGATCTCGTTGCGGCTGGCAAAACTTTACGTTACGTACGGGCTTCGGAACGAAATTACTTTCAGGTTCCAATTATCGAGAGCGAACGGATTTTTTTTTTCTTACGAGTCAGAGTGCCGTCCGATACTCGATTATGATATCGATTACGGGCTAGTCGCGGAACCGGACGACTACGAGGAAAAGTAACGCGACGAAAGCCGCGCGGCTGAGGTAGTCGGTGGGGCTTGGTAATTAAATTACTAAAGCGTTTCAACGATAAGACCGAGGGAGCCACGGGCGATTAGACGTTATGGTTTAATAATAACCTGTCCATTAGCGGCCGTGTCATTAGAAGGCGAGCGAACGCGAAACAATTACGCATTAACCAGGTAATTCGAGTTTGAGGTCATGCTCGAAACGCGTGGCAAGTACCAACGGTAAAGATAGCTCAAGCTCCTCGTTTGCTCGACAACGTGTTTAGCTACTTTCCAACTTTTGCCCAGGCAAACTCTCACCGCGCGGCCACGGGGCTACTTTTCTCTTTTTTCCTTCTGTTTTCCGTTAAATTCCATCTGCGGAAGGGACGAAACGGTCGTGGGACCGCGGAGAGAGGCCTTGCGACGCTCGGAAAAGGGGAAGAACGGAAAGGGATTCTTCCGCTCCATCTTCGGGAAGAAGAAACCGCGAGCAAAGGCTCGGGGCGATGATAAAAAAAAATGCCAAGGTGCGCATAACTTAATTTAATATTGTGGCTCGATGATAAATCCTCGCTTCTCTCGGTCTCTCGGCCTCTCGGCGATATATCTCGGTGTCTTAGGTCCTCTCGCGCACAGTTTTCATTCCGCCATTCTAAAATTTGCCCGTTCTTTCTTCCGCGCTCGAACAAAAGATAACGTTCGGAAGAAGAACAAGAATAACCGGGAAGTAAGGTTCGCTACGCGGTGGAAGCCTTAAATTAAAGCGAGAGGATAGAGCGACCGCGGCTAGGTAACAAAGAGAAAATTTCTTCCCTTGGACTAGACGGAATATTGGCTGACGAGTCAAGATCGTTAGCACGGCGTAACATCGTTCTTTCGCAAAAGCAAAAGCAAAAGCCCACGCGAATCTAAATTCGACTCGGGTATCGGCGTTCACGGCTGCCCGTAATATAAATGTACCGCGATATCGACCGATAGAGCTTTATTTCTATCGATGATGCTTTTCGATGGTGAAAACCGGTAGCGAAAGGCACAACCGCTATTTACGCCTGTCATCCGATAACGTTTAGAATAGATTTCCCGTGTTTTTTCTTTTTTTTTCGCTGCGAGACATAACGCCCTGATCCGCTTATCCCGGCTTACGGATTTATAATCCGGATTAACGTATTTCGAAACTACAAACAGGTGGGGCGGATTATATGAAATACATCATTTAATTGCAACTGTAACGGAGTTAGGCAGGTCCGTGCGTAATAACGTCGCGATTATAGAGTAGAGCGGCTTTCGATTGTCATTTATTATTTATCTCGCGGTTTTCGTCGCCCGTGCTGGGGCTTTTTCTCTTTTTTTGGTTTCACCGGTCCTTCTTTTTTCTTTTATTTCAAATTCACCGATCGAACGAGACACGTTGCGCGCATTCCCCGACTGCCGCGGCTCGAGAGTGGTCTTTCTCGCAACACTCGTTTCGCGTCTGTTTCGCGGAAAAAGTGAAAGAGCGCAAACGGGCTGACAGGAAAGGCCGTGCCGGAGAGAACCGGTGCTGGAAGCGGCGGCAGCTATGTAAAACGCTCGAGAACAAACGTGCATCGCGCACATTCTACTAACTTATGAATAAACATTTCTTCACGGCATCCAGTGGAAAATTACTCGCGGAAAATGTCCCGGTCCTCGCGTCTTTGTGTTTCCCGTCTTCGGTCCGTCCGGGTGGCCGGGTGGCCGGTTCTCGGCAAGACTAATTCGACGTGGCGTTCTTTATCGTCGCCGGACAGAGCGTTCCGATGGATCGCTCGCCGCGAAGCTTTGCAGTCGGTGAAAACGTGTGAACGTAACGCGACGGCTGGGTTCCAGAGTAATCGAGTTCGCGGTAGATAATAAAATAATTCGGTGGATTTAACGTTTCGGCTATGTTTATAAATCGTAAATGAAGTTCGTTTCGTGACGTTTTACGTAGACTATTAGCCCGGGGTATCGAGAACCATTTCCGCGATTAATGTTGACGCGAGTTGGCTCGCGCTTGATAATTAGTTGATCGTCACGTTGATATATACGCCGAGGGGTGGTAGCCGTGTATCCGCGGTAAAAGTGAATTTGTCTCGCGTGTAGTCGATGTTGTACAGTGTTGATTTACTAAACGGACTTTGCGGTGATTTCGGGCTGGAGCTTGGTATAATAATGCGGTACCGTAGTACACCGTTCGCAACAAATCTCTCTTTTTCCGAATATCTCGCGAGTAAATCAAAATGCGGTTTAAGCGACGCAATAAGCCGAGGCCGTGGCTGAAATAAAAACACGCCGATTCGATCGGGAAACGACGTGCCCCTAACGTAAATCAAGCGCGTTTCAATTAACAATTTCTCCACCGGTTCAAATATAATTTAGTATCGAGCTATTCGTCGAATCCGTACCTCCCGCCGACCACCGTACCGATAATTTATTCGTTCGAAGGCTCGGAATACCTAGTCGTTTAATTTGCAACGAGATATCGCTGATTACGCCAGCTACGACGAGAGTAAACGTAAAATAAGAAACGCGAAACAACGGACGGGCAACGTGGAACCACTTTTCCCCCGTTATTGCCGTTCTCGTTCAAAGACGCTCTTAACTGAATTATGAATTGACAACGATTAAAGGGGGAATTTATTCGTCGGACCGAATCGCCACAATTTCGATAGCGTTTTAACCACTTCACCTTTTTATTACATCGTAAATTTTCAGTAATCAAGCACGTAGACGTGAAAAATGACTATGAAAGCCGCAAAGATTCGAGTCCCTCCTCGAGCAGAGAGTAGAGAGAGAGAGAGAGAGAGAGAGAGAGAGAGAGAGACAGAGAGAGGGGACGGGGAGAAACCGAGCGTGTAAGCGGGAGCGAGAGCTCTTTCCTTCTGACCCTCGGCACTTTCGTCTTTAATGGCCTTGATCACGAAACGGAGTTAAAAATCAACAGTCGCTCGAGCACGAAATCGGCTTCGAGCAGTTAAGGTTCAGGGAAACCGTTTCTCTTGGAAGTCATCGGAAAGAACGAGTTTAGAAGTCGCCGCGACACCGTTGATTCTCAACGAGTGCCGTTTAATCGCTGGAGCGATCTCGGATCGACCGAGCCGCTAGTGAGCGGAGTTACGCCTTCGCTAGGGTCGATCGGCTTCCTACTCGCCGGGCAAACGCGATACGCGATACGCGATCGAGTCCGTAAATAATAATTCGCGGTTCCCGTTATTTTCGCAAATGACGATCAAGGGACCCACTCTCCTCCGGCGTTCTTCCTTAGACGGTGATTCAAAGAAAAGCTGATTTCGCCGAGTGCCCGGAGACCCAGGGAAAGAGGGTGGCCCGTAACGAACCTTCCTCGGTTGGTACTTAGAAACGACGCGTCTCGAACGAAGACACAGAAAAGTAACCAGGGTGGGGGTATATCTCCTCTCAAAGGCGACTGCAAGAAAATTCTCACGGAAAGGAAAAATCTGTAACTCGACGGGAGTAGCGCGGAGAATCCAATTGTCAGTGGCAAAGGGACGACGCGGAGCGAAGCTTTCGAGCGACGAAAGCGAACGGAAGCGCGGGCGAGAGAAGGCGAGAGAAGGCGAGAGAAGGGAACAAGAAGGGAAGAGAAGGGAAGAGAAGGGAAGAGAAGGGAATAGAAGGGAGGTGAAAACCAGGACGCTGCTTGTCAGCAGGAACGGATTAAACCGACGGCATATCCATGCTAGTCCCTCGCGAATCGTTCGCAATTTATTCGGCAACGGAACATTTTATAATCGTACGCGTTGTATCCCCGCTCCACGATAGATCGGGGTGGAACGATGACCGCGTCGATCGTGGTTCGCAGCAAGAAAAATTCGCTCGCAAAGACGGCACGACATTTTATAGAAGGAAATTCCGATCGCTGTCTCCGCGTATGTAAATTTTTATTACGATATTCGTTGCTACTGGCAGAAAGAAAATGGATATATTTGCAAGGACGCGGGGTGTATTAAATCCGCCCCTGGCTCCGAGTCGTCGTCTTCTTCGTCTCCGTCTTCGGGTTCGTGTCTTCGTCTTCTCGCGCAGGAAACACCGAACTATGCGGAAGTCGTGGTTCGTTTCGGGACGACGTTTCGGATTACGTGAATCGAATATTAAATGTGTACACAGCGAAATAACGTGAGATCGCTAGCCGAGTTCACGTGTCTTGCCTATCATGTTCGGCGACCGTTAATCCATACCGATAATTTCCGATGTTTCGCCGATAAATCGACGTCCCTTTATCCATGGGATTTATTCAGCGCGCGCCCCTCCGCTCGCGCAGGTTAATCAAATATTTCTGTTTCTTATGTCGGTATAATCCGTGAAACGTGTAATCGAAATTTCGATTAAACGCGATCCCATTTGACCATCGCACGAATAATCCCGGGCGGTAATCGTTCAGTGGTTTCGTCCACGTTCCCCCAGTCGCCCTATTTTTCTTCGTTGCGTCGAGATATTTCCATTCGGCTATACCTCGGTAAACACGGAAGGGTACGTCGTCCGAAGGTGCGAAACACGCCGAACCGTTAGAAAACACCCGTAACACGTTAACGGATGCTTTTAATCTAGATCGGAATAGATACCTACGCTCTGCCTCTCTGTCCGTGCGACGCTGCGTTCACACCGAAACCGTTCGCAATACCCCCCACGGTATGTGCCATATACATATGGTACGCGGGTTAAACAATTTTTGCGCGTTGACGTTTCGCGACCTCGACCCACCGCCGGGTTGCAATCGAAAGCCCCTCGAGATGGGCGAAACGTTTTTGCCAAAATCGCGAACCGTCTGCAGCAGCGAGGACATTGATCGAATCGGTGTGAAAGCAGCTTGACGCTCCGTCGTTCAGCCTAGTTCGAACGTAGCTACGTGCGACCCCAAACCGTGACTACAACATGCCACGTCTGAACGTGGACGTGTAAACGATTTCACCCACAGGCGAACGTGCTCAGATCTCCCGTTTCCCTCTCGTCTCTCTCGCCTCTCTCGCCTCTCTCGCCTCTCTCGCCTCTCTCGCCTCTCTCGCCTCTCTCGCCTCTCGATTCTCCTGATTCGGCCCCCTCGCGTCGATGTTTCCCCGTTCATTTGGGTTTCCGTTTGCGAGGCGACGGAGACCGATGCGTGGGCAAACGACCGACCGGTGCAACATTAACGAAATCGACGTTCGGCCCACTTCCACCCGAGCAAACCCAACGCCATCGGTATTCTCGAGAAAAACTTACCAGACGTTTAATTACAAACACCGGCCACGGCAAAAGGAAGATTTCTAAACAAATGGACAAATGATATTGGAAAGGGAGAAGAACGAACGAGCACTGTTGTCTGCACAATTTTATTGATGACATATTCTACGATGAAACTACAGGCAATAGTATCGTTTGATTAAACTTGCTCGTAGAATTACGTACAATTATGCGGGTCGTTAAAGTGTCAACGAAGAAAGTCCAGTCATCAGAGGGAAATGAAAATTTCAGGGCACGCCGACTGTTTCACGTGCCTACCGAAAAGACTAATTAAAATGTGGCGTCAGTCTCGAAGACCGTCCGTTTAAAAGTTCACCGCTTTGGCACGAGGTGAAACAAAAGTAATATAGAAAGTAAGGGATTTTTCTAGTTGCGCGATACTCCCACGAGAAATTGTAAAACGGTAGCCTGACGTTTCTACGGCTCGCCGACGATGTTCGTTCCTTGTCATACCATCCTTCGCTTGTACCGCGAAGCGTGTATATGTCCGTACGTATGTATGTATGTATGTATGTATGTATGTATGAATGTATGTACATCCGCGAGGAAAAAGGTAAAAGGTAAAAGTGGCGATCGGGTGAGCACCGTGTGTCACGATAGGCTGAAAGTTAATCCGCAAAGGATGGGTGAAATCGGACTTTCCACGTAGAATTTTCGGTAAGCGGAAATACCTAGAAATCGATGACCGGTCCAGTTTTCGGTATATTACTTTTTCATAGCCAGGAACGGGATAATGGTTTTCGCCTCTGGCATAATTTTGGTTAAAACAATATTTCAAATTCCGAACGGTGGAAAATATTTCGATTATTATACGAGAGAGAACTATACATCGGCACCCATAAAATCATTAAAACGTATTAATGTCCTCGATTTTGTTACACGATCCGTTAATGAATTATTTCTAAAATTACCTCGATACGCTCGAAGATACGGATTCTGGTGGGTGGCGCGAGTTTATCCCGAAAATAACGCGGCAAGTTAATGGTCGCGATTGTTTTTGAGAATATGCAGCTACCGGAGGAAAGAGCCGTACAGACGGCGGAGACGGTGCGCGTCGCGCGTCGCGCGAAAACACGCGAAAACGCGGAAAATGGCAGAGCGTCTGTAGAAGATTTCTCTTGTTTACGCGTTTCCTTTTGTTTCCAAAAGGACGAAAATACAGAAGTGCGAGTAGAGAGAAGTGGATGATACTAAAATAGGAGTCCCGCTGTCGCTGCCTCTCTCCCCCGCCTTTTTACGCGTTCCTCTCCGTTTCCTTTCTACTTACACTTTTTACCTTTGTCCCCCCTTCTCTTCTCACCTGTCTTTTTTTCTCGCCCCCTCCCCGTCGTCTCGTTCTCTCGTCCCGACGTGTCACTCGTAACAAGACCCGACAACAATGCTCTCCTCGTGCCTTTGTTCCGAAATTCTTTGCCCGGCCGAGGCTTTGTGTACTCGTCATCTGTATTAATTAAAAGTTTTTGAAGGCTCCTCGTAACCCTACCGTTAGTGCCTCGAAGATGCAGACGAGGATGACGGGGACGGCTATTCGCGATCTAAGTTGTTAGACGCATACCCGTCGTTTCAACGTATCGTCGTTCATCCTGGATCTCGCCCTCCCAACCCCGCGACCTCGATATTTCCCTTCGAGTCACCTCGACAACGTCGACGCAGCATCTGGAAGCGATCCTCCGCTGCCGGCGAGAGAGCGAGACGTAAAGAAGAGACCCCGAGGAAAGCCTCCGGCGGCGTCGATCAACGGACGTAGACCTTCCGGCGAAACAACAAACACGCCGGAGAAAAGAAAGCACATACGTAGGTATGTACATACATACATACATACATACGTACGTACGTGTCGCGAAAACTCGAAACGCAGGGGACACCGGACGATCGCGGCTATTCGTAATTCGTTTTGCCGCGGCGTGTCTGCTACGCGAGCACTGATACATACGTCCAACGTCGAAAACGTTTTCACGTTCGTATTTTGTTGAAAGTGCAACGAGACAAGTCGGAAAGGTGATTATTGCCGGCCGATACCAACGAGGGGAAAAAGAGCTAAAAGTATCCGAATAAAATTCGGTTGCCAATATTCGGCGACGCTTCGTTTACTCTATTTTAGAACGAAACATTTCATTTTCCTCGGAGAATTTTCGAGGGAATTTTTGTTTCCATGTTTTTCCATTACTTCGATACAGAGTAAAAAATGTCTGCCGGGGATTTATGCTTTTACAGAACATTATTTATGCATTTTTCCACTACGGTTTTTTCGCAAACCGTGTATACGCGCGGAGCACCTTTTTTTCCAAACTGCGACCACGCATTAAAAGTAAAACTGTTCGTTTGCGCGGGATAGAATCGCTCGAGAGTTGAAAAAGTGATCCACGGTTTCGCCGCGTATCGTTCTCCTTTTTCTGCCGCGGTAAATTTTTAACCGATTATCGAGCGACCGTTTACACCCGCGAATAAGATACTTGGCCCGATACAGGGGGGGAAGAAGGAGGGGGGGAGGGGCAGTGGCGCGTTGGCACGGCTCGCGAAAAGATGATCGCTCGATGATGTCGTGGATCCGGGCGACGCGAGATAAACTATTCGCGTGGTAAACAACGAGGGCGCGTAGACCTGGTATGGGGACGTGAACGCCCTACGCGTCGCGTACGGGACGGTGTATTAACCGCGGGAGAATATTTGATCGGATAAAAGTATAGCTCGGCACACCCGGCGAACGTACCCAACGAATTTAAGTAGCTGTAATTTATGCATCGCGTGCTGAATTTCAAACGAGCGTCACGCGTAGCAGGGGCAGCATCTTAAAGCGTGAATATACATAGGAATTTCGCCGAGCCGGTTTATCGGGGGAAACGTTGACGAAACGCTAGGCAAAGGGAAGCCAGAGTCAACTTCCGGATAGAAGGGAAATCCCTTTGCAGTCGTACGAAACGTCATTGTATACAATTCAACTGGCCACCAGGGCTTTTCAAGCTCTTTTCGAAAAATGTTCCGACTCGTTTTCCCTCTCCCTCGCTACTCTCTCTTTTTTATTTTTCTCGTTCGACCTCCATCCCAACCCGCATCCCTTGTCAGCCGATCCCAGGCGAGAACTCTAATGGAATTGTTCCGTCGAACGATATCCCGCGCCAATTCTGCATTTTTCATCGAACATCGACCATTCGGATTGCCCTGAAAATCGCCACGGCGAAACCCGTTGCTACGGATCGAACTTGGCTCGAGTCTAATTACCCGCGGGATAATTATTTGCCGAACCGTCCCGAGGAAGAAACTCGCCCCGGCGATGTTTAATTCTCAAAATCGTTTCTCGGTCGCTTAGAGCCGGTCGTAGGGCGTTTACCTTTCGTTTCGAGAAGGAACGAACGCCGCCGGAGGAAGTTGAAACGGTTTTGTTTCCGTGCGAAATAAAAACCGGCAGATTCAACCGCGCCGCTTCAGTGCGGCCGTTGAACAGGAATAACGACCAAGGAAAACCTTTGCAATTAAATTCTTTCCTAGTCGACGAGACACGGTTCACGGACCACGAATCGTAATTCCTTCCAACGGAGATGGAGCCGAAAGCGTGACAGAGTAACGCTCCAAGGAGACTGTTATTATTAGGACCGGCGTATCCTAGTCGCTAGTCCGATCAAGAGTTAAGGTCTTGACTCGGGCCAAGTACAAGAGTTCCCGACTGGTAGACCTGAACTACTCTTTTCCGGAAGAATTAGATCGAGGTTTTCGGGGTATTCAAACGGCATTAAATCCGCATATTTCCCCCAAACTATGGTGATATTCTTGTAGGGGACGTCCACCCGAGTAATTTAAGCCTAACTACGAGAAGATCCATCAAGCCAATCGCGAGATATTTTGATCTAAAAAGTCGAGGTTTTTGTAAGAAACGTCGTCTTCTTCCTCTCCTCCTTCTCCATCTCCATGTTCAGCCTGTCACGCAGCCCGGTGTCAAACCCTAACATATGTTTCATACTATGCGAGATAATTTTTCTGCCGATAACGTAGATTTTATATATGTAGTATATGAAATTTCCTCTCACACACATCCAGATTGTTAACATATTAAATTAGAAATGTTTGTTACGTTACGTTTTTGACATCAAGCTTCGTAAAATTAAGGGTCAGAATGCGTATTCGAAACATATTCGATCATTTTTATATCTTGAAAATTGCGCGAATGGCGAGCGATGTATGAAAATCGCGAAAAATCGTCAAATTATGACAGTTTTTTGGTCGGCATTCGCTGAATTTTTGAGATAGCGATCTGAAACTGGTACCATTGTTTTAGTTAGGAAATTCTACGCCAGAACAATGTATAATAGTTGTACTTTTCGAAAATTTAATTTTTCGCAAAAATCTGAAGGGGGTAGGTCAGGATTTTTTGCGATTTTCGTAAATCGCCTGCCATTTCCACAATTTTTGAGCTATTAAAATGATCCTGGGCGTTTTGGACGCGGAATCCGAAGCCGAATAAGATGCAGAAAGAATCAGATCGATATCTAAAAAATTGTAGAAATGGCAGGCGATTTACGAAAATCGCAAAAAATCCTGACCTACCCCCTTCAGATTTTTGCGAAAAATTAAATTTTCGAAAAGTACAACTATTATACGTTGTTCTACCGTAGAATTTCCTAACTAAAACAATGGTACAAGTCTCAGGTCGCTATCTTTAAAATTGAGGGAATGCCGACCAAAAAACTGGTTGAATTTGACGATATTTCGCGATTTTCGTAATTCGGCCGCCATTTCCGTAATTTTTGAGCTATTAAAATGATCCAGGGCTCTTTGGACGCGAAATCCGAAGCCGAGTAAGATGCAAAAAGAATCAGATCGATATCTCGAAAATTGTGGAAATGACGAGCGAAAAACGAAAATGGTGAAAAATCCCTGACCTATCCCATTGTGCAGGTCAGGGATTCACCCACATTTTCGTTTTTCCCTCGCCATTTCCATAATTTTTGAGATATTTTAGTGATCGAGGTCATTTTGGATGTGTAATTCAAAGCCGAATAAGACAGTGAAAGAATCAGATCGATGTCTAAAAAATTGTGGAAATGCCGAGGGAATTACGAAAATCACGAAAAATCGTCAAATTCAACCAGTTTTTTAGTCGGCATTCGCTCAATTTTTGTGATAGCGATCTGAAACTGGTACCATTGTTTTAGTTGGGAAATTCTACGCCAGATCTATGTATAATAGTTGTACTTTTCGAAATTTTGATTTTTCGCAAAAATCTGAAGGGGGTAGGTCAGGATTTTTTGCGATTTTCGTAAATCACTCGCCATTTCCACAATTTTTGAGATATTAAAATGATTCTTTCACTGGCTTATTCGGCTTCGCATTCCGCGTTCAAAACGGCCCGGATCATTTTAATATCTCAAAAATTGCGGAAATGGCAAGCGATTTACGAAAATCGCGAAAAATCCTGACCTACCCCCTTCAGATTTTTGCGAAAAATTAAATTTTCGAAAAGTACAACTATTATATGTTGATCTGCCGTAGAATTTCCCAACTAAAACAATGGTACAAGTTTCAGACGGCTATCTCAACAATTGAGCGAATGCCGTTCAAAAAACCGCCTGAATTTGAGGATTTTTCACGATTATCGTAATTTGCTCGCCATTTCCACAATGATTGAGATATTAAAACGATCCGGGACGTGTTGGACGCGGAATTCGAAGCCCAATAAGACAGTGAAAGATTCAGGTCGATATCTAAAAATTTGCGGAAATGACGAAAGAATCCACAAAAAGCATCGAAAATGCAAAGCTATGGGCCAAGTACAAGAGAATGTTACATTGGAATAGGTTGCTCATTAACATAAACTGCATTTTACACAGGATTTGAAATCAATCAAACTTGCTCACATTTGATTGATTTCAAATCCTGTGTAAAATGCAGTTTATGTTAATGAGCAACCTATTCCAATGTAACATTCTCTTGTACTTGGCCCATAGCTTTGCATTTTCGATGCTTTTTGTGGATATGCTACTTTTCACCGAGAAACGGGAATGCTTTTCCTCTTGCTCCATTCTTTCCTTCTGATATTCGTTTTCGCTCGATATCGCTTTACTCGCGACCACAGACGTTCCACCGGCGTTACCGACTTTCGATACTCTCTCAGATCCGACTAGTTAACCGAAATCATTTCGGCTCAACCGCCGACCGAATTTGCGACGGGACTCGGAAGGGCGGTGCTAGGTGTCGCGGTCGATACGGACGATATTACAACGAATCTTTTCTACGTAGGCAAGCGAGTCGGGTGGCTTTATTAAGTTTCTTCCGTTTCACGAGTCGCTGCTGCTGGTTCGCTTAACCCTCCTGTCCGGTGAGCCAGGATTTGAGAACCGTTTCGTCATCGACACCGTCCTACGAGCAACGGCGACGGCGACGGCGACGCGGTCTTTCCACTTTCTCGCGCAGACTTCCGTCCCCGCCCTTTTACACGTACGTTGTTTCCACTTGGAAAACGAACTACATTCGAACGAAACTTTATTCACGAGAATGAAAGAGGAACGGAAAAACTGGAAGGGGCTTGGTAGAACTTCAATTGCCAGGGAGAATTATGCACGGCTGGTTCGTCGAAGATGTTTCTAAGCGTTCTCGTCCCGTTTCGAACCTCCGGGGTTCATTTACGTCGCGTCACAACGGTGAGCGCATCCGCGTTTAGTCGTCGATGAAAAGGTTCCGGTAATTCGTCGGGAGGTTTATCTTCCGCCTGTCTCGCTACTCTCGTCCGAATTGAAAAAAGAGAACCTGATTACCGGCTGCTGACTCTATTTCAATAAGTTCAACGAATCCGCGAGACTGGGAGTACAACGACGAAAAAGGGGGCATTAAGCGAGGGCAATAAAAAATACGTCGTCCGCTGGCGTGCGCTTACTGAATTCGTTTTGAAACGTCGTACTTTCGAGGGAGGAGAATCGCAAACGAGATCATCCATTCCGAGCGTACATACGTACGAGCACGCTAATCGCATCGAAGCTACTCTAGAAAGCTGTTCGTGCAAACCTCCGGGAGTCTATTTCGCGGTGTTCCAGGTCTATTTACGCGTTCCTCGATCGCTCGATCGCTCGATCGCTCGACCGCCTTCGCCAGCGATGTAACGTCTTTTCTCCGCAAAGTGAAAAGACCTCGTGGCACAAATGCGAAACAAACACGAGAAAAGTTTATACATCTTTTCACCGACGTACGCGGCCCGCTCTTTTTTCTGTTCTTTCCGCGTAGATTAGTTGGCTGTTCGAGCTACGTTCCGCGTTGTAGACGCCAGGAGGAAAAGTTTTCGAGCAACGATCTATCTGTAGAACTGTAAACGATTCCAGCAGCGCCCGAGAAAATAAACGGGAACGGGGTCGGGCAGAATTAACGAACGATTCGTCTATTCGCGAACAACGCCGATGTCTTCGGCCTCCTCTCTACGTACGGCTCTTCGTCCGAAAGTTTTCTCGACAATCGGATTGTACCGTTTCGCCCGGAATTTCTAGCTGGTAGTTGGGAACGAAAC